>VDFB02105785.1:293224956-293427937 GCA_007258455.2 Sequoia sempervirens | reverse complement strand
TAGGATTGGTGGTATTGGAAGAGATTGTCCAAGGGTGGTTGTGTTCTTTTCTATGTATAGAGATCAAAAACCAACTACTTTATGGAAGCTTTATTTCCCTTATATTTTGACAGATATTTTTGGAACTAGGTGAATCGACCATAAAGGTTTCAAACTGCAGACCAAATGACTCTCTGCTAGAGGATGACAATGCGAGGGTCATACTTTAGCATGTCGCACTAGTTCCTCAAAGATGCACCGGTGTCTTGTTTGGACAGAGGATCAAGTAGCAACCAAAAACACACAAAGTCTACTAAAAACCTGAATGTTTTGGTTTTATAGTTTGATAGAAACATACGAAAATGCAAAGTACAACAAGAAGAATATTATGAAATCTACTCTAATATCGAAATGGCAAAGAAGAAGAATAATTCCAACTTACTCAAGGTCTAGTTCACTAGCTAGCTCCAAGAAGAGGAATAACACCTACACACACAATAACAAGGAAAATGTTGGGGTTCTGTTTTGGAACTTGCCTCAGTCAAGTCCCTGTTTTAGTGTTCCCACCTCCACGGACAACTAATAGACCACAAGATGTAGAAAAGCGATAAAGAAGTAGATAGAATAGACATAAAGAAGTAGAGAGAAACGAAAATATAAATGCTACTCTACAAGAAAGATAATACAAATAAGAAAATAGACCCAATATCACCTCCCTTTCTATGAGTGCTCAAGGTTGATAGAGAAAGGAGAAGAACAAGATCACCATGCCAATGAAGTGAAGCCTCAAGAACCTGCAATAACAATGGCATTGGAGCAAGAAGATTATGTAGAAGCCAAACATGAAGCTTATAGAAGCAAGGAGTGATAGAGATGTGAGGAGAAGAACATTAGAGCCTAGAGAGAGCTTGAGAATGAGATAGATTTTAGTTCTAAAGGGAAAATTGGAGGAAAATAGTCATTCCCCAGTGGTCAAGATTTGGCAGGGGGACATTATGCTCACAGGTGATAGATAATCATAACATCTTTACCATTTCCTAAGGCAGGAATCTTGCCAGGATAGCAGTATGGTGCGTGGAGGTTTGTGTGGCACTCACGCATCCCTAACAGAAATTCCCTTTACTGACGCTCAACAATAGGGACACGTGGAAAAAGTGGAGCAAAATCAATGGTTCTTTGCATTATCAAACTTGTAAGGCTAAAATGAGGGTAAATTAATGGGAAATTGCATGGGGTGCAAATTTATGGTATTACATTTTTCCCCCACTTTAGCGAGCATATGTGTTGATGCATATGAGAGCTAAAGTAGAAAGAGGTTGAAGAGAATATACTAATATCATTGAGGAAGCAGAACTTCAATCTAGCATACCTTGATGTGAAAGAGGGAGCTCCCCCAAGATGCTAATATTACATGAGTCTTCGATCCTACAATGTTATCTACATTCTCACGACAAACATGTTAGGCTGCAGACAAACATGTTAGGTGAAAAAGCTAATCATAATAGACACAATTGGATAAGACACAATTTGACACAAGCTAACATAATAAGACATTGTCTGATCAAATAAGATACAAGACACACACTGATTAGATAGATAAGCCTATGGCTATTGTAAACAATGTTGCAGGACAGTCACAAAATGACGGGTCTAGTCAGGTTGCCCCTAAGCTAGATGCCAAGATATAAGGCATCAGACACCAAGACACGCGATGTCAAATATCAGATAAAAGACACAAAGGAATCCTCCTCAAGACATAAAGACACTGAGGAATCCTTTTTAGAAAGCATTTTTTAGAAAGGGGTTATTTCAGCAAGGAACCCTTCAAGACATCAAGACACCAAGGGGCCCTTTTGAAAGAACACACCATTTGAAAGACACACAATTTTTTGCAAGTTATTTTATCATCAAGGAATCCTTTTGAAATATATTTTTTTGAGGAATCCATTGGAAATAATGCTTCTTTGTCAAAGGAAAATTTTTAGACCTTTCATTATAAATAGTACTCCTTTTTCGAAAGGAAAATTTTTAGACTCTTTCGCTTACGGGATCCTTTACAAAAGAAAATTTTGTGAAGGAGTCCTTTTTGAGAGAATACATCCTTTTGGAAAATGTTAGTTTTCAACAAGGGATTATTTTTTCAAGTTGTCAAGGAATTCATTGTAAATAAATTTGACACAAAGGAATCCTTTTGAAATAATTCACCATGTTGAAAATTACAGAAGTATGATAGCCCCCCCTTAGGATGATGTGTGCTACATGGAGGAGCAACTAGCATCCTAAGAAGAGAAAGGAGATACAAGAGATGTTTTGAATTACAAATCATAGTGAGATGTATCTATGATATTTTGTCACACACGCGAGGGACAATACATTGAAACCACAACATCAAGAAGTAGACAGACAGAGATGAAGAAATCAAGAGATAGGGGGATCTAAGAATTCAGGGTCAAAATTGTTCCTAGATATAAATAGATAGATATAATGTAGTATATGTATGAACTGCCATCAATCCCCAAATTGTTTAGAACATGAAAAAGGGAACATGAAGACAAAGTAAAAATAAAAATTGGGTCAACATGGAAGAAGGCCTAAATTCCCCAACACTTTGCATCATCCCCAATATCAAAAAGTAATATTACGACACATAGAAGAATGATGACACAAATGGAAGAAATGTACGATAGATTTTCATGCCTGTATCCAAGTACCTACAAGGATAGCAAGGGTCCTCTAGGAAGGATCACAAATATCAAAAGACAAGTATGAGGGAACACAAACACACAAAAAAATCTAATCTACAATGTAGAATAGGCACCACCCTAGTCCTCATCGATTGATAGGTCATCCTACTCCTAATCTAGATCATTATAACACTGGTAGATTTTGACCCAAATTTTGACAAACGTTTGTCAAAATTTGGGTCAAAATCTACTAGTGTAAGGGGAGGGAGGACAAGCCTACAAGGGTTGGATAGAAATGGAAATACCCTCTAACTCACTTGCAACAATATCCAAGGAAGAATACCCCTTGAGATCTTCTTCACCGAGTTCTTATGAAGCAAAGGTCATCGATTTCACAAAAATTGAGGACATAGCCAGGATATAATCCACTAAGTTGAACATGCACTTCTTAGGAGTGCCCTGTGTCAACTTAGTAGGAGAAATATAACACACCTAAGACTCACTATCAGCCTCAACAAAAGGGGCAGTGACAAACTATGGGGGAGCGAGGTCTACCTCCATCACAAGGATGGTGCAAGCCAAGACAGAACTGGCCTCTATAGAAGGCGAACCCTTATTATGACCATCACTTGCAGTGAGGTCATCCTCCGACTTACACTTCAACAAAGGATGCAAGATCCCTATAGAAGAAGTGAAAGAAAAGGAAGAAGAAGACAAATTTGCAAAGGAAACCACCTTTGTATTAGGCATGTCAACAAACTGTGAGAATGGATGGATGTTCAAGAGGGACATCAAAAGAGGAGGCTCCATGGAGGGAGCGATGAAGACCTACACCCTTTTAGGGTGAGCATCATCAAGACCTATCGAAGGAGGTAAAATAGAAGCGATGGGAACTAAAGTAGGAAAAATAGAAGAAAGAGGAGCAAGATAAGAAATGGTAGAAGAGACAATAGGCTCCTCAGTATTTTGTAAGGCGGTGTGCTCTGTAGCTAGAGCCTTTCACTAGTGCTTATGCTCATGCACAAGCTAGTTGCATCGACTATGAGCACTAGAGGATGTGGCCTGAGAAGAGTTCAAAGGCTACTGCTCAACTATAGGAGCAGCCTTCATGACCATTATTGGTGGAAGGGTGGTCTCCTTAGCTGGAGAAAAAGGAGGAAGCACCAAGGAAGAAATGACAATAGAAGAAGAAATAGACACAAGAAACTTGGTGGCAGGCCTCTCCTCCTTCGCTACCCGAGGGATAGGTGGAAGAATAGTTATAGGCCACAGAGGTCAAGAAACAGGAACAACCCCATGGGAACATTTCCCATTTCCATAGAAAATGGATTAGGGAACGTGGGTAGAACATATTATTGTAAAGCCTAGAGCTTCGCCTTCCACCACACGGGCAACATCACACTCCCCATGCGAGGCACAAGAGCGAGAATCAAGGATGCCACCACAAATTGGGAAGTAGAAGTAGGTGGAGTAGAAGATACTAAAGGAGAAGGCTCTAGATCATGAGCAAGCTTCTCCTTCCCCTTTGATAGGGAAAAACAAACAACTCACTGCTATAGTATCATAGAGGCCTTCATAGAAACAACATAGGGAGACATAGGAAAACTAACCTTTGACATCGAGCCCCCAATCTTATATTTAATATAAGATCGATATACTATTTTGTAACTAATTTCATGAACCACATGCACAATGCCTTCATGGAGGAATTTCAAACACTTGTGGACTATAGAGGCAACACCGTTCACAAAGGCTAGCCATGGGATTCCTAGCCTAACTCTGAATAGGTCAAATTTTGGAATCACAACAAATGTCACATCTACAACCTTAGGTACCATCAATACTAACAAAGAAATGGTTCCCATAGGGGGAATAGAAAGTTCATCATGAGTACACAGAGTGGTTTGCGAATCTTTGTATTTCTCCTTATGTAAACAGTTTATGAACAAGGTTTCCTCCAATTTCATATTCACCCGACTCGCCAGATCAACCATGACACCAGTCACAATGTTTCCATTAATTTGAGCAGGGACGTACAATGGGGAAGGCTCCTTGTTTATTGGAAAATCATGTAAGGAAACATTTATGTCAGGTATAGCATTCACATTCTCAGTACGATAATATGTGTGAACAAGACCATGTTCATGTACTCAGACAGGACTAGCTCAGAAGATGTAGAAGATTATGTGCTAGATTAGCAGAGTGAGAAGGAAATGGATTAGTATAAATTTGTAACTCACTATTAGCCTTGGCTATAGATTTATTGGAGTTATGTTTCCTTCCATTGAGATGGATAGTCCCATCATCGATATGATCCTAAATTTCATGATGCAGGCATACACATTGCTCGATGTCATGTTTGTGCACTCAATGGAATTGAAAAAATTGTTGCACATCATACCAATCAAGATATGACTCAAAAAGAGGTTAGACCTCTAGTAATGTTAAAATCTTATCATTTAACAAATTTTTCAAAACAACAATATAGGATTTGGATAGTTTTGTAAATTCCTATTGCGCCTTATACCTCATAGAGCATGTTTGCAATAGCCTTATTCCTTTTGGTATCTCTAGAAAATGACACTAATAACCAGTTATCAAGATGGGAGCGCAAGGATGAACCCACGAACTGAGAGATCGTTTGTTGGTACTCGCACAATGCTGCACATAGTTATGCAAAGGAAGGATACTTCATTAATGAATTTTTTTCTTGTCACGGTTTCTACAAGTTCCCTATGAAGACCTTCTCAACATCAAAGACAGGTAGAGGATAAGAAATTTGAGAAAACAACACTTAATAATGAGAGATGAAGTCAATAACCTTTTCATGGTCTCCCTGCTTGCATTGTACATGATCCAAGAGGATCCAAAAGAACCTAAAATTTTCATAGTCTCAAAATATCTCAGAATTGGTGTCATTGTTAGCCATCGACATGAAACAATGCTGAATGGGCTCAAAAGTCTTAAAATTTGTGAGCAATCAAAGTTCGTCAATTTAGCAAAAGGGGAAAAAAGGGAAAATTTTGAATTCATCAAAGGTGGTCAAATGGGTGTTGTTGTGAAGAGCTCGCCGAGAGCAACTTGTTTCAACTCGTTTCAAGTCCATTTGTCCAAGATATACAAGCAGTTGGCAAAAGGTTGACCAGTCAATGCCTCGTCATTAGTCAATCAGCATAATGGCCAATCAGCCCTTGACACTCAGCGTCATCTCACCTCTCCATGTGGCAGGCCATTATTGGAAAAAGGTGGCATAAATATGGATTAAACCATATTGTTAACAAAACACGTATGGTTTAAAAATTAAAAGAAAAAAAGAAAGAGAGGATTTGGTGGGATTTTATCCCTTAAAATCCTCTTGCTTTGCCCATAAAACAAGGAGAGAAATAAAGCCCGTAAACTTATATTTCAACAAATTAACCCCCTTAACCACCTTTCTCATATTTCAACGAATTATGATATTTTAAGGGGCTTAAAATAATTGGTTAAAGATTTTTATGTTAAAGGGAGGTTATAAACAAATTGTAAAAGAGGGAATTTTGTTAAAAGGGAGTTATTTTGTTTAAGAGGGTTATTGTTTTATTTGTTCATGGGGAGTTATTTATTAAATATGGAGGTTACACCCCATATAGCATATTTTATGTATAAAAAGGGGGTGTAGGTTCTTAATTTTTCAACCAAGTGATGGAAACTTATTGGAGAATTATAAAAGAATTTTTGGAGAGAATTAGAATGCTAATGGAGGGTTTGATTTATTTTTGAGAGGAAGAATTACAAGGTGTTATTATACACCAAAATTGTAATAGTGAGAGAGATTGTCAGAAATTTTGTACAGGACTAAAGCTTGGGTGATGTACAAAAGTCATAATTGCTTGGCATCATTAATAAAGCAATTCCTCGTTGAGAAGCAGACCCGAAGACATAGCTCAAATTGAGCGAACTCCGTTATCAAGCTCATGATCTCTCTTCTTTCTTCTCTTTTATAATTCTCTTTAGTATTTATTTCTTGAGTTTCTAATTACGATATTTAAGAAATTAGTTTATGTTTTATTAATTTTGGATAAGAACAAGTGAATTCTAATATCCGTAATTTCAACTGTCAAGATTCATAACCACGTAATTTTGTTGGATCAGGATAAAATTTATGGTTGGAAGTGAAGTGAAAATTATTTGTAGCTCTTTAATTATAGATCAGTATGAGATCAAAGAAAGTCATCTTCAACCCAATGTTAGCTTGGAACTGTCTAAAGAATAGATTCACTAACTGATCAAATGAGAAGATAGAATTGCCTAGCAAGGAACAAATCAAGAGAAACATCCTTGAGGGAATATGGAAAAAGCTTTGCCATTAAACAATCATGGTGGAAAAATTCATTGCAGAGGGCATTAAATGGTGACAGATGCATTTGAGAGTCTCCACAACCACTTTACTTTTTGAACTTTAGAATCTCCATCTCCTAAGGGATATGAGTGTTCAAAATGTTGATGAACAAAGTACTATGATGAAAGAAGGGTTGAAACATAGGTTGAGAAGAAGAGGTGGATAGATTCACCAACTGGTTATGTATTTGTCCCATATTTTGCAATAAAGCATTCAAGACAGGATCAAAGGATGAAATAGGACTAGTGGAACCACCAGGCCCCATATTGGTAGAGACCCTGACACCAAGACTAGTATGGGTTCTAAGATTACCACCAGAAGAAAAAACATGAAGAGTGGTGGAACTAAAATCAAAGGGTACTTTATTAACCTTAAAAGTGGGGGTCTACTTAGGCCTAGAGGTGGTGTTAATAGAAGGACCAATCTCAGCCATACACACTTACACTCTCAGCATTGAGACTTCCAGCCGTGATGTAGCGATCTTTGAACCCAAATCTTTGGCGGCACCAAAGTTAGAATTTTATGCTGGGACATGAGTATCCACAATATCCACAAGACCTCGAATAAGTTCTACACCTCTCCAATCCTTATCAAGCATGGTTCTTAATATATTAACAACAATAGCCGCTTGAGCAAGAATTTTATCTTTTCCAAGTACTGCTCAAATTCTCCAAGCCTTCTATCTAGGGAAAGAAGTTTTTTTGTAGGGACCTCCAGATCATCCTCTTCCTCCATAGAAGAGGTAGACGGAGAAGTGAGAGGTGTAGGAATGCGAGGGGAAGCTTCCTCGAGTGGACTGCAAAATCCAATAGACATCCCTAGAACTATTTCCTCAAAAGAAGGACCAATCTGATGAGGGGTGACCTTCCTAGATTCTATTTTTATATGTTGTATACTTCTTCTAACAATGTGTCTAAAGGTCATGGATTGGGTCATGAAGCTCATAAATCTTTATGACACCCAAATCTGTAACACACCCAAGACATTAGAGAAAAAAAAATTGACACACAAAAATGAAAAGAAGGGCATTCATATTGGGTTCACCAAAATGTAGAGGAGGATTCTCTTCCCCTGAGACTCTTAGGTCACGAAAGAGGCTAAGGGACGAACTACCCTAAACTACCTTAAAATAACTAATAAACTGAAAAGGAAGGACAAACACGACTATGCTTCTCTTATATTTATGATAGATGTTTTTTGGAACTGGGTGAGCTAACCACAGAGGCTTCAAACTATAGACTAGATGACTCTTTGCTAGAGGGTGTAAGTGTGGGGGTTGAACTTCAATGCATCGTGTTGGAGTCTTGGAGATGTGATTGCGTCCTATATGAATAGAGGGTCAAGTAGCAGCCAAAAACACACAGAGTCTGCTAAAAACCCGAATGTTCTGGTTTTATAGTTTGATAAAAACATATGGAAATGTAAATTACAACAAGAAGAATACTATGAAAGTTACTCTAATAGTGAAATGACAAAGAAAGAAGAAGAGTGCCAACTTACTCAAGGTCTAGTTTGCCAACTAGCTCCAAGAAAACGAATAGCACCTACACACACCATGATAAGAAATTTTTTGGGACTTGCCTCAGTCAAGTCCTCATTTTGGTGTTCCCACCTCCATGAATAGCCAATAGACCACAAGATGTAGAAAAGTGATAAAGAAGTAGAGAGAAATGACAATCTAAATGATACTCTACAAGCAAGATAATACAAATAAGCAAATAGACACAATATCACCTCCCTTTCTACAAGTGCTCAAGGCTTATAAAGAAAGGAGAAGAACAAGATCACCATGCCAATGAAGTGGAGCCTCAAGAACTGGTAATAACAATGGAGTTGGAGCAAGAAGATGATGTAGAAGCCAAGTATGAAGTTGATAGAAGCAAGGAGTGATAGAGATGCAAAGAGAAGTGTTAGAGCCTAGAGAGAGCTTGAGAATGGTATTTATTTTAGTTCTAATGGGAAAATTGGAGGCAAATAGTTATTCCCTGGTGGTCAAGATTCAGTAGGGGGAAGTTATGCTCGTAGGTGATAGAGAATCATAACATCTTTATTGCTTCCTAATGTAGGAATCTTGTCAGGATGACAGTGTAGTGCATGGATGTTCACACGGTGTGCACACATCCTTGATATAAATTCCCTTCACCGACATTAAACGATAGGGACACATGGAAACAACAAAGAAAAAGTGGTGAGTCTTTGCATTATCGGACTTGGAAGGATAAAATGAGGGTAAATTAATGGGAAATTACACAGGGTGCAAATTTACACCATTACAATTATATTAACAAAAAATCACAATGCTCACATAAATCAATTTTATTAAGAGTAATCAAAATCTCATCAACCATTTTTTATTAGTAATGGTCCTAAGACCTTTTTCACTAACGTGATCAAAAGATTGATGCCACGATATACATGCATTTTTTATTTTTCTAGTACATTAGTTGAGTTACAAAGTGTGGAGGCATTCAACCTAAAAAAAATCCTAATCTGAGATGCTTTAGCTACCAGCAAGTTCCCTCTCACTAGCTTACAACTAGACTTTTTAAATTTCACATGCACACGATAATTAGTCAACTTGGATATAGACAGTAATTTTCACATGTCTTAGAATATTCAAAACATTACTAATTTTTTAATCCTTCCATAATTGAAACACAATTGTACCTTTCTATTACCAACAATTCACTTAGTACTATTTTCACCAAGGACAATCTCTCCAACATCATAATTTGTGTAAGTTGAAAACCATTCTTTGTGGGGAGTAATATGGTAGGAGAAACCTAAATTAATGATCCAAGCACCATTGATAATAGTGTTATTATAAATAAATAAAGTATCACTATCATCATCAGAAGATTTTTGTGTGGAGGAATGTAAAGATTTCTTTTTATTTCTACATTCCTGCTTCACATTCCCTTTCTTCCCATAGTTACAACACATAATTCTACTCTTCCATGAGGATTTTGACTATCCTTTTTATGCGGAATTGTCTTTCTTTTTATCCACTTTAGAACCTCTTTTTTTCCTTATGCCTTCCTTGAACATGAAGGGTATCCTTTGATCCATCATTCATGCATTTTCTTCAAGAAAAAAGACCATCAATTTTGATCTCTACACCACCACCACTAATGGAAAAAATAAAATCCTCATAATATTCAAGTAAAGAATAAATTAATAAGATGAATTTATCTTCTTCTCTTAACTTAAAATCTACTAAAATAATTTAAATCATAATGAAATAAAAAATAATCATATAATTTACAACTAAATCACCATATTTCATTTTTAAAGAATATAATTGTCTTTTGAGATATAATTTACTTGCTAATTTTAGTTTGATAAATATCACTTATCCTCTTCCATATATTGTATGCAGTAGTCTCCTCAAATACATTCAATAGGATGGAACTTGTGAGATACAACTAAATGGTTCCTTGTGCCTTCTTATCCAATTTTAACAAAACTTCATTAAATTTTCTAGATGTTCATGTATCTTTTTCAACAACCCCCCATTGATATCTTTATTTTTTTTAAATCATATTTAGCTTCCACACCTTGTACTCAATGTTATTGTTTTTTTTACTATTAAAACAAGAAGTAGAGGCCATGGTTTTCAATACTTCACAAATTTTCAAAACCACACAAAGAAAAATCTCCCACTATAGCCAAAAAAAACTTGAACACTTTCTAGAAATACATCTCCCTTTTTACATAACTATAAGCTCTCCAATACCAATTTTAAGAAATAAGGTGAAGTTTTTGCAATAAAATCTTCTTAAAAGTGTATGCAATATGAAATTAACTTCTTAATATTATATTATTATAAAATATTATATGAAGATAAAAAAAATAGAAAGAATAATTAATAATAGTAAACCATAGTAACATGCAGTTTACATGGAGAAACCCTTTCAAGTAAAATTCTATAAGAGAAAGAGGATAAGTGTGCATTAATCTTTAATATACATGATACAATATTAACACACTAAACTTTGTAATCTAGCAAAATTTTAGTAGCACTTTTGTACCTATAAATAATGATACAAACTACTATCTCATACCTCCAATAAATATACAAAGAGAGAGGCCAAAATTATGAATGGTTTTATCAAAACAATGGATACCAAAACCATGATATAATGCAAAAATCTCATGCTCGCCTTCAAGAGAATCTTCTAAGAATAATAAATTAAATCAATGGCTTCACATGGACTTCATATAGGCTCAAATAATGAGTCCCCAAATAGAAAATATAAGTAATAAGGCACTTCTGATTCATAGATTTTTGATAGCTCATATCCTCTAGTGTAGTGCTCCATTATTGGTAAGTCAACTTATGTGGGTCCCGTTCATTATGACAAGATTCTCCACTCCCCAATTCTAGTGCCTAAAATTTAGAAATAGTATTTAGTGAATCCAAATTCAAATATAACCACCACCATAGTGCTTTATCTCCCTCATGAATGTATGTGACAACTAATTCCAAGATTATAGGAGAATCTAAATTATAAATTGTTCTTGTAATTACATCATAGGCATCCAAGTACGCCTTCTAAGAGAATTGGAGACACATAAAATATACATGGGATTTGGAAAGTTAATGAAACCTTAATTCCAATAATCTATGACCCTCACACAATCAAACTCAATTACAAAACTAGAAGCTCCTAAAAGGTGAATCAAAACCACGATCTCCAAAGCAATATAGTACCATCAATTATGCAACAATATGAAGCTTCAAATAAACCATGGCTTGGAGCCTCTCATGAAACTATAATCAATTACCATAGGTTATGTTGATAGTTAAAGTAACACAGCAACGTTAAAAAAATATATTTCTACTCTATTTCTCCTGAAAAAGAAAAATGATGTAAAACCACCTATCTTCAATCTCTTATATTCTTTAGTCTCCGTGGAGGAAGTAGGTTCAGTGCTAGAACCTCTTTTCTTTGAAACCCCAACTCTTGGCTGCTTTAACCAGAGTTCAATCCATTTCAAGCCTCTATTCACCACTCCCCGCGATATTTTCTAGATCTTAGTTTCTTCTTTTTCCACCCAATTGATGGGCTCCAAACTCTTTGTGGCCACTTTATCCATATCATACCTAAGATCAAGTGTGATCCCATCATCAGTAGTGCCTTCAAGAATATATGTTTTAACATCAAAATCTCTCATCTGGGGAATTGTTAATCTCTCGTACCCCCTTTTTCTTACTTCAAACGGATCATGAAGGTTGGCCCAAAAATCCTCGAGAAGTGGCTAATGATGAGGAAACTGAGAAGGGTACAGTGTATACATTTCTCTTTGGATCAAAGGATTTTTTGAAAGTGTGCTACTGGAAATTCAGAGCCTGAAATTCCTTTGTTGGTGACTTAGCCATTACTGAAAAAGAACAATAGTAAAACCCCAATCGCATGGGGAAAGAATGACAAACAATCTTACGTTGTGAGAAAAATTTGGCATTTACTTCTACAGCTTGTCAAGAAAACTCCATTAAAATCCATCTATTACCACAACACCTTGGCAACTTAAAAGGATGACCATCAAAACCAATATCTTGAAATAAGTAGACTTGGGGTATTGAATAAACCAATACCCCCCATTCCCAAATGAACTCCATAGCTTCATGTGACAATCTGAAACCAATGTCACCTGTTAGCTGATTGATTACAACATATAGAAAATCATCATTAACTCTTTTAAAGTTTTTCTCTGACTCCTTAAGCTCTAGTTGGTAATAATTTTCCCAAACCTTCTTTTGATCTAGGCCATCATCCATTGACCCTTTAGTGTTCAACCCAAGAAACTGTCCAATCCTTGTTGCATAGTAAATGACATTAGAAGATATATAAAATGTCTTAGTTTATGTTACTTTAAGGAGTTGATCATGAATGTTATCTAAGATAATTTGCCCCCAATCTAAGTATTTATTTGCATCTAGAATCAATTGGATGAAAGGAAACATTCAGAGCTCAAAGACACGAGAATTTGGTTTGTCAAATACTTTGGCCAGTAATGTGATCATATTCCTGTCTTTAGAAAATTCTAACCTCTTAGGATTAAGTGGCACTTTCTTCACTGACTTCTTTTCTTTCTTCAACCATTGTTTGTTGATAAACAATTTGCTCCCTTCCACATCCTTTTTCCCATAGTTCAATTTATTTAGATTCATTCATAATCTTAAGATTGGGGTAAGGAGGAGGATCAAAAATGTGTATGGTCATTGCCAATGTTAAATCAATGATTACATTACCCTACACATCAATGCATTTCCTCTTAGTAGGATTGTATGTTTGTGCAGCAGTTAGAATAAACTTAGGACACTATACAGCAATAGGAAAACTAGCCACATGAGCTAACCCAGACTCTGCAATTCTCTTTGCTCTTGGGGTAGCATCCTCTGAAAAGGTATATGTGCGAAACTACTCCAAATCCATGTGTCCCACCAATGTGTCAGTGATGTTCATGACCTCAGACTCAAACTTAGATGGAATTGGGTTCCCTTGGAACTTATACTTCATATTAAGAGGAACTTTTTATAATTTTAACCTCTTAGCCTTTGCTCTCTTTGATGTTCCTTTAGATTTTCCCTCAGTAAGCACTTCCTCGGTAGGTACTTTCTCTTAAGAGTCATACATTTGTTAGTTATCCTACAATGCTGACATTTATTAGGCAAAAGGAAAGATATGTGAAGATAAATTTAAACAGAAGCATTCATATTATATCAACATCAACTCAAGCTAAAAAATCCAATTCAACAAGTTAGTTCAACATCTTCAGGTTTCAAGATCATAACATAACCAAGAACTTAACCATTTTAAGCATAAACTGAATTATGTCGAAAGTTGGGATTGGGTCATGACTAGGTACCATACCTAAGTTGAGTATCAATCCACGGTCTGATCCCACAATGTGGTCAGGAGTCAAAATCCGGTCATGACTAGGTAGCAAAACTTAAACCAACAAAGTTAATGAAGGGGTTCTGCTAAGTCTCAATCCCAATGTTGAATTGGAAGTCAGGATCGGGTCATGATTTGGAACCAACCCCTTTGATGAATAGGTATAAGTAGCTTCCCAAGTTCTGACCCCGATATGATATCGGGGATCAGGATTGGGACTTTGTCATGCTCTAAACCTTACACATGCAAGGTGAAAATAGGTCAAATTGGAGTTCTAATCCCGACTATGCTTTCAGGAATTGGGATTGGGGTGTTGTTCGGGCATGAAACTTGTTGGGAATAGGATTCCATTTAATTGCAATCCTAAACATATTTCATGTCTCTCCTAAGTCCTTGGAAAGTGTTCCCCAATACTAGGATTAGAAAGAGATTAAATTTGAATGAAATGAACATGTAAATTGACATTTGTGATTATTCTTAAATGATAGGAACATGTGGGGATGTCCAAGAAGAGCTCCTACATGATAGGAGCACATGGGGCACCCACATGGAAGGTGGAACCCACCTTGCTTCAGTTAACTATTTGGAGGATTGATAACACTTTAGTAATGCATGTTTAGATCCTAAAAATTAGGGATTGATATTTACATGAGTGGAGTGGCACTATCAATTCAGTATTAGTTCAATATCAGTTAAGGATTGATAACACTTTAGTAATGCATGTTTAGATCCTAAAAATTAGGGATTGATATTTACATGAGTGGAGTGGCACTATCAATTTAGTATTAGTTCAATATCAGTTAAGTTTAGTTAAGTTTAGTTATGGTTCAATTATCTTCAATTGCATGTAGTTATTTTGAGTTGAATGCTAGTTGACTTGAGTTTACTCGAGTTGCATGACTAATGACTTCAGTTGCATGACAGATAATAGGTAGATACTTTTAGTTAAGTGGGGATGATCAATCATGCATAATGTTTGCATGAATTGGTGGAGAGATATGTTTTATTTAACTAAGATTGAATTGGGACCACCATGGGCACCCAAGTTGGCATCTTTCAATTAACACCCTTTGCATGAGAAGATATTTACAAGGCTCAGTCAAGTGGGCCCATTCTTGGGCGCCAACTTTGAGGTGAAGCTTGCAAGATATTTTCTTGACCAAAGTTTAGTTAAGTGTTCAGTTTGGGCTGCCTAATTTGAGGAAGACTTTGGTTTGACTTCATATTACATTATGGAACTCTACTTGCCCAATCTTGGAATATATTTTTGTGAGGAGATTTATTCTCTTGTATTGTACAACTCTTATGAGTTTATAGGCTCAAAATATTGTCTATTAATTGTAACAAGTGTATGAGAGTCCTATGAGAGTTTATTGTAGGTTGTGAAGAAGGATTGTTGAAGGAAAGGAAGCATATCAATCAAGGATTGATACAATATTATTGTAATCTTGCTCTAAGGTTAAATAATACAAGCACTATTGATTCTAGTGTAGTTTTTTCCCGAAAGGGTTTCTCCACGTATATTTTGTGTCACTTCTATCTTCTTGTCTCATTCTTCTACAATCTTTTGTCTCTTTCTACAGTTGGTAAAATTGATCTAAACAGATAATCATACACAAAGAATTGTGACAAAGAACACTTAATTAGATCTACAGTCTCATAGTTTTACAAGTTTTAAGCTACAATATTACCTTCATTTTCAACATTTGGTATTAGAGCTAATGGTTGGTTAGAGTTTGGGACGCCTTTCTCTTAAAAGTTTGAAGGTTTTTTGGCTATAGTGGGAGCTTTTACTATTGTGTTATTGCAGATTTGTAAAAGAAGTTTGTTACAATGAGTTCTACTTCTCATCTAGATATTGAAAGATTCAATGGATCTAGTTATGAAATGTGGAAACTAAAAATGGAGGATCTCCTTGAAGAGAGAGATTAGTGGTTAACTGTTTGTAATGAGACAAAGCCATCTACAACGATGTTAGATGAGGATTGGGATAAGCTTGATAAGAAGGTAGGAGGGACCATAAGGTTATGTCTTGCTAATATTGTTCTCTTAAATGTTTCAGTTGAAGCTACCGCATATAAATTGTGGAAGAGGATAGGTGATATCTATCAAACCAAAAGTCTTACTAATAAGTTGTATCTAAAAAGAAAGTTGTATTCTTTAAAGATGAAAGATGGTGATTTTGTTGCACATCATTTAAATGCTTTCAATTTGATTCTAAGTCAGTTAACATCTGTAGATGTAAATCTAGAATATGAAGATAAATGTATTTTGTTACTTTGTTCTTTACCAGAGTCTTCAGAAAATATAATTGTTGCTATTAGTAGTAGTGGTGCAGATCCTAAGATGGACAATATAATTCCTACTCTCCCATCAGAGGAGATGAGGAGGAAGTCTAAAATGGGATCCTAAGATGCCTTGTTTGTAAGAGGTAGGCCTAAGGAAAAGGAACCTAAGGGAGACAAGAAAGGAAAGGGTAAGTCCAAAGGATGGTCTAAAACCCCTAGTAAGAATAAGGTAAAGTGTTGGAATTGTGGAAAACCAAGACATGTAAAGAAGGATTGTAAGAATAAGAAAAAGAGTTTTGATTCTTCTATAGAGAGATCCTCAGATGACAGTAATGATGCATTGGTCATTTCATCTAATATTGTTAGTGATAACTCTTCGCTTATTGATTCAGGTTGCTCCTATCATATGACTCCTAACAAGGAGTGGTTCACTAAGTATACTACATATGATGGAGGGAATGTATTTTTTGGAGATAATAGCACAATAAAGGTTGTGGGAAAAGGAGAGGTAAATTTGTGTTTCAGTGATGGTAGGGTTAAGACCCTTAATGATGTTTTACATATTCCAGGACTTGCTAGAAATCTACTTTTTGTATCTAAGTTCAATGATTTTGGAATGCATGTGACATTTGACAAAGGTGGTTGCAGATTGATGAAAGGGAATATAGTGGTTGCTGAAGGATCTTGGATTGGGACTTTGTTTAAGCTTAATACCTCCAATTTGAATAAATTAGCCAATGTAACTGAAGCTGAAAATACATGTAAGTTGTGGCACCATAGATTGGGCCACATTGGTGAAAAAGGGCTTAGGACCATTCTTAATAATAAATTGGTTGATTGTATTCCTCATTATAATATTGGAAAAAATAATTTTTGTGAGCATTGTGTGTTTGGAAAGCAATCTAGATCTTCATTTCCTATTGGAACAAATAAAGCTAAAAGATTATTAGAGATTATTCATTCAGATGTCATCGGTCCTGTGGATATTGACTCTATTGGAAAATCTAGATATTATGTCACATTTATTTATGATGTCTCAAGATACACTTGGATCTATTTTACGCATATCAAATCTGATGTGTTCAATAAGTTTAAATAATTTAAGGCTTTTTGTTGAGAAACAATCATATCATAAGATAAAAGTGTTGAGATCAGAGAATGATGATGAATATTGTTCTAAGGAATTTGATGGTTATTGTAATCATGCAGGAATTGTGAGAGAGAAAACTACTCCATATACACCTCAACAAAATGTAGTAGAAAGGATGAACCGAACCTTAATGGAAAGAGCTAGGATTATGTTAAGTAGTGCTAAGCTAGATCGGTGCCTTTGGGCCGAGGATGTAAGTACTTCTTGTTATTTAATCAATAGATCTCCTAGTTCATCTATTGCAGATAAAACCCCTTATGAAATGTGGTTAGGTAGGAAACCTAGTGTTGCACATTTAAGGATCTTTGGTTGTGAGGCTTTTGTTCATATGCCTAAAGAAAAGCGGTCTAAGTTGGATCCAAAAGCACAAAAATGCATATTCATAGGTTATTGTGAAAATGTAAAAGGTTACAAGCTTTGGAATCCTCTAACCTGAAAAATTACTTTATCTAGAGATGTGGGATTTAGGGAATTTAGATCTTATACAGGAGAAGAACAACCAAAGGAAAAGGATACTTCTTGAACAGTGCATTTTGAGATAAATACTAAGAAGCATGAAGATGCACATGTTGAAGAACAATTGGATGGATTGGATGAGGAGAGCTCATAGAGTTTTGAGATAGATGCTCATGATGAGAATATTGAGGAACAAGAAGAACCTTCTTTGAGAAGATCCACAAGACAACATAATCTTGTTGATAGGTATAGGCCACCTGATTTTTGTTGTATATTTGCTTTGATGAGTACTAATGATGAACCTAGATCTTACAAGGAAGCTTTGTCTTCAGATGAGAACAAGCTTTGGTCACAAGCTATGCATGAGGAAATAGTTTCCTTGGAGACTTGTGACACATGGGATCTTGAGATTTTTCCCAAAGGAAGAAAGGCCATTGGTTGTAAATGGATCTTTAAAAAGAAAATTGGAGCAGATGGTAATCTCGAAAGATACAAGGCTAGATTAGTAGTCAAGGGCTACTCCCAAAGAGAGGGAGTTGACTTTAATTAAATCTTCTCTCTTATTGCTAAATTAACTTCTATTAGATTCTTTTTATCTATTTTTGTTGCTTATAATTTTGAGATAGAGCAAATAGATGTGAAAACTGCTTTCTTACATGGGGATCTTGATGAGGAGATTTATATGAGGCAACCTAATGGTTTTGTTGTAAAAGGAAAAGAATTGTTGGTTTGCAGGTTAAAGAGATCTTTATATGGATTGAAATAGTCACCTAGAATGTGGTACCAGAAGTTTGATGCTTTTGCATTGAAAATTGGTTATGTTAGGAGTGAGGAAGATCATTGTGTTTACATAAAATGTATTGATGATCAACTTTTAATTATTATCTTGTATGTTGATGACATGTTATTTATTGGTAATAGCAAGGTAATGATCAAAGAATTGAAAGCACAACTCTCTAGCACATTTGAGATGAAAGATCTAGGGGCTGCAAAATATATCCTTGGTATGGAAATCAACAAAGATAGAGGTAACAGAAAGCTTTGCTTAAGTCAAAGTAACTATGTTGATACTATTTTGAAACGGTTTAACATGCATGATAGTAAACCAATTAATATTCCTTTACCAGTTGGAATGAAGTTAAGTTTAGACATGGGTCCTAAATCTGAATTTGATCATGAGGAAATGTCTGAAATTCCATATGCTAGTGCAGTTGGTAGCTTGATGTATGCAATGGTATGTACAAGACCAGATATAGCCCAAGCAGTGGGAGTTCTAAGTAGGTTTATGTTTAACCATGGTAAAGAACATTGGACTTATGTTAAGAAGGTGTTTGGATATTTACAACATACTTTTGATTATTGTTTGGTTTATCATGGTGCTAATGATATTAATATTATGAATATATCATTGGACATATAGGGTTTTGTTGATTCAGATTGGGCAGGAGATCTGGATAGTCGGAGGTCGACAAGTGGCTATGTGTTTACTTTTTTTGGAGCTGCGGTTAGTTGGATGAATAAGAGGCAGCCCACAGTTGCTTTTTCCACCATAGAAGCAGAGTACATGGCTGCTACACATGCCTCTAAAGAGGTATTTTTGTTACAGAGACTTGGGAAAGGTATTGGTTTTAATTACAAGCAAATTAGACTTGAATGTGATAGCCAAAGTGTTATTTGTTTAGCCAAAAATCCTATGTATCATGCTCGTACTAAGCATGTTGATGTTCAGCATCACTTTGTGTGAGAAATGGTTGAGAGTGGGAAGGTATTAACTGAGAAAGCTGACACTTTGATCAATGCTACAAATTATCTTACGAAACCAATTCCTACAGATAAGTTCTCTTGGTGTAGGAAGTCCATTGGCCTTGAGTCCTGTACTTGATTTATAATAATGATTCCTTGTTTAGAATAATTACAATGTATAATGTCAAGTGGGAGAATGTTTGGAATAGGATTCCATTTAATTGCAATCCTAAACATATTTCATGTATCTCCTAAGTCCTTGGAAAGTGTTCCCCAACACTAGGATTAGAAAGAAATTAAATTTGAATGAAATGAACATGTAAATTGACATTTATGATTATTCCTAAATGATAGGAACATGTGGGGATGTCCAATAAGAGCTCCTACAAGATAGGAGCACATGAGGTGCCCACATGGAAGGTGGAACCCATCTTGCTTCAGTTAACTATTTGGAGGATTGATAACACTTTAGTAATGCATGTTTAGATCCTACAAATTAGGGATTGATATTTACATGAGTGGAGTGGCACAATCAGTTCATTATCAATTTAGTTCAGTTATGGTTCAGTTATCTTCAATTGCATGTAGTTATTTTAAGTTGAATGCTAGTTGACTTGAGTTGGCTTCAGTTGCATGACTAATGACTTTAGTTGCATGACAGATAATAGGTGGATACTTTCAGTTAAGTGGGGATGATCAATCATGCATAATGTTTGCATGAATTGGTGGAGAGATGTGTTTCAATTAACTAATATTGACTTGCGACCACCTTGGGCACCCAAGTTGGCATCTTTTAGTTAACACCTTTTGCATGAGAAGATATTTACAAGGCTCAGTCAAGTGGGCCCATTCTTGGGCGCCAACTTTGAGGTGAAGCTTGCAAGATATTTTCTTGACCAAAGTTCACTTAAGTGTTTAGTTTGGGGCACCTAATTTGAGGAAGACTTTGGTTTGACTTCAGATTACATTGTGGAACTCTACTTTCCCAATCTAGGTGTAGATTTTTGTGAGGATCTTTATGCTCTTGTATTGTACAACTCTTATGGGTTTATAGGCCCAGATTATTGTCTATTAATTGCAACAAGTGTATGAGAGTTCTATGAGAGTTTATTGCAGGTTGTGAAGAAGGATTGTTGAAGGCAAGGAAGCATATCATCAAGGATTGATACAGTATTATTGTAATATTTTTCTAAGGTTAAATAATACAAGCACTATTGATTTTGGTGGAGTTTTTTCCTGAAAGGGTTTCTCCACGTATATGTTGTGTCACTTCTATCTTCTTGTCTCATTCTTCTACAATCCTTTGTCTCTTTCTACAATTGGTAAAATTGATTTAAACAAATAATCGTACACAAAGAATTGTGACAAAGAACACTTAATTATATCTAGAGTCTCATAGTTTTACAAGTTTTAAGCTACAATATTACCTTCATTTTCAAGAAAACTTAACAATTTAGTCAAGGTTTGGTATCGACCCGACTTTCGATCCTGATGGTAATGTAGGGATTGGGACCGGGACTTCGATTAGTACTTTGTAAAAAGTGTATAACATGCTTGTGGTGTCAATCTGACACTCGATCCCAATAGTAATGTAGGGATCGATCAAGTGAAGGAACCTAGACTAAGTAGTGGAAAACCCCAAGTGGAGTTTTGATTCCTGACCCTGAAATACATGCAGGAATTGAGAATCGTCGGGCAACAATAATGAAAGAAACAATTCATGTAACAATATCTCCAAACTATGCCTTTGGGATCAAATTCATGTAGGGATCAAGAATTTTTATTTTAAAATGGTCAGAACTTAAAATTTGACAATTCAAACACACTATGACCCGTACTCAGAGCAAATCCCTAGAAAGTTAAGGCACAGTGAGATGGACAATCCCACAAAAAAAACACAATACAAACAACGCAAGAAATAGAAAACACACCCAACGAACTATGGGGTGCAAGGACAAAGAAAAATTGAAACAAAACAAACCAGGAGCAAGTGAGAAAAGAAAGTAAAAATGACACACACCCAAAGTAAACACAAATGAAACAAAAACAAGGAAGAAAAAGGAAAAGCGAAAACACCTACCTCCAAATGCAACCAAGAAATATGACATCACAGCTACAAAATCATAGCAAACCCCTCAAATCCTAGCTTGGTGTCACTCTTGTTCCCTTTCATCAAACTATATAAGGAATAATGGATGAAAATTGAGGAGCGGGGGAATAAAATCTTGTTCACGCGTGTGAAAAATTAAATAATAAAGGCCAATTGGTCGGACCTCGAGATCAAAGCAATCATCATAAATGCAGGGTTACAAGAACAAAGATAAGCAGGGATCGGGATCGGGACATGGTTCGAGACCAAGCTTTCAAAAGGTGTAAAGTTTAGTCAACGACCGCAGTCTAAAACCTGACAAACAGACAACACAAAGTAGGAGTCAAAATTGGGTCGAGAGATGAACCCAAAACTTTGAAAAGTTGAAAGTGCAAGTCATAGTCCAAAGTCCAATCCCGAAACACACAAAGGTAGTCGAAAGTTGGGATCGGGTTAGAAATAGGAACAAGAACTTTGAAAAGTTCTTGGTTCTGGTTTTGGTCCGATGTATGAATCTAACACAAGCAAAACACACAAGGAAAAAAGGCATAAGTCAAGATCCGGACAAAAACATGAACCAACACCTTTTCAAAGGTGCAAAGTGAGGGTTCTAGTCTAAAACCGAACTCCAACACAAGAAGAAAAAGATAAGGGAAAACGTAGGGACCAAGACTAGGATCAGGACATGCATAGAAACTTATACTTCACAAAGCAACAAGTGTCAATGTCGGTCTGTAACCCAAACCCAAAGGAACAAAGAAAAGACACAAGGAAAAAGACGGGGTCGAGATCGGGACACGAACAGGGACTTGAACTTTTGAAAAGTAACAAGTGCATGTTCCTTCCCAAAACCCAAACCCTAACAACAAAGAAAACAAAGACTTAGGAGGAAAAGAACAACTCCTAAGACCCAAACAAGAACACCAAGGACAAAACAAACAAAGGGGGACCCATTTTGACCAAAAACAAAATGGGGTGGTTATGCAAGGCATAACAATTGGTGACTCAGTTGAGAAAATGGTTTACCCATTTTCAAGATACTGAAGAATTCAGTGACCCAGAACCTCCGGTTCATGAACGTTCTAACTCAAGTACGATCAGTCATAGCAAACAAGGTTGAGTTGGAGTCTCAAATGTAAATCAACATTAACTACTTCAAATCTGAGTGTGTGCATGCATGGTGCATATCCTTGCCTAAAGAATCTATCTATTCTTGAACAATTGTTTTAATATTCAAGCTATGTGGGTTGAGCCATTTTAATTGTCATGCAATGATATCTTGGGTATTGCTCTGTTGCTAGCCAGGCGTCTATAGCCCCGACAGAGATACCTCTAGCCTCTAGCTCTCTCAAAGCATTGCTCTACTTCCAACCAGGCGTCCACAGCCCCGGTAGAGATACTTGAATTACCCCTCGCATATTAAGTTTTCCATCATTTATGCTTCTCTTTTCTTTTCTTTTGAATAGGCTTTACTTGAAGAAATTATTTTCTTATCTTTTCTCAATACTCAAATGTAATAACCTAAAATTTGGGTTGAGAACTACAATGGACCTCATGACAGTGTTAGGACTCATATTTTTCACCTGAATCATGAATATAGTTACCCTAAGACAAATAGGCCTTTATGTAAACAAATGTTTCTATCTATTTTATGACAGATTCATCCATGATTTATGAGATCACTTACAATGTACCTGTTTGTTCTTAACCTTTTTTACTGTTATTAAAAATGAACACAAAACACAAGTCTTGAAATGAAAGTTTTCAACAGAAATACCTGAAAATACCTACACCAATTTCTATCCTAGTACCTTTAGTACACTTTGAATAACTATCCCTTCACTGCAAAATGGAAAAAATGAAGGTCCCAAAAATGAAAGAAAAAGTAAAGAAAGAAAACAACAACAACAACAACAACAGAAAAGCAGACAAACAAACAAACAGGCAAACCAGAAATAAGAAAACAACTAATTACATATATACAATCAAATGGATGATTAGAATTTAATGGGCCAAAATAATGTTTCAGAAATTTTCCATTGACAAGCAATGGGACATGTTCTCTTGTTAAGGTGCTCAAATGAAAGGCATTCTCACACAGGATCTCAACAATCTGATATGGACCCAACCAAAGTCGGTCAAACTTTTGGTGATAACTCTTCCTTTCCTTGGCTTTGTCCCATAACAACATAAGGTCTGATATTCTAAAGGTTTTAATTTTGGCTCTTTTGTCAAACCAACGTTTGACAATGGTCTGGTGCTTGGAAAATTGTTGTAAGGAAACATCTCTCTATTCTTCTAGATTGAGTAAACTAGTCAGTCAAAACTCTATCCTATCATCATTAGAGTAAAACTCTTGCATAAACCAGAGGACAGGTATCTGTAGATGGATAGGAAAGACTAGTTCTTGGCCATAGACTAACTTAAATGGTGAGTTTCCTAAGGTGGCTTTTATCCTAGTCCTATCTACCCATAAGGAAAATCTCAGTTGTGTGTGCCAATCCTTGGGATTACTCTCTAGTAACTTCTTAATCACCTCCAACATATTTTTCTTAGTAGACACCACTATGCCATTACCCTGTGGATAGTAATTAGAAGAGTATTTCAACACAATTTTATGCTCATACGCCCACTGAATAAATTATGCAGAAGAAAAGGCAGGGCCATTATCACATACCAAGGTGAACGGTACTCCAAACCTGGTAGCGATACATTCGTTAAGGAACTTGATAACGACTTCAGTGGTGTTGTTCTTGCAAGGTTGAGCTTCAGTCCAATGTGTACAATAATTCATCGTTGTCAAAATAAACTTGTGACCTGCAAACGAATTTAGATTAATTACCTTGACAAAATCTATTGCCCATTGGGAAAATGGTCTTACCTCATATACTGGTTGTAGGGGCATCATTGGATTGCATTCTCTAGATGTTGAATTTTGACATGTATGAAATGTCCTAAAATGTTGGTGAGCATCATGGAACACATGGGTCCAATAATAACTCAATCT
Source organism: Sequoia sempervirens (assembly GCA_007258455.2). Lineage (NCBI taxonomy): Eukaryota > Viridiplantae > Streptophyta > Pinopsida > Cupressales > Cupressaceae > Sequoia > Sequoia sempervirens. The sequence goes on along the minus strand of VDFB02105785.1, from coordinate 293,403,261 downwards.
CATAATTTGGTGCACCATGGAATTAGCAGAATTGTGCCCAGTACCATGTCTGCCATGAAATTCGGTAATGGCTTGTTTTGCTTGCTACTGATCAAGGCAGTGTAGATAAACACCTTCAAAATTATTCTATACAAATCTCCCCCTTTGAGCATATAATTGGAACTCTTTAGTCTCAATGCTCTCCTCTGAGTGGTATTCAATCCATCTAGACATTTGTTATTCAGTAGCAAGAAGATCAAATTTGCATACCAAGGATCACCCGTGAATGTACAGTGTATTGTTGGCAAGTAATCTTGGTATCAAAATTTTCCATAGCCTTAGATAAGCCTTGTCCTTAGACTAGCTTCATCAGGTGCATTTCAAGGTTGAATTCTTGCAAAATTTCCATCCACATTCCTCGCCTTTCTCTCAGCTCACTCTACATAAGAAGAGACTTCACTACAGGGTCAAGAACTATGGCGGTAATCCAACTATGGAGGATATAATGCTAGAAATTTTTAACTATTCGTACCAGTGTGAAGGCCTATTTTTCTAGGGGTGGATATCTAATTTCAGCATTCTTGAATGGAGAACTCATAAAAGAAATCATCCTTTCATCCCCTTCGCCTTTCTGCTATGTTAAAACAACAACACACGAATGGTCAAATGCGAAAGAATAAATATAAAAAGGCTTTAGATAATCGAGACTAGTTACAACCGATGCCTCTAAAATAGACTGTTTGATCTGCAAGAAGGTAGACTTAGCCTTGTTGCTCCATTCAATATTCGCGTCCTTCTTCATCATTTCATTGAAGGGTTTGACGATCTTTGCAAACCTAGTTATAAACTTTCCTACAAAATTTATCTTCCTGAAGAAAGATCTCATCTCCTTTTTATTGCCTGGCATGGTCAGCTTTATAATGGACTCCACTCTATTAGGGTCAATGGATATCCCTCTTTCTGATATTATGTGACCCAAAAATTTCCCCTCTGAAACCCCAAACACACACTTCTTCGAGTTGAGGGATACACCATAACTTTTACATTTTCTAAAAACTTTTGACAAATATGTAGCATGGTCTTCCCTATTCTTAGAAAATATAGTTGCATCATCCATGTAAATGATAATACTTTACCTACCAGGCCCTTAAATTCCACATCCATTGCACGTTGAAAGGTGGCTCTAGCATTGATAAGACCAAATGGCTTCCTCTGGTAGGCAAATCTCCCCCACTTGGTAATGAAGGCGGTCTTCATTCCATCTTCATAATTAACTAGCACTCGATTATATCCTAAATATCCATCCAAGAATGACATCATCTGGGAGTCGTTAACTATCTACAACACCTCATCAAGAGAAGGAAGCGGGTAATTATCTTTCTCTGAGGCTTTGTTGAGATTCCTAAAGTCGACACATAATTTGATCTCCCCACTCTTTTTACAAACAGGAACCAGATTGGCAACCCAGGTCGAATTCCTTACTGGAAAAATTATTCGTGTTGATAGTAGCTTTTGTACCTCTTTAAGAATTAGAGGTTCAATCAAGGCATTCGCAGGGTGCTTCTTTTGATGGAAGGGCTTCGCTTCAGGTTTCAAGGGGATAGTATGTGTTATTACTAAAGTATCGAAGGTTTTCAAATCTTCATACCCCCAGGCAATCGTTGCAATTCTGCTTTCAATACCTTTAATATCTTGTCCTTGATTTCCTTAGGACAAGTCTTGTCAATGAATATATTTTTCTTCGGGTCTAAATCTGCCAAGTTGACTAATTCATACTTCCCTCCATCACTATTTGTAGGCAATCTTTCACGGGCTCAAGGATCAGAATCGAAGATTATTTCCAATGTTACCATCCCCTTGGGAATGTTGTTAGTCTTCATATTAATTATTCCTTCTGTGTTACAATTCTCTGAATCCCAATCTCCCTGATCTTTATTTGATTCATTGATAATTTGTCCTTTAAAGACATCTAAATTTGCTAAGAAGGCAAGTATATGTTGATCATCATCAAAAACCTAGAAATTCTGGACATTATCGAGGATGGTTGGGATTGAAACTAATTCCACTGAGAGTCTCAACTTGGAATCATGCATGGGTTCCAAGGTACTAGCAGCAATAGCAAATGCATCAGTGATCTGGCTATCTTCTCTGGGAATCAATATTATTCCAAATGATCAAAGTTTTTGATCAAATTCCATATCCTATTCTTGTATGCAGCCAACCTCTTGTTATAGCATGTGTATTGGATGTGAACCTACTTGAAAATCACCTCGAAGTCTCCCATGATTTTCAAAGTTGTAACCTTCTTCTGATGCACAAGCATCAGTCCTCTAGCAAGCCCTTCCTACTCCACAACATTATTAGTACAACCAAATTGTAACCTGTAAGAAGTAAAGTAGGTTTTCCCTTTCAATTTTGTTAGTTCAACTCCAACTCCACTCCATGTTTTGGACTTGGAACCATCAAATTTGAGGATCCACAACTGATCTTAGGCTGGGATTTCTTTCTTCAAGTTATCTATTGGTGATTGCTTGCGAGAAATAGGTGGTGGCTTAGACTAGTTCAAGATATCGAGATTGAGGGACTACCATAAGTGATGATCATCAGATATTTCACTCAAATTTAAAATATGTGTAGAAGCTACTTCCTGCACCTAATCTTGATCAGTAGTTTTACAATTGGTTATCCTTTTAAGCAACCCTTTGGGAATTAGAAGGTTAGCAGGGGTGGGTGTGTCAGAATTTTTTTGAGATTCCTCAGTCTTTCTTTGTAAATCAAAAAATAAGATCTGAGTTGCTCCAGTTTGGGGGGAGACTTCTTCCTCAATACTATTGGTTCTTGTCAAAATAGTAGCGTCTCTAGCCTTAAATGGAAACTGAATCAGAGGTATTTTGGGGTGGTGTTCATAGGTTTCTCTTGACTGACAAACATGGTTCAAAATATCTATGTAGGGTTAGCATGTCAGCTTATAATGGTTCTAGTAATAGACCTTGCACCATTTTAGGAGTAACAAACTCCATAGATCAACCTCTTCTCCCAAAACCAGCCTATCTTGTAATTTTTTGATTAAAACTTGTTGGTTGATGGTGGTCATAGGGTCATTTTGCTCTAAAGGTTGTAGGCTATAAGGATTAAACATTGAAAAGTTCATGATTTATTCCCTCTTATACACTCCTATCTCGGTTTCAAAGTAGGCTACTTCATTAGGACAGTCATACTCTGTGATCATATGTTTTAGACGGGTTTGCTTTCAATCCTAATCTGAGTTGCTACCCCTTTCCATGGTAGCCACATGTGTGAGAAAGCCAAGAAGAGATAACCTCCAATTATTTTCATCAAGTCCCAGCTTAAGAGCATGCCATATGTCTCAGGGATATCAGCCACCTAAACATCCATATAGGTCTGGATCCACGGGTCTGATCCAATCTGTACATGTACATTTTTTAGTTCCCCTACAACATTAACCTCAATTTTGTCTAACTGTATTACTTTCCTATGAGTCTAAACTGGACTTAAACCCAACTTTTTGCAAATAGAGAAGGGCATAATGTTACTTGAGGCTTTGAAATCCAAAAGGAAATTATGTAGATTCTTTCAAAAGATTCTTAGGCTTAAAAGGAATGGGGGGGGTCATCATCTTACCTCTGTAAAGGGTCGTGTTCATGTCAGTAATTGGAGTCACCTTATTCTTTCCTTTCAACCAATCTACCTCTCCCAAATCCTTCAACACGATGTCATGTTGGGTGGGGCACCACTTCAAAATGTCGAAGAATGACAAAGAGGTCTTTTGTTTATGCATTTCTGAAATGAAATTGAATTCCATATCATTATTCATCTGATATTTAGGAACAATAGAAAAGTTACCTTTGTTTTGAAATCTAGGTGGGGCTTTCAGTGGAGGCGGATTGTTGTCAGCATTTTGATTAGGGAGAACCATTATGTTAGGAGGGGAAGATGTGGAGAACAACCCCTTAGTTTGATTTCTCAAAAAATGACCTCCTTTGGTTCGAAAAGCCTAAGCATCATATGTATCTTCTTCTAGTTTTTTTTCCCCTTGCCCAGGGAAAGGAGATCCCTCATCATAAATCTCATAATTCATGGTTGTATCAATTGACCCACTAACTTTGTTGGGATTTCCTTGTGGCGATTGGGAGTCAGCTTGTGTTATTTTGACAACTTTTTCCATCTCAAGGCAATTAATTTCAAAATGCACAGTAGTGTCATGTAACCTACACTAGTTTGTCATAAGGTTCAAATCTGCAACATTTGCAATATGTGGCTTATATTCATTAGCTTGATAATTGTGGGGAACTCCGCCATTGTTTGGTATAGTGTTCCACTACCTATTATTATTGGGTCTTTGGTTATATCCCCTATTTTTGTTTTGATAGTTTTGGTTGGGGAAATTCTAACTTTGAGAATTCCTTTGATTTTGGTTGGCATTTTGGATGGAATAATTACCTTGGTTGGAATACCCTCCTTGATTCTGATAATTCTAATTCTAATTCTAAGAGGGCTTGAACTTGAGTTGGGTCATCTCATTAGTTGTGATAAATTTTTCTTTAGAGTTTCCAACTATGTTGTCAAGTGAGTTGTACGCTCACTTTATGCAGTCTTTACAGCTGATGGATGATTGGTGAGATTAGACCCTCTAGCATGATTATGAAAATTTTGTGATTGTTGGGAGGAATCCAAAATCCCACCATTGACCCATGGTTGCGAGGGTGGAGATTGTAATTCAACCAAAGGTCCATAGGCAAAATGGGACATCCTCAGGATTGTATTGAACAGAGGGGTTGGATTAGGCATCTGATATCCTAAGGAAGGAAAAACCCCACCTAAACCACCTACTTGTGAACTTATCTGCTATTGTAATTTAATGGCCAAGTGATACACCTTAGATAGGGAATTAATGTCTGGTGGAAGTTAGGTTCTTTGCAAAAATAAGTTGATCAGTGGGTCTATGGCTTTTAGATATGTCTGGATGGCGATATTTTCAATGACCAAGTACATTTCTTGTAACCTCTTGTACATCCTTTGGAATCGTGTGTTAAAAAAAAGTAATGGCTCATGTGGTTCCTTCCTTATCATGGAAAATTGGTGGTATAAGATAGTTGTGTTGACATAGACCCGTAATTGGTTGATAAAATCTTCCAAAATTTTCCAACTTAGGATCGATCTTGCAAGCAAGTTCAGATACCAATTGTAAGCCATATCTCCTAGTGAATAGGGGAATAGTCTACACACAACATCATGATGAGCTATTTGAGTGCAAGTACAAGAATCTTTGAATGCCTATATGATCTCTTCAGCACTTCGTGACTCTCCATCGGCATACCTAGGGAAAAAATTATTTGGATTCTTAGGCATTTTGTGTATGCCACTAGGAATAGTTCCCAAAGGAAAAGGATTATTTTCAAAGAATGCCATGGGTGGCGATGGATTTGGTTGTGCCAACTGTGGTATGGGTGGAAATCTGGGTGGACTACGTCGGGGTGTTAATGGTGTTGGGATCAAAACCCTATGGGCTCTGGGTCTAATTGGGGTTTGGAGTTCAACTAATGGTGGTGGATTAGTAGTTGATCTAAGAACTCTATTAGAACTATCTGGTGAAAAAGACCCGATTAGCTCTAGTTTGTTCCTCTGAGCCCTCCTTCTAGTGTCAATTCTGTTGATGGTCAAAGTAACACAACAACGTTAAAACAAAATATTTCTACTCTATTTCCCCTAAAAAAGAAAAATGATGTAAAATCGCCTATCTTCAATCTCTTATATTGTTTAGTCTTCGTGGAGGAAGTAGGTTCACTGCTAGAACCTCTTTTCTTTGAAACCCCAACTCTTGGTTGCTTTAACCGGAGTTCACTCCATTTCAAGCTTTTGTTCACCACTCCCCATGATATTTTTTGGATATTAGTTTCTTCTTTTTCTACCCAATTGATGGGCTCCAAACTCTTTGTGGCCACTTTATCCATATCATACCTAGGATCAAGTGTGATCCCATCATCAGTAGTACCTTCTGGAATATCTATTTTAACATAAAAATCTCTCATTTGGGGAATTGTTAATCTCATACTCCCTTTTTCTTACTTCAAAATAATCCTAAAGGTTGGCCCAAAAATCCTCGAGAAGTGGTTGATAATGAGGAAACTGAGAAGGGTATAGCATATACATTTTTCTCCTTGGATCAAAGGATTTTCTAAAAATTTGCTGCTAGAAATTCAAAGCTTGAAATTCCTCTATTGGTGACTTAGCCATTATTGAAGAAGAACAAGAGTAAAATCCCAATTGCATGGGGAAAGAATGATAAACAGTCTTATGTTGTGAGGAAAATTTAGCATTTACTTTTGTAGCTTGTCGAGCAAACTCCATGAAAATCCATCTATTACCACAACACCTTGGTAGCTTAAAAGGGTGACCATCAAAACCAAATAACCTAAAATAAGTAGACTTGGGGTTTTGAATAAACCAATACCCCCATTCCAGAATGAACTCCATAGCTTCCCATGACAATCTGAAACTAATGTCACGTGTTAGTTGATTGATTACAACATATAGAAAAGCATCATTAACTCCTTTAAAGTGTTTCTCTAACTCCTTAAGATCTAGTTGGTCATCATGTTCCCAAACCTTCTTTTGATCTGGGTCATCATCCATTGACCCTTTAGTGTTCAATCCAAGAAACCGTCCAATCCTTTCTACATAATAAATGACATTAGAAGACATATAAAACATCTTAGTTTGTGTTACTTTAAGGAGTTGATCATGAATGTTATCTAAGATAATCTTCCCCCAATTTAAGTATTACTTTCCATCTAGAATCAATTGGATGAAAGGAAACATCCAGTGCTCAAAGACACAAGAATTTGGTTTGCCAAATACTCTGGCCAATAATGTGATCATATCCCTTATGTGTTCAAAAAAGTCTGACCTCTTGGGATTAGGCAGCACTTTCTTCACCAACTTCTTTTCTTTTTGTAGCCATTGTTTGTTGATAAGAATTTTGTTCCCTTCCACATCCTTTTCCCATAGTTCAAGTGCTTTAGATTCAGTCATAATCTTAAGATTGGGGTAAGCAGGAGGATCAAAAATGTGTCTAATCTTTGTCAAGGTTAAATCAATGATTACATTACCCTGCACATCAAAGCATTGCCTTTGAGTAGGATTGTATGTTTGTGCAGTAGTTAGAATAAACTTAGGACGATATACATCAATAGGAAAACTAGCCACATGAGATAGCCTAGACCCTAAAATTCTCTTTGCTCTTGGGGCAACATCCTCTGAAAAGGTATTTGTATGGAACTGCTCCAACTCCGTGTGTCCCACCAATGTGTCAGTGATGTTCATGACCTCAGACTCAAACTTAGATGGAACTAGGTTCCCTTGGAACTTATACTTCATAGTAAGAGGCTTTTCTTCTAGTTTTAACCTCTTATCATTTGCTCTCTTTGATGTTCCTTCAGATGTTCCCACAGTAGGTACTTCCTCTTCAAAGTAAGACATTTGTTAGTTATCCTGCAATGCTAATAGTTATTAGGCAAAAGGAAAGATATGTGAAGAGCAATTTAAACAGAAGCATTCATATTATATCAACATCAACTCAAGCTAAAAAATCCAATTTAACAAGTTAGTTCAACATCTTCGGGTTTCAAGATCATAACAAAACTAAGAACTTAACCATTTTAAGCATAAACTAAATTTTGTCATAATTTGAGATCAAGTCATGACTAAGCACCATACCTAAGTTGAGTATCAATTTGCGGTCTAATCCTATAATGTGGTCGGGAGTCATAATCGGGTCATGATTAGGTGGCAACACTTAAACCAATGAAGTTAATGAGGGGTTCTACTGGGTCTCGATCCAATGTTGAATCGGAAGTCAAGATCAAGTCATGATTTGAAACCAACCCCTTTGATGAATAGGTACAGGTAGCTTCCCGAGTTCCGACCCCGATATGATATTGAGGATCGGGGATTGGGACTTTGTCATGTCCCAAACCTTACACATGCAAGGTGAAAATAGGTCAAATCGAAGTTCTGATCCTGACTATGCTTTTGGGAATCGGGATCGGGGTGTTGTTTGGGCATGAAACTTAACAAAGTATTCAAGGTTTGGTGTCGACCTAACTTTTCATCTTGATGGTAATGCGGGGATCAGGATGAGGACTTTGATTAGTACTTTGTCAAAATTTTATAGCATGCTCATGGTGTCCATCCCACACCCAATCCCAATAGTAATGCGGGAATCAGACAAGTGAAGGAACCTAGACTAAGTAGTGGAAAACCTTGAGTGGAGTTTCGATTCTCGACCCCAAAATACATGCAGAAATCGACCTCAAAATACATGCAAGAATTGGGAATTATAGGGCAACAATAACGAAGGCAAAAATTCATGTAACAATATCTCCAAACTATGCCTTTGGGATCAGATTCATGTAGGGATCAATAATTTTTGTTTTAAAATGGTTGAAACTTCAAATTTGATAATTCAAACACACTCCAACCCAAACTCAAAGCAAAACCCTAGAAAGCTAAGGCACAGCGAGATAGACAATCCCGTGAACAAAACACAACACAAACAATGCAAGAAACAGAAAACACACCCAACAAACCAAGGGGTTCAAGGACGAAGAAAAAACAAAACAAAATAAACCAGGGGAAAGTGAGAAAAGAAAGCAAAAATGACACACAACCAAAGCAAACACATACAAAACAAAAACAAGGAAGAAAAAGGCAAAGCAAAAACACCTACCTCCAAATGCAACCAAGAAATCTAACAACACTGCTACAAAATCATAGCAAACCCATCAAACCCTAGCTCGATGTCACTCTTGTTCCCTTTTGTCAAATTGTACAAGGCAGAATAGGAAAAAATCGAGGAGCAACAGAATAAAAACTTGTTTGCACGTGTGAACGGTTACACGTGCGAACGGTTAAACAATAAATGTCGATTGGTTGGGCCTTGGGATCGAGGTGGTCGTCATAAATGTGTGGTTGTAAGAATGAGGATAAGCAGCGGTCAGGATTGAGACATGGATTGAGACCAATCTTTCAAAAGGTGCAAAGTTCAATTGAAAGCCCGCGATCTGAAACCCGACAAACAAACAACACAAAGCAGGAGTCAGAATCGGGTCGAGAGATGAACCCAAAACTTTGAAAAGTTCAAAGTGAAAATCACGGTCTGAAGTTCGATCTCGAAACACACAAAGGGAGTCAGAAGTCGGGATCAAGTTAGAAATAGGAACAAGAACTTTGAAAAGTTCTTGGTTTTGATTACGGTCTGATGTCCAACTCCGACACAAGCAAAATGCACAAGGAAAAAAGGAAGAATTCGAGATCATGACAAAAATAGGAACCAACACCTTTTCAAAGGTGTAAAATAACAGTTCTAGTCTGAAACTCGACTCTAACACAAGAAGAAAAAGACAAGGGAAAATGCGGGGACCAGGATCGGGACATGCACAAAAACTTATACTTCGCAAAGCAACAAGTATCAGTGTCAGTTCACAACCTGAACTCAAAGGAATAAAGAAAAGACACAAGGAAAAAGGCGGGGTCAGGATCGAGACACGAACAGGGACTTGAACTTTTGAAAAGTAACAAGTGCATGTTCCTTCTTAGAACCCAAACCCGAACAACAAAGAAAAAAAAGACTCAGGAGGAAGAACAACTCCTAAGACCCAAACAAGAACACCAAGGACAAAACAAACAAAGGGGGACCCATTTTCACCAAAAACAAAGTGGGGTGGTTATGCAAGGAATAACAGGTTCCAAAGTGCAATTATATTGAATACTCCAAATATCCATCTATGTGTCTCTTTTTAAAAAACATATCAATGCACCACGATGACTAAGAGGCCAACCAAATAGAATATGTAAAAAAAATACAACAAGACATTGACAACACACCAAAGATCCACAATAAATTTCTTCATGTAACATGTAGGTACAAACAACCCATAAAATTTGTATACATATAATATTTCAAAGGTGAAAAAAAGCACGACCAATGCTCCAACTAAAACCAAAGAAACCAAAAATTTCATAGATCTTGAACAATGTAATAAATATATTAACACCACATTAGTAACATACTAAATAAAGGTAACCATAGATAACATATAGATTCATGGTGACTTGAGCATAAGATCAAATCTAAATCTATCTTGCCACAAATCCACAATAGAGTAACCATAATTCAAGAACCCAATAAGCAACCATGATATAAATTTAAAGTGACCAAACACATACCAACACTTCAACACTAAGAAAGTTGCAAAAATCCTTATCAAACCATGTATGAAGTATGCATACAAATTTTTAGGTATCTCCAACCAAATAACCTCGAATAATAGTCTATTCATATACCTATAAAGCCATAGATTTGATTAACATATAAAAAATTTAAAACCATGCATCACAAATTTAAATCTATTTAAATATCCAAAAACCCACAAATCTAAAACTACTAAATATATAACTCAAAACTTAGAAATGTGCACAACCATATATTTTAAATAAAAAATTGTAAAGCCCACATTTATGAAAACTAAATATCTTTCATGTACCAAAAATCCACACACAACCTCCATGTAAATATATTTTCATTACATATATAGAATATCTTCAAATCTAAAACCTCAAAATTTATAATTCAAGTAACAAATAATCACAAACTCACATGAGGTACACACAAATCCATATCTCCATGAATTTGTGACATGCACTAGCATGCAAGGAAATGTAAGTAAAGAGTCCACATATACAAGTCTAAAACAACATAGGTCCATAATATACATGTACATCCAAGCACATGCAACCATATGGACTAGTCATCCAATTCTTTCTCACATAACCAAGGACTAAAATGGACTCGCCATAAACACTCCAAACCCCATGAAATGAAGGGGTACACTCTTATTGCTAAATACGATTTCTAGATCACCAACATACAACATGCAAACAAATGACCAACTCCTATATCCTCCACCTTCTCCATCATAAAAATTCTTGCAGTGACTTTCCTAAGAAATAAGATCAATTGATAAAATCTCTTTTGATTAAAACTCATAAGGTGAACCCTCCTATATCCATAACCATCAATTGAATACTAAATGTAAAGAAAATATCTCTACGAATCCCTTGGAAATTAAATTTAAAACCAATCTCAACTACTAAACATGTAGGTATCTACACATTAATCCTATGTGGAGAATATCTCAATAACTAGTCTACAAAAAATTTAGAAACATTCTAGTATATAAAATACACCTAAATAGAAAATAAGAATGAGAAGTTCCCACATGAACAAGAGAAACTTAGATATACCTTGGGAAAACCTAGCCTCCAAATTAATGAAAAAAATGTATTCCCAACAACAATGATGTTACAATATAATATTAGGCTCCATGTCTTCCATGGAGATCAACACTCTTCAATCCTAGAGGAAAATTTGAAACATAATCCTAGAAGACATAAACCATAATGCCTCCATCTCAAGCCCTTAATATATAGACTTTGGAGGCCCAAAAAGCCACCAAGAAGTAATACCATGGACCCAAATAATGTCCCACAATACCATGTTATGAATTCTCATGATCCAATGAAGAGATTCTCCTCCAAAATAGATTGTAACTCCTTACACAGATGTCTTTGACTTCCATTATGTAAGTTGGAATATGTAACTCCCAAGCACTCCCTCATGAATCACAAATTACATCCAAATACCCAAATAATAATAATAAATACTCCACAATTCTACTAAGTAACCCCATATTCAATTCCTTATTACGAACAATATTTATAAGTCCATAGAAAATAATAAAATAATTATGTACATCCCACCCTCACATAGGTATGCAATTTACCCACTCCAAGATTTTTGGAGATACATAATAATTAATCATCTATGAACAATTATGACTTAGGATATGGAAGGTGAATAGCATGCATAATCCTAACAAATATAAATGATGTGCTTAATGATATTCCAATTAATATAATTGTCCCTCATATTGGGGTCAGCCCACAATATTGTGTTCCACTTTTTGGCCAAAGTAGGACATTGAAATCAATATTTATCACCAAATTTTAACTTTATGAAACCTATAGCAACTAAACCATTGATAATTTGGAGATGACGTGAACTAGTAGTTTGTGAGGAATTCTATGTAGATTCTAAATATATACAAAAAAATAAAAAATAAATTAGAAACAAATATATTTTGATAACTTGTTTTATAGTAAACAACATTTTAAAAAAAATAGTGTTTATGTCATAATGCATAACTTTCTTAATTGAAAGGATAAAATTATAATTTTAAAAATATATATTTGTAACATCAATATCTAGTGCATGGATATTTTTTCATAATTTTTTATTTCATTTTTAAAAAAAATTAATTATTGAAGTAAGAGTAATTATAATTTGGACATAGGTGTATGTTGTAATGCATAACTTGTTTTGTATGTATTGAAATTATTATTATTATTCGGCTAAAATAACGATATCAATACCTAGTGCATGGATAATTTTTAGAAAAAAAATCTCTATTTTTGTATTTTTTCGATTGTGTGACACAAATATCTTGATGTTTGGTGAAAACCTACATTCATAAGAAATAAATATAAAAATAATAATAAAATTAAAAATATTTCGTAGCAACCTAGCCAAGGAGTCTTTCATTATGTGTTGTTGGTGAAAGGACATGCCTAGAGCATTTTCCAAATTGGCATGGCCTCTCAAAGTGTTGGGAATTGAATATTTTGTCATCTTGCACGATTGAAGAGTCTCCTTATGTAAAATGTAGTGTTGAAGTGTTACATTTTTCGTGTTGAAGAGTTTAATGCCATTAATGGTGGCACGTTTTGTGGGTGTTTTAAGGTTGTTGTTGGTTGTGTTCGGCTCATTCGAGTTGGTGAAGATTAGTAGAATGGAGACACCCATTCACCTTACCACATCATGCAAGAAATGGTGGTTCTTGGGGAAAATCATAAATAATAGGCTAAGATTGGTGTTTGTGGAGGAGCATGGTCTGGCTGTGGAGGTGATTAAACTGATTCTAGGGTCAAAATTCTTGGTATCCAAAGAGTGGTACAAGGTAAATGTGGATATCGTGTTTCTATTTGTTTCCTCCCTCCTAGACTTAGAGACGCTGAAGGCAATGACACTACTCATGGCTTGTAAGTTGGTGATGGTGGATTTGTTGGGGGTGTTGAAGACGTAATAATAATTGTAGAGCTTAATGTTGGCATGTTGCGTCCTCAAGACTTGTCAAAGAAATTCATTCTTGGCATACATTTCAAACACTATTTGTTATTGCTAGATGTGAATGGAATGGATCTCCCGGAGCATAGGGCTCGAGCAGCCCGCATAGTGGAGTTTCTAAGGCACTCTCTTTACCTAGAACTAGTGTCGAATGTTGAGTGGAGGGGAAAATTTGTGAGTTTCTAAAGAGTGAAGGTGTGGAATTTGACTGATGGTCTATAGTTTGATTTTTTGTACTTTTTTGGTGTCAAATTATAGGTAGGTCATTCTACATCTGGGACTTGTTTGATGTTAGCTCTCAGTTTGTTAATGCCCTACTTACTCGGGGTGGGGAATTCTATTGTTGTCCCACTAATGGCACAAAGTTGCAATGTTTTTGGATTTTGGTGGGTTAGTAAATGTCATCAATTTTTTTTAAAACAATGAATGCAATGGGGTTTTTGTAGATGGTTCATATCAAACACCGCCATGGTGGAACAATGTAAAGAATTTTATGATATCAATACAAATCATGCTTACATAACAAAAAAAATTAAAAATATTCAAAATTATACCTTTTAGAAAGCTTATAATAATGGCTACATACTTACAAAACATAATTATTAAAGCTTAGGCACAGTGGCACTCTCGTTGGGAAATAAGACAAATCATTGTGTTGAGGCGGAGGCTATGTTTAGAAGCTTGTTGTGGATAGGGATTACTCTCAATTATGGGTGGAAGGAGATTCATTAAACATCATCAATTGTCTATGTGGAACCTATAAGCCTAGCTGGAATGTTGATCAATTAATAAAAGATGCTATTATTATGTTTAGATCTTGCGAAGAAACTCGTGTTTCTCACATATATCGAGAAGGCAATTCATTGGCTGGTTTTTTTGCCAGTGAAGCTATCAAACTATTGAGCGTGGGAGGAAGGCTCTCTCCTTCCCAAGGCGGCTAGGATCTTAATGAGAAATAATGGTTTTGGCTGAGTTTATGTGGTGGCGTTATTTAACCATTAGTACCATCTTTTGACTCACACACTTTGTGGGTTTCGTTCGGCTTGTTGGCTCTGAGATGAACTTTACTTTCTAGTGTTTTTTGTTGTTGGTTCTTGTGAATATGGGAAGCGACAGAAGTAGAATTGAGCCTCATTTTTGTGCGAGCCTGAGAAAGAAGGAGAAAATTTGGAGGATTCTCCAACATGGGAATTTTACGCCATTCTTGGAAAGGTTGTATGGACATGACTCAAATGTTTAAATGGATTTTCTTTCTTGTTGGCACAATCACAAACTCCAGATTAAGGGCTTGGTTGTTGATATCAATGAGGAGCTGATAGCTACTATGATTGGGTTGCCTATGGTTGGCCATAAATTCTTCAAAGACAAGAAGAGTAATGAGGAAGCAATGAATCATTTTTTCAAAGATGATGAATGAAAAAACTCATCAAGATGGAGGCTTGGGGATATGAGCGGAAGTCTCTCAAGAAGATATGGGTGAATATTGCATAATTTTTAATGCGGTATGTGACTCTGGAAGGCAGGTTCACTACTATCCTTGGCCATAATTTTACTCTTTTAAATCATTTTAGGAATGGGTTGTTTATCTCCTTTTCATTCTTTCTCTTGTCCTCCATGGATGTCTTTGTGTATGCACACTTAAAAAATAGGAGGGCGCCAATCCTACATGAGGGCCTTATTATGTTAATTATGGAGCATGCAAAAGCCCTTATCCTTGCCTCATCAATTAAGGGAAAGGAGAAGATTCTTGGTGAGGATTTTGGCTCTTATGGCTTGGATACTAGTGTGGCTAAGGATGAGGAGTGGAATGAAGAAGGTGAGGAAGGGACCCCATCCCCTGTGGTTGTCCCCTCTAAAATGAGGAAGAAGGGTAACCCTAAAGGAAAACGGGCAGCCAAGTGTCTTATTCTGGATGATTCAAAGTCCTAGTCTAATGGTGATGACACAGAGGTGGGCTCTGGGGATTCCATGCCCAAGGTTGAAGCTACGGACATTGGTCAGGGTAATACTATGGTTGGTGGTAAGGAGGATGGGTTGCAAGAGAATGTGAGGACCACGAAGGCCAAGGATAAGCCTAAAAGGGTTTCTAAGCACATTGCCAAGGTGAAGAACCAAGCCTCAAAAGATATGGTTAAGGATACCACAGAGCTCTGCAATGAGAAGGCTCTGGAGTAGAAGGCGGTGGAAATTGGTGATTCCTCAGTTTGAAACTCTCCTAATGTGGAACCTATGGGTGAGAAAATGGTTCAGGAGGAGGAGGATCTTGAGCAGAAGCAAGTGAAGTCTGAGCCACTAAAAGTTAATCCCCTGTTAGAGGACTTCTCCTATCTCAATGATGACTCCACCTCTATGTTTGAGCTTCTTGATATGGTGAGGGCAAGGGCTACTAGCACTTTCAAATTGGAAAAATGGACTCTACAGGAGTTTAATAGGGTCAACATTAAAATAAGGGGATTGAAGAAGAATTTGCAAAATATTCCAAAGGGTTTGACCTCAGATATTCTGATTGACAGAATTGTTGATATTGAGTGTTTGTTCATTGAGTTCAAGTCCCTTTGTGAGCAACACTTGGCTAGTTTAGAAGCCAAGGTATTGGAAACCAATATAGATATCAAGAAACTTCTCCATGCCTGTCACATTTCAGTGAAGAATAGTGTGGACTCTTTGGAGGTTCTATTTCACAAGATTAGTGAGCTTAGAGAGGATCAATTATATTTTTTTGAGTTAATAAAGAAGTAAAAATTGGCCAAAGGTAAAGAGAAAAAGGGTGTGAAGGATGATGCTAAAGGCCCTGCTGCTAGAGGGTTGGTTGACTAGAAGAAGTCCTTTGAAGCTGAGAAAAAAAGAATTTTTGGACATGATAGGGTTGCATAGGAACTAGGAGCTTGAGGTGGCCAACACCTTAAGTAGTATGAAGTAGTGTCCTGTTGTCTATTTTTTGTTTATTTTTTTGTTGTTAGGTCTCGATTTCTTTACTATTATTTTGTTGTTTTTTTGTTGATGGTTGTTGCTGATAGTTTAGTGTTATTTCTTTGAAGTAGCATTTTATAACTTTTGGTGTTTTGGGTTTTGCGCTACTACTGATGTTTTGGTTTAGTATCTTTTGAGTAGCATCTTGTACCTAAAGTTGTAAAGGGTTTTGGGTCCCTTCAAAACCTATTTTTCCTGTATAATCAAAACATAATTTCTAAATGACTTTATTTGATCCCTCAAACTTGGTAAAAAAAATTAGTTTTTGTCAACATTTTGATAAGTACAAAGGAGACTCCATTATAGGTGTGTTTTAAGACTAGAGGGGTTCTATTCAAGGGGTTTTTATCTAAGGGGGTCTTATTTAACCCTCTTCAATTAAAACCCTTTATATGAAACCTCTCAAGGCTTAATCATTAATTTTACAAAAAATGTGTGATTTTAGGAAAAAAATCAAGATGTTCCAAGTTTGGGACCCATTATTGTGGGATGACCCATTGATGATCATAAAAATAAAAATTATCATGATGAATAATAAGCGACTCAAAAATAATTTTCACATGAACTTGCTAATTTATCTAGTGTTGAAGTTCCTACATAATTTGTGGGTGTGATTCATAATTTTTCATTAGCAAACCATTTGTGGTAAGGTGGTCCTCCCTAGTTCTTTGACTAGTGGATCTACCATCCTTCCTCCATCCACTACTATTCCTTCTTCTACCATTAGTATGTCTCATGATGTATCTTCCTCGAACTTCCTCCTATTTTAGTACCTCAATATGACCTTATTCTAATTTAATTCTCTCATTATACCTGCATCTCATATAAAAAATTCACATCCACATCTTCTTATTCTCAACATATTTCCACTTCACCTACCACTTCCATACTAGCTACCATTTTCCTATTGATTCCATTATTACTACTACACATGTTCATACCATCTCTCCTTCCACTATGGTCCACTCCCTTCCCATTCCTTATTCTACTTCCCTTTCCTTCCTAGTGTATTTACTCTGTTATATATCTTCATTTATGCGCATACCTCATTCTATTCCCACTCTACCCATCTTTATATGTAACCTCCATTTTATTCCATAGCCTCTACATACATACATCCACTTCATTTTTAAACCTATTCTATCAATGTTCCTTCCTCCCTCCTAGATTCTCTAATCTAAAATCTAGATAAAATTAAAATAAGAGTTAATTTTGTGCTTAGAAGGCAAGATAGTTGAATTTATGGAAGATAAGTGTACACCATTAACATTTGATATTGTTGTATATAACCTTTACATGTTGGTTTTGTGTCCCCTCATTTTACAATGTATGATGGAAAAGGCAAGCCTAATACACGTAATTTTTTCATTGCAACATGCTTATAATTTATGTGTAGGGATAAGTTATGAAATAAACTATTTCCACATACTTTAAAAGGCTATGCTATTGAATTATTATTTCCTTTGCCTCATAGGATTATTTATACATTTTCTAATTTTACTAACTTGTTCTTGAAGTAGTTTAAAGTCAATATGGGCCATAAGGTTATTGTTTCATACTTATTTTGAGTGTTTAAGGATCAAACAAGCATATTGATGATTATGGTATAAGATTACAGACCTTATGCTCTAAATTTCACTAACTCTTGTTTGATTCATAACGGTACATGGAAAATAATTTTATCAATAGATTTATCAAACCAATTACTAATAATATGTATTTCGATAGCTTCACATTTTTAAGGACATCTATGTACTTGTAAAAGTAATTGAATATAAGATTTTATTGCAAATAATATCTTCAAATACAGGTTATTAATTTTTAATACTTCATCACACCCTTCTAATTAACAAAAAAAAACATTTTTGTAAGGTTAATGATTGTAAATAAAAGGAATAAGTTTATCATTAATATTCCTTCTTTAAAAAACACCCCTAGAAAATCTACAAGATTATAAATATATGTTTTAACTTTTATCAAACTCAAATTTGATTAATCTTCCACTTTTGTGTCTATTGGATCACAAAAAAACACTCCCCATAAATTATAATGCACAATAATCTTTTAAATAGCATAGGATCAAAGAACATTACACTAAATCTTACACGGGTTTGAAATATACGATATAATATCTTATTGACAGTTATATGAATCATCTTAAATTTTCTAATGAAAATGGAAATCATCTTATTGCACTTCCAAATCAAAATTTATATACTTATGTTAGCCCATTCCCTATACACTCTAACAATGTTGAATGTAATATTAAATTGTTATGGACCATAATCTCTTCAATGATCATTATATTGATTCACATATTATATTACAAATGGATTATTTTCTAGGAACAATACATTCTCAAGCTATATCTTCCTCACATGGTACTCTAAAGATGCCAAATTTCAACAAGGAAATCCTATCAAATAATTATTATGCTCCATTATATTTGTTAGGTGAAATACAATATAATATCATTGCTGACATCCTTATTAATGCTATACATATAATAACATATGCACTAAGAAGTTTTTAGTTTTTAAACATTTGAATCCAAATCATTAAGCTCATTCAGGGGTGTCCTTAAGTAAGACCAACATATTATTGATGCATACTATAGATTGCACTATCTTACCTCTTAAGGCTACACCTAAGAAAGTATAATTGTTATGTCATGTTGTTATTTCTTTCAATAGATTTTTTTATACTACTTAATAGGCCTTGGTTAGAACATTTGTTGCACCCTTAACTCATTAATTTTATTAGGACATGTGTACCTAACTTATGTCTATAATATCCTTGGATTATGTGATCATTTATATAATCTTATATAAGTAGTTAGGTTGGCTTGTGTAGCATAAATGGCATAAGTATAGTGTATATAGGAGGTGGTGTTTAGTTTATTATTATCATATTGGGAATTTTCATCTTATTCATGTTTTATTTTTCAATTATACAAGTTATTTCATTACAAATGGTATCATAGCACAATCTTAGCATCTAGAGACAAGACACAAGGCAAAACAATTTATTCAAGAGGTAAAGATGTCAAGCACATATATTTTTTTAGCAATAGTTTTTCTAGAATATATAGGGTTGATTAAGGATATAATGAAGCAACTATAATTGAAATTAGAGGTCACTTAAAGTATTTTAAAAGTAGTTTTTGTGTAATTAAGGGTTCATCCTCATTTTTCAAAGAATTTCGAAGATCTCATGAATTGATATGAATTTGTCTACCCTTTTTTAATGGGTTTGGAGTATTAAATAAATTTATAGTGTAAATTTTAGCTATTAGTGATCAATATTCAACGTGTCATTATAATTTAAGAGTTGTTTAATTCACTCTACAATCTATAAATTTTAGATATGTTAACATTTTTAGAAGTCTCGTAAAAATTTATTAGGGATATACTCTTTAAATTTTTATTTTAGCGCCAAAATAATTCCTAAACCATCCATTTAAATTTCTATCAACAATGAAAATAAATTTTTGCATTGTCAAGCCTTAGCATGACAAGGTCACAAGCTAGATTCTAAGGAAAAAATTCCTAAACAATGGAGAAAACTTTAAATAAAGAGGGTACAAATTTGGATTTATACTTGGGAAGTACTTCAATCATGGTGTTAGCTCCATTGGATTATAAATTGGGCTAGTTGGAAGTAAGTATCCACAACAAGCATAGAGAAATGGCTAACATGTAAGGAGAACTGTTGAGAACCCATCAGATATTGTATTCTATAAATGATTCTATCTAGATGTTATTATTATCAATACAAAGTGCCCCACCTATACCCAAGGTTTCAGACAATAAAAGTAAATTTTTAGGATAATCAAATGTTAGCACTCATTTTGAATCTTAAAATATAGTATTGAAAATGGACATGAGGAAGTTCAATGAAAAGGATTTAATCACTTGGATTCACCAAATGGATATTTTTTAATACTCATTGGATCCCAAGTGGATAAAGGTTATAGTGGCCTCCTTATGTCTATAACTTGAGAAAATTATTTGGTATAGATGGTTGTGTACTCAAAATAAGAAGAAAACCCTTAATGTCACCTAGTCAATTTTTACAAAGGAATTATATAAGCAATACAACTACAATGTACCAGGGAATTGCTTTATCTAGTTAGTCAATTCCCAACAAAAAATTAGTCAATGATCAATTCAAGAATTTCATAACCTATTCTCATTGCTACAAATAATTATATAGGAAAACTTGAATGAATTTATCACCGACAAGCTCAAGTATAACATGAGATGCTCATGTTTAATCCTCTTATTGTATATAACTAGTTTATCATGTTGAGCAAGGTAGAGGAAAAGTTTTGGCTGCCAAAAGGTAGGGGTTTAATAGCATAGTATATATGAGATTCCCATCAAGACCATTCCCTTATTCTACCAAACTGACTCAATGATTTGAAGGAAAAGGGAAAAAGTATTACATTTTAATTTTGATAACAAATAAAATCAAGGACATAATTAAGCTAGAAATAAGTTGTTATATATTGAAGGGGCTAGTGAGAAAGAGGAAAAATTATAGGTTATTAATGAGCCAAAGGGGGAATCAAGTGATAATCAACCAACTATTTATTATCATGCACTTTAGAAAATTAACACCTCACAAACTCTCAAGGTAGTGGGTTTCATGAAAAAAGAGATATTAACAACATTGAAAGACTCAATAAGCACTCATGACTTCACCAGTAATTTAGCTTCTTGTTTAAATTATATTTTCTATTTAAATCCAACATTTCAAGTTGTGATTATGAATAGGGTGCACTTAGTTGTTCATGTAAATGTCATGTCATTAAACTTTCCATGGGAGAACACCTGCTAAATTTCCCTATGTTCGTTGTCTCTGTGGATGGAGCAAAACTTATATTGGGAATCCAATGGCTTACTATATTAGGAATAGTTGAGCTGAACTATCGAGATATATTAATGCATTTTCATTTAGAGTCTAGGATAGTTAGACTAAGAGGTTTGTGTAAAAAGTTTATATAGATAATAATCTCCCATTAAACATAAAAAAAAAGATTAAAATGAGGGGTATATAGGTTTATGGTCCAATTGTTTTTATTAGAATCATATCAATCAATAATTCATACATCATTAGATCTACAAGAAGTTGTAGGCATGCATTTAGTATTTTTTGGAGATTTTCCAAAAGGATTGGATTCCAATACCTCGCAATAATGTTATTCAACTAAAATTATGGATTGAAATGCTCAAAATATGCATAAAAAAGTGAGATTGAGAAGATAGTAAAAGACATGCTAGAGGTGAGTGTTATCAAGCATAGTTAGAATGCTTACTCATCTCTAGTGATAGATGCACACAAAATATGGAACTTGGTAGTGTCACAATTACAGAGAGATCAATAGGTACACCATAAAGATAAGTTTTAAATTCTAGTAATAATTTATTAGATGAGTTAAATAGCTCTATTAATTTTACCAAACATGATCTTGGTTTTGTTTATCATCAAATAAAAAATAGAGATTATGATATACACAAGAAAAATTATGAATGCACAAGGGCCATTATGAATCTTTGCACTTTGGCTTCTTAAATGAACCATCTACATTTCAAAGTTTGATGAACTTTATCTTCAATAAATTCTCACATATAAATTTGTTTTGATGTATTTTGATGGCATTTTAATATATAAAAAATACACGAGGAACACTTACACTAAGTGAATCAAGTTTTAGACATTATTGAATAGTATTGTCTTTATACTAAGCCATCCAAGTGTGTTTTTGGATTCAAAGAGGTGGAGTACCTAGGTCATATCATTTCATTATGAGGGAGTCAATGTGGACCTTAACAAGATCAAATCCATAATAAAATAGAAATTTCAAGTATAACCCTTAATAGTTTATGGGATTTCTTAGGACTTACTCATTACTATTAGCTATTTGTAAAAAAACATGAAAGCATAACAAAACCACTCACAAAATTATTCAAGGACTTATTTCGATGGAATGAGGTAGTCACAAAATCATTTGAGAAGTTAAATAAATACATGTGAACAAATCCACTTATAGCTACCCCATATTTTTCTAAAACTTTCATCAAGAAATGTGATATTTCTAGATATGGCATAGGAGCAATACTCATGTAAGAGGGAACACTCCTAGAATTTGAGAGTCACCAACTCAAATGTGAGAATTTATTGAAGCTCATTTACAATGAGTAAAATATGGATATCACATGTGGTGAAATTATGGATACCTTATCTAACAAGAAGACACTTTAAGGTCAAGACTGATCATGATAGTCTCAAATACTTCTTGGAATACAGGTTATCATTTGAAGAGCAACAAAAACAAGTCATGAAGAAGTTGGGATATGACTATAAGATCATATCCAAGAAAATAAAGGAGTATGTTGTGGCTAATTCTTTATCTAGGAGGGATGAACCCATAGAGTCATAATTGTATGATATTTCTATACAACAGACAAATTGGGAGATGATGCATGAGAATAATGGAAGGACATGTATACATAAAGTGTCATTAAAAAATCCAACAAGATTCAAGTGTTTTTATTAGTACCCATGGTCATAATTAATTATTATTTTTATTAGTATTTATTAATAAAAGCATTAGATGTATATGCTTTGTACGTTATTCCTTTTTCTAAATTGGCTTATTCTACATGCTTGGGAAGTACTAGTTTCTTTTAGTAGAACTAGTATAAATAAAGGTCTTGGTAGTAGAATGGGTCATCCATGAATTATATTGTATCGAGGATCACTCTTGGAGGTTCCCCCCTTGAATAGTCTAATGATATATTATAATACGAATATGTTGTTTTAATGCAATATTATTCTTACATTTCCATTTACAACATATATTTTCTATATTTCTCTTATTTGACTAATCTCTTGCAAGGACTATATTGTCTAGTATCATAGAACTTTCAAGGCCCATATTCTATTGCAACATATTTTATTTAGCACCTAATATGAATGTCCACCATATGCTCTCACCTCACCCTCCCAAGATCTTATTGATCAAAAAGTGGCTATAGAAGTAATAATGCCAAGATTTTTTCCCAATTTTCTCTTTCTTGCTTGTAGTTTTTTCATTTTAGGTAGAAACCCTATATCAAGGATTCTCAAACTATTGGGTGAATAGTTTGTAATCACTTGATTAATTACAAAATGGTGATTTCAACCACGACTATGATGAGATTTAAATTTCTCCTCTCAGAAAGGGGAGACTCCCTTCTTACTACTCACTAAAACTACAAGTAACTAACCTAGATTATGCATACAAAAATTCATCCATGGGTGTTACATGCATCCTTTTCTCTTTTTTCATAAAAGATGTTTTCTTCTTACAACAATACTATTACGATATGTAATTCACTTCAAAGTATTATTATGAGCAGTAATAACCAATATCCAACTTGACTAAAAGTAAGAGTAATCAAAGGGATACCAGTGAGTTCCATAGCTAGAAAACTCACAAAAATCTCAAAGACTTTTGTTGTTTCCAATGATGATTCTTAAAGATTAAAAGTGAAGCACATTCCAGTTCAAATACTTCAACATACATCACTAAAAGATCCAAAAAACATTGCAAATAACCCGCAGCCCAAAGTCTCTGAATTAGTAGCAAAGTTCACGCACTAGAACATAAACTCCAAATATAATGATTTATCACAAAGACTATCAAGATCGGATTTTAAATCCCTTTCAAATATAAGATGAAACACCACTTAATCAATCAATTGCAAGAAAATGTACTAAGAAGGACATAAGAACAATCTTACACATAACCAATAAGATCCAAAACAAAGGTTGGATGCAAAATTTGCCTCTTTTATTGATTGATATTTGATATGCACATTAAACATAAAGTATTAATATGTTTATCAAATGGGTAGCACTTCACTTCAAAAGATAAAGGTCCTTGATACAAAGAAAGTCTCTCATATAAATAGAGGAGAGTTGAGAGCCAAAATAGGAAAAGCTAAACTAACTTGAATTATTCAACAACATAGTCCGATTTGATTTAGGACTTGTGTTGTTTTTACATGTAATTACATATGTATAAAATACATATACAATTTCATCAACTAATTACATAAAAAAAAGGCTAAAAACAAACTAAGTGTGACAAAGGCACGTTCATCATTCTTCACCATCTTTCTCCAAGAAGTCTTCATATTTATTCATGGCCACTTGGAATTCTTCATCATTAGGACTTGAGGTATGTCTGGAGGTGGCAAGAACTCGTGTGATTGTCCTTAATGGTAATGCAAGCTTTTCGATGCCTTTCTAAAACTACTTTTAGGTTATCCAATGTGAGTTGAATATCCATCAATTTATCAATTGAAGATATTGAGAAAGTCTCATCTTCAAATTCCTTCTACATCATTGATGTATATTCTTGAATAATTGTGTAGAAGGGAAGTATTTTCTAATTATCATCAAACAATTGGCACGCAAGATCTTTGATTTTGGTGACAAGGTGTGAACCATTATCTTTATTGACCTCTTGATCTTCATGTAAATCCTTAATCAAATCCTTGATGACACTTATCTTATGTTTCATTATTGACTTAACATCAATGAACATTTCTCTATTGGGAATTATCCCAATATCCACTAGCACACTGAGCTTGATTTCTTTCATTTTCTTCCAAGCCTCTATATTGTTTTCCATCTCTTGCAAATCTTGGGAAAGTGTGTCAATGGTTTTACCTAGTTATGACCTTACATTTTCCATATTGTCAATTCTCTCCACAAATGTTTTCAAGAGTTGTGTTCCCTGTTCCAACATTTTGTCAAGAAATTTACCAACTGCTCTACCTCGTGAATGAGTCTTTTTAGCCTTTTGAATCATAGGATCTTCAATGTTTGGAACCATAGGTTCAAAAGATTCAGAAGATTGGGTAATCTTTTGGAGTACTAAAGTGAGTTGCTCAACTCTAGCCTTGTATTGATCCTTGATCTTCTTCTCCTAATCATACTATTGGAAACTCAAGGGCATAAAACTAAGAGGGGGGGTGAATCAATTGTCACAGAATCTCAAACTTATTCAACTTATTAACCTTAATTTCAGATCTTATCATTAATCATGAAAGCATAAATGAACACATCAAAAGCACACATAACACCAAGATTTTTACGTGGAAACCTTGTTAGGGGAAAAACTACGGTGGAGGTCAATCCACAAGATTATACCTTGTTAAAAGTATAAGGAAATATGAATGGGGAATGCACATGCATTCAGGCACACTACCTAGAGCTCAGTGCACAAATACAAGGCTTACTACCCAAGGAAGACACACTGTCTTACAGAAAGATTCAGATTAAAACCATCCAGATTTGAACTGAGAAAATAACATCTGCTAATGCTTGGTTACAGTTCCAGTTAAGCACATGAACACTTCTTCACTCTTCTTCACTCTTCTTCACTCTTCTTCACTCTTCTTCACTATCTTCTCTGCCTTCGAATCATCTAAACTTTATTTGCACACAGGACTGATACACTTAACATTCACACACCTTTCGCTCTTCAAAAAATCACTCTTATATATTCGCAACAAGAAATTACATCACTATAAGTCGGCCACAAGAAGATAATAAAAGAATTACAAACAATCAGCCCAAAACAAATAAATATTATTCATGTGAATCAACCAAGGTCAGCCATAACATAGTGAAGACTGAAAACATCTCCAACACGAAAACACTTCAATTAATTTCTCCTCGAAGATCCACAACATGCTTCAACACCTTGTCAGCCAAGAACATGAAAAACATGAACACGCAAGAGAAAATCTTAGATCATGAGCACAACAATCAATGCGGACATGCCACAAAGATAGAGAATTAACTAGAAACATCCAAAAGCGTCATGAAACATCAGAGAAGCATCTGCAACAACTGAACTTACTGAAATCACAAAATCTTCAATTAGGAACACTAACTGAAGCGACATAAAAACTGTCAGAATGAAAATCACCATAACTTGATCAACTCTTCATGCATATCTCTAAAATTCAACGTGGATAAACTAGACATACTCAACATGAAACCATTTAGTCTACAACCTCAAAATAGCAACGTATTGAACACACCGACAGAAAGAACTTCACTTCACCACTGACAACCTGTAGCACTTCTTATTACAATTTTCTCAATATCCTCAACATATACAGCTTCTAATGCAACAATGCTAATAGTGTTGACATCAATGACAACCACATATCAGCAACACAACCACAACATCCAACAATATCCCCCTTTGGCATTGATGGCAACACATGATGTGAAAAATACCATCAACACAACTACGCTTACTGTTCCTTTAAGTTCTGACTTTTCTTTCCTCAACTCTTCTCCCCAGATAATCGGCAGTTTGTTTTTCACATTACTCTTCTCCCCCTTTGACATCAATGACAAAGATCTCTTCAATATAAGCTTTGAACCACATATCTAAACTTTTGAACATCTGACTACTCCCCCTGAGTAGCATCCACCACGACATCAATCTGGATCAAAATATGAT
This sequence comes from Sequoia sempervirens, assembly GCA_007258455.2. Taxonomy (NCBI): domain Eukaryota; kingdom Viridiplantae; phylum Streptophyta; class Pinopsida; order Cupressales; family Cupressaceae; genus Sequoia; species Sequoia sempervirens. The sequence continues at coordinate 293,376,511 of VDFB02105785.1, read as the reverse complement.
CATGAAATGCACATATTGATGCAATGCAATGCATCCTTAGTTCTGATTAGGAGGGGTAATCACCCCTAACTTCCCTCTGAGATACTCAAAATTATCCTTAGGCAATGACTTTGTAAAGATATATGAAATCTACTCCTTAGTAGGCACATACTCCAATCTGACTTCCTTTTCACTTACCTTCTCTCTCAAAAAGTAAAATTTGATAGATATATGCTTGGTCTTTGAATGTAGCACCAAATTCTTAGAAATGTTGATAGCACTTGAGTTATCACATAGTATAACAATAGGCTCATCATACACAACTCTAATATCCTTCAACATCTGTTTCATCCACAACACTTGAGTACAATTATTAGCAGCAGCAATGCATTATGCCTCTGTAGTAGATAAAGAAATTGCATTATGCTTCTTACTCAACCATGAAATCAACTTCTTTCCCAAGAAAAATGCTCCACCACTAGTACTTTTCTTTTCATTCACATTTCCTACCCAATCAACATTAGTAAAGGCACTCAAAGTAAGATCATCATCTTTAGGATACCATAGACTAAAATCAACTATCCCTTTTAAGTATCTGAAAATTCTCTTCACAGCAATCAAATGAGATTCTTTAGGATTAGCTTGAAATATAGCAACAATACATACAACATTCATGCTATCAGGCCTATTTTGAGTCAAATAAAGCAATCCACAAATCATTGATCTATGTCTTGTCTGATTTTCCTTTGGAGAATCATCTTCAGTTGTCAACTTGCATCCGATCACCATGGGTGTACCAACAGGCTTTGAATCTTCCATACTGAATTTCTTCAACAATTCCTTCACATACTTGGACTGAGATATAAAAATTCCTTTATCTAACTAAGTAATTTGCAATCCCAAGAAGAATTTCATCTCTCCAATCATTGACATCTCAAATTCATTTTGCATCTCATTGGAAAAATTCATGCACAAGCTATCATCTCCTCCAAATATGATATCATCAACAAAAACTTCCACAATCAAATCTTTATCATCATTCTTGAAGTACAAATTACTATCAGCAATACCTTTGCTAAATCCAAGTTTCACCAAGTACTTATCCAATCTAGCATACCAAGCTCTAGGGGCTTGTTTAAGACCATACAATGCTTTCTTCAATTGACACACCATATCTTCCTAATCAGTTAACTGGAATCCATCAGGTCGCTCAACATATACCTCTTCTTCCAATTCGCCATTTAGAAAAGCAGACTTGACATCCATTTGATGAACCTTGTAGTTTTTATAAGCAACATAAGCAAGAAACAATCTCACGGCTCCAATTCTAGGAACAGGAGCAAAGGTTTCTTCAAAATCAATACCTTCCATTTGAGAATATCCCTTAAAAACTAGTCTTGCTTTGTTTCTAACTACTTCACCTTGTTCATTTAGTTTATTTCTAAAGACCCATTTAGTTCCAATTACATTCTTATCCTTATGTCTAGGAACAAGAATCCATGTATCATTCTTCTTAATTTGTTACAGTTCCTCTTTCATTGCTTCAACCCAATGCTCGTCTTTGCATGCTTCATTCACATTGTTAGGCCTAGTCTTTGAAATCAAACAATATTCTTCTACAATTTTTCTCCTAGTCTAGACACCTTTGTTCTTATCACCTATGATCTAATTCTTCGAATGATTCAATCTCACATACCTTGGAGTCTTCTTAGAATGTTCTTCAACTTCAGGCTCTTATGATCTCTCTTTTGTTCTTCCATCAGTTTCTCCTTGATTTTCTTGATTCACCAGAATGATTTGAACTTGACTTGTAGTCTAACCTTGCTTTCCTTTGCTTATACTGTCATTCGGATCATTAGAATCATATCCATAGGTTTTGTATAGTGTAACTATGTCTTCATCAACCTTAACATTTTCACTTTCAACCATTTTCTTCAATCTTTTGTTGTAACACTGGTAGGCCTTACTTTTAGTAGCATAACCCAGAAAGATTCCTTCATCACTCCTTGCATCAAACTTTCCTATATCTTCATCGCTTTTGATATAACACTTGCTTCCAAGGATTTTGAAATATCTAACAGTAGGCTTTTGACTAGTCCATAGTTCAAAATGAGTCTTACCAGTATCGCCTATGATTTGTACCCGATTAAGTGTGTACACAACAATACTCACAACTTCTCTCTAATAGATATGAGGCACATTTCCTTCTAACATCATGGCTCTAGTAGAATCTAGAACTGTTTTGTTCTTCCTTTCCACAACTCCATTCTGTTGAGGGGTCCACGGTGCAAATAATTGTCTCTTCATTCCATGCTCTTCACAAAAATAATTAAACTCACTGGAAGTGAATTCACCACCTCTATTCAATCTCAGACACTTAATCTTCAAACTAGTCTCTGTCTCAACCATAGCCCTAAAGATCTTGAACTTTTCTAGAGCTTCAAATTTCTCCCTTAAGAAAGTATCCCACATCATCCTTGAATAATCATCAATAAGCAACATGAAGTATTTGTAACCTTGTAAACTTCTAGTTCTAGTAGGACCACATAAATCAGTATGCACAAGTTCCAACAATCCATTTGATTTTTGTTGTTTACTTCAAAATGAAATTCTTGTTTGCTTTCCTAACATTCTTTGCATATGGCATTAGTAGGTTTCATCATCTGAGGAAGATCTCTCATAGCTTTAGTGGAACTTATCTTGACAATGTTATCAAAATTAACATGACACATTCTCCTATGCCATAACCAACTCTTATCAACTTGAGCAATCAAACAAATTTTACTAGTAGCATTCAGATTAAAGATATTACCTTTTGTCTGTGTACCTGATGCAATCACATTTCTAGAATTTCCCAATATTTTGCACTTACCATCCATGAACTGAAGATTGTATCCCATATCAACCATTTTACTAACACTCAAAATATTATGCTTCAAACCTTCAACATACAAGACATCATCAATGTTATGCTTACCATCAAGAGAAATGCATCCTCTTCCATGGATCACACCAGCTGTGTTATCATCAAATCTCACAACACCACCCATAATACTTCTCCAAATTCACAAACTTACTTTTATCTCCTGTCATATGATGAGAACAACCACTATCAATTACCCATTAATCTTTCTCTTCAACTTGAGCAGCTAGGGCTTTCTCCACATTTGTACAACTAGCAGATTCAGTAGACACATGATTATTTTCCTTGACAACAATAAACACAAATTCATCTTCACTTGCATTTCCTATGTTAGATTCATCATCTGTTACACCTTCATCAACAACATAGTAACACTTCTTTTGGAATTTAGGCTTGTTAAATCCTGGTTTGGAAACCCTCTTAGGACACCTTGATGCAAAATGACCTATCTTATTGCAAAAGAAACATTTAATAGGAAAATTTCCCTTATACTTACCTTGTCCTCTGGATTCTCTTTTCACAATCAATGCTTCAAGTTCTTCAAGCTCTCTTTCTTCTTCATCCAACTGTTTCATTTCATCCTCATACTTGAATGTCTTTCTTGATGATTTTTCACCCAGTTCATATCTTTGTAGATATCTCTTCCAGAAGTAGTAGCCATAAATGCAGATTCAACCTTAGGAAGGTCATCACCAAATTCACTCAACTCAAAAGCAATAAGCTTACCAATCAACATATCTCTGGTAACATTCATCACAGTTCAGAGTTATTCAATAGCACTAGCCTTTACTTTGTAAGAATCAGGCAAAGGTCTAATCACTTTAGCAACAATCTTTGATTCATCTATATGTCCACCAACACATCTGATACCACACACAAGTTCATTTACCCTCTACATGAAAGTAGTAACATTTTCATCATCACCCATTTTTAACTTTTCATATTTTCCTTTCAGAATTTGTAGCTTAGCAATCTTCACATTTGCATCACCTTCATACAAGGTCTCCAACTTCTTCCATATCTCATAAGTAGTCTTCAGATCCATCACATTTATCATCTCAATATCAGTCAAAGCACTCAACAACGCCTCCTTAGCCCTGATATTATATTCAACATAAGTATTATTCAGAGGTATAACATACCTATTACATGTAATGCTCCAGTAGGGTTCACCAATGCATCTTAGATGGCACTCCATTCGAGCTTTCCACAAAGAATAATTTGTTCCATCAAATTTAGGACTATCCTTCTTATAAGTTTCCATCCCGGATCACCTCAAGCTGTTAAAATTCTTCCAAGGAACCAAAAACTCTAATACCAATTGTTGGCAACTCAAGGGAAAACAACTGAGAGGGGGGGTGAATCAGTTGTCTCATAATCTCAAACTTATTCAACTTATTAACTTTAATTTTAGATCTTATCATTAATCATAAAAGCATACATGAACAACAAATCAGAAGCACACATAACACCAAGATTTTTATGTGGAAACCCTATTAGGGGAAAAACCATAGTGGAGGTCAATCCACAAGATTATACCCTGTTAAAAGTATAAGGAAATATGAATGGGGAATGCACATACATTCAAGCACACTGCCAAGAGCTCACTGCTCAAATACAACAAGGATTATTTCCCAAGGAAGACACACTATCTTACAGAAAGATTCAGATTAAAACCATCCGGATTTAAACTGAGAAAATAGCATCTGCTAATGCCTGGTTACAATTCTGGTTAAGCACATGAACACTTCTTCACTCTTCTTCACTTTTCTTCACTCTCTACTTTTCCTTTGAATTATATGAACTTTATTCACACACATGACTCATACACTTCGCATTCACACACCTTTCACTCTTCAAACAATTGCTCTTATATATCCGCAACAAGAAATTACATCACTATAAGTCGGCCACAAGAAGATAATAAAAGAATTACAAACAGTCGACCCAAAAAAAAATAAAGATTATTCATGTGAATAAACCAAGGTTGGCCATAACATAGTGAAGACCGAAAACAACATCTCCAACATGAAAAACACTTCAATTAATTTCTCCTCGAAGATCCACAACATGCTTCAACACCTTGTCAACCAAGAACATGAAAAACATGAACACGCAAGAGAAAATCTTGAATCACGAGCACAACGATCAATGCGGACATGCCACAAAGATAGAGAATAAAATAGAAACATTCAAAAGTGTCATGAAACATCAGATAAGCATCCACAACAACTGAACTTACTGAAATCACATAATCTTCAATCAAGAACACTAACTAAAGCGACAGAAAAACTGTCAGAATGAAAATCACCATAACTCGATCAACTCTTCATGCGGATCTCTGAAATCCAACGTGGATAAACTAGACATACTAAAAAATAAACCCTTTAGTCCACAACCTCATAACAACAACGTACTAAACACACCGATAGAAAGAACTTCACTACACCACTAACGACCTGTAGCACTTCTTATTACAATTTTCTGAATATCCTCGACATATACAACTTCTAATGCAACAATGCTAATAGTGTTGACATCAATGACAACCACATATCGGCAACACAACCACAACATCTAACACATACTTCCCAATAAGAGAAGCCAGTGTTGATTGTGCATCCTCTTTAGAAGATTCACGAGTTCTCTTATTGAGCTCCACTCTTGTGATTGAATATTCAAAAATATCAATATCTTTAGCAGTTTTACTAGGAGGAGGCTGTGCAACCTCAACATACTTATAACCAACCTTGTCTACTAACACCCATGAGTCTTTCGTTTCTTTGTGGATTTTGTCTTTATTGGCACCAATGAACCAAATTCAAAGTTGTTTGGAGAGACAAATTGCTTCTTTCTTTAAGTGTCTAGTATGATCACCAAGGGGGAAGAGGAGAAGAACTTCCTTTTGGACCTGCAATCATGGTCTGAGTAGGAGTGGTTGCACTCACAATTTTAGTAGTAAGAAGTGGTAGAGTGTTAATTGAAATTGCTTTAGGGATCTCCACACTTGTTATATTTTGCACAGTCCCAGTTATAAACTTATCCAACTCAGAGTGTGAAGTCACATCAAAAAAAGGAGAAGATAAAATCGAAAAACAAGAAGGAGAACCAAAAACATTCTCAAAATCATTGCTATGACTATCAAAAATGGATCCTGAGGTTGGGGATGAATTAATTAAATCAATAGAAACAAAAGACATAACAAAAATAGTGGTAACAAAAACAACAGTGGTCGATGGAAAAGGTTGTTCAATAGAAACAACGGGAGTAGTAATAGGCACAGTAGCAATAATAGGGGAAGAAGTGATAGGGGTGTCTTCTTGAATATTCTCATGTGGAGATTTTGGCACTTCTTCATTTTGGCCCCCTTCTTCTTGTTCTTCCTCTTGAACTGATACTTCCTTAGCAATAGTGGGTGGCCCTTTTGTAGTCTGAATTTTACCCCCTACTTTGAATTTTATTTTTTGTTTAGGGGTTTTTCTTGGGCCGGTCACATCCCCCTTATTCTTTGTTCTCAATTCTACTTTATTACTTGCATTTCCTTCATGCTCTTCCTCTTCGGATCCAGTGTTGAAATGTTTCAACCTTATATTCCATTCTTGCAATCAAACATTGGTGTTTGCGACAATGAGCTGAAATCTTTCTCTAATGGAATTTGTTTCTTTATTTGACCATTAAATTAATGGAAGAGGGATTTCTGCAATTTTATTGTTCTCATATGAAGGATCCAAGATATCATCTTCATCCTCCATGTCCTCTGGGATGTTTGCATGATTCAAATTCACAATATGCTCCAAAGTTGGTCGGCAATAATCTAACTTCCTTATGTCCTCTTCAATTTTGTAATTAGCTCAAATATCTTCCAATCTATGTACATGAGTGTAGACCTTCTTGATTCCATCCTTCGTCCCCTTGTAGTCGAAGTTGGGCCTCCTTTTGAAAGTTTTCATCGTGACCCATTACATTTATGATTCCACAACTTTGGCTTTAGGAGATGTAAGGATAGAATACCTACCTATGGTGAAAGGGAATTTGAACCCTGGCTTATGAGATTCTACTTGTTTGCTATGGACATATATGATCTATCTAGAAAGCTACATAAGAATGGTTTTATCACTTTGATACCTTGGGAGAATGTATAGGTATTCTACAAAGCAACCAACTCAAAGGTACGTGAAGGTAGGAAACTACAAGTACAAACAACCAAACTTGTTAACCACTGACCATGCTTCGTATGAGACTCTTTTCTTCTCTAGTTCCCTATCTAACATGCACATATATGTGGAAAAGAATACATCATTGACTCTTATAAAGTGATGAATTCTCTTTTGTAAGGTCAACTATGAGTAGTATTAATACACTGGAATATGCCTTCTATCACCCTCAGAAGATAATCCTAGAAAGTTCCTCAGATGCAGTGGCATAAACCAAATATGAGGTCATATAAAATTTCAAAGAAGAAGGCACCTTTACAAATTTGATCATGAATTGCATCACTAATCTATTATCCCCCAAAAATCTATTGTTTCCTCTTCTTGATAACATGAATGTACAAGAACATCCACTCTTGAAAATTGGAAGAGTTAGGTAATCCTTTAACCCTGCTAAGAAGGGTAATTAGGTCATTAATTTCCTCAAAAAAATCACTACGAGGAAAGATCTTTGGCCATCTTGAGATGTTTGGCCTTGGGTTCTTTAACCATCTTGCATTAATTTCCTTCTTGTACAATGGTCAAGATCCTTATCAAAATGAGCTTGTGCATTCTCAATAGTAAGATTCACATATGTATCAATTCTAGGACACCGAAAAATCTTGTTGAAGAATTCTAGATCAAGTTCGATAACCACATTTCCATCAGGATCTCTTACACTCCTGTCATCCTTATTATAATGTGATGCCATTGCAAGAATAAATTTTGGGTTGTGTGCCGCTACCGAAAATGAAGCTACCAACTGAATATTGCTTTCTATAATGTATCTCATGCCCTCATCCAATGGCTACTTCTTAATTCTCTCCACAAATTTGGACATGTCAACATTCCCTATTTTGGTTTCCTTTATATCATCAATGTTAGAAGCAACTGAGGTCGTTGCAAAGACCCCTTAGTATTTATACTTCATCGCTTTTTTGCTTGGAGATGGATCAAACATATGTGAAGCAACTATAGGTAGAGTAAAACACTCGTAATATTTCAAGAATCCGAGCATGAATGTCTAAAACGACATACAAGAAAAACTGCAACAAGAAGTTTGGATTTTCCATTGTTAGAGAAAAAATTAGAGTTTTATGCACTAATGGAAAAAATGAGCTTTTTCATGTGCTTTGGAGGTTCAAATGCAATGACGTTGAAAAAATAAGCTTATGCAAGTGGAGATGATAGCTTGGATGCAAAGGCAGAGAAAAACTAAGTATTTGCATGAGATAAAACTGATAAGTGCAATTACGGGAAATTTTTGCTTCATTACATGAGGTTTTGCATTTGAGTGTAGAGGTGTTGAATTTTTGCGCTCTTACACTTGAAATTTTCATTTTGTTTGTAGTAGTGCAAAAATATTGTGCTCCTACATAAGGGTAAATCCAAATGATGTAAGGGCGGTATTTTTCCTCGCCACTACATTTGGGGTAAAACTCATTAAGTGTACAAATGGGAAAATTTTATGTGCCTACACTTGAATATGCATTTTGGGATGCATAGGTAGGAAAAATTTGTGCCATGACATGTACAATTTTTAGCAAAAGGAATGCAAGTTAGGTTTTAAAACCTAACTTGCATCTTGGGTAATGCTTTTGGTCGGGTTTTAAAACCTAATCGACATGTTAGATCATGTTTACACATGTATCGGCAATATTTTTTGCGTGATCACATGTGAGTTTTGGTCATTTGGTGGATAGTTTTAATCATGTAGGTTAGGGTTTTTTCCTCAATCGACATGCATATTTTGGTGGGTAAAAATACATATACCATGGGGTTTAAAACCTCGCCTTGAATATACTTTCCAAACTCTAGTGTGTGGCATAGGGTTTAAAACCCATGATCCACACTAAGTTTTGGATGCATTGCTGAGTGAAAACTCAGTGATAATACGACTGTGAAAGATGGGTTTTCAAACTACGTCTGCACTATGAATATACATGTGCATGGCATGGAGAATTAGAGTTTGAAAACTTGACCATCCGCACTAAGTTTTTAAAAGAGGGTAAAACATATGCTTAAAAACTAATAAAAAATGAGGAAATATAAAACCCTAAATCAAGACAACTACTAATAGTGCTTAAGCGAATGCAAGCAAAAAATAATACAAACTAAAAATGCAAACCATTATTAAAAACCCTAAACAAGTTTGTACATACAAAGCAGTGAAACAAAAATGGAAAATGGAAAAGAATACATACTTGTTCAAATGTAGATGACGACAAAAAACCCTAGGTAAAGACTCGGCCAAATCCACTTGAATCCCTTGCACAAACGAGCACACACAAAAGGAGCAGTGAGCTTGCAAGAGGTTCATAGGGCGAGAGTAAAATTAAAATGAAAATAAAGCAAATAAAAAGCAATTAAAAACCCTCTAAAATACATTAAAACTGACAATTAATACAAAATGTGTGATTTTGGGATTGCATCGGCGAAATTTTTTAGTGCTTTTACACAAGTTTTAACATTTTGCAAAAGACATGTAGGGGTGCTAAATTTTAGTGCTCCTGCATTTTTTATTTTTGCTAATGGTATGCAAGGGTGTTGATTTTTACCGCTCCTGCATGTGCGAGAAAAATACTAACTCGAAAAACTGGACCTTTGGAATTTTTAACCTTTTGCAAAATTTTGAAAGGTGAAAAGACTAAATGCTTGAAATGACTTTTCGAGGACTTGGACCATGCATGAGGGCAAGTAAGATTTGCTTAATTCTGCGTGCTTAGAGAATGTAAGCTATAAAATAAATAAGTTTTGTAGGGGTTATCCCACGAATTGAGCGTAGCTAAATTCAAGGATAACACAAATGTCACAAAAGATTTTTGTAATGGATTAAGATGGATTCCTCATATAGGTTCTAGTGAAGGGTAGATGGATTTTCCTCCAAAACCATGTTATCAAATAGACTTTGCATATTGGTTTTTGCTTCCACATACCATTTAATATATATTAAGACACCATAGTTGTTTTCAAAACCTAACCCTAGTAAGTCATTGACCATCTATATCTTGTAAGTGGTTAGCCCCAAAAGTTAATCCCATCGTGATTTATTCATTTATATTAGTATATTTGTGGGATTTTATACCAAACACTCCATTTAGAAATATTTATTCCATTTTTTCTTCTTGTTCTATCATATTTGGAGTTGGAGAATACCACCACCAGTGACTATTGTGCCCATCTTTGGCAAAAGACAATTTCTAGTTGTATTATGCTCGATCCGGTTAGTTATGATTTTTATTTGTATCGCGATTGTTGGTTTTATTTATTTGTGATAAATCCATGTCAACATAGTGCATCCAAACATATGGTTTACAACATATAAACCTCCATCGAGCTATAAATTGTAAAAATCAACTACATTTCTAGCCCATAGGGATCTAAAATTTCAAGAAACCTTAGGCAAAAAAAGAGTTTAGGTATTTTTTAAATCATCATTTGGTCTATTATTCCATTACATCCTCTCTTCAAGTTGATCATTCTGGTATGTAACTTTAACACATTTTTAGCCATTTTTGTACCCTCCTAATGATGAACACCTAATCTACGGAAATGGATGCTACAATGATTACTAAATTAGAGAAATTTGAATCTTACATCTCCTCCCTTAGTATTGAACAAGCCCAAATACTAGAATCTCTTAGTCAGTCACCTAACTATTCATGGATCATCCTATGATTAATCTAATAATACCAACTCTATAGAATACCTTGAGTTCTACAACTTGATTTACCCAAATTTGATGGTACAAACCATGCCTATTGGGTCTACTATTATATTGAATAATATTTCACCCTCCACAATACTCCTTGGGTGGACATGGTTCTTATTGTCTCATTCAACTTGGTAAAAGAATCAATATAATGGTACAAATAATATAGAAAGGCCATTCCTAAACCTAGTTGGACTAAATTCATAGAGCTTGTTTTGGTTCATTTTGACCATAGTTCCTTTTAAGATTTTATAGGAACTTTAACCAAACTATGGAAATCTGATTTCATGCATGAATCCCAAACTATATTTGAGAAACTTTCTAACCAAAATAAAGGCCTAATAGATGGATAATTTATGAGTTGTTTCATAAGTGGTGTCAAGGAGGAAATTCAAGTTGAGTTCAAAATGTACAAATCTAGACCATGTATATGATGGTAGTTGCAGGTTTGACAAAACTTGTAGAAGATAAATTCATAGCTCAACATTGCTTCTCCAAGTTCACACCCTTCGAGCTTAATATGATGAATCATCCTATACCCACTCCCAATATGTGCTCCACATTTATCAAAATCTCACTAAAGAATAAACGCAAGATTGATGAGATAAAATCTTGTGTTATAATTGTGATGAATTTTTTACCCATGGTCATTATAATGTTGAAAAAAAATTGTATTTACTTGATATGGAATCTCCATGCAAGGAAAATGAATGGGACGATGACAAAGAATCCTAGGAAGAGGAGTAGCCCTTATTTAAGGATCTAATTATTGATGATCCTCCTAAAATATTCATGTATGCATTGGATAAAATATCCACTCCCTAGACCGTGAAGGTCAAAAGGTTTTTTAAGAAACACACTCTCATAGTTCTCATTGATTCAAGTAACACTCATAATTTTATAGATTAGTAAAAAAATTAGATTATTTTATTCATCCTTGTTCTATCTTTGAAGTAATGATTTCCATTGGTATAACCTTTCATTTTAAGGGTAAGTTTCAAAATGTCCATACCTCTACGGGGGACTAAAATCTCAAATTTGACATGTTTTCCCTACCTTTGGGAGGTTGTGACATTGTTTTGGGAACACAAAGGGTCCACACCCTTGGTCCTATCTTGTGGAAATTTTTAAACTCTTGATGTAATTCACTAATAATGGTCATTAAAACACCTTATTAGGATTAACACCTAGCTCTATTAGTCTTATTAGCTCTCGTCACATGGAAAAAGTTACGGAAAAAGGGGTCTTAGGGGATTATTGCCCAATTTTTTACCATTTACCTTAAGTAATCCTTTATGTCCAACCTATTCAAATATCTATAAGAAATTGTTGGTGTGAATAGGGATATTACCTAATTGGTTCACTTCCTAGGTCCTATTCACACTTGCTAATTAAGTTTACTTAGGGTTAATTTATTATCCTTATCTCTTTTTTTCTCTTATAATATGATTGTGACACATTATAATCTTGTGTTCACTTATCCTCACCTTGCCTATATAAGCAAGGCCTCATGTGTACATTATGTAGTATCATTGATCTTGAGTATTGGTGTAGTAATATTTACATCCGTGATCAAACAATCTATTCTCTTACTACTCTCTTGTGGAAGGTTATTTTTGGTTTTGTAGGTGATCTTAGGAGCTTGAGTCCTTATGTGACTCTTATAGAATTTTTGTCTTTCCAAAATACTATCTTTTTGGAACCAACTATTTTAACATCATGCCACCTTAAATATTGTGCAATTCAACTTATATCCAAGAGCACCCTTCCAAATATTTTACCATACCACTACTCCTTTTGTTGAAGATTAAGATCAATGAATTAACCTAGGAACTCTAAACCTAGGGTATTTTTCACTAGTCCTTACTCCTCTTTATCCCTATTGGTGCATACAAAAATGGGTCTTGATGCTTCTCCATTGATTTGCAAGAGCTAAAAAACCATCAAGGATACATTTGTTTTTAACAATTAACGAGCTCTTAGATGAATTCCATGGTGCCCAATTTTTATTCAAGTCGGATATATAATCTAGATATCATTGTATTCACATCAAATATGAGATCACCCAAAAAAATTCCTTCTACACTCATGATGATCATTATGGATTCCTCGTCATGCCATTTTACCTCACCAATGCACCATCCACATTTTAGAGCTTGATGAATAATATTTCCACCAATTCCTTTAGCAACTCATCCTAGAATTCTTTGATGATATCCTTATTTATATTCACACATGGAAATATCACCTCTTTCACTTGGACCACTGTTGGAAATAGGTTTCCATTCAATTGCAAATCCTAAACATTAATTATTTCATGTATCTCCTAGATTCTTGGAATGTGTTCAACAACACTAAGATTAAGATGAGATTAATATTTGATGAAATAATCATGATTATTGACATTTGTAATTAATTCTAAATGTAAGAAGCATGTGAGGGCGTCCATAGTGAGTTCCTAAATAATAGGGACACATGGGACACCCACATGGTAAGGTGACACTCACCTTGTGTTCAGTTAACTATACAGAGTAACAGTTAACACTTTTGAATGCATGTAAAGATCCTAGGAGTTAGGATTTGATATTTGCATGTTTGAAGTTCAGTTCAATTCAGTTCAGTTCAATTATGGTTCAGATATCTTCAGTTGCATGCATGTTGGTTACTTTGAGTTGGATGTAGTTAGCTTCAGTTAACTTGGAATGCATGGCTAATAACTTGAGTTGTATGACAGATAACAGGGACTACCTCCAGTTAACATGGGATGACCATTCTTGCATGAATGGTGTTGAGTAAATGTTTCAATTAACTAGAAATCACTTGAAGCCAACTTGGGCGCCCAAGATGCTTTCTTGGATTTACCTCTCATGCATGATAAGATATTTCTGAAGGCTCAATTAAGTAGGATTACTTAAGGGCGCCAACTTTGAGGAAGAGCTTTGGAATTATCACCGAAGTGAAGGAGAAGTTGTAGCTTCAGTTTGGGACCCAAATGCATGAAGCACATGTTGTAAGCTTTAGTCTTCACAGAATAACTCAACTTGAAGGAATATGGCATACCTTTTCAAGGGCTTGAGCTTGTGCATTGTAATTATCACCATTTGGAGATTACAAGGTTGCATATTGTCTCTATATCTCATTCAAGTTGAAGAGAGTTTTCATAATTGTTATTGCAGGTGTGAAGAAGATTGGTAAAGACTGAAGAAGCATTCTCAAGCAAGAATTGGAGCTATTGTAATTCATAGATTGAATAATAGAATAATTCTTGGTGGAATTTTTTCCCGAAAGGGTTTCTCCACGGTACATCTTGTGTGATCTTTCTAATATCCTATCTAGTTCTTCTATCAACTTCTCTCTTCATTCTACAATAGTAAAATGAATTAATCAAGATAATCACCCACAAAGAATATATGTAACAAAGAAAGAGCTTACTTAGATAAAAAATATTAAAGTTTTACAGAGTATTAAGCTAAGAAAACACCTCATTTTTCAACAACCACACCCTTCAAGTCCTTTGTACTAACCAATTATGCGGAAAATGTTCTAAATTTTCCTTTGATCAAACAGAGATTAAGTACTTTGGGCATACTATTTTTGAAGGAGTTAAGGTAGATTGTAAAAATATTGAAACCAAGAATAAATGGGAAAAATAAACATTGAAGAACCTTTATAATTTTTTATCCTCATAGGATATTACCATAGATTTATTAAGATTCATGGGAAAATTACCATCATGTCATATCCATATTGAAGAAAGATTCATTTCAATGGTCCCCAATTGCCGAAGTAGCATTTGATATATTTAAGCAAGCTAATTGCATGTTTTTAGTGTTTTATATGCTTAATTTCTCCAAAAAAAACATCATTAAAAGTGATGCCTCGAGTTATGAATTGGGTGATATTTTAATTCAAGGGAAACCCCTCACTCTTGCAAGTAAGGTTCTAGCTAGAAAAAATATCACTCATTCCACCTTTGAAAAGGAAATGATTGTTATTATTCATGTTGTCCATAAATGACATCTATTCTTTGTTGGAAAATATTTATGCATTAAAATTGATCATTGTAGGCTCAAGTATTGTATGGACTGACAAGTCTCTTCTCCCAAGCAATAAAAGTGGTCACCAAGTTGTTGGCTTATGACTATGAGATTACCTACAAAAAGGCCAATGTAATGTTGTGGTAGATGTTTTATCAAATCAATTTCAAGATAATTTGGCCTTGAGTGTTTCTCATTATCCACACCTACTTGGATAAGTGACTTACATTGGGAATACTAGCAAGATAGTCACATTAAACACCTCATCCAACATGTGTCTACTCATCCCTCTTCAAACCCAAAATATTCATGGGATGCATGTTATTTATAATATAAATGTTCTCTCATGTTGGCCTACCAATTGGATTTGACACAAAATTCCATGCCATCCCATATACCATTCACTTTAGGTTCTTTAAAATATCTGAAATATTCCATCATAACTTTTTTAGGAAGGTATGAACAACGACATCAAGCAATTTATGGATGAATGTGAGATTTGTTAATTCAAAAAAGGTGAAACTATTTCCACCCTTGACCAATTGTAAACATTACATATTCATATTCAAGTGTGGACAAATATTTTCAATTAAATTACTTCTAAAGCCTACAGGGAAATAAAACATTATATTGGTGGTAGACCACCTTTCTAAAATGCTCATTTTTATGCATTATCTTATCCCTATTTTTGCTTCCATTATTTCCTAGACCTTCATTAACAGAATATTTCACATCCATGGCACACCTACTTCTATTGTCAATGACTATGATCCAAATTTCACTAGTCACTTCTAGTGATTTTTTTTACAATGCCATGGTACCCAACTTAAAATGTCCCATGCAGATCACCCACAAAGCAATGGCCAAAGCAAAATTGTTGATAAATGTTAGGAGAATTATTTAAATTGCTTTTCTTCTAATAAAAAACATCATTAGATGAAATCGTTACCATTAGTTAAATGTTAGTATAATATTACTTATCACACAACAACAAAGACGAGTCCATATGACCAATTGCCACCATATATCTAGACATGCATACTGAGTAACTTGAAGGTACACATAGTGGATTCCACTCTTTGCACACACGATACCACTCTTCACATTGTGAATGATCACTTACACCTAGCACAAAATTGCATGAAATTTCAAGTTGATCAATACCTTTTATAGTGCACGTTCATCATTGGTGACATCGTCTTTCTTCAACTATAGTCATACAAGTTGTTATCTTTGCAGTTGAAGACTCATTAGAAACTCACCCCAAGTTTTATGAATGCTACAGATTTGGTAAAAAAATGTTTTTTTGTGCTCCTTGCACACCTACCCTAATTTTTTCCTTGGTTTCAACCTTTTTTAAAAAGTGTTGACCCAATTTTATAACTTTCTTTGAACAAGAATTAGTTGACCTAGTATGAACTAACATTCAAGATGAATTTAAAGAAAGGAAAAACAAATAATTGATTGCTCACTTGTCTTATGTATGTAATGATTATTCCTAGATGAAATTAAAATCATTTCATTTTTCAACATTTTTTTGAATCTTCCTCACTCACAATTTTGCGCAATAGTTGGTTGGCTCTAGGTTGAGCTTGAGGAACTTGATGAGACCAACTATTAGTTAGTTTTCTATTGTTTTAGTACATACTTTTAGACATTTCCAGATACTTGTTTCATCCATATTCCTAAACTTTACTATCTTTCTATGATCATCATACAACTTGAACTTGGTTTTAAGTATATGTAAATATGATTATGGTATGTTAGTGATTACATGGTTAATGTGTGAATATGCATGGAATGCAATGTATGTCTATGTTTAAATTATAGTAGTTTATTATTGTGTATATGTTTCAGTGAACTAACTATTTGCAACCAAGAAGCCATAGCAAGCAAACTATAGCCCGCAACAACTAAGGGGTGCAGTTCGTAACCAAAGGAGTTTTAGACAACGATGCAAGGGAAGTTCCAGAATAAGAAAAACACAACAATTGTAGAATTAGAGGCATCTATTTATCAAGATGATTGTTTAGTCACCATGTCATTTAATAAGACTACTAAAGGAGAAGAGATTTGTTACGATTGAGAATCCAACGTGATTGTTTATACGGTCCATGTTTTTGTTTTACTGTTGCAGTCCTAATCAACTTCTTCTACCTTTTCATTTATGTTTTTAGTTATGATTTAGACTTCGTCACACTTTATTCCTTAGGGGATTGGTGATTTACACTTATATTTCTATTTTGAATCCTTGTTTCAATAAAACTCCCCCACACCTATATATATGGTTTGGTGGTCGAGAATAACATGCATAACAGATATAGAAATTAGATATGCTCAAATAGTTTTTCTATTTTACACAACAATACTCTTGTTTCTAGTTATGATTTCGTGAATAATATATCTTTGAAGATATTGGTTAGATCGTGAAATCTCGAGTTATGCAACATGAAGAGGTTTTTAGTTACTGCTATGGTTAATTGATTTGAGAAGGCAGATTTGAGTTTATCCCATGGAGGAAGTCACTCAAGCAAGGGCCACTCAAGGTAACTATTCCCCACTTTAATTTTTGCATGTTTATTTATGTTGTTACAGTAGTTCCCTTCATTATTGCATTTGTCTTAATCAGATTCTTCATGTGATGAGTATGAATAAAATTATGAATAAGATCTTGTCTTGTATTTCATGTTTTGTTTGTCTCAATGCATTATCCTTTGGAGTGAGTCAAGTTAGAGTAAGTCAAAATTAGCATCATTAGTTAGTTACATAATTCATTCTTGACAGTGAACTAGTCACAATCTTTAGTTGTAAGTACCTGTAGCAATAGTTCCATAGTCAATTATTTTTACTAATAAGTAGTTTATGTTTTCCTACATGTGTAAACACCTATACTGAGATGATATAGGCAATCTAGAGTCTTTGAATGCACAAACAATGCCAACATCATCACAAGCTTATGTTAGCCCTAGTTGATAATTAAATGGAGTCTTTACAAAGGTTTCATGGACTATTCAGTTAGGTACCCCCTTTGAATTGTGTGAATGTCACCAAGTTTATTGAAAATTAGTTGGGCCTTAAAAAACTCCCTTATGGAATGGTTAGATGTCATTATGAAAAAAAACAAATTAGGTGAAAATATCTTTTTATTCTTATTCTTATTGTAAGATATTAGCATATCATAAGATGTTAGCACCAGTAATCAACTCGTTATTTTCAATCCATGATAAATATATTGATTATTACTTAGTTTTTATGTGTTTTTGGTGACATTCTTGATGGTCTCCACCTATTCTTATATGTATTTCCTCTTCTTCCATTGACTAGTGGTGGCAAAATCATTCAAGAATGACTTAATTAAAAGTTTGGAGATTTTATTTGGAAGTTTTTCTAATGAATGTTTTATCTTTTTAGCTTTGTGTCTACATCTCCTTTGATTAACAATATTACATCTAGAGACCCTACTAGCCAAAGTTATGGAGATATTTTTTGTAGATAGGCTCCTTACCCCACTAAAATTTAGACAATTTAAAGGGGATGGGATTATAAAATATAGGTTTGGTGACACGGGAGGTTAACCAACAACATAAGGGAAAGTGGTTTTGGTGAAAAGCCGAGGTTGCATACAAGTTGAAACTTCTTCCCTCCTTAAAGATCTATCCAATTTTCCATGTCTTTTGTTTGAGGTAGGTTCTTGGTTGATAGGTTCAAGCATAATTTTCATTACTTGAGCTAGACATCGAAGGATCTATTATACTAACACTCGAGTCTATCCTTGTCAGATAATCATGCTACCTCTACAACCACGACACTACCAAGGTCCTTATCCAATGTCATGGGTTGAAACAAAATATGTAACATGAAAATCACATCTTCCACTTGCAATAATAATTTCCTCATCTCAAGCTTTGAGGATAAATATTTTAAAGGGGGAAAGTAAAATTAGGACAGATAATCCTAACCATTTCTTCCTAATTAATTACTTTTGTATTAAGCTTTATCAATAAAAGTTTCAAATACATATACTTTGTAAGTCATCCCTTTTTCTAAATTGGTTTATACCACATGCTTGAAAAGTAGTAGTTCCTTTGGGAATAATTGGTATAAATGGAGGGTTTGATAGTAAAATGGATCATCTATAGATTATATTATATTGAGCATTGTTCTATGAGTTTGTCTCTCGAAAATGCCAATGATATTTTCTAACTTGAAATTGTCATTTCAATGAAACATTATTCTCGTATTTTCATTTGCAAAATATATTTTTATAAATATTTTATTTGACTAAACTCTTTTTGAAAGGACCATATTAACGTTAGATAGATTTTCATGGAAAGGAGATTTTATGTGGTGTAAGGACAAGTTGTGCCTATATAAGAACTCAAAACTTAAATTTAAGTTGTTAAAAAAGCTCCATGTTTCTCTATTTGGTGGACATTTAGGCTTCTTGAAGTTTGATCATACAATATATCATTGTTTTCTTTTGTGATGGGCTTGAAGAGGATGCCTATAAAATTATGGTAAAATGCATGGTATGACAACAAAATAAAGGGGAGACAATTAAGATGCCAAGTCATCTACAACCTTGATCTATTCCAAACTAGAGATAGCAGGATGTATTGAAGTACTTCATCACTGGTTTTCCCAAGTTTGAAGGAAAAAATAACATCATTATTGTGGGATGACTCATTAAATATGCATATATATTCTCTTTGTCACACCCATTTGTAGCAAGTATTATAGAAATAATTTTTATAGATATTATTAATACGATGCCATATAGAAGCTACATGTGACTGCAAAAATCATAGTAAGTGATCAGGATCCTATATTTACAAGTAATATTGGATTAACTTATTCTAAAGTTTGGGCACTCAAATTGCTCATAGTTGTCATATCTTCCACAATTAAATGGAAAAACTAAGTTGGTCAACAAGCATTTGGAGGGTTATCTCCAATATTTCTCTT
Source organism: Sequoia sempervirens (assembly GCA_007258455.2). Classification (NCBI taxonomy): domain Eukaryota; kingdom Viridiplantae; phylum Streptophyta; class Pinopsida; order Cupressales; family Cupressaceae; genus Sequoia; species Sequoia sempervirens. Next base: position 293,356,705 of record VDFB02105785.1, on the reverse strand, counting down.
AAATAAAGAAGATGGTCGGGTGCAATGGCTGTTAGTAGTAAAATGATGGTATAAATATTTTTTCCACACTTTATCGAAAAATGTTTATAATTTTGGACTATGTGGGTACCATCCACCATCCATCACCTTTTTATTGTAGGTACGCTCAAAGGTTGGAGAAATTTAAGAACACATTTAACACTAGTAAGAGGTACTTTGTTGTCTTCCAAAGAACTTAGCAATGACACAAAACGAAACAAAGAAACAATCTAATCAACACTTCAATGAACAAAATTTGTAATAAGGGATTAGGTCTTTATGTGATTCCATCCATATAAGGAGATTCCACTAAAGCATCAAAATAAGGATAACACGGTTGAATCTAATTATTACTCCCCTTATAAGGTTTTGTAGAAGATTGATAGTATATAATACAAATTAGAGTTTCCTAAGTCAATAAAAATATATCCCATATTTCCTATTTTTGCTTGAAGAAGGTTATTGGACAAAGAGTTTCAACTTAAAGTTTCTAGAGCTTGACAAGGAAGAAAGAATGATTTTGGAACTTGAGGGAATCCTTCAAACACGAACTAAGTGTTGTGTCCAAGGGAAATTACATAATATTTAAATAAGTGGAAGAATTTTCATCTCAAATGTGTCATGTGAGAAATTGGAGATTTTCTATAAAAGCATATGCTATTATTTTGCATTAAGGACACCACTTCTTTGAATGGAGGCATGCTATGCCCTTAACCCATTATATTGGGATACGTGTAGTCAAATTGTGGCTTGCATACCCTTAATTAATTTATACGCTCATTTATAGTCTTATATGTAGTTAGGTTGACCTGGGTGGCACCCATGACATAAGTATGGTATGTAAATGAGATAGTGGTTAATCTATTATTGTTGAAGAATTTTGGAGGTTTTTCCCCTTGAAGAGGCCTATTATTATCAAGTATTTATATTTTTTATTCCTATTATATTCTTCACTCCTACAAAGCATTTTATTACAACACTTGGGAGTTGTACCTTTAATTGCACATCAATGTGTAATATTTGTTCATGAAGGTAGAGTTGTTAAAATTACACATTCCTGCTCCCAAGAAAAATCCATACAAAATTGAATAAGATATCCATGAGGTATATAAAAAATAATTAGTAGTATAAAAAAACAAAAATAATAAAAGATGGTAAAATATCAAGATAAGCATACATCATCATTGATTCCAATAAAGAAGAATAAAGACCAAATATTACAAAAAATAGTGTTTTGTGTTGATAATATTACAATACGAATTTTAAGTCAAAATGTTGAGGTGCAACAAATGTCAAATATTCCTACATAACCACTTGAAAAGATACACCAAAATGGTAAAAGAAAGAAACACTTAATGTCTCACTTATTGTCAACGTGTTTAGAAAAAGTACAAATTCATACCATACCAAGAAGAAACACATGTAATTGAAAAAAAAGTCACATAAAGGAAGGGGAGGAATATGATGTTTTTATTTGGGAAGAGAATGACCTCTTTGAGGCACATCTTTCCAACTATGTGCCACAAGACAATAAACACTCCTATATCTTACATCTTCATGTTTTATCTTTTTGCATGTCTTCCTATATTTTGAATTTTTTGTTAATGCCTTATTTTTCATTTCTCTTGTTCTCATTTCACCTTACATATTATTCTTGTGTTTCCTTATTATTATTTTACCTTCTATGTGTTGCTTTATGTCCGATTCCTCCACTTGGGGGCATTTGTCATATGTCATTCTTGTGTGTAACACCTATGCTTATTTATGAATCATGTTCATAGCTACTTGTGTTCCTTTATTTGTTTCCATGTTTCTCCACATACCTTTTTTTGATGAGCCACCTTTGGTTGTTCATTTGTTTGTTTTATACATAATGTGCTACAATCTTATGCTTTCATGATCTATGACATTCTTATGCTACAAATTTGTATTGCCTTCTATATACCATGACCACCATTACATTTTATGTTTATATTTATCATGACCTATGCCTACTTATCTTGTTCCTATCATGTAGATCTATTTATGACTTTGTGTTTCTCATTTTTTAATCATTAAATCACTCCTATGTTTTTATTATTATGCTACAATAAATTTGGGTAAAAGCACAAAGTTATTTCATGATTTCAACCAACTTATCACCATAAGTGAATTCAAGTATTTCTAACTAAAAATTAATTTTGGTCAAACATATGATCTAACTAGGTTCATTGTAGCTAAGTTAGATATGACACCACCTTGAGGCCAATTCACCAAAAAAAAAGTTATTCAAAAAGCTTGATGTTTCAACAACTCCTACTCATGTAAATAACATTTTTTTAAATATAAAAAATACACTTTTGTAGATCTATAAGTGCAGTTCTCAAATATATATAATTTTTAATATTTTAATTAATTTTTTATATTTTATATTTTATTTTTATTAAAAGTAAGTTATCAACACCAAAATATAAGGTTGATTATCTTATCAAGAAAAAATACTAAATTTATTAAAAAAATTGAAAAAATTATGGTGCACTAGATAAAAGATTTTATGTCAAGGTGGTATAATATTTTTTCTATTTTGTATAAATAGTTAAGACAAAAGGTGACGTCCCATGAGAACAACTTTATTTTAGTACACACACATTTTAATATTTATTTAAAAAATGTATTAATCAAAATTGGAAAAAAATAAATCCATGCACTAAAGTTTTAACTTATAAATACACAAAAAAAATATATATATAAAGAACAACATTCCATTTAACTTTATTTTTCAGTATTTTATTAGCAACTATGTCAGTTTTACAAAAAAAACTATATTCAAATAATTTTTTATTTTAAAAAATATAAACGTAAAATACACTAAAAAATAAATATTTTATTAGTTTACAACATTTTAAAATTTAAAACATATATGCCACTTTTTAGTGATTCAAGTTAAAAATTTGGATCAATGTTGGCTGATTCCTTTAAAATTGTGACATAGCTTTGTGCTTTTACCCATTTTGATATTTATCATGTTTCTAGTCATGGTGACACATTTGAGACTCTTGTCATGAGTTGATCTTATACATTGCATTGTTATTCTTATACTCTTTATATTACCGTCTTATTCACACTAGGGCTAATCATTTATACTTGTACATTCACAACAAATTCTACTTATCTATGCTTGTAGCATACTTGTCTTTTGACTTGATTACATACTCTAAATGTTTAAATGAATATTATATAACCTCTAGAGCCATCTTAACCTTACGATTTTCCTATGATGGGGGCAAACTTATATCTTGATGCTCATCTTTAATTTACGATCTTTACATGCCTATATCTTTTTTGATTATCCTATATTTTTTATCATTATCATTACCATGCATTATTTTTATCTCTCCTCCAAGTCCCTATACAACCAATTGGAGGGTGCATATTTGATCACTCTTTTTGATGGTTAAGATTTTAGATGATTTCTTGTATCTATACAGAGCTTCATCACCTTACATGCTTATACCACACATAGATCTATCATATTGCTATGTTGTGTGGAGACATATCACATTACATGGTCATTACACACATATCTTTATCACATGCCACATTGTGTGGAGTCTTATCACATGGTTGCATCATGCATGCCCATTTTGTATTATTGTATAACACAATATTTTTGTACATGCAATTTTTAATCCATTCTCACTATTTTCATTTTTTTTAGATAATTGAAGTAATTCACAGTTCACGCCTATTTTGATCAGGTTGTAGAAGCTATTCATTGCACATCTTTTTCTATTATGTAGGTTTCGATGGAGTGCTCATACTAAGGATACTACAAGAAGCATTCAAGACTGATTTGAACAATTTTCATATAGAAACATATCCTTTTTGAGTATCTAGATATTTAAATTTTCACATTGAATGAGAATGTCCATATGATTTGAAATACACACTCATATTGGTTTCACATGCACATAAAGTGGGTGAAAAATGTAACCATGAAATTAGGATATACACCCATTTTTCATTTAGATTTTATGTCAACATTGATGGCAAAGTGTTAATGCAATAAAATATTGACAAGTGGCATAATTTTGTGTTAAGTTTGGCTTGTAGCCCAAATCCTATCCACATCTTTTTCACCCCTATTGAAACCATTTCCTCTACAGTCACCATTTACTTATCATTTATTGTACCCTCTTTCACACTTACATTCATACATTCACTCTCTATCTTGAAACTATAAAATTTAAATTCAAACTTTCCCACCCCCTTGTACTCATTTTTACAAGATGAATTGACACACATTCGTGTGACATGTTGCGATGTTGTGATATTTAATGAAACTCAATGTGTAATTAATTCGTAAGAGGTAATTATAAGGAGAGTCATTAGAATGTACTTTAGTTTTTTAAGGGATAAGAAATCATATCCACTTCATATGCATATAAACCATCTACATGTTGGTAAAATTTGGCTTTGATATCACTTGTCACCATTAATTTGACTTGGCAAGGAGGTTGCCTGTGAGAACATTTTCACCTATCGAGATGACAATGTCCATAGTGTTGTCCCATACACCACCTTGACACATTAAACTAGAGATAAGGTGAAGATATGTAGGTTTACCAAAGCACATTTAGTTAGATCATTCTCACATGTCACAATCAATTCCATGTGTCAAATCAAGTTTGCACCATTTAAAATCAATGCCACGTCACTCAAGATTAAACCACGAGAAATTATGAGACTATAAAAACTTTTAACACATTCATTAGATTTGTTAAAAATATTAATTTTTGAACAACAAAAAATAGATTCAAGATAACATCAATAATATTTTTACACCATCAATTTTAACACTAATTATTCATAACCGTTTATTTAATTATCGCATTTACTTTAATATGGATTATTAATCCTAATAAAACAATTATTTTCATTAAAAAAACAAAAACAAACAAACAAAGGAAAAACTTTTACACCTTTTTAAGGGTAGGTGCGATAGCCCTTAATAGTGCACCGAGTTGAAAAAGGCAATCCTCGCTTGTTTCGAATTTGATTTCGTGTTGGCGCTCGCGGCACCCCGCGAAGCATTGGCGAGACAGCAAGGCTCTCTGCGAGGGCGAGTAAAGTTGTATGGTTCAACTTGAGATAGCAGCCATGAGAAAGAAGGAGCTCAAGCAACTTACGCTCGCGGTTCCCAAGCAGGAGACGCCCATTACCAATTTCCTGTAACAAATCTTACCGTCTGTCTCACAATAAACTCGAAATTGCATTATATTATAAGTCATTTTTTTGTCTTCAAGATCATGTAGAATAGTTATATTCTCCAATATGTGTACTCTTGTCAATTTAGTAAAATCAGGAACTCTTCGTTCAACCAAGCTCCCATGGATCTCCATTTTCCTTTGCCATTGTTTTGAAATTCTTTGAAGCTACATTTTGTATTTCCCAGAACAACGTATTACATATCTTCAAAAGTAACCTTTGCTGATTAATTCTGTGGCTTAATTTTGACTTATTGATGTATGTTAATTGCATCTGTGTGCAAAGCTCTAAATTTTGGACAGTTGGAATCTTTCGAAATTTTACAGGGTCCAGTAATGGGTTGCCTCTACTGCGGGGTTGAGTAAGTTTGGACCACATTCCTAACATTTGTAAACATGGGTCACACTGAAGTATACCCTATAAGTATTACATGGCAACCTCACCATATGTCCACAGGATTTATGGGCTTTCTTAACCTAGTGGGTGTTTTGAACCGAGATCATGCTCTTATATGTGTTCTTCATTTACCATTACACAGAAATGCACTCAACAATTTTAAGGCAGTTTGTTTATAACAGTTATTTTGGAAGTTCTTTTCTAGAAATGAACTATTCCGCAAGTAGTATGTCTAAAATCTCAGCATGCTTTTACATAAGACTTCCTAACATTATCAGATTTGCAAATGCTGTGTGAACTTACAACAGATGAGTTAGTTGAGCTTGATCATTGTTAGGCAGGTTTGTTATTTCTTTACACATACAAGCTAATTAATATGTCACTGCCGGTAGCTTAGATTACTTTCCAGATTCTGTCATTCTTTCGGTGTTAAGCTTTTTAAGACAAAACAGGGAAAACCAACAAGAACCTTTTCAGTTAAAGAAACCAGCAGCAATTACCAACTACAACTGCAGCACTCAAGGAACAAGAAATGAATATAGAAGGGATTTCAAAACCAGAGAGAAAGTCCTTATTCAAAAAATCAATCCTTTATTATTTCAGGCATAGGAGTCCATGGTGTTCTCTCCATGTGTTTTGATTTACATCAGGTGACTTTTTTTCCCATCCTATTCCTCTGTTTTATAACAGTAGTTCTGCTTAGAAACTCCTCCTTCATGATACATCCTCAAGAGTCAATACCTTCTTTCATTATGATTATTCCAACTGTAGTTGCGACAGCTGGATTGCCACACTGGCTTAGCTATAATCCTCAAACTTAGACAAAATATGAAATCTTATTTTGTATCTGATCCATTTCTTTTAGCTGTTGGTAGTGTGCATCAATACTTTCGTGAATGTCCTCAACTTAATAATAGGAACACCAGGTGGTGATTTTTCTTGTCCAATGTATGCTTAGCTGGCTGTATCTTGAATGCTTGGGCTACCTTCTGTATTTTCCAAGGTGGGCAAGTTATTTTTCTGCATGCTAGCTTCCTATTCACTTTGTCACAGCATCCAGTTTTGATTTCCGTCTCTTTCTGCTTTTCCTTCTATTGTGCATCTCTTTCAATCATGAATTTCTTCATCAATATCACAATTCTTGTTGCAATTTTTAGGAGCCTTTTTGGCCATCTGCACACTGCTTTGCTTGTTTCACATGAAAATATTTCTTTCTCCTTGAATGCTTTCCAATCTGGTTGCATCTTCTTCCATTTTATCTCAACATACATGGATTTGGTGCAAGTCTGATTTGGGGATCGGATTAGATTCAGTTCTTATTGACTTTAAAGTGCAGCCTCTACAAATATCAGTGCAGAGTAGCTGTCTACTGCTCAGAAGCTTTTAGTAAAATGATACAACTGGTAAATTCAACAGTGTATTCTTTGAAATCTCCCCTTGGCTTCTGTTGCGGGTGCTACATCTTTCAAGTTTTTTTTAAAGATTCTCTTAAGTTCACCTCAACTACTATTGGCTTACTTCCTTCCTTCTGTTGGAACTTAAGAATGACTTCCCAGATGAGCAAAGCATCACTAGACATATTCAGTTGGTCAAATGAGATATTGTGATTGTCACAGAGATTTTGGCTAGCACAGTATACTTCCAGCTGCCTGAATCATAAACCTGTCATCCAATTTCATGATTTCCATACTACAGACAAAAGGTGATATAACAATCTTAGCTTCTAGTTTTAGGAGCTGGATAAATAATTACCTTGTGTATTTCAAGTAAAAATGCAAGGAACAAGCAGATTCAGCTAAATATCATACTGAGCTTCCTTTGGTGTCAAAATGCATGCAGTATCATCAAAGGACATCATCTCAGAAAGAGATGGGGTGATACTTGATGCTACTTTGGATCTCTTTTCCAATTGGTTTATGTTTGCTTCAGTGTTCCATGGGGACGTGTCCCCCCCAAAAAACCCCGCGATTCCTAGATGGGGACGTCTCGGAGACTTGGGGACTTGGGGGGGGACATCCCCCTACCAGCCTACTACTAGCGCCACCATCCCACCACCAGTGTTGCTGTCTCCAAGATGTCGCTAGGACTTCAAGGATGTTGGGGTGTTCTCAAGACGTCTAGGAGACTCCTAGTTGTCTCTAAGATGTATAATTCTTATACTTTTACATTTATATGTCTTTTTATAACTATTTTTTCAAGTACTATATGTATTTCAGCACCTTGCCGCCCCCTCGCTGCCGTCCCCCCACCGCCCCCAAACTTAGACCCCCCGTCCCCATGTCCTTGAAACGCGTCCCCTGTTTTCCCCGAAACCCCATGGAATACTGGTTTGCTTGTAGGTTGTAGTCTAAAGAGAGTTCATGCTCTCTTCCCAACAAGATAGGCATCCATGATAATCATGCCCAACTCGAAGTGGAAGGATGGAAAATGGTATAGGTCTAGGTAGTAGCAACTAGGAAAAACTACAAATAGTAAGTTGGTTGTAGTTGTAGGGCCTAAATTTGTACTTTTTCTCCTATAAGACACTCTTATCCTTGGCCAACCAAATATACCTTGCACAAGGCTTAACAAGTGATAGGTTTATTTCTGTTGTGCTAGATTACAATGCTATGGTGTAATCTTCTTCCGAAACATATTACAATGTTATCAATAGTTGTATCTTGACTTCCTCACAAAGATGTACGAGGGTCTTAAAAGGTCTCACTTCTTATTGTTAAATGCTATTGTGATTTAACTTCCAAATAGGTGATCTAGCATTGGTTGTTTAATGATGTAGAATTCCTTATTCGTCTCTAGTTTGAAGGTACCTTAGTAATGTTTGATTTACACTAGAGATATATATCCTTTCAGATCCAAAGAAGGTCCTCCCTTCAAGATGTATTTTTTGTTTTCTATTTCCTTTTGGTTTCCTTGGACATCAAGAAATATGTTTGTGTTGATCCTTTGCTTGATTTCTACTTAAATATGTGTCATTAATATCCACTTGCTTTATTCTTTTGGGTGCCATCATTGCTTGCATAAGAATTCAATGGATTTTTGTACATAATATGTTCGAAGAGAACATTTGTCTTCTTGAGCTTGACTTGAGGAATTGTGGCTCCATAGATGCTCTACACGTGACTCTAATTTTGTTATTGATCGCCTTAGGCATCCTCAACATATTCTTTGTTGTTATGTTTATATAGTGAAATCCTCAAACTCTATGAGGTGTTCATGTAATGATGTCCTCAAACTCCATGAGGCATTGATATCACAAAGTTCTTGAACTTCTTTATGCATTTATATAGTGAAAATGTCAAATTCCTTTAGACATTGATGTAGTGAAGTCCTCAAGCAGCATTCGGTATTGATGCAACAAAGTCCTATTGTTTTGAGGCATTACTACAATTGAAGTTCTAAAGTCTATCAGGGAATTGCTATAATAAATTCATGTCTTTAAGGGCATTGCTCTATGCTAAACTATTTATGAGTTTAATGACTTGGAGTTTATTAATTACATTTTCTTTCCTAGTAGATGAGTAGTCAAGGGAGAACTATGGGCTCCATAGATGCTCTACATGTGGTTCTAGTTTTGTTATTGATTGCGTTAGGCATCCTCAACATATTCTTAGTTGTTATGTTTATATAGTGAAATCCTCAAACTCTATGAGGTGTTCATGAAGTCCTCAAAATCCATGAGGCATCAATATCACAAAGTCCTTGAACTTCTTTATGCATTTTTACAATGAAAATGTCAAATTCCTTTAGACATTCATATAGTGAAGTACTCAAGCTCCATGGGGCACTGGTTCAACAAAGTCCTATAGTTTTGAGGCATTATTGCAATTGAAGTTCTACAGTCTCTTAGGTAGTTTCTGTAATAATTTCATGTCTCTTAGGGCATTACTTTATGTTTAACTATTCATGAGTTTAATGACTTGGAGTTTATTAATGATATTTACTTTCCTAGTAGATGAGTAGTTGAGATGAGTTGGTTGGATTTCCAAGTTAGGGATCCCTTATAGTGATGAAAGTAGAGGGCATTGATCTACAATTGTAGTTGGGTGATGGCCTCCTCTATGTTAGACCTTTAATTTATTGTTTCCTAACAATATTGTTGCTTTGTGAGTTTTAGTTATATTTTTCTATTGTGTATGGGAGACAATTCACATTAGTTAGAGTTGGTTAAAATTTTAATCCCTCTTCGATACCATGGAAAATAACAATAAATTGAATTTTGAAGGTACCGTTGCACAAACCTAGTTGAAAGATAATTTGTCCATTAATGCAGTGATGGAAACAAGGCAAAAGGAAAATGAAACTATGTAATACCAAATTCTAAATCATTACAATGGTTGGAGAAGAGAATAAACAAATTTGCAAAGTATGAAGTAATTTATGAAGTAAAATTTTAAGGCTACTTCCCTTGCCCTTCATTTGCAAAGGTATTTGTAGGGAATTTTCAGTATTTTGATCCAAAGAATAGTGTACTTTACTATTCTAGGCTTAGGTTTAATAAAATTTTCTTTTTAATTATGTGAGATATTAAACTAAATTTGCCATTATAGTTTTGGACTTCAAGTCATTGGCCCTTCAGTGGTACAAAATTATCAAATCCAAAAAAAAAGTTATTAAACAACCCATAGAGGCACGCATAAAACTTTAGAATGCAATTGCTAGGAGACTTACACATCTAAATGACATTTTATAGGCCTTCACACAATGATTGGTGCTTAGAAAAACAAGCTAGGATCAAAGTTTATGTTATGAAACTATAAAAAATCTAGTAGCTAGACCTCTTATTCTTCTTAAACCATATAACAAGAGCATGTATAGGTACATGGATTGGGACGGGGATGGGTATGCCATTTTTCAAAACCTTGAATGCAGGGTGGTGTAAAAATACAAAAAGATTATATGGATACACACACACACATATATACAAACAAAGTCATTGCAATATTTAGAAATCAAAATTTCAAAGATTTATGAACTTTTAGTTATTTGACTAGGAATATGTTCAAATGAGGGTTAAGGAATATTGAGTTGACATTCTATTTAACACATTGGAGAAGTTAGTGCATGCAAAATCAATGTAATGGAAAAATTCAATGTTGTTGCAAAGGAAGATCAATGAGAAGTGCCTAATTAGCTATGTTATTGGTTCGCAACAATGGTCTATTGGTTTGGGTCTAGTTTGGCTTGGATATGGGTTTGGATCTAGTTTGCCCTAAAGGCCATCTAGGGTCCTGCTTGAGACTTAAGAGTTCGTCCGAGACGAACCTGGTCATACTTGCAACAAATTTGGCGAGGATTGATGCCTAGGTGGTGAATTTGGTTTCTTTTTTTTTGACTTATAAGTTTGACCAAAAAATCGAATTCCTCCCCCCCTAAAATAGATTCCAATGCATCATAAAGACAAACAAACTCATTTTTCATATTGTGAATGGAAAACAAAAATATTGTTCATCCTCGTTGAAGTTTCATTCTTGCTTGTCATTGCATGAATAGAGTTGAAGATTAATTGGTGAACATTCCAAATTGGTTGGTTTGCTATTCCTACGTATTTGCAAGAGTTCATTTGTTGCCAAGGAGATCGTAGAGGAAGATTTCTACAAAAGAGGTAGGTTTTTTTTCAAGTTTTTGGTCTTTTTTTACAAATGAGGTCTCTTCTTTTGTTTTGTTTTCATTCTTCAATGAATCTATAATACATGCTTAATTTTTTAAAATGAATTAAGTTGTATATATATATATTTGTTTCCATTTGTTTCAATTCTTCGAATGTGTTGTTTATTGAACTTGTTGTTATAGGTATTACAGTGGCATTTGGTTCTGGCTCCATGTGTTGACTTTGCTTCAAAAGAAACCCAAACTCTCACCTTTGGAAATATGTTGAAATGATACAACTTCTAGGGGGTGGGGGTTATGTTTGGATTTGTTGTGGGTGTGATGTTAGATATTCAAGCTCATATAGTCGAGTTAAAGGCCATTTGTGCCACATGCCTAGACTAGGCATCAAAGCTTGCTCGAGCAAAAATGGTGTACCCATTCCAAAAGTAGAAGTCATGGCATTTATTAATGAGCAAGAAAAAGCAGATCAAGCAACATGTCATAAATCAAAACATCCTTTGTTAAAGAAAATATTTTGAGGAATGAAGCACCCTCCGTCGCTTTCTAATCTTCAACCTACAAAGAACCACTCATTTTTGTCAACACTTGAAGAACAACTTGTGGCCTTCACACATAAGGGATCAAAGGGACTGTTGGCAATGGCATTTCAAAATGAGTCTCGGGAGATTGTTGATCAACACATAGCAAGATGTCTCTATGCAAATGGATTAGCATTCAATGTTGTTCGCTCACTATGTTGACAACAAATGATGAAAGCAATTAATGAGGCTCCAAAAGGGTACAAGGGCCTAGGTTTTGAGGTGTGTAGCACCTTATTGGAAAAAGAGGTGAAGTTTGCATAGGAGTCATTGAAGCCCATAAGGGATTTGTGGGCCAAAACAAGGATGTCCATCGTTTTTGATGGATGGAAAGATGCAAGAAATTGGCCATTGATCAATGTTATTGCAGTGTCCCCTAAAGGGGCAATGTTTTTGAGAGTAGTGGATTGTGAAGAGAAGGTGAAGGATGGTGCTTTTATTGCTAAAATTCTCATGACAACCATTGAGGAATTGTGCCCTCAAAATGTTGTGCATGTTATAATTGACAATGCCAAAAAGTGTAGAGCAATTGGGTTATTGGTTGAGGAGTGCTATTCACACATTGTTTGTACACCTTGTGCTGTCCACTCCCTCAACCTCATGCTACAAAAAATTGGCACCAAAATTGATTGGATCAAATAGGTGTATGTTGAGATTGAAGAGATCCAAATGTTTGTCACCAAATGCCATATGTCACAAGGCATATTCAAAATGTTCTTGAAATTGGAGCTGGTGAAGGTAAGTTAAATATGTTTCACTTTAATAAAATTTTTAATTTTGATTTTCAAATATGCTAAGACCTGTTTTTCCTCCAACACAATTGTCTCGAGGCAACTTGTGAAGGTTCGTGAGGCACTTTCTAACATGGTCATCAACCCAAATTAGTCCATATGGAGGAAATCTCGCACTACAAGGGCAACAAATAGTAAGCAAATGATCCTCGATGACATTTGGTGGGATTGTGTTGAATATTTCCCTAGTTTCATTGATCCCATATTGAGTATGATTCGTTATACCAATGTGTATAGGCCTTTTTTGGGTGAGATATATGATGGCATTGTCTCAATGATTGAGAAGACGAAAGCCATCATTAATGCAAAAGAGCAAGATCTTGAAGAAACTTTCTTCGAATAACTACACAAAATCCTTGAAAAGAGATGGAACAAAATGACCACTCTGCTCTATCTTCTTGCTTGTGCATTGAGTCCTAAATATTGTAGTGTTGAGCTCCTTTTCGTGTCAACAAGAATTTCCCAATTTAGAAATGTTGAAGTCAATCAAGGGTACAAGGCAACTCTTTACAAACTCTTCATTGATCCTAACATGCGGGATGAACAGGGGATCAAGTTCCTGGATTTTGTCTACTCCAACAACTTTAGTATTGACGCTCTTTGTGACAAGTATAAGGTCGATGTTCATGGTTGGTGGTACTTCCATAGCCAACCATTCACACACCTACAACCTCTTGCGATCAAATTTTATTGCAAGAAAGTTTTATAAAAAATCTTTTATCTATTAATATTTTATAATTTAAAATTTAAAATTTAATAACTCTTAACTCTCTAATTTTGTCTTAATGTAGCGGTGGATTTACATAGGATCCACATGTGAGTTGAAAGAAGTTTTTGCTAAGTAGTGTTATATCATTCCAATTTCATTTCTGTTTGCAAGCGCCTAAAAGGGAGATATCTTTTATATTTGCAAGCAAATGAAGATTATTGATATTTTATTGGAGATTTGGCAAGGGCACTTGATCTTAGGGTTTTACAAACCTTAGCCACAACATTAAAGGATTTTCAAAACCCTAGTCGCTCTATTAGGGTTTCCAAAACTTATCTTCTTGTTAGCTGCACCTCTTCATGCTTTTATTTCTACAGCCATTGAGTTATTGAGGTTCTATTGTGTTGGGAGCCATACAATACAGGTTTTGCCTTGAAGTTTCAGATTTCTATTGCTGTTTGGAGGGCGTGCAAACTTAGGATGGGCTTTTGAGAATTGATGAATGAGTTGTAGTAGTTTTTGCGAGGATCTATTGATCATAACCCTAGCCACACATCTTATGTATTGTTTTATCATTGAAAGCAGGTGCAGTCCCTTTGGAAATTTTTATGGGATACATGCAGCTTTGAACATACATCTTATTAACAAATCAGTCTTCTTTTTCAGTTATCAGCAGTTCCAGTAGAATATTTGCTGTTATTCCAGTCCAACAGTTATAAGTTTGAGGCCATTCCTAGCAGGCTGATTTAATCCAGCAGGGCTATTTGAGTGCAACAGGTCCATACAGATGAGAATGAGCAGGAGTTTGTCTAAAATCAGACCTCAACTAAAGCATACCTCCAGTCATGTATTTCCAGATCTGCACTAAAGACTCATTCCAGCTTCCAGACATTACCTTGAGTATGTCCCAGCAATAATAATCATTTCTAAATTTCTGCAGCAACAGTATAAGCCACAGCAGTCACAAGAATTGCTTATATTTTCCAGCTGTGTCATTCTCTGTTATGAGTAGCTAAAACAGTCAATGCAGTTTATATTATTTATTGCAGTAGTACTGGATTTGTAATTGGTACCAATAATATCTACAACAGCTGGTCAAAGGTTAGACTCTTTTTCATGCTCATTAATGTATTAGCAAACTCTATTTCAGCAGTGAAGGTTTTTGTATCAGCGAATGAGGTTGGCAATAAACTTTGTATTTGCTTTATGCGAGTATAACTGATGCAATCACATTTTACACTTTGTAATGATGATTCAATGCAAATATCGATATTATTGTGTTATCATTATGGGTTGATGAAATTAAATATATTGAGTGGAATTATGTCAAACAATTGCTGATTTATAAACTGAGAAATCAAACAAGTTGAGAATACATTGGGTTTTGAGCAAAGCAATTTTTTTTATAAAAAACCTAGAAAAAGGACATTACAGAATGTACCATATAACAGTTTCCACAAAATTTTTCCTTAGAAGAAAACAGAGAGCAATGCTAACTAGACCAACCTAGAAAATTTCCTCTGTTCTCTCTCTTCTTTCCTCCACTCTGCAGTTCATCTCTTTCCCTTGCCAAAAACAAAGTCCCTTATCATTCTTCTTTCTTGTCCCTTTTCTACCTTCCACTCCCTCCATTTTTCGTTTTAATTAAGCGATGAAAAAGCCCTCTACACCTCTGCATTTTCCAACACTCCTCCAAAGTAATGTCCACTCCCAAATCCGTTTTCTTTACATCAATGCCATTAGAGTGGTAAGTGCAGTAGTGGCAAGCTCCAAGGTAGTTCTTTCAGTTCATTAAATTCATATTGAATTTCCCACTCTTCCATTTATGTAGGGTTTAAGATTTTAATTTATTTTCAAATTAAAATAAACACAACAAAATAAAAACCTATTTTTTAATTTAGACTAATATACAAATAATTTCACTTAGAGAAAAATAACACTCCTATCATCAAGATTATAACCATAGTTGGAAAACTCGACTCAGTAAAAAGCTTGCCAAGCCCAAAATTGACGAGTCAACAAAAACTCAGAGAAAACTTGGCAAAAACTCGACAACTTTTTCCTTTTTTTTTTGCGTTTTTCACATTTTTTAGGTATTTGGCGAGTCTTTTGTAAAGACTCGCGAGTTTTCGGAAAAGATTCGGCAAGAAGACTTGGCGAGTAAAGTCATAAAGATTCGTAGGGCAAAAAAACTCGCGAGTTTTTCAAGACTTGTTGAAAACTTGGCGAGTCTGCCAACTATGATTATAACCACAAGATATGACAAACAAAGGTTGACAACATTGATGTCAAGGAATATGATGAGAGCAATGTATACCAATTTAGTAGACCATCAGGCAATCTAAACAAAATGATGACCATTACACTTTGCAAAGGTCAAAATGTTGACTTTTGACAATTAAGACACTAATGCCGATACAACCAACTTTTCACGTTCAGACATAGAAAGAAAAACAAACCCTAATGACGAGTGTTGGAACCCCAAAATTTTGTGTTGCTTTTGTGCCTTTGTCATATTTGCCCCAAAATTATAACTGATTTGAGATGTTAGTCATGAGCCATTTTCCTTCAAAATTCCTTAGCACCAATGGATAGGGCATGAAAAATCAAGTATAGTCGCTTTTTGAATTTTTGAAAAATATGCTAAGGGTCAAAAGTTATTGTCTTGCAGATTTTCCCCTTCCTTTTGGATCGAGTTGTTTTCCTTACAAGGTGCAATTCAGTTAGTTTCTCCTGCTAATGTCCTATTGGGTTGGAAATATACGCAATAAGTTTTGAATGATGAAAAAAAGGTTATGTATAGGTTTTGAAAAATCTCTATGTCCATTTGAACTTCTCTTCTAGCCCGCTTTCATCTAGTTCACTTAGAATCCCCTGCTTTTTGGGAAAATCTTGCCCAATTAGACATTTGCGAGCATTTCCATGTGAACCTACCCATTCCACATACCGACGAATTTCTTGCATTTTCCACTTGCCCTTCATCTTCTTGCAAGCTTGTTCCCTAAACATCTAAGTAAAGGTTTTGTGGGCCGATAGACCCCATCTTCCCCTACTCGTCTGTTGATGTCGTCTTCCTCTTTGTGGGGATTTTCAAGTGAACTTCTCCTTTTAAGTGCACTTGTCCAGTTCACTTCATTTTCCCCGCATTCATACTTGGATGACGTCTTGTTGATGTCATCTCACCTGTTTATGTCATCATGATGTCATCATATTTGAGCTTTCCAACGTCATGTTGATGTCATCCCGTGTTGATGTCATTGGTGAGACTTTCCATTCGAACTGGACATGTTGATTGTAATAATCACCCTTAATTTTTTTTTTGAAAAAACTTGTTAGCTCAAAACAAAATGAAAATGCTAAACAAATTTCCTTTCCACTTTCTGATCACCAAGTTCCCAGTGTGGGCGAGGTGAGAGCATATAGTGTATGTGATTACAATTATACTTGAAATGGGCAGCTGAATTAACATTCACTTATCTAGTGGGGTTAGTTGGGCACATCCACTTTGCAGTGGGGAAGCATACACAATAATGAAATGCAAAGTAAGCTTTTCCACTTCTTAGTGGTGAGTGAGTACAACCAATAAACAACTCTTCCACTTTTCAGTGGTGAGTGACTACCAAAAAGCCACTTATTCAATGGGGTGAGTAACAAGAGCCACTTCAACCTGCTCCTCCTGCTCCCGTTCAGGAGTCTGTTCCTCCATCGGAAGCAGTTGTAGTGGACACTCTCATGGCCGAGCAGGAGCCCTTCGTTCCTTCAAAGCTTCTGGCCTCCAGCTCAAAGAGTCGTAGGAAGCTCCTTGCATGCGAGCGTAAGCGCCCACGAAAGGCTCTTCTGGCTGAGCAGGCCGCCTCACAGGGGAAGGAAGAAGAGACGACTGCCCTTGCTTCAAGGCCTCTTGTAGCGTCTTCCTCTCTCCTTCCCTCTGCTTCTTTTTAGTCTAGTTCCGCATCGCTTCCAACATCCGTTGCGAGTACAAATGCGCTTGACCCCAAGGGGGTACAGGTGTTCATCGCTCCTTCGGTGAAGCCACCTTTGCTGATGTCCGTTTCAGATGTCCCGCCTTTCTCGAGACCTGTAGATATGACGAACACCTCGGTGGTGTCTACTACGGCTTTCTCCTCCTCTTCCTCTGCACCTCTTGCCTTGTCTGTGGAGAGCTCGCATTCCCCAACGAAGCAAAAGGTGGAGGGTAGTTCCTCCTGCAATGAGGAATGAAAGAGGAGCCCTCTTTCTTCACAAGATGATCCTGTGCTGATTTGTTCTGTCCTAGTGACGGAACCAGTCCCGACTTCCCCTGAGTTCGTCACCGCTCCTGAGTCGCTCGACGAGCCTAGGCGGTGAATTTTAGGCACAACCTGCCCCGTCCATTGAAGTTAAACATGACACTCCTGTAAGGTGCATGTTTAACTCTATGGATGAAGTTTTGGCCTTGTCAGCGATCTTTGCGAAATCGCTGACCCTAGCTCCATAAGAGCTCGGCGTTGAAGAGCTTGTGGGGCCCTCTTCCTTAGCCCTTGTTGCGGGAGGGTCAGAAGCTCCTCCCCTTAACATTACACCACTCTAGGCTCATCCTCCTTCCCCCGACGATGATCTAGAGTGGGAAGCGGATGACCTCTTGGTCGATCAGTGTTAGGGGAGGTCCTCTTCTTGATCTTTAGAATAGATGTGTGTGTGTTGTGATGTGATTCCCTCGTGATCATGCTATGTGTGCTTGGATGACCCTTGTCACCCTTGTTGGTGCTTGGATACAAGCGTGGTTTTTGTGTCATAAACCTTCCTCTATTTGTATCATCATTCTTCCATGTTTATGCTTGATTTTCGGTAAATTGGGGACGATGCAAAGCATTGGGGCATTTAGGCTTCCCTTCCATGTTGACTCAATTTTTTATTTTTACTTTGTCTTCTCGCACATTCTTCACATGGTCTGATATAGTAGGGGGTTGATGACATTTCATTTATATACTATTACTATACATATATATATATATATTTATGAGCAGTTCTGACCCCGAAATATTAGGCTACCCTTGTGCCCTTTGTTTGTGTTTTTCTCTTTTGCTTTCTCTTTATCTTTCTCTCTTCTTTGCTTGAGTTGTCCCTCTCATGTGTGACAACGCCGCTTCTACAACATTTCGATTTTCAAAAAATGCATTCGTTGCCAACGAATCTTTTTTCGAGAATCTTTGCAAACCTTTCTTCAGAATCGCATTCTCAACTTGAAACCCTAATGGAACATTTTTCCTTCATCATGGGTTCGTAAAGAAAGAACTTGAAAACATTCCTCTGAAGCGGGAACAACTCTGACCTTCCCCTCGCATGGGGGCATGTTCTTTGTTTCAAATTCCTTGATGAAGTGAACATCTTTCAAAAGGATTCCTTGATGATGGATTGATTCGAGAAAGAAAACATCTACTTTCGAACTGTGCGTTCCTTGAGTGGACCCCTTCTTTACGCTGGGTTCTTGAGGGACCCCTTTGAAAGTTTTCCAACTTGTTGACGGTCTGCGTGACTGTCCGCTTACTTGCCTACGTGGCCGCTTTTTGACATATTCTACCTGCGGATAGACATGTCGCTTTGCAGGTGTGCCTGTGAAGCCGCTTCCTAACTTTGCGGAGTCCGCTTTCTTGGGTTTCCTCCATGTGAGAGATCTTGGGGGATACCTCCTTGCAGGTTTGAGAACTTGTAGGGCGCTTCCTTTGAGCTTCCTCCATGCGAGAGATCTTGGGGGTCGCTCCCCTACAGGTCTGCGGGTCTGTAGGGCGCTTCCTTGGGGTTTCCTTCATCTGAGAGTTCTTGGAGGATACCTTTCTTGCAGATCTGCGGGTCTGCAAGGCGCTTTCTCGGCTTCCTCATGTGAGAGATCTTGGGGGATGCCTCCTTGCAGGTCTGTGGATCTGTAAGGCGCTTTGTCTTGGTTTCCTTCATGTGAGAGATCTTGGAGGATACCTTCCTTGCAGGCCTGAGAGGCTGTGAGGCGCTTGCTTCTTTGGGCTTCCTTCATGTGAGAGATCTTGGGGGTCACCTCCCTACAGGTTCGCGAGCCTGTAAGACGCTTTCAGTTTCATAGTTCTGAGAAGCTATGAAGTCCTTTGCTTGCCTTGCACCTTCAGGTTTGTCAGATTGTGGTTTGCTTCCTCGACGGTTCAAGCATACATTTCTAACCCTACTATTCTTCAATTTACTTTATCAAAGCACTCATCAGTATTCGTGCTTGCTAAAGTGGGGGCAAAATGTATAGGAGTGAATTTGCACCCCTTACACAAATTCCCCTTTTGCCTTTCTCCACTTTAGAAAACCAAATTCGGAGGCTAAATTCCACATAAGCTCGCTGCCTTCATTCCACGTGGCGCTTGTTTTGAGCGTCGGTAGAGGAATTTCTGTGGGGACGTGCGGACGTCTGTGCGGCACGCTTACGTCCCTGGCAGATTCCTGCGGCTGGAGCCTGCAAAGGTGTTACACTTCTCATTGGTGGTCGACTTGTAACGCCCTCTTCGGTTGACTGACCCGAATATGGCCGTTTTCTTCATTCTCTCCTTCAAATTCACTCCTTCTACACGCATTTCATCTTCTAAGCTTTCAACTCAACTTCTTCACATTCTCTTGCACTCACTTCTTGCATTCCCAAGCACTTTTAGCAGCACTTTTGCACTCCATAGTAGCAACAACATCACTCCATCAATTTAGTAGAGCAAGTGTGGGACAACACCATTGTAGTAGAGGCTCGAGTACTCTCATTTTCTCCCCCATTAGTCTTGAGTGCTCTTGGTGGAGGTGGTAAGTTTTCCACTCCTCTCCTCTATTACTTGGTTGAGTAAGCACATTTATTATTTTGTAGTGTTTTAGTGTTCTTTACTTCATTTCCTTCTTTATCGTACTATTTCTCCATCGTTGCAAACTTGGCTATCCGTGGAGGTGGAAACACCAAAGCGGGGGTCTGACTGAGACAGACCCCTTAACAGCCCCAACCAAATTTCCCTCTTCCTTGTATGTAGGTGAACGTGCTACTGGGAGCTAGCTGGTGAACGAATTCCTTTGTGAGATTATTCTTGCCACCCTAACTCTTGTGTATTTACTTTATCATATTAGAGCATATCTTGTCTACTTCATAGCGTTGTTTTGGCCCTTTGGAAGTAGTTAGCTAGGCCATTAGTTTTTTTTTTAGAGTTTAACCTTGTCTCTTTAGTCCTCTGGTTGTACGGATGCCAACACACTTGAGAGACGCCAACGCGCCTCATTGTTGTCTCGGGACTGCGCTTTTGTCCTCGGGTAGAGAGCTTCCTAAGGCATAGTGTCGAACCTGAAAACCGGCTCGCCTAGCCCCATTTTGAGTTTCAGGTCTGCAAAGTGATCGAAGGGCCTAAAGTCCTCATCATTCTCGTCCTGCATTTCCCAACACCCCTTTTAGCTGAGGTAATCTAGGGCAGCCTTCCGCTCTTGGCCCTTCGTGACTTGGAAGCACTTTCAAGTCTCAAACCTACTTTAATGACTTGTGGACATTACTGTAATGCCTTTTTCTATCATTTACTTTCTCTTAAGTTAACTTTTTTAATAGTTCATCATTATACATCTTTCAAACTGTGTGCATTGTGGACATTGTTGGCTAACGCTTTATACTCATTTATGTGAGTATTGATGTGATATCTTGTTTACCTCCAGCTTTTGCTTTATTACCTTTTAAAATTAAAATTTAAAATCCTTATGTTTATTATTTGGGTTTTCCGTATTAAAACCCAATAATTCTGCATGTATCATATATGAGCATGTCTTTGGTGAATCATGATAGCCATGTATGATCTTTCATGATGTTTGGATCTTTCAGTGGTTGATGAATCTATAACAAATATGCAGCTGTCACATATTCTTGCACATATGCATATGAGCACATATATGCATTTATATCTATGAGTGCACATGTATGTATTTATACATGCATATGCACAATACTTGTGCTAAAAACCTGCTCAATCATGTTTCTAGTCACATTTTTGTTATTGTTCTGTGATTCTTGTTGCTAGCAACATAGCAGTAATAGTGTAATAAGTGGTCCAAACAGAAATCCTATTTAGTGTAATATTAATAACTCATGTCCATTATCAAACAAATAATAAACACCACAAGTATAAGGAAGAACACATAAATATGTGGTGGTGAGAAGCGATGCCAAAAAAGAACAATATCACAGGTGGATCGATTATTTGGGTCACATTGCCTCTATTTATATAACTATAAAGAAGTTACAGAAGAGTAGGCTGAATCATTAAGGCTCTACTCTCAATGTATAAGTTTCAAGTTATATGTGCAGGTAACCCATTTACACATGCAAGTTACACACATCCCAGTGGTATGTTACAATCAGTGATAATTCAAAATGACTTGATGAGATGGGTTTTATACAATATCCTCCCTCAAACGCAACTTGGAGGGCCAAAGGAAGGTGGGTTTAATAGGCGAAACCTTTTGGAAGAAGATAGGAATTAATATCTTCTATAATGACAACTTGCATGTATGATTTTGATGACTAGATGAATCTTCACAACAAGGGATGGGGATCTTAAATTGCAATCTCATTCACAAACTAAAAACATGTAGTGCTGCAATCAATGCTTCTCTATGCTTTGCCTCAGAGATGAACAACATTGTTGCTCCAACATGATTGAGTAATAAGATTGGAACAAACTAGATGTAGACCTTTTCTCTCCATAAAGAAAATGATATACACATTGCTCCTCTTCATCAAGGAATAAAATCCAACTCCTATTGAAATATGAGCGAAAAAATGGTTTGCTATTTTATTACAAAGGAACCATTATATGTTAATCTGCCCCCGCCTGCCCTCCCCCCAAGCATCATCTCTTGAATGAGGTATTAGTGTTAGTGGAGATTCTACTCAAATGTTGATGATGTTGGAATCCTTACTTACTTAGCATTTGAATCCATACGATAAATTAATCACCCCAATCTATGAAACCTATGCACTAGCACCTACATCACAGGATTTGCTGAATTTAATCCACAAAGTTTTGGAAATTGGCAAACTTAAAGAAAACCTTAAAAAATTGTTTCAGTTTGCTATGAAATTCACATGGAAAATGACTTAAGATATTTTTTATTAAACTATATTTAAAAACAAAGTGGCAGCCACTTGCCAGTATAAAGTCTAGACTCTAGATTGTTGTGTTCATTGTATAGCCTGTAGCAAGCTCTTTTCCCAACTGTTTGTTTACTAGCTATTCAGAATATGTCTGGTCCGAAAGCTGCTAAGGTTGTGACCTTGTATTGCGAGGGGTTTTGTATTAGCAAAAGTGAGATCATACAATTGATGGGTCTGACCTCCAGCCTGCATTGGATAGACAAGTGTGGATTGAATCATATAGATTCATTCATCTCGGCATGAATTGGGTGAGTGCAGCGTTGGTGTGGATTGTGGAAAAACAAAGATGAGTGGCAATCACACGTAGCTTTGTGAGCTTGTTACAAGTTTGTAAGAAATCACTATGGTAGATGTTGCAAGAGACGGCTATGGGAGGTGCCAGAAATGGGTGTTGCATCCAATTATTTTATCTTTATTTTGTTTTGCGTAGTTTGTCTTTAGGTTTTGTTTTTACTATATAGCTTTTGTCTTTGTCTTTTTTTTTGTTTTTATAAAATTTAGTACGTTTTTAAAATGTGACAATTTTATATCTTTCAGCTTTCACATTCTTTCTCCAACTTGCTGAGACCATGGGGTCTTTGGTGCGGTTGTGGACTAAGGGATTTTTCTATTTCCTCTTTTGTACTTTTACTTGGCTTATTGCCTAGACCAAATTCCTAGTCTATCTGTCTGATTCTGACATTTTGGGGCCAAATCATACTTTGGGGTCATATTTCCTTCTTGTCTGTTCCAATTGGATTAGTTTCTGGTTCCTGATTTTACTGTGGACTCTACAGAATAATCAACTTGATTACAGGATCTGCTTTTCTCTGCATGAGGCTTGCTACTTTTTTTGTAGGTCACCGGGTTTTTTTTTTCTTGCAAAGTCAGTAATTGAAGCCTCATTTTTTCTGCAAAAATTATTTGTGTATAATTGTTGATTATAATATGAGATGTATCAATTCATGGTTTGAATTACGACTGTTAGGTCACATGCATTCTTAACATTTTAATTGTATGTTACGATTTTATTTTTAGATGTTATTCGTTTTAAGGTGCAATAAATGCTGATTGTTTGACTGCTTCTCACAAAATGTAAGCTGTAGCTGCAAAATTGATAGAACATCTCTTTCAAGCCTTTGTAACTCTCTTTTGACATTCTCGGATTTCATTAACAGAATTCAAGTGGTTAAGTGTTACTTTGTTTTGCATTGTAGAAAAATTAATTGACTTATCTCATTGAATTTCTTCGCATGAGAATGCTGCATTTTATTTTTATCATTTTATACACTCAAAAGTTTGCCAACTAAATGCTACTCATGTAAAATATTCTTGACATCATTTTTCTTCCTATTTAGAATATAAAGCCTCAAGTACATAAGAGATG
This sequence comes from Sequoia sempervirens, assembly GCA_007258455.2. Taxonomy (NCBI): domain Eukaryota; kingdom Viridiplantae; phylum Streptophyta; class Pinopsida; order Cupressales; family Cupressaceae; genus Sequoia; species Sequoia sempervirens. Next base: position 293,332,833 of record VDFB02105785.1, on the reverse strand, counting down.
ATTGCTGCACGTTCTCTCTGGGCAGTGTTTCATAGTTGAATTCTTTTTTTAAAATAATCGTTTAGATTTTTTATGGCTAGGGAGATGGAATGTTTCTTCATTAGCATATGATCGCTCTGAATAAGTATGCTTTCACTATGTGGATTTCTATGTGTAATATAGTTTTCAGAACTAGGGTTTGTCTAACTTGTATATAAACTTTTTTACATGTACTATGACCACCAGATTATTTGAAAATTCAATTGCTCTTTTTCAACAGAATCCAATCTCTGGATTCACTAATGCTTTTTTCCAATGTGAATAGGACTGCAAGTGGCACATTTCAGGATGGCGATCTTCTTTTGAATAGGCAAGGATTACGATTCATTTCACATGATAAGGAAAATAGTGTAAGTTTTTTCCCATCTAGGAAAATATGAGTGATTGATTTGTTAGTGAATGTACATTTCAAGTACAATTGGCCCACTGTAGTTTTCTTTATTTCTTGGACATGAGTAACATGCAGGAACTTCTAATGATATTATATCAGTTAACAAAGTTATGATAATATGAATATGTATGTTTGTCAAGAAATTTGCACAATAGTTGAGCCCCGCATGCCCATGCTAATTAATGAAATACTATGATAGACATTCAAGTAAAATAGTCAAAATGATTTTGTAAGCTCAGTGTACCCTATGGGCTGTGGGATGGATAGGAGTGTAGATGAATAGATAGAATTATTTTTTTCTTGTTTTTTTAAACCTGTGCTTTACTTACTTTAGAGGGTTATTACTTTCTTTGTCATATGCATTCTATTTTTTTCTCTTTACAAAAGCTGTAGCATTTTCAAAAAAGAAAATTATAGCAAATTAAATGAGTGAAAGAAGCCATTATGTTGGTTTTAACTGTGTTTGCATAAAAAGGGTTGGTAAAAATGAATCAAAACAATAAGAAATAAAACAATTTCAATACTCTAGGTAATATTTAAGATGAAAAATTGAAATCAGGTAGTGGTTCACATTTTAGTGAATCTTAGTCATGTGTTTGTCTTCTTGTTTGCTTTGTTTTTTGTGGAACTTGCTTACTTTTGCATATTTTAAGTTCACACGCTTCTATTTTCCATAGTTTTTTTAGTCTTTTGTCCTTAAGGAGGTTTCTGCTTGCTTGTGGAGTTGCATTGCTTTGCATTGGTATCACTAATATATAAATCGTGTGTTGAAAACTCTATGTTCAGCCATCTTATACTCATCCAGAGGATACTCAGTTCAACTTGGCTGATCTAGAAACCATGAAAGTAATTGGCAAAGGAAGTGGAGGTGTTGTTCAATTAGTTCGACATAAATGGACAAACAAATTATTTGCTTTAAAGGTAAGAACTTATAATTCATAATGACTTCTCATTTACTTGTTTGGTTTGTGGCTGGACATTTTTCTATTATATATTTCATGTCCAATGTTTGAAGATGATCTTTTTTTTAATAAACAAAATGAAGGAATCAATACTTGGTGGGACTTGCAAAGCAAAGTCCTAACGCACACCACTATAACCTCTGTCCACATGAGCTGCCCTCCACCCATGTGGGGGTAAATCCAGAAATTGAACTTGTGACCATCATCTGTGTTTTCCAATGGCTTGACCATCTGGTCTACCCCTGAGGGATAAAATCATTTGAAGCTGATATTATATATAATAGACTGGTAGAAATTCTCTCGGAGATGGGATGCAAATAAAGCAGATTATCTGGACATTATTTCCAGTTTTTCTGTCCTTGTTTTGCTCATAGTAAACATTCTGCTCTCTTCAAATAGAAGTACTTGCAGGTAAAGATATTTTCTTTTTTAATTAACTCACTCAAAATGCCCAAGATGAGGTTCTTTCCCCTTAAAAGTGGCTTGGTGGTTTCTGTTGACAAGCACATGCACGAATTTACTTGGCTTGGAACAATCTCAAATATTGCAATGTGCTTTGATTGAGTATTGGTAAAGCCTTTACAATATGATAGATTGAGTACCATCTCCCACATGATTTCAGAATTGTTCAACAGGGGACACAAAATGGATTTAGAAAAGTAAGTGTTTTGTCTAATTAAATTTTATATTTATAGTTGCGATCAAAAGCTACCTAGTTTCATGACCGTAATTGTTGGACCACTCCTTTAACCTTCATGGATAATTCATATTCCAAATTGGGAACTCCTCTAATTGAGCTATTTGTATTTTGGGTGAGTGGGTTAAGGTAGATGATCATATCACATTTGAATGCACTACTCTAAATGTATTTTTTAAAGATAATTTAGTGGGGGATTTTATTCAGGCCCTTGCCTAGAAATATTATATAAAAAGGCATTACAGTAACATAAGAAAGACTCTAACTCAAAAAAAAAAAACATAAGAAAGACTCTAATGGTCAAAAAGGACAAGTGAACAAAATAATTGAGAATGGCTCCCTCAATAAACAACTACTATTCCACAAACACCTCAAATTTGGAGGCATTGAAACGAGGAATGCCACTCTACCCCCAATGCACAGGCAATAACACTCACACCAACTAAACATCACAGCTAATCCTTGCTACTCTAGTCCTTGTTAGTTCTCCAACCTGCTTCTAGCATCTAGGCTTTGTAGGACCTAGGGGGGGCTACCTATCAATGCACATTGGATTCTATATGAGAAGCAGTAGGTTTATCACAGTATGAAGCAGATAAAATTTTCATGAATACATGGAAAGGATTCTTAAAATATCACACATTCATATACATCCCTTGTACCCTTGATGCTCATGTATGAACATGGAAAAGTAGAAAAATTAAAATGCACATTTAATGATTTTTCTTCTTTATGTATGAGTGGGTTGTCAAGTTTCCTACTGACTTACCGGTGCTTATTTAGCGAAATACAGAGTCACCAAGTATTGCTAGCACTTTGCATTGACAAGAATGTTTTTGGTGGTTCAAAATATGTATCACTGCCTTGTAGTGATTGTCATTGCATTACAATAACTTGAACTGCAAATGTAATTTGACTACAAAATTCTACTTAATAATCCCTTTCCATTACTGTAAACCTTGCTTTCAGGAAAGATTTCTCTCCCTCCTTGAAAGTGTACTAATTAGGAGTAGGACAACAAATCCTATAGCAAATGTATAAGTAAAGATGTTCAGCCTTCATGAAGGTGTATCTCTTCAAGAACAAGCAATACATAAAAGGAGACAATTATGCAATCAAATCATTATTCATATAAAACAAATAGAAATAAGTATCATGATAGAACAAATAGACAACATTGAAGCATTGGTATTTCTTCAAATAGTGTGTTATATTGTATATAGGTTTTTTTTTCTTGCATTCCAACCTTAAAAATGAAAACTTTAATCCCTTATATAGAAAAGATCACAAAAACAATTCCCCACAAAAAGGTGACACTTGTCACAAGATCAATTGCTAGAAAACTCACTTGGAGTAGACCGCGTGTTGCCCTCGTAGGGATATTGCAAACATCTTTAGGCTGTTGCAACCTTTGGTTAGAGAAAATCATATCTTTTCTTTTCACACTAATAGCCACCATATTTTTTTTGTGCAAGCCAAGAAAATCCCGCAAAATTTGCTAGAATGGTAGCGAAGAGATGGCTTGAGGATCATTGGGACTTGACTTTTCTCTTGTTGCATTGAGGCATGGGCCATTTTCCTTTTTTTGTTGTTGCATGTGAATCCACACCTTTATGATGAATAGTTTTTTTAGGCGAGAAAAATCTGGTTGGGTATTTGTAGGGTCTTATTGGGTCATTAATGACACTTGAGATCATGTAGGGAAGTTGGCATGAATGAATAGTGCAAAATGTGCGATTTGTTGGAGTTTGAAATATCGAGGGTTGAGCATACCTCATGACACATACCATTGTTGGGGTGTCAAGGATTGACGATACTTCATACCTCATATCGGATTAGGAGTATTCCCACATCTTTGACTTTGATAAAGCATATAGAAGGTAATGTCGAAAATCAAGGATACCAAGGAAAAGGTATTTAGGTAAAGGCATGGCTGAAACTTTGGATCGAAAAGATAACATAGGAATCAAGGAGTTGAGGTTTAGAGGGAAACCATGTTAGGAAGGTAAGGTTCAAAACTTTGACAAATTGAACTTGGAAGCTTTTCTCTTTTCCTTAGCCATTTTTACTTGTGAAACCAATGAGGGGGACAAGGCAAGATGTTAATGGGATATAGCTTCGGTCAGATATAAATGATGATTGCTAAATAGCATCATCATCATTTATATGTGATCGAATTTAATCCTTAAACATATTTCTGGAAAATAAGTAAAACGAATTTATAAGCATGCATAAATTCGAAATAATAAAATGATGATCAAATTCTGCATTGAATAAAATCGGAACTCATATAATATATATCCGCCATGTATGTGAGGGCATATGTATTAAGTTTGTTAAACCGAGTGTTAGTCGGTTGTCTTTGAGACCCGCGCGCCCAAAGGGACACGTCCCATGAGCGGACGTGTCTCCACTTGTGGAGACACGATGTCTCTTAGAGGCGGGTCTCCAAAGGTATTTAACATTGTTCCATCATTGATATGCAAACATCGAAATTATTAATGTTCTGCAATCAGCACATTCAGCATTAGTGAAAATAAATCTGACTTAGAATTTTAAGTAGAATTCTTACACTTAGAATTTCCTTAGTTTTTAGGCTCCTAGTCTGATTGAGATTTGGTTACATTTACATGGTATCAGAGCCAAGTTGTGTGAATCCAAATCAAATCTAGATATCAGATTGCTCTAGAAAAATTCGTATTTTCTAAAAAAAATCGAATTCACATCACATTCTTCATAATGTCAAGTGTGATCAGATTTGAAGATTGTCTTGCAGGAGCAGACAACTTCACATCATGGAAATTTAGAATCATGATGATCCTTAAAGAGAATAAATTAGACTCACTTGTGAGAGAAAATAAAAAGGAACCAGAGGCTGATCCTGAGAAAACTCAATGGATTGAAAACAATGAAAAAGCCATGAAAATCTTAGTAGATGCAGTTAGGGATCATATAGTGCCCATCCTAGCAAAACATGAAACTGCATATCATATGTTCAAATCTCTTGAGAGTACCTATGAGATCAACAACACTAGTAGGACTCTTGCATTAAAGAGGCAAATCAACAATGCTCAAATAAACAAAGGAGAGTCCATTAATGCATACTTCATGAGGATCATTGAACTAAGGGATCAATTATCCACAATTGGATATCAGATTGATAGCAAAGAGTTAACTCTAATTGCACTAGGAGGCCTACCAAACTCATGGGAGTCATTTGTTCAAGGAATAAGTGCGAGATCTAAACTCCCTAAGTTTGACAGGCTAAGAACTGACTGCCTTCAAGAAGAAACAAGACTCTCCACAAAAGAAAATAAACAGAAGAACATAGATGAAGACATTCATGTACTCAACACATCGTCTAATAAAAGGAATAAGAAAAACTCCTACAAGAGAGGATCTTTTAAAAGAAAGAGAAATTCCAATGGAAAGGGATCTTCTAAGAAGAAAGACATCTCTCAAGTGCAATGCTTTAGATGTGATCAATATGGCCACTATGCAATGAAGTGCCCTGACAGATCAAAGCAACAAGCATCTTTTGCCAAAGTAGGAAAGACAAATTCAGATCATGAATCTGAGAACTTTGTGTTCTATACAGCCTTATCTAGTCAAGTATCTAACAACACCCTCAACTGGGTAATTGATAGTGGATCCTCTAGACATATCACAGGATTCAGAGAACACCTAGACACTATGACTGAAAAGACTAATGAAGAAGTAACCATTGGGGATGATTTTGGACACCCGGTAAAAGGGGTTGGAACTTGCTCCATCAAACTGAAATCTGGTCTTTCTCTTCAACTCACTGGAGTCTTATTTGTACTTGGAATAAAGAGGAATCTAATATCCATCTCTGCCCTTGAAGACAATGGATATAGAGTTACCTTTATGGATGGAAAAGTTCTAGCATGGCCTAAAAACTCAACTATCAAGAAAGCCCAAACCATAGGTGTAAGACAAGGGTACCTTTACAAACTATGCACTGAAGTTAAACAAGCCCTTACCCTTGACACCTTTGAGTCAAATGAGATTTGGCATAGAAGATTAGGACACCTTCATTTCCGTGCCCTACCTTCTGTGGAAAAACTTGTAACAGGCTTACCTAAGTTAAAACCATCTCATGAAGGAACTTGTAAAGGTTGTGCCTTAGGAAAGAATACAAAGGGATCCTTTCCCAATAGTTTGAGCAAAACCCTAAATGTGTTAGAACTGGTTCACTCAGACTTATGTGGACCCATGTCTGTACCCTCTAAAGCAGGATTTCTATACTATGTCATATTTATAGATGACTTCTCTAGGAAAACCTGGATCTATTTCCTTAAGTGTAAAGAGTCAATAGAAATCCTCAAAAGGTTCAAAGAGTTCAAAACCCTTACTGAAAACTTCTCCGGGAAGAAAATAAAAACCTTAAGGACAGACAATGGGAAAGAATACACCTCTGAAATTTTTAAGGAATTCTGCATGAGTGCTGGAATTAAGAGGGAGTTCACAGTTGCCTACAACCCTCAACAAAATGGGGTTGCTGAAAGAAAAAATAGAACCATTGTAGAAGCTGCTAAGGCAATGTTGCTTGACCAAAACATTGAAACTTCTTTCTGGGCAGAAGCCTCTAGGACTGCTGTCTATATCCAAAATAGATGTCCTCATTCTCATCTTGATAACAAAACTCCTGAAGAAGCCTTTACTGGCATAAAACCTGACATTAGTCATTTTAGGATTTTTGGCTGTCCTGTCTATATTCATGTGCCCAAAGAGAAGAGATTCAAACTAGAACCTTCCGGAAAGAAGGGGGTATTTGTGGGTTATAGTGAAACCTCCAAAGCCTACAGGATATTCATACCCGGGCAGAAACAAATTGAATTGAGCAGAGATGTCATCTTTGAAGAGGACATTGCATTCAAGAGGGCAAGAAGTTCTAGTGAGATAGATACCTATTCCCCTAGAGCACCTGAAATGGAACCTGCTCCTGAGATTCAGAGGGAGCATCCTGAGGAAATGCCACATGAACTTCCTTCTACTTCAGATGAGAATACAAATGACAACGGCAGAAAGAGGCCACTTTGGGCTAGAAAGATGATCAAAGAAGCCGAGGATCATGCAGCACCCAAAGGAACGTTCAGGGAAAGTAAAAGACCCAAACGGTTCTCTAGCTATGTTGCTCTAATGAACAACATCATAAACTCAGAACCTATCAGTGTTACAGAAGCCTTTAGACATCAAGCATGGAAGGATGCAATGACGGAGGAATATCAGTCCATTCTAAAGAATGATGTATGGGATATAGTGCCTAGATCGAAAGAGAAATCTGTTGTCTCTTCCAAATGGCTCTTCAAAATCAAGCATGTCGCTGATGGCAGTATAGAAAAACATAAAGCACGTTTTGTGGCAAGAGGTTTTTCTCAAAAGGAAGGCATTGATTATGAAGAAACATTTGCACCTGTTGCCCGCTACACTTCGGTGAGAGCAGTGTTAGCCATTGCTGCAGCTAAAGGTTGGAAGATCCATCAAATGGATGTGAAAACTGCCTTCCTGAATGGAACCATTGAAGAGGAAGTCTATCTAGAACAACCTGAAGGTTTTGTGATACATAAACCTGACTCACATGTGTGCAGACTGAAGAAAGCCCTCTATGGACTTAAACTGGCTCCCAGGGTCTGGTATGAAAGAATTGATAGCTATCTCTTGGGACTAGGATTTTCCAAGAATGATGCTGACTCCAATCTCTACTTCAAGGTAATCAAAGGTGATATGCTAATAATTATTTTATATGTTGATGACCTGCTGATAACAGGAGAAGATCACCTCATTGCTCAAGGAAAGCAGGATCTAATTTCTGAATTTGACATGAAAGACTTGGGCATTCTACACTACTTCCTAGGTTTGGAAGTATGGCAGAAATCAGAGGGCATTATACTAAACCAAGGGAAGTATACTATTGATATTCTGAAGAGATTTGGAATGTTGGACTGTAGACCGATGTCTACACCTATGGAAACCAACCTTCACAAACTAAAAGAAGCAGCAACAAAATCCAAGTGTGCAGATCCAACCCTTTATAGACAGATGATTGGATCCTTGATGTATCTAGTTAACACCAGACCTGATATTTGCTATGCAGTGATTGTTCTCAGCCAATTCATGTGTGAGCCAAAGGAAATTCACCTAATGGCTGTGAAACATATTTTGAGATATCTTCAAGGCACTATTGGATATGGTCTTCTTTACAAAAATGACCAACTAGATCTACATGGGTACTCTGATTCAGATTGGGCTGGAAGTGTAACCGATCGAAAAAGCACATCAGGATGTTGCTTCAGTTTAGGATCGGCTATGATCTCCTGGATTTGCAGAAAACATTCTTCAGTTGCACAGAGCTCAACAGAAGCTGAATACATTGCAGCCTCTATGGGAGCAAGAGAAGCAATTTGGCTTCGTAAATTGCTTGTGGGACTCTTTGGTGAGCCCTTGAATCCTACAATTATTCATTGTGATAATCAGAGTTGCATCAAACTCTCTGTAAATCCTGTCTTCCATGATAGATCTAAGCACATTGAGATCCCCTATCATTATGTAAGAGATATGGTAGAAAGGAAAGTGATCCAGTTGGAGTATGTTAGTACAAATGATCAAACTGCAGACATTCTCACCAAGCCTCTCTCCCGAATCAAGGTAGAGCACTTCAGGAAGAAACTTGGTATGGTTGAAATGTAATTTGATATTTATGTCTGAAATTCAAATTGTTTATAAGTTGTACTAATATATAAAGATGTTTAATGTGTAAACTCTTTTGTCATGTGTGTGACTCCATGACCTTATGGGCCTTCTCCCCTGTGTACATTATTGAAAGGTGACGATCTTTCTAATAATGAACACTTGTATTTGACATTGTAAAGTGACGACTCTACAATGATGAGTTGAACTATCATGATAGATATCATGTGTCTTGATATCTGTGGACATGTCATGATAGTATCTCTTGGACACTTTTGATGAATATCATGGGACTTGATATCATTTGAAGATCATTGTGATCCTTAAGAGATAATCATGGTGGATAATTATATATCCGTGGATATGCCATGAATTATGGTAGACATCATGTGACTTGATGTCAGTGCACATACCATAATGAAGATGTGTTATGAAGAATGTCATGTGACTTGACAATATTGAGAAAACATATCATATCTTCGATATCACGTGTGAAGGTGATATCTCCACTTATTTGATTTGAAATATCTTCCCTAGCTAAGAGGGAGTGTTAATGGGATATAGCTTCGGTCAGATATAAATGATGATTGCTAAATAGCATCATCATCATTTATATGTGATTGAATTTAATCCTTAAACATATTTCTGGAAAATAAGTAAAACGAATTTATAAGCATGCATAAATTCGAAATAATAAAATGATGATCAAATTCTGCATTGAATAAAATCGGAACTCATATAATATATATCCGCCATGTATGTGAGGGCATATGTATTAAGTTTGTTAAACCGAGTGTTAGTCGGTTGTCTTTGAGACCTGCGCGCCCAAAGGGACACGTCCCATGAGCAGACGTGTCTCCACTTGTGGAGATATGTCCTCTCATGGGACGCGTCTCTTAGAGGCGGGTCTCCAAAGGTATTTAACATTGTTCCATTATTGATATGCAAACATCAAAATTATTAATGTTCTGCAATCAGCACATTCAACATTAGTGAAAATAAATCTGACTTAGAATTTTAAGTAGAATTCTTACACTTAGAATTTCCTTAGCTTTTAGGCTCCTAGTCTGATTGAGATTTGGTTACATTTACACAAGAACTCAGATTTTGCAAAGTCAAAACTGGTTATTAATAGCAAGAGTTTTGAAGTGTCGTGGATGACAAGAAAAAGGCATTTTGGTAAGCGCATGTTTGAAACTTCGGCACAAATAAATTGAAGGTAAATGGTCGGGGTTTCAAAGTTCAGATGAAAGGCATGATGGCAAGGCACAGTCAAGCAACCCGACAAAGACAAAGGAACAAGGCGGAGTTGGGTGGAAAGGCATACCAAGATGGCAAACTTTGAAAGGAATTGAGGGAACGCGAACTCCAAAAGTCAAAAAGTTCGACAACTTGCACATGCTTGAGAAATTTGAACAACACAACCCCCCACACTTAGACTTGTTGAGATTTAGCAACATCCAACATATGGATATGCACATGAGGAATGCCAAAGGAAAACACTTAGGTAAAATTTGACAAAAGGAAAACCCACTTAAACTATCTAAGATCAGTTATAAATGGTGGGTTAAAACAATGCATCCACAACAAGATTGGCAAGGACTTAGATTTTTGAGGCATGGAAACTAGGGCTCAAGTAGTACTAATGCTCAAAAAACTAGCAATCTATAGACATTCACAATTGGACATGCCCCAATTACTTGCTTTGGATTGTTGAGCACCACTCCAATTAGTGGACATACCATAGTTAGTTGCATTTTGGCCCTTTTCCAGGTGACATGAACACAATCACCACACAAAATAGGAATAGTATAGTTGCTTGCCACATCAAGATGGCTCTCCTAATGGGTAGCTCATAAATTGACAAGGACCTTACCCACATTTGTATGGTATGCCTTCAAAACCTTAATTTCCTTTTGTATTGCCATAGTTTGCTCCTCTTCCACCTGATTCCCTAATAACACAATTAATGACAACATTGGATCCTTAGATCTCACTCCTTCCTCCACCATATTATTTGTCATGATTACCAATTGGGCTTTAGAAAAGCCCTCAAAATGTTCTAGTAGAGGAATCTTTAAGAACCATAGCCCTTGCTCTGTTGAGGGGATAAACAATGCCAATTTCTCTGCAAACTCCTTTTGGATGTTAGCCTTCGACTTGGGAGCACCCCACTTGCCTAGACCTTCCTCAACCAAGGCAACCTTAATGTACCCTAAGGCATATAGACATGAGCAATAGAATATGAAAGCAAGCCTATTGTTTGAAACAACTCCTTTCCTAAGTGGGTCTCAGGATTTACCTATCTTGGACTTTGGTACCATTACACCTACTTTACTACTAATGTTCCACCAACATGACACACAACAGACATCTCTAAATCATCCTACTACATGCCACCACCAACAATGCTGTGCTAGAAAAAATACACACCAATTCTTATAAGAGAAGCTCCCAACACATGTTAATAATGTACACAACATCACACATAGGAAACAAATATTTATGTATGAGAAAGTTAATGAGGAGATGAGTATGCCCTCCACCATAATTTATGCTTTAATCACTGAGACAATTTAATATACATAGTGTGGAAGAAATACTACCTTGAGAGCAAGGGATATAAGGACACCTAAACACATTATTTCGAGATAATGTCATGCAAGATCTATTGAAAAGGTTAACACCTTTAACTTGCATGCCTACAATATAGAAGGATCGTTTAAAGCTTATGAACTCTACTTTGTTTGAAGGTCTTCTTACCTTGCATGGGGACCATACTTGAAAAAACGCGTTGCTTACTTGTATATTGGTAGCTCAGCCATAATTGCATCCAATGCTGCTAGAGTAGGGAACATTTTCTCCATGCATATGAATAGGCCTTGAGTGACCTTAACATCATCTTTGAATGAGTGGTTATAGAACAACGATTGATTCACATTGTATCTAGCAACATGGAGAGAGGAGTGCAATTGTTGATCCCATCTCTTATCGATTATGTCTCACAATTGCATGTACTTGTCCTTGTTGTGTTCCATCCTAGCTCACATCACCTCCTTGGCCTATCCATGGCCTCATACAAATTGCCCAAGGGGGATTTCTCCCCATCCAATGCTCTCAAAATTTTTACTAGAGGCTTTGACATTTCAGCCATTTGTTTTGTTGCATACCAAAAACTCACATAAAAATTGTACTTTGCTACTATTTTGCCATCTATTTGATTGGTGAAGCCGAAATCCATAGACTCATTTGAAATAAACATTCACTTCAAATTCACTTTCTATTGGCAAAGAGTCTATAATGCAAGGAAGTACATATCAAATCTTGTCACCCTTGATTGAACTAGCTCCTTGCCTTATGTGAAGGAGCGCATCATACACGATACTCTTGTGTGATTGTAGTTGAACTTGATAGTAGTGTGAGCCTTTGACATTACCTCCTTCACCCATTCAAGTTTTCCAATGTTTGCTAGGGTTAGATCAAGGCAATATACCGTGCATAGGATAAAATACATAGAGGGATACTTGTCCATTAGGATTCTACCAACAACAACACAAGCAATAATACTATTTGTAATAAACCAAACCACTTTTGGTGGCCCTAAATTCATGACCAAATCTGCAAATTTTTTGAATTTAGTCTTCGTATGTTTCAAGGTTATAACTTTTTCCTTATCACTATAGAAGAAACCCTTATTGCTCTACTATTATCACCCCCTCCTTTCAATATACCTAGATCACCAAACTATCCATTATAGCAAAGTGATTGTATGAAAGAGCAATTCTGTTAATATGCCAAATCTTTGGATAGACCAATCCATTTAATATATTTGACCTTCCTATAAATTTGAAGGTACATGGAAGAGAGATGTATGAAGAGCACAAAAAGATTTACTGAGAGGGGGGGGGGTGAATCAGTAAATCAATACAAATTTTTCACCTTTTTAGCTTTCTACACAAACTTAAACTTTCATCAACATCAACTTATTGATATGAACCAATTTACACAAGTTGATACAACTTTATTGAAATAATATTTTTTTGAAGTAGGCACCAACCTACTTGACTTACAAAAGAGATGATTTAGTAGATTGCAATCTACAAGGGACTTAACCCCTAATGCAAGGCACCAACCCTTGACTTGATGGATGAAGCAATTATCTTCAATCAGATCTGCAATCTCCCACACCTTCAATCTACCTTAGAGATGACAAACTCTCACTCAGCCTACACAAGAAGATGGGTTTCTGATGTAGACTTCTTGAACTTCACAACCACACTTCAAATCTGAAAAATGAGTTGGTTCTTATACCTTCAAATTGAAGAGAAACAACCTTTTGTAGAGTTACAACTTTTCAAGAAGACACTTCTCTTCAGAAATCTGTCTTCTAATAATCACCTTTTAATCTTCCAATAATCAACTATTATTATTTTTGCTCATTTACTTTAATCTGGAAAACTTGCTGAGTTTAGGAATTGGAGAGTCACCAAAGATGGGGCTCTTAATTTGAAGAGACACCACACTATAAACAAATCAAAGTTTCTTTTGGAAAGACGTCTTCAGACCGCAGTCTCCAAGTGGACGTGACTTTTCAAAGCAAAAATGTTTTTCCTTCTTCAGCCCGATCTAATGACTTTTCAAACACAAAAACAAAGATGTGTCCTTAATCTAATGACTTTTCAAAAAAACATCTTCAAGTGGACGTGTTTTCTGACGTATCTTTTAGTCGCGCCATTTTCTTGAAACGTTTTAATCTATTAAAAAAAACGTGTTTCTTGATAGCACTAATTGTTGATTAACTGGCGGATTATCGTCCCTTTTTTAATTTGGACTTGATTTGTTTCTTGGTGAAGAGCAAAGTGTTTGCATTGTAGCTGATTTTTTGATTTTCTCCATCGTAGCTGTTCACATATTTGTCATGTGACTTTCATCTGTAGTCAAAAATCTGATTCTAATAGTCTGATTCTTCAAAAATCTGATCCATCTGTAGATGATGCTTTTTATGATCAACTGCAAGTTAGACTCCTTTCAATAATCTGATTCTTCATTCAAAAATCTGATTCTTAATTTTGACTTGCAAATTTATCTTTAAAATTTTTGATGTGGACTTTTACTCCATTTGACTCGAGAATGAATTATCCATCTTCACTGATCTGATTAAGCCAAATCTTGACATCAATGACAACTCTTCTAACAATGTATGTGAGAGTAGAGTGGTACAAGAGAGTAGAATGGCACTATAAGAAATGTCGCATGAAAGGTCTCGGGTTTGTCTAATGGCATACCTATTTACAAGGGGCAGTCTAAAGCACACAGGCATGGTCATCCATTTGACATTGTGATCCCGCATTCACTAGATTTACATTCGAATGATAGATCACCAGAATAAGAGAGTGAAGAAGAAGGGAAGAAATGTAAGAGGAGAACTATATGGAAGAGTATCTGCAGTCTCCTTATCAATCTAACCTCTATAGCTCTCAAATATACCTTTGGGGCATCACTTTGTAATGTCCCCATTTTCCCTCCAGCATAATAAATAATAATTAATTTAATTATTTAACGTTACCTTGGAAAAAGTGCAATCATAAGGTAATATTAAATAATTATATTAATGATGTTATAAAGTGATATTGGGTTTTTGGCGGGAAAACCTAAAAAACATTATAAAAGGGGCTGAGGGCTCATTTCTCAATTACGCAAAGAATTATTATTTGTTTGGTTTGAGAGCTCAGCTTCTGGAACGAGAGGACGGAAACCCTCAAGTTCAGGTATCAAGATTTGGACGAAACCCCAAATCTTCTCCAGGGCGGATTCAGATCAGAATTCACATTTGTGCTTCCAAGATCGTTTGTTTGAATTTCGTGGGTCTTCTTTGAAGACAAAATTCCGAATATGAAGGTTTGAAGTTCCTGTATAAGGGTTTCTGAATAATCTACATATTCATGTCTGGGTTATTATTGAAGATTTCTGAGTTTATAAATAAATATTAAATTATTGGTGACCTGGTTGTATGCCTGCTTGGACGATATTATTGGAGAGACAATAATATTAAATCTGGGAATTGGAACTTTACATGAACATGGCATATAAGACAAATGGTGGGTTCAGCAATTATTTTCCTTAGAAGCTATCTCCACCTTCTTCAATAGTTATTCAGGTGCCTCCTAATCTCACGTGGAAGGAAAAAGACAAATCTGAGTTGTCTTCATTCAGCCGCCACAATTTCTAACTCTTCAGGGGTCGAGGGACTTGTCTTGACCTATGTGCTGAAGTCTATGGTCTTACCTGGCAAAATCAAGCTCATTGGTGAAGAGATTGTGGACTAATGTGAAGGCGTGAGTCTCTGTTAAGAGAACCGCTACATCTGGAGATATCGTGGACCTCACTTAGGGTGAAATACAGATCAACACCAGACTGTATCTGCCATTTGAGCAGCCCAATACACTTCTGGATCATTTCTGAGCATACATGAGGGTCGTCTGGAGTCCCTGAAGCCAAGTTGCACCTCTTATTGCACTTTCCTGACCTTGTAGTACTCTTAGAGTGGGTCTAGAAGCACCATGTGACAGATTGAGGGAGTTTAGATGCTCAATTTTCTGCTGTTCGTGGCTTATTGGTGATTCCAGGTGCTTCAATTGCTGCTGTACATTCCAGATCATCAATCATTACCAGGTTTGAGGCGTTATTGTTACTGCTGTTATCAATCAAACCACTATCTCTGTTTGGCATTCGCTGTTATAGCATTTCTGAACAGTCATAGCACCAAAACAGTTTCTTATTAATGCTCATATTGTATTTGTAAAAGTCTGTTATCATACTGCTGCAAATATAAAGGTTGAATATCATATGTATGACAATCTGCTATTGTAATTGCCTAATCTGAAAGTTAATACTGCTGTGGTTGCAATTTGATTAAAGCTTTCTCACAGACATTTAGCATTAATGCTTCTGTACTTTCCTGAGTACAAGTACCTGTAGTCTGTTCTCTGTCTATTGGATAATCTGAGAGTACAAGAAGCTGGAGATTATTTCTGAGTTGCCTTATTGTATATCCGTCATATTTGTGAAAGGAAGAAGTAAATCTCTGAGTGATGATATATGCAAATCTGCTCCATTATATTGCTCAGAAAGGTTCTGTATGAGTTTGAAAGTTATCTCTGCATATCTATATATTGTCACATTCAGTTTAATGCAAAGAAATGGAGTACAGAAATTGTTTATCAACTTAGTGCCAGTATTTCATCTTAAAGTTTATTTAAACCTGTGTAATGAAATATACCAAGTTTGACAAAATGAATCATCTGTCAAACTGAGGGAAATCGAGCAAAATCGCAATAGAGATTGTTCCATCTGGGGTGGAACATTTCACACTTCCTAGAGTACAAGAGGGTAATCTTGTCTAATGTTGTGTTCTGTGAACTATAGAGGGGCTCAAGGATAATTTTTTTGCAATTGAGTACATTGGGTTCCTTGCAAATGTTAGTACTTACAATAAAATTAAGTCAAGCATGTACAAGTTAAATTAAGACTATATTGGCAAAAAAGAAGAAGCCCTAACCTTCTTAACCCTAAACGCCAAAAATAAATTAGCATTTAGGATTGGGGGTTAGGGCCTTTTTTTGCAAAAAGGAAAAGAAGAAATAGAAGGGCATATTTTTTATTTGGAAAGGTACTACCTTTTACATGACCGGAAAGATTGAATCCAATGGATCCTTTTTATCTTAAAAAAACTCAAAGAGGACCATAAGCTTGGCTTCAATTGAAGGCTAGTAGACACATCCTGAATTGTCACTTTCAAAAGCTTCAGCAGTAGGTAGATCTGGTGGTTGAAGCTGCAAGCACACATCTTGAAGGAATGGATCGTTAACAAAAACCAATTTGTAATAACCATCCTCATTTCTTTTCTTTGAAATTTGGATTAGCTCAACTATAACAAAATGCATAACAAGTTCCTTTCCACTTTCTGATCACCCAAATCTTGAAATGGGCAAGGTGAGAACATACGATGTTTGGATTACAATTAAACTAAAATCAACTATTGAAAGGAAGCATCAAGTGGCAAGCCGGCCAAACCACTTATCCAGTGGGATGCATATGCAAAACAGAAAGTTGAACCATTGACTTATTCAATGGGAATTACAAAGGCGAACATCCACTTATTCAATGGGAATTACAATTGCACTTCCACTTTTCAATGGGAAAACTTATTTAAAACTAAAAGTAAATTTTAAAGCTCCTGCCACTTATTCAGTGGATGCAATTACAAACCACTTGTGCAGTGGAGTAAGTATAAGCATTAACCAAAATATATTTATTGGTGGTACTTCCAGCCAGTATTAGAAATCAAGTATAGAAAGGAATGACTTTGGCGGTAAGACCATCCAAAGCATTGCAACATTATTTCATGAGCATAGAGCACTTAATACCTGTTGTCATAGGATGCTGGTAAGGTAAATAAGCTGATACAAATGCTGATATGATAGAAAATCACTACTGAAAACACCCTAGTGCAATGCCCAACATTGAGGAAAACCACCCAACTTGGAATAACCATTAAATACCTTAATGGATGAATGGAAGGCTGATTACAGGACTGTAAATGGATTGAGAGAACGCTGATACAATCTGGCAGTGAGATAATAATTCAAAATGATCCTCCAAAAACACCTCTAACACACCCAGCAAGAATGCATATGAGACCCATCACTTCAGAACAACTCCAAAACACCACACATCACATTGAAAGTGTGTATTAACAATCTGGAAATGTAAGTCAGACATTTGCAGGTTTGAAAGCACAGGTACAACAGGCACAATGGCTCAAAAAACACAACTCCAGCATACCCAGCTCTCTAATAATGATCATGGACTATTACCATCAGCTCCAAACACACCAAACAACATGAAATGTACTTGCAGATCAGAAAAAAACAGTGAACATCAGTATCCACATTGGAACATAGGTTGTACGGCCAAGCAACTTAACTCTTCAAGTCGCCTTCAAAGATTCATCAACAAACTCTGCCAAAATGTTAAACAAATACTCCCAAAATATCAGCTATTTAGAAAACATCAAATACCTCCATTATGAAACCCCAAAACTGAAACTCTGATGAAGAACAGTGGTGATTCCTAAATAACCACTCCAATCTAGCTAGGGATTATCTCTCAAATCCGAAACTAGAAATCCAATGAGGGTTTTCGCCCTCAAAAGATATTAGGAAGAACATGCAAGCTCAATTCGACAGCATAATGGTGTAAGAAATCTTTAACATACCAAATGAGCCCCCAACACTTCCTTTTATAGATTATTTGTTGCTTTTTCATTGCTTTTTTCGAAGAACACTTATTTGATTTTTTCAAATTAAATAATTCATTATGTGCAAAAAACCACCTAATGCCTAGGCATCCAATTTTGAGGGGAAAAAGTCACTTTAATAAAATATAACACTTAGCAATATTTTAACATTTAACATTATAAATTTAAGTATATATTTTAAATACTCTACCTGAGTTGCGGACAGCACTACCAAGGCTTCAAAATCCAATTTTGATCACGCCTAGATGTAACTAAGGTTGAGGGATGATGACAGGTGCCAACTTAGAGACTTAATAAGAATACGTGTGCTCTCCAAGAAGTTTGGAGAACACCCCAAGAGGCCAAAAACACTTATAAAAGCATCGTTGCGATCTAAAATGCCAACTAAGTTCAATGCCACAAATGGAAACCAAAAGAGATTGAACCCGTGCTCTCCAAGAAGTTTGTAGTTCTTCCCAACACCCCTAGAAGCTTATGGTAAAACTCTGAAACTAGCCAAAAGCTCATGAAATAATATTGCATGAAATAGGGGACATTACACAATTACATCCAATTGAAAGGAATAATATGCCGGAGGCAGGGATGGTGGCCACATTGGATTGTCACACACATTTCCCCATCATTCTACTTTCAAAACCATCCCCTATTCCTCTTAAGTGCATAGTATCTGATCTGGAAAAATATGAAGAAAAAACAAAGCCAGAGAAGGAGGCGAGCCATCCCTGTTTTCCCATGTTTTCTCTTGCAACAACTCAACTCTAGTAATTTAAAAATATAAACAGGAAAAAGGTACACAATAATTATATGGGGGAGAGGTCATGCCTTTTTCCCCTGAATTTTCTTTCTGAAATGCTGCTTGTATTACATAGATCAGTATTTCTGCTGTTCTGCTACATTGCAGTAGCAGCATTTAAAGCTCTTGACATGGAGGCTACACTGCTGAGTGAGGTTGCAGCACAGCTGTGCTTCTACTGCAATGCCGGGTCTACCTCTCATATAAAAACACAATGTTTCTAATAGTCATTTTTTTGACATGGTATCTCTTAACAAGGTGCTATGGTATATATTGAATGACACTTATTTTCCTTTTCTATATTTATATGTATTTTGGAGTCAGAGATGTTTACTGGCTCCAAATTTTAAAGTGTTTTGAACATTTACCATGTTATCCATTCTACAGATTATTCAGATTCTAAAATTTGTATTTCTATGCAGGTTATTCAGATGAACATTCAAGAGCCAGTACGTAAGCAAATTGTACAAGAGCTGAAAATAAATCAAGCATCACAATGTCAAAATATTGTAGTGTGTTATGATGCTTTCTATAACAATGGTTTTATATCACTAGTTTTGGAGTACATGGATTGTGGCTCTCTTGCAGACGTCCTTAAACAATTGAAAACTATTCTTGAACCCTATCTTGCAGTTGTTTGTAAGCAGGTTTGGATATTTATTTCAATCCTTATATTTGTTTAGGGATAAGTGTAGGAGAGCTGCTTTTAGATAGAACACATCTCTCTGTTACTGAACTAATATGTTTCTTGACATTCAGGTTCTCAAAGGTTTGGTTTATTTACACCATGAGCGACATATAATTCACAGGGATATTAAACCGTCAAATCTTTTAGTTAAATCTAGCAAATGGTGAAGTTATAAGATCACAGAGCTATTGGTGTTAGTGCAACTGCTAGCAATACTTCCATGGGAGCAGACGTTGGGTATACCAGATCTTTGTTCTGAGTTCTTACAACTATGAATATTGTTCTTGCTGTTGAGTGATTTGGCCAATCAATAAAATCCTAAAGTATATGAGATTTTGCAATGTTTGCTGGTAATATGAATGAATTACTTGTATACAGATGCCATGCTCCTACAATTTGTGGCTTTGTTGTTTCATGCAAATGGCAACAAATTGTTGTTCTCACCATAATTTAATTTGCTTAATATGCATAGCTTCATCAAATAATGTTTAATCCCTGTTCATAGATTCCAATGTTCATTCTTCATATAATTTCTAGCTTCTTATGATTTTCAGAGAGCAAGTATAAGAGTAGCAGCAGTGATATTCTTGGGTATCTAATGGTCATGCAAAGCTTATTGCAGTCTGCATCATGAATCATTTCTCAATGATACCAGATGAAGGCTAGGGCAACCACCGAAATCAGCCCACCACACAGGAGTCATGGCATGGCTCAATGGAAAAGTCCGCCATGGCATAAAAGCCCAATGATAAAGTCCGCCATAAGAAGAAATGGCAATGAGGAAAGTTCGCCCCAAGAAAAGTTGAATGGCAAGACTAAAGGCAAAGTCCGCCCTTGGATAAAATGCATGGCAAAAACACTAGTGAAGTCCGCCATACTTAGAAAAGCTGGAGAAAATTGAAAATATTTGCCTAAGTCTAAACATTGGAACATTAAAATGTCAATTTACATGCTTAGATGCTAAAGAAATTTGCCTGAGACTTAGGAAGTTGGAGAAATTATGGCAAAATAAAATGGAAGAAAAAGATTTGTCTAAGGCAAAGGCAAGAAAAACTTAGAAAAAATAAAATTTTGCCTTAGGATAAAAATAAAAAGCCATAATTAAAATAATTAAAATAAATAATGTTAAGACATGTTCCTTCCAGCTATGTGAGAATATAAGTTGAATGATAGCCACTATTCAACTTATACTTATTGTTTTGTACTATTCATTATAGCCGACATGTGAGAATATGAATTCATATTGGTCATTTATTAAGAGACATTTTAATAAGTTCTTGAGGCCGACCTCTTGTGAAGAGGCATGAATATCTTTCTAGGCCGACTTCACCAAAAGGATATGAGATCCTTTAAGAGGCCGACATAAAGGATCAAGTAAATTCATCACTTGGAGGCCGACCTCTTGGGAGGAGGCATATACATTCACTCATACATATACAGGTTGTCCGCCCCTTTTGCACGGTGTGAGATCGAAGAAACAGATCAGGAAATTACATTCCTGAGTGCGCACTCTGCTGAGTCTAGTGCGAGTCTATTCAATGTTGTTGATCAGCGATTTCTGTAGTTTGAGATATTCTGAAGTCTTATCTCAGCCATCACTAAAGCGAAATCACAGCTACTGATCTCATGCGAATTGGGTTGCAATCTAAGCATAATCACAATGTTGTTTAGTGTGAACTTATCTGAGGTGCATTATTGAACTCAGCAGATCCGTGACATTCATCTAATGCGAATATGCTAAGTGCGGATTTACCAGATCCGAGACATCTTGTGATGCGAATCTATAATCAGATAAAAGGGAGATCATAAGTCAGAACGAAGCTACAGGTTTCGGTTTCTGTCAAGCGTTCTTGAAGTCTCTGGAAAGACAGTCCGAGCATAAAGGCGAGCAGAGGCAAGATCAAGCAAGTTCAATTTATTCAAGTGCGAATTCATTGCATGGCGAATCTCTCTAGTAGATTTAGATTGCTAATCTAAGAGCAGATTATCATCTGTTATTGCATCTAGAGTAGATGCTGGTTATTGGCCTTGTGTTCGGCCTCATTGTAAAGTGAATTATTGCTTCTGTTGCATCAATATAAGAGAGATCTTTGTTGCTGGGTTTTTCTCCCTCAAGAGGAGGGTTTTCCCAGGGTATATGCAGTGTTGTGTTGTCTGATTTTGTTTTATTCTCTGTGCATTTACTTCTGATCACATAAAAAACATGGTATCAGAGCGGGTCTGTGGAAAGATCCGATCAGATCTTGAAAAAAAAATAATTCGAAGTCAGATCTAAAGTCTTCTACTTGAGCAAGTAGAGTACTTTTGTGCGGGATGCATTCTTTGGTCCTTCCTTTTCAGAAAAGTCCAGTTTTGTCATCTACGAAAGGAGTGCATCATCTTGGCTCTCTTCATGAGTTTACTTGAGACATATTGCTATCAATCTGAGATCTGAGAGTTATATGCGGTGATCTCACCTCCCGGGATCTGTTATCTAAAAGCACATGTCAGATTGAGCTGCCAAGGGTTGAAATCAAAAGGCTGCAATCAAATAGAGATAAGTATTTGGTTCCTTTCTTTGTTTATATTCCTTTATGTGAATCTCAGTTGTGCAGATCTGATAAAGTCTTTCATGTAATGATCCTATCTATCTCTAACAATTTGGGTATTGCTAGTAAGCATGTTGCATAACCTTGGATTGCAGTTGGAAACGGAGTGCACTGCAAATTTGAGCAGTCATGGGCCTTGTTCAAATTTAACCTTGTCATGAGTCTGTGCTCGAGTCATGAAGGCTGTGGATTGATCTAAGTATAAGAACAGCATACCGTGTTGAATAATTCAGATAAGTATTTTGTGTCTTGTTGAAATCACATTTCTATCATGGGCCTGTATTCAAAACGTAAAAGTTGCATGTTGATCTGTACTTTAAATCAGCGTATCTCACAATATAAACAAGTATTCTTTATTTTTGTATCTTGGACATTGTGTGATTAGTATAAGGAGATTGTTACTTCTCTTAACTTGTGATTTCTAGGTCAAAGATTCTTTGAATACTTCAAATTATCCATTGTGAGTTGATCTAGACTAATCATGTAAATTCTTTGATATATATCCTTGAGATAAGAATCAGCAAAAGAGAAGAGATTGGTATCCTTATGTTGTGATAGGTTGATCACATCGATACCCTTCTCCAATGCATGTGTTGTGATAGAATCTTGAACTCTTGAGAGAGTTGATTCTACATGCCAACCGTTTAATGCATTCAAGAAATCTGCAGCTGTGCAGATCATTCCTTTATTGTGCAGAGTTAGGCACTCTCGAGAGGAGCAAACAAATGAATGAACGAAAGAGCTATATCAAAACTTATAGAGATAAGTTCCTTTAACCCTCTAGTTTGATCTTTTGATATACTTCTCCTTCAGGTTGATTTATTCATGTTCTAACATTGTGCATAAATTCTTATGTGTTCATGTTATAACCTGTGATTGTAAACTTTGTGTGATTCCAGTCTTGTTATTTCTTTGGGTAATTACAAATTGTTAAGTAATCTCTCTCTAAAATGCTTGCAGGAGCAAGAAGGTGATGAGGAATTGCTTAATGATGAAAAGCTTGAGGCATCTTGTGACGAAGTCATGCCGACCAAATAAATAATCAAGCAGCCTTGGGACTGAGCTGGTGGCCAGAGGGAGCTCACTTCCAGAAGTCTTCTTTGCAATCTTTGGAGCAAGGATCAAGAGGGAGTCTTGTAACTCACTGAGAAGAAGTGAAGATTGTTGTGCTAAACCCTTAGAGGATCCCTTCAGTTGCTGAGATCAGATTTGCTCAAGATTGCCTTCTGGGTTTGCCATTGGAAGCTCCGCAAACCTATTCAGAATAGTGAGATCTGAGATGAGGTCAATGAGGACTACTCTAAATTCTCTTTAGTACCAAGGTGTGCACTGGAAAACATCTATCTAAGTCAAAGTGTTGCAGGACGAAGAGGTCAAGGATGATGCAAGTGCCCAGATACGTGCTAGTTTATGCCGAGACAGATACATCTTGTTGCAGCTAAACATATCCTGAGATACTTGCGTGGCACAGTTGGATATGGGTTGAAGTCAGACGTAGACTTGGAGTTACTTGGGACTGCTTATGTCACGGAGCAGTGTCAAGTCCCTAGCGAAGCTGAGTACAGCCACAATTCGAGAAGCAGTTCGTAAAGGATTGTTTGGACAATCAATGGAGCCCACTATTATTCATTGTGATAATTAGAGTTGTGTGAACAATTCATGACAGCAAGCCTGTTGAGATCAAGTACCACTATATCAGAGATATGGACTGCGAAAGGCTGTACAGTTGAGGTACATTAGCACTGATGAGCAGACGGATATTCTCACCAACTCTAGGGAAGGTACTCTAAGCTTGGTATGGTGGAGAATCCACTTTGGAGTATGAGTCTAGAGCCTTGCTTAATGAGTTCTTCTCAGTTCGAGGTGAAACTTGTTAATGCATTTTCTCGTGATGGAAGAATTTGAGGTGAAAGCCCCTGTTTCCACCCTCGGTGAAGTCATGGTGGAACCCATGACATATTTTGTAATTTGTGTTTCACCCTCCGAGAGCTATGGTGAGTCACGAGGTTAACATCACGCAAGTGATGAACACTTGTACTACCAGTCTTCCCAAGAATTTGAGGTGAAAGCCCTCATTTCCACCCTCTGAGCTGAGTCATGGTGGATGTCATGTGTGTGACTCCATGACAACATCACGTGAGAGAGTCCGTGATGATCTTTCTGTACTCGTGTTTCACCCTCTGGGAGAGCCATGGTGAAAGTCACTTTGAGGTGACACCATCACGCAAGTGATGAACACTAGCACTTAACCATGTGATGGTTGATATCACATTGAGGTGATATATCTCTCTTTATATCTGATTGCAGGCAATGGTGGCAGATGAACCTCATATGGAGATAATATGTTCTATGCAGTTGGAAGTTCTCTCCCTAGCTGAGAGGGAGTGTTAATGTTAGAGCAGCCGCGGTAGTTCCTTCCAGCTCAACATGTGAGAATATAAGTTGAATGATAGCCGTTGGCTATTCAACTTATACTTATTGTTTTGTACTATTCATTATAGCCGACATGTGAGAATATGAATTCATATTGGTCATTTATTAAGAGACATTTTAATAAGTTCTTGAGGCCGATGTGAAGAGGCATGAATATCTTTCTAGGCCGACTTCACCAAAAGGATATGAGATCCTTTAAGAGGCCGACATAAAGGATCAAGTAAATTCATCACTTGGAGGCCGACCTCTTGGGAGGAGGCATATACATTCACTCATACATATACAGGTTGTCCGCCCCTTTTGTATGGCGTGGATCGAAGAAACAGATCAGGAAATTACATTCCTGAAGTGTGCACTCTGCTGAGTCTAGTGCGAGTCTATTCAATGTTGTTGATCAGCAATTTCTGTAGTTTGAGATATTCTGAAGTCTTATCTCAGCCATCACTAAAGCGAAATCACAGCTACTGATCTCATGCGAATTGGGTTGCAATCTAAGCATAATCACAATGTTGTTTAGTGTGAACTTATCTGAGGTGCATTATTGAACTCAGCAGATCCGTGACATTCATCTAATGCGAATATGCTAAGTGCGGATTTACCAGATCCGAGACATCTTGTGATGCGAATCTATAATCAGATAAAAGGGAGATCATAAGTCAGAACGAAGCTACAGGTTTCGGTTTCTGTCAAGCGTTCTTGAAGTCTCTGGAAAGACAGTCCGAGCATAAAGGCGAGCAGAGGCAAGATCAAGCAAGTTCAATTTATTCAAGTGCGAACTCATTCAATAGCAGATGGCGAATCTCTCTAGGTGTAGATTTAGATTGCTAATCTAAGAGCAGATTATCATCTGTTATTGCATCTAGAGTAGATGCTGGTTATTGGCCTTGTGTTCGGCCTCATTGTAAAGTGAATTATTGCTTCTGTTGCATCAATATAAGAGAGATCTTTGTTGCTGGGTTTTTCTCCCTCAAGAGGAGGGTTTTCCCAGGGTATATGCTGTGTTAGTTGTCTGATTTTGTTTTATTCTCTGTGCATTTACTTCTGATCTTAAATTTCAACAATGGGTTGGAAAATGACACATGAAAATAATTATTTTAATTATTTTAATTTTTAACACCCAAAGAGATGAAATTTGAAATTTGGAAAAAGATAAAAAAGACTTCACTGAACTGACGCCAGATTTGGAAACTTTCTTGGAGACTGATGCTGAAGATTGAAATTGCCATTCAGAAGCTGAGTGCAAGTCAAGTTCGAACTTGATTTAATGGAAATAATTGGATTTTACTTAATAAGTCGAACTTTTCATCTTTATAATGAATTTTACTTCTCATTTTTCAATCATTTAGTTTTCGGAAGCGAAGTTGTGAGAAGAAATTTTGGCTAAGGCAAGAAAGTTGTGAAGTTTGAAGCAAAGTGAAGGAAAAAAAGCGAATTCATACCAGCCAACACTGTGATCTTGTCCATTTCATTTTTTCTGGAGTACCAGGCAGATTTACTTTCTTCACTTCATTCTGGCACGAGAAACTTCATTCGTCTATTGGATAAATTCTTTCATTTCCAGCATGATCTTTTGCGAAATCGAATTTACCGCTTGGCTGGAATATTTTTAAGTAATTTAAATTTAAATTTCTAGATTTTAATATTCTCTTTGTACCTTCTTGCAGATTTATTTCAAGAGAATACAAATGAAGTTCATTAGTAAGGGTTTGCAGCCACAGTCCAAGATCAAATCCAAATGGGAAAACATTGTGGACACCGACCTTGGCCATGTGGACTTTGATGATTTTAAGAAAAGGATGTACGGAAGTGATGGATTTTTACCTACGCCAATTTCAAGAAGGATGATGCGCAACGGTATTGTTCATGTAGCTGGATTTCCGCCTGCAAAAGAATGTCCAGAGCTCATGGTAGAGTGTGCATTGCACTATAATGCACAGAAAAGACAGATAGAAGCACCTGATGGAAGAGTACTGGCATATTTGACTGAGCTAGCCATACAAGAGACATTTCGAATTCCAGCTTACCACCGAACATCTTATCGAACCAAAGATGATGCACGAAAACTTTACAAAGATCAGCAAGATCTCTATGCATCAAATATGAATAAGTCCTGGTTGGTGAAGCCCAAACCTACTACCAAAAAGATGCTGAAGAAATTGTCCAGAACTGATTTTAAAGAAGAATACAGAGATATTGTCTTACTATTGAATAGAATTGTGGGCAATCCTCAGGGTGCGCCCTTTGAAACCTGGATGTATTATTTCATTGATGAAATAACTTCCGGGGTTAAAATGTTCAACTGGTGAAGGATGATCAGTGACAGTCTCCGCGAGTAGTTGGTCAACTTGGAGAGAACCAAAACCTTCCATATGAGTTCTTATGTCATATATTTGCTTGCAAGGACCTACAGATATGCTGGCCTGATTTGCAAAGGCATAGTTGGCAATGGTGAAGGAGAGTTCAAGTCCTACGATTGCTATCCACAATTGCAGTTGAAGGAGAAGTCACATTTCAGACGGGCGCATGACGCCTTTCTTATGTATATCACTCGAACTCTCCAAGGCAGAACACATCAGAGGCTTACCCGTGAAGCCAAAAGTTTGATTGGCAAATATGGATCTTGGTTCATCCAGTTTCCCAGATTTACATACATCAGGATTCAAGGATTCACAGGTCGCCCATACAGACTGCCAATCTATCCTACCAACAAAATGGTTTTGTTGGAAGTTCTGAGGCAATTGGAGACATACTAGAATATTCAAAGGACCAAGCAAAAGGCTCCATTAATTTCCCTTTCTTCATCGGCAATATGGAAGAATCATGTCCATCGGCGCAAGCGATAGAGAGTGCTCAATTAGAGATGCAAAGGTACCTGTTCATATCCTACAAGCCCAGAGTTGACTTCGATCCACTCCATCACATTGGAATTGTGGACAAAGAGAAATATAAACACATAATAGACTTAGAAGATTTTTGGGCAAATGCAGTTGATGAATATGATGTGAGAAAAAGACTGTGGTCAAGGTTGCCGCTGAATATGATAAGGGCGACAGAACTCTTCCGAGTACCTGATCAGCTGGATGATGATGGAGTATATGTGCAGTCGGGCTTTGATGAAAGGTAGCCGCTTCCTCCTATCAGATGATCTGAGCCTGAGCTTGGTGACCTGGCAACATTCATGAGGCTTGTGTTCAAATATTCCCAATGGTGGATGGACCAACAAGTACAAGTTTTACGGCAAAGGAATGTACAATTCACATATGAATTGATGGGTGATACAGAGTCTTGTTCCTCAAATGCCGGTGCATCTCATGGAGGTGGACCAACTGATGCTGCCAACCTGAAAAAGAGAAAAGAAATTGATGACTCTGCAAAGCAGAACAAGAAGAAAACAGTAGATGAATGACCCGCTCAAAAGAAGCATAAATCCAAGCCCCTTCATTTGGCTACATCCAGAAATATAGATGAAATATTGACCATGGAAGAAGAGTCATGGGAGCAGGTCATAATTCCTTCGCCAGTTTTGGAAAGAGATATGGAGCTAGTGCAATTAGGAGATGATGATCATCCTTCTCCTACAGGCACGGAGAGTCTGGAGTTGGACAATGACATGGATATCATGGATGGAAAATTTGAAGAGGGAATGATTTCCACACTCAAGGGAATCCAGGAAGACCCATTCGTGCAAGAGATTCAGGATATGCCAAAAGTTTAGGATATGCAGGATGTCCGAGTCATGGGAGCAGGTCATAATTCCTTCGCCAGTTTTGGAAAGAGATATTGGAGCTAGTGCAATTAGGAGATGATGATCATCCTTCTCCTACAGGCACGGAGAGTCTGGAGTTGGACAATGACATGGATATCATGGATGGAAAATTTGAAGAGGGAATGATTTCCACACTCAATGCTGGAATCCAGGAAGACCTCATTCGTGCAATTCTGAGATTCAGGATATGAGCAGTTATCCATATTTGAAAGTTGGAATGGCTCAGTATTGATTATTTGCTTCTGCATTACACATTGAATTATCACAATGGAAATCATCACTATGAAATGATCAATGATCAAGTGCCATTTTAGGGTTAGGGGGATGTTTTTTAATCATGTTTGGGCCCACTTGGCCCAAGATGGAATTGAACAGTCAACCATCTCGGATTGGCTGAAAGAAAGAGTAAAGACAGATGGCGCCAAAGTTGAGGAGCAAGTAAAAGGGATCCAGAGTAAAATTTTCCAAATGGCTGCAGACGTGCTTGATAGAGACATTGTCTGGAGAAAACACTTGTAGTCGGAAAATTTGAAGGATAAAGTTCAAGAGATTTTCTCTGTCGGGCCAATCTTGAAAGAAAAACTGACCAAGGTATACAGCTTCTTGACCGTCCGAGACACCACCTTGTTGTAGGAATCGGGATGGGTGATCACCTTTGCAGAATGTGCAGAAAGTTTAGACTTGCTGGAGTACAAGGTTGACACGCTACCAGACATTACCATGGAAGAAGTCAGCATGATTGTGTCCAGGTTCACCGAACGTAGTGCTTTGTGAGTGGATAAGGATGCAACTCCCAGTGCATGAAGTTCTCTGCAATTAACTGATTGTTGTTTAGGCAACCCTAATTAGGGTTTAGTTATTTTGAATCTGGGCCGTTAATCTCATCTTGATCTTGGCCATTCATTGTACTCGAGAAACTCTATATAAACCCCCCTCTCTCTCTCATTTCATCAATTAGAAATTAGAGAATTCATCAGGGATTAGAGATTAGAATCATTAGAAGAGATTAGAAGAGATTGTAGAGAATAAGAGAGAGTTTTATGAAATTGTTGCTAAAGACTATCTTGATAATAAAGTTCATAATGCATGAGATGCTTTGAATCCTTTCATTGTCAAATGGTTGCATGGTTGCATATTTCTCTTCCTTGTAAAGTAGATTTGAATTAGAATCTTATTCAAATGCATGTTAAGAGAATGATACTGCATTTGTGTCTTTGCTTTTATCTAAAGTCAGAAAAATTCCAAAATGATATTGCATTTGCGTCTTTGCTTTTCTGAGTGACTTACCAAAGTAAATCCCTATTGTGTTCTCGGAAAATCACATCAACCACAGAGCTTATCCACACCTAACTGAAACATTGGAATTGTCATATGATCTTTCTTGCAGTCTTAGTATACGAGGTAGTTTTTCAAAAGGGGATAGAGTGTCTTTGGATACTTTATTCTAGAATGTTTGTTGTGTCATAAAACACGCATCAACACCATCAAAAGCAGGAAAACCCTGTACCTTTAGCCTCAAGTTTTGGTGAATCTCTCTCCGTTTTTCAGAGGAGCGTCTTCTATGGATGAGATCTCCTAGCTCTTTCAATCCTTTAGGAAAGCAATGGCCCCAGGTCCTATGAAACACAAGAGTGATGAACTTTGAGGATTCATGCATTATTATACAAAAAGGACAATCAATTGGCTTGACTTTCTAGCTAATGATGGATAAGCTGCCAAAGATTTTATTCCCTCTTGAGGAAATGGAGCAAAGATTATGGATGTTGAAGGAAATAGCTTTGATCTGTCATTTTGTGAGAGCCTTTCTTGGACATAGAATGTTGAAGGCTTGGATTGAAGAAAATTGGAAGCTGGTGGGTAAAGTGGAGACTTTGATTATGTCCAAAGGCTATTTCATGGCTGTCTTAATCTTGAAGAAAGAAAAGGGTAGAATCTTCCAAGTAGGCAAACGGTTTTTCAGTAGCTTAGACCTTTTCATGAAACGGTAGGCACCTGCCTTCAACCCAACTGAGGACTTTACAAGAGCAGTCCCTTGTGTGGGTTTATCTACCTCTACTCTTCAAGTGAATATTGGTAGGAAGATGCCTTGGAAATATTGGGAAAAGCCATGGGAGAATTCACCACAGCCTTTGAGATGATAAAAAACCTAGAAGCTCTGAATTAGGCATGTATCTGTTTTGATGTAGTGTAAGAAATCCCATTTTCTTAGAGCAATTTTTCTTTTTTTGGTGTTTAGTTGTTCTACCCAGCAAAACACTTGCATTACTCTTGTTTAACAACAACAATTATAGTATAGTACACTAGCTTAACAATTAACTTAACTATACTACATCTTTTCTTTACAAGTTCATACTGCTAATTATTTAATCAACAACTATACCGCACATAGGTTGTGAAAGCAACAACTTGTCCAATGGCTGTTAATTAGGATTGGCAATGTTGATCTAATCACACGACCCCTTAATGAGGAATAAGTGATTCACTTTGATGTCATTGGTATCTATAACATAATGAACTTATAGATTAGAATGGTACTACACCTTATCTTTCCTTAGTTCAGTGATCATATTATCCATTCAACCCATAGATCTAAGTCGCCAATGTAAATGGCTTATAGTTTGCAGTAATCAGTTATAAGTTTATAACCATGCATGTTCATGCTCAAAACTTTTAATTGGAATCTTAATAGCCTTAACTTTTAATTGCAATCTTAATAGCCTTAATGTCTGTTATTTGTATTCAGTAGCTTGTGTAACATGATTCCAGTC
Source organism: Sequoia sempervirens (assembly GCA_007258455.2). Taxonomy (NCBI): domain Eukaryota; kingdom Viridiplantae; phylum Streptophyta; class Pinopsida; order Cupressales; family Cupressaceae; genus Sequoia; species Sequoia sempervirens. The sequence continues at coordinate 293,301,678 of VDFB02105785.1, read as the reverse complement.
ATAATAAGGAATGAGATAGTAGTCAACAGTCAACCATTTCCAAAGGTATATTCTAGGCATGGGTACAACTACCAATAAAAGCATTCATCTCCAACAAGGCAACTTATTACATCATTTAATAAGAAATATTACATAATTACAATTTCCAAGTTTACAACTTCATAGGATCTGACATATCATTAATTAACGACAAAGTACAAGCAAATTTGTTAGGGAAGAACATTGGTTAACAAATGTTTTATCCAATATGTATGTCTCTCATTATCACAGTTGGGTACGAATGATAAGTTAATTCATCAGAACTATTGAGTTTCTTTACATCATTTGCACATCAATGATAAATAGAACATTGACCTTGAGACTGCAAAAATGCCAAGACAGGACAACATAACAATTGAGTTTATAAAAGATAGTAGTAAACATCATGTAACACTCTAAAAAATCTACAGTTAAGAAAGGAGTCTAACTACTAGTTTCAGCTGAAATGTAACTAACTAGTTTTCATTCTAGGGTTTTCCAATGCAATTTTGAACTGAAAAGATAAACAAATGAAACAATTACATCATATTCAATTCATCAACTAACTTTTAAAATTTCAGTTTCAGCTGAAAAGGAAACAACTAACTGTATTCATATAACCGAAAACACAATAGAACAATTACTAACTTTTCTTTGCTTTCAAATGAAAGAGCATCTATTACAGCTATGAAGTAAACATGCTAAGTATTTATAACTGAAATTAAGAGAGAGAAAGGGTTACAAGAAAGTACAGTCTGGAAGTTGAAATACTTGAGCTTGACTCTGTCATCAAGGGAAAAAAAAATATCATCAAGGGCTTTTCTGCCCAACCGAAGACCTATTGGTCTCCCGTGTTTCTTCAACTGAAGAAACCTATCCCTTCACGAGGGTAATCAACAAGGAACACATAATATCATCATGCCTCTGAGCCTGGTTTCAAGGACCTATACCACCTGGTGGATCCTTCACTATAGGTAACTCCTAACTAGAAAGATCACTCTGACTAGGGGTATATCTGGTTCTTGATAGCTGACAAATGCTTGATCTAGCATAGTACCTTGGCCAAGGATTTTATTATTAATGGCACACCTGTGCCGTCAGCACTCTCACCCTTGCTCGACATGATAGTTCTTGGTTCAAGGGTTTATATTACCATAACTTGGTTTGAAAACATTTTTCTTAATTTAAGTTTAAGCTGTTTTCTTAAAGCATATAAGAGAGAGAGACTAAACTCTTTATCATTTCGCTTCTTTGAAATCAATCCACTTATTCAAACAAATATAGAGATAACGAAAAAGACTTGTCATCCTTGACGGTCTCCTCAGATTTAATGGACTCAGATTGGAAAGAGATATAGGTATGATTTCAACTCAGTTATTTTAAGAATAGAGAGCAAAGAAAACTCCGGCTAGGACAAGATGAAATAAACCACAGAGCATTATAAAGAAGGCTCGAACCAACATTCAGATTCAAAAATAATAAAAGAAGAGAAAATTCGAAAACCAGATTTTAAAATCTGTTCAGGTTCTAATTAAGAGGAGTCTTCCATTGGTCAAGTTCTAGAAAGATAGTAAAAGACCCGTTTTCAATTCACTTAAGAAAGACGAGGAAGTTCATTGAAATTTCCATTTTATACATAAGGTTTTCAGGGCGATTAAAGATTCATTGATGCAAAATTCTAACATATTTTTGACTCTTTTACATGCTTGTGTATGAAGTTCTGCAAGTCGAAGAAGTCCCAAATTCGTCTCTTCAATTGATCTGGACAAAATTACGTTGCTATTGGAGTCTTGACCAGAGAAAATTTGTGACGGCTCACACAAGATTAAGAGAACACCACATAATTGAAGACTCGAATAAAATAACCAGGCTTCCATTGTTAAGCTCGACTGTAATGTAAATCAAGAAAGCCACCAGCTATGGACGCCAATCAGGAAAGAAGGAGAGAATGAGAGTGGTAAAAGAAGATCAAAACAACGAATGTGGGTACAGATTGAATATTCGAAACTAGCACAAAAAGAGGAATATGAGCTGCGATAGAGGTAATTGCAATAAAGAAGCAAGACAATTAGATTGCCCAAGTTGACAAGAATGCTGAACCAGAAGAATGAAAATGCGAGTGCTCAAAATGACGATGGAGTAAGCTGCGGAAGAGGAGAGTGTCGAATGAATCTTCCAAGACAAATACAATACCATCCCCAAAAGAGTCCGCATGCCTTCCCTGTCCGTTTTGATCAAGAAGAGTGAGACCAAGGTGATAGAGGTTACAATGAAATGCATCTTCCTCCCAACAACTCACGGCTTGAAAAGATATTCCAATGTTTTTCATCATAATTTAATTTAATTTTATATTATAAAAAAAATGCATTTTAAAGGAGAGCGATGACATAAATTATTTAAATTGACTTGTTTTACTTATAATTCACTTTAAATGATTTAGCCAAGGTTATGACTTCAATTTAGCTATCTTATACCAACTCAAGGTGTGAAGATGAATTTGATCCTTTATTAACTACGACCTCTCCTTGATGATATTTCTTTTTCCCTCGGGTGTTGACAATCCTGCAACCACTTGGCAAAGGGAATAGAGTTAGACCGTTCTCGACATATAAGTATATATATTAAATACAAACTCACCATCACATTCATTTTCACATATATAAGAAAATCATTCGCATGTATAAGAAAATCATTCACATTTGCTGTTACAACATATAATTTAAAAATTCTTTCCCCAATTCACATTCACATGAAAAGCAGTTAATCACAACTAACATAACAACCATAATTTCATTGCCATAATATTGTTCAAGACAAAAAGGGATGTAACACATCAATACAATAATCCTATTGAGTTGAGTCCTCTCTTGGATGTCTCCATATCCCTTCCATACTTGGAATCAACATAACAAAGTACAAGCAAATTTGTTAAGGAAGAACATTGGTTAACAAATCTTTTATCCTATATGTGTATCTCCCATTATCACAGTTGAGTACGAATGATAAGTTAATTCATCAGAACTATTGAGTTTCTTTACATCATTTGCACATCAATGATAAATAGAACATTGACCTTGAGACTACAAAAATGCCAAGACAGGACAACATAACAATTGAGTTTATAAAAGATAGTAGTAAACATCAATACAATAATCCTATTGAGCTGAGTCCTCTCCTAGACGTCTCCATATCCCTTCCATACTTGTAATCAAGTTCATGTAGTTCACTTAAGAACTTACACAACTACCCCATAGCGACTAAACACTCATTGAAGAATGACTTAGCCATCACATGTCATTTAGTGTTGATCGCTGAGTCATTGTAGACTCCTTGGGAGACGTTAAGAAGATTTTTCCATCACCCAATCATCTCATAGTCCCAAAGGAATTGTCACCAAGTACCAATAGATTCTAAGTGCCAAGATCAATAATTGAAACATGAACAATTGACATTATTACATCAGTGCATGATGAACACAACAATTTCCCATTGTATCTAGTATAATTGTTGGATTCCTTCCACATATATTGTCTTCAATGACCAAGTGTTCTTCCTCATGATGCATAGTAAGGAATAATACCATTGCCCAATTAGCTAATCAACTTCCAATCTTCCTAACATCAAGGTTATTACCACAAACAAGAACTCTTAGCATCAACAACATTATGCTATCATAGATCTCTAGACGAAAATAACAAAAACCTCCATCCCAACTAACATGGAATGGGATATCCAACTTACTAAATCCAATCAAGCACAAAACCTTTCAAATCATTTAGACAAGCCTAGTCATAGTCACACATAGACCACAAAGTTCTTTAGATCCAACACAAGCACCTTGGATCTCTTGGGATGGGTTTTTGAAACACAGACACATTTCCCCTACTAAAGACAGGTACAAAGACATCCCTAGTTGTAGGAAACGTCTTGTTTGCATCTTCCAGTGTCTCCCAATTCGAAAACACTAAAAAGTTATTGTTTGTGCCAAAAGCTACCATAAGTTTAACTAATGAGAAATAAAACCCTAAAATACGTCATGTTGTTTGTCTACTTGTGCAAAAATAGAAAGGAGCGATGGAAAATGTTCACAAAACCACACAACATTCATGAGAGTTATCATTGTTGATTCCTTGAATAATCATATTGTGTGGATCAAGTTTTAACATCATATAATTTTAGGAATGAAACACAAGAAAATAAATTTAGATACATAGATTTCTTTAATAAATAAACACATTTATTAAATTTTATATGCTTTTTTATTAATTAATTAATTATATTAATTTATATATATTATGAAAAAAATATTTATTGATATTATTATTAGTCATAAATTGTATCAAAGTGATGTCTTGCATTTGTTTTTTAATATATTTTTAATATTATTTTCATTTATACATATTAATTATTTATTTTATTTATATAAATATATAGATAAATAAACAATAAAAATATAAATATATTCAATGTTTCTATATATATTTAGAAAACAATTGGTCCGGTACCCATCTCCCATACCAGTACTAGTCTCTTGGCAACTATGCTTTATACCCATCACAACCCTTCAAAACTTAGCTGACATAGCATTTGGCAACTATGATTTATACCCATCACAATCCTTCAAAACTTAGCTAACATTGCATTTCACAACTCAATAATACAATCTACTTAACATAATAATCAGTCTAACTAGTATAATGCAAATCTGTCATAAATGCATATTATTTACCCAAATGCTTGTTGACCATATCCAACTTAATCACAAGATGCAATGCCTACTACAAATCAAAGCAAGTGTGACCGTGGCTGTAGACAACAGTAACTATGGCCGACCCAATGTCAACAAAGAAACCCCTTGTCGACTACAAAAAGGTGAGCCATATCCAAACCCTAGATAAGCAATCATGCTTATAACCCAAGTGCAACTTAAAATGTGCCAACAAGCATCTCCAAGGTCATTCATAACTGAAAATGTTGATAGCCCTTATAACATCAAGTCACAATGTGCCTAGGGTTTCATTCAGCAATTTGGATAACAGTCTCATAGAACATTGACAGATTTCAAATACAAAATTACAAATCAAAGCATCAACTATTCCTTAGAGTAGAATGAAGGTTTCACTGATAACTTAGCTGGCAACAATTTCCAAATACAGTTAGGGTTTCAACTCATCCTTAAACGAGGTCACAAATAAAATAAGGATTTAAAGTAAAACCCATTATAAACAAGTGCAAAGAATAGCTAGGGCTATGACTAGCCTTGGCAATAGTAAATTTACAAAATGCAGCTAGTGTTCCAAGCCTTCCAAATGGAAGCAAGTGCACATAATAGCCAGGCCTACAATCAACTTAAAGTTTCATATCAATATTTCCGAATGCAACTTAAAGTTTCATAACAATGTAATATCCCTTTCTGATATTTTAATAAATTCTGTTTTTTAATTCTCTTACAATATTGGAATATTAACAAAATACTATATAGCAGCATACAATAATGATATCATAAAATCTTCTAAACCTAATTGAAACATTTTAATAATGAACAGAAAATGCACAAAATGCTGATGACAAATACAATCTTAATAACAAAGTTGATACTGCAGAAATCCCTTGAATATTCAGAATATTTAAATGAAAATAATATCATAAATATGATGCGGTTCACTTAGTAGTTTAGAGATAAGTCTTTTTTATGAGATTAGATGGTACAACCATAGTTGAAAAACTCACCAAATTGAAAAACTCGTGAAGCCCAGAAAACTCGTCTTGGCAAAAACTCCACGAAAAACTCGGCAACTTGAAAAATTGCTTAAATTTCATTTAAAACATTTTTTTTGCAAAATTCAGTGATAAGATGCATCCAATGAGTCAATAAATGAGTACATAGAAGAAACAAGCTGATTCTAGTTGTATTTGATTGATTTGAAAGCAAATTAGATACAAAATGGCATCCTCATGTGGAATGCGCTGATATTGATGGTTTGAAAAAAAATGAAAATAGCAAATTGTTTTTCTAAAACTGAAAGTAAATACTACATTAATATATTTCAGTTTTTACAATTTCACATCTTCCTCTTCCCTTTTCTAGTTCTCACTAGGGGAGAGGGTCTAGTCGTAGGACTTTGCTGTGGTTCCTCAACCTCCATCTTTGATGTAGATGCTGGTGGTGGTGGCATTGTCAATGAATCCTCCTCAGGCTTAGCCTCAATGTCATCCAATGAGAATCCAAATTCACCCCCCTCCTCCATTGCCTGTCACTCTAAATCATAGATATCATCCTCGAAAAACTATGGAGGCTGCTCATCCCGCCTTGTTCAATCACTATAATGATCTATCTAATCCAAATCAATTGGATTATCTAATATTTCCTCTACCTTTCTTGTGCGCAACCGAAGATTATATTGCACATAGACAAGGTCATTGAGGCGTTTCTGAGCTAGTTTGTTCCTCTTCTTCATGTGGATGGCCTCAAACAAGCTCCAATTGCGCTTACAATTGGACGAACTACAAGGCTAGCTTAAGACATAGAGGACAAATCTTTGGAGATTTGGGGTATTTCCACCCCAATTTGTCCACTAAACATCTACAAAAAAAAAATTTAAGAGTTAGAAACTTAGAAAGGAAAGTCAAAAGTTCAAAACGTATTTTATCAAATTATAAATAGTTGTAACTTGTAACTTGTAAATTTCAAATTTAATACTTGGTGACTGATTGTTTATTGCTCTCTTTGCCAGGTCTGAAGAAAAGAGTGCACCCCTTTTTTCCCTATAATTTTGCAATTCATTAACAATGAGGTCTGCCACCTCAGGCTGGGATGTCATACTTTGAATGTAAGTAGTGAGGCCCTCCATAACCTTTCCAGTAGGATCTGAGTAGGTGCCTGAATGGAAGAAACGGAGATTCAAGAAGTACCTTGCTGCATGGATGGGTTGATGGAGTTGATGGTTCCACTTCCTATCAATAATCTCCCAAATGGGATAAAACTTGAGGCTATACCCCTTATAATAATTTCTTATAGCCTCCTTGGACCTATCCATGGCCTCATAAAGATACCCCATTGGGGTTTTATCCCCATCTACCAAGTGGAGAACTCTAACCAAGGGCTCCGACACCTACAATATAAAAATGCAAAAAGATTATAGTTACAAATTTACAATGAAAGACATTAAAAAAAAAGTATTTAATTTGCATTTAAATTCGAAGTTTTGAAGTTACCTTTACAATCTCTGTAGCTCTTTGTGCAAATAGGTTGTTGAAGACAATGCGTGCAACCCTCTCTCCTTCCAATTTCTTCGAATAAGTTGAGTCTAGCCATGCTTGACTCACAAACATTTGTTTCAAAACCATCAATGAACCAAGAATGCTTTGCAATGTTAAGAAAATCATTGCAAACCTTGTCATATCGGATTTCACCAACTCTTTCCCTTGGGTGTGATCCCTCATCAAGTGAAAAACCCAAGGGTGATTGTAGATAAATTTAGTGATCCTTCTTGCATCCTCTACAATCGGTGTGACCCAATCTAGTTTGCCTATGTCCTCCAAAAGAAGGTCAAAGAAGTGTGGCACAAGGTGTCCAAAAAATTGTGTGGTGTTTATCTTGGAGGATTCTACTAGCTGCCACATATGCTATTGCATTGTAAGTTATGATTTGCACCACATTTTCAATCCCAACCTTCATGCAAACTTACTCCAACATTTGGGCCAAATTTTCTGCATTTTTCACTATGTTGAAGGCATCCATTGATTTCAATAACACCACCTCATTTTTGCAAGCTACCAAAAATTAATGATGGTGCGGTTTTTACCATCCGTCGACCCATCAAAAAAAATAGTGCAGCCATATTTTTTCCATTCTTCTCTTTGTTCTTCTACCGCTGCCCTTGCCCTTTCAGTTGCATTATTAAGCAACCTACAAGTACAAAGTGAAATTAAGTACACACTTTTAATTTGTAAACCAAAAAATAGCTTAAATTCATTATAAATTGCTATAAATTAAAGAACATAAATTTATCAAAAAAGTTAAATTAAGTTTAACTAACCTCCCACTCAAGTTTGTGCGAGAAGGCGCCTTGTAGTCTTTTTCTGCAACTATTAATGCGGTAACCAAATTGTGCCAGTAAGGAGAACTTGCCACATTGAAATGGATATTGTTGAAATACCAAAAATCCGCACAAGCAATGTTTGCCTGCTCATGCACCTCCCTATTCCACCCAGTTGCCTCTAAGGAAGGTTGTGCAAAGGTGTGTTTCTAGGCACAAAAAAATCATGCATGTGTGTAGGTGCTGATCTTGGTGCTCTACTAGAGGTAGATGAAGGGTTCGTGGTGGTGGTGGGTTGCCTTCGCATGCATGGACCACAAAGAGAGCCCACTATGCTTTGAACTACATCATCATCCGACTCAAGGTTGACTGGAGCACCTTTAGAAGAAGCTATGGCTGCTCTCATTGCTACCTTTGCCCTCTCTTTTTGCAATTTTTTTTCTTCTGCAGCTGCAAGTATGGCATTCATTTGTCTTTTTATTTCTTCTGTGGTGTTAGGACAAGGCTTAGCATCATGATGAGTCATGCCTACAAGGTGGTATTTGAGGCGGTTGATGCCTCCACATAATACTTTTTCATATTTAATGCAAAAAACTAAGCCAAATTCGGGTCCTTGATAAGCATATTTCCAAGCAGGATCTGTAGCTCCTGGAGGACAAGTGCCTACAAATGATGGTGGGGGTATGAATGGGGCGGAGCCTGACGCTGACCCAGATGCAAAAGCTTCTCTATTTGCCATTACCAATTAACCTACACACACAAAGTGAAAGCACAACTTGATAGCTTTTTAATAGAAAATTTAAAAACAACCTAAATTAGATTAAATCAAAATAGATTACTTTAAATTAGTAAAAGTCTAATCTAATCTAAGATTCAAACATTTTCTTAAAAAAAAAAAAGGATTAAAAAAAATAATAATAACTAGGGTTTGAAAAAAATGTGAAAACAATGAAAAAATCAGAAAATTACTTTAAATTAGTAAAAAATTAAACTAGTCTAAGATTCTAAACATGTTCTTCAACAAAAAAGAGGATTCAAATAGAAAAGAAACTAAGGTTTGAAAAAAATGAAAAAAATGAAAAATCAGAAAAATATGTCAAAAAATCTTGTTTTGATCAATATAAATGTATTTAAATCCTTTTTATAGTACATTCATGATGTTTTTTAAACATAGAAACAACAAAAGTGAAGAAAAAATTAAAGAAAAAGAAAGAATAAGAAAAATCAGAAAACCTACCTAGAAATCCAATTTGCCTTTGAAATTTGATGAAAATCCCCTTCAAATCTCGTCTCCTCAATGCAAAATTGCTGTAAATAGGTGCAAAATGGTTGGGAGAGTATTTTTTGCTGAAGTAGAGCAAATGAAAGAGTGAAAAAAACAAGTCAAAATGACCTTTTTCCGGCCGTGTGGGTTTTTGTTTTGATTAGGTGAGTTTTTAGCAAGAACTTGATGAATTTTCACAAAAACCCGACGAGTAAATGGCTCAAAAACTCGGCGATTTTTGCAACTTGCCAAGTTTTTGGCAAGTTTTTCATCTATGGGTACAACCATTGAAGATAATAGCACGACGGTTGGTATTAATAAAGACTTACTATTTGAAATATTACGAGCCCTTTCCAATGTAGTACTTGTTAGATTTAGGATCAGATTTAAGTTAAGCAGAAATATAAAAACAATGAACACAATAACTCAGCAAGATACCTTGGGAAAACCCTCCTTCACGAGGGAGAAAAACCTAGCAAAATATATCTCATATATATTGAATATAATCAACAATCATGCTTTACAATAAGGCCAAATCACAAGGCCGATTATTAACACCACACTTGGTGTAAAGGAAAGTAATATCGAACATCTTGAAGATAAAGCACTCGACTCCTTGAAAACAACTTCGATCTGCTCTTTGATGAATTCACACTTCACACTTGAATATGGAATGAATGAATATGATCGATGCCTTGATTGAATGAAGTGATCTCATATATATACATAGTGAGGAAGAGGTCGCACCTCTTCGTGAACAAAGTCGGCCACCATATGAAATGAATTTACAAATAAATGGTGTGAATTACAAGGAGAGTTGGCGCAAAATTAAGTATAATAATTTCCAAGTGAAGCGCCTCTTCACTTAAATAATGGCAATAAATAAATAGCCGTTAGGCTATATGAAATTTATTGAACACAATGCAAGGCGGAAGTATGTAGCCTGAAGCTACAACATCAACACTCCGTCTTAGCTAGGGAGAAATACTTCCGATAAACACAGTCATGGAATCTCTCAACATGACACCCACAATGGCTACACCCATGTGTGGAGAGGAACGTATCACCTCATTGTGATATCAACCATGATGGCTACTCCCATGTATGGCATATGTGCACAAGTGCCCATCACAGAATCACTCAATGTGATGTCGTCACCTCATCGTGATGTTCACCATGGCTACTCCCAAAGGGTGAATAAACGCAAGTACAAGAAAACCATCACGGACTCTCTCACGTGATGTTGTCATGGAGTCACTCAACATGACATCCACCATGGCTACTCCCAGAGGGTGGAAACAAGGGCTTTCACCTCAAATTTCTCCATCACAAAGAAAGATGCATTAACAAGGGCTTACACCTCAAATTCCTCTGTCTCAGAGGAAAATGCATTAAAGCAAATCACTGATGCTGAGTCTCTCTCTTAGCTAGGGCTTCATTCTCCACAACTCCAAGCTTGTCTTGAAAGTGCACAAACTTTTCTCTAGAGAGAGGCTTGGTGAGAATGTCTGCCGACTGCTCATCAGTGCAAATGTATCTCAACTTGATGGCTTTCCTCAATACCATTATATCTCTAATGATTGTCCAAACAATCCTACAAGGAGCTTTCGAAGCCACACTGCTTCTCGAGCTGCCACACAAGCTGCAATATACTCGGCATCTGCGGTGCTTAGTGCCACTGAAGATTGCTTCTTGCTACACCGAGAATTCAACGCAGACCCCAAAGTAAGGCAACTAAGGCAACATCCAGAGGTGCTCTTCAAATCAGCCACACTCCTTGCCCAATCAGAATATCCTTGCAGCTTTAGGTCCACACTGGAAGAGTATCTCAAGCCATATCAAATTGTGCCCCACAAGTATCTCAGGATATGCTTCGTTGCAATTAGATGTATTTGCCTAGGTTCACACATGAACTGACTAAGTGCACTCACTGCATAGCAAATATCTGGTCTAGTATTGACTAGATACATCAAAGATCCAATCAACTGCCTGTACATAGTAGGATCCACCAGATCTGAACTAGCTGCAACCTCTTTTAACTTCTGCAAATTGGTCTCCATCGGAGTAGACATGGATTTGCAATCCATCATACCAAATCTCTTTAAGATGTCTAGGGTGTACTTTCCCTTGAAGTTCCAAGAACTTGCGTCAACCTTTTGACCTCCTCGTCCAAGATTGCCTGCAACGCTTGACTTAGAGAAATAGTTTCCAGCACACACATTTGGCACTAAAGACTTGCGAGAGTTCAGGATTGTCCTTCTTGACCTCATCCTGGATCACCCTATCTTGAATAGGTTTGCAGAGCTACCAATGTCAAATCTAGATTAAATGTCTTGTGCAATTCTATTCTCAGCAGTTGAAGAGGTCCTCCAAGGATTTAGCACCTAGCCTTGCAATACAGTAATCTTCACTTCTTCTCAGTGAGTTACAAACCTCCCTCTTGATCCTTGCCTCAAAGATTGCAAAGAAATGGACTGATCTCAAATCTTTAATCCTATTCTTGGACATGCTCACAACTTGAGCCTTGAATCCTCATAATTTAACTCCCTCTGATTGTCATTTCCTCCTCTTTGAAGTCACTGATCTCAAATGATAATAGTGGTTCTTTTAGTGTCTACAACTTTCTCAAACTTCTTTGCTGATGCAAACTCTCCATCCAAGGCAGACTCGCCTTGTGCCCTCGAGAGATGTCTATAGATATGTGTCACCAACTCAGCTTTATGACAAGAAGCTGTGTCTCTAGTCTTCAACTTGCGTTGCTTCCTCACAGGATGCCTTAAGCTCTTCTTCCCTTAAAATTCCTTAAGTAATCTCAGATAATTAATTCATTTGCTTCTTGATCCAACCTGCATTTTTAAAGGATTAATAATAGTTTACATATATATATAAAAATCAAACTACAAGTGAAACATGTAGCAAACATTATTAGAAAGATCAAAATAAAAATAATACGACTTATCTTTGTTGTTCCTTGATATATTCTTCTTTCTTCTTTACTGCTCTCGGTAGTGCTAATCTCAGCACAACAAAAAACAATCTGCTCAATACAGATTTCTTAGCTACATTACGCAGCCAACATATAGAACCAAACCTCTCAAAAAATCAAGGTTCTATCACAGTCCATGCAGAAGGATATCGATGTGACCAACCAATCATAGTCGAAATTGCAGTTCTTGTTTTATTTCAGAGTCTCACTTAGAGATCTTCACAACTGGAATGAACCAACTTGCAAAGAATAATTGGTATCTCTAAAGGATCTTATCCCAGTGATCACTATTCAAGAGAAACCGCGATCTTTACTAAACACACACAATTCAAATAAATGATGTCAGACCTGCACAACTCAACAGACTGGATTTTACCCTAGATTTCAAAAGTATAAACAAAAGAATACTTATCTTGTTGAAATCAGAATCCTTAAGTGTTGCACATAAACCCTCTTCAGATCTGCACATATTACTTCTGCTCCTTCAGGCTTTTACAGACTCCATTAACTTCCAGTCTGTACATAGAGCAGTGATTCTGAAGATGATGCAACTGAAGGCCACACAATACAAACCGTCTCCTTACACACAGAGTTAAGGAGACTTTGAAGCACACTCCTTTTTACCGTACTGCAGTTCACACTACAGAAAGAACAACCACCATACACAACCACCTGGATCTAATGCAACCTGGCCAGAATAAATGAAGTTCCTGTCGCACGTGGAATTAGCATTTGGCACAGCTCATAATGGTCTTCTTAATTCCTTGAAAGATACTTCAATACAAGCTACTGATGTTAACTTCGACCTCTTTGAAGTATAACCAACTCCTTGCAAAGTCGGCATCCTCTAAAGTTTCGATTCCTTGAGACAATTCAATAATTCCGATGCACAGAGATTTAATACCAAGAGGGATGAACGACTATGGATTCCATGTATCACTCAAGCCTGCTTATTATTGCTATCATTGATTCATGCCTGGCTCATGCTTTCTTTCCTTTAGCTGAAGATTGACATAGAGCTTCAAGCAATATCCAATTGATTCCTCAGGAAGTTGGCGTTTTAGGGAACCATTCCTTGAATGACTTTACGGAATCTAACCGTCGTCTCCCACCATAGCATGGATTTTTTGAATCGACAGCATAAACGAATATTACTTCCCGGAACTTCCTAGAGAATGATCTTCAGAATAAGAATCCGTAGATTATTTAATTGAGTGACTGAAGATGCCGCCTACTCCCATCGCCAAAGCATATATACAGATAGAGATAATAATCGGCTCCCAGGAAAACGATATAAGAATGAAATTGAGTTCCTGATTCTCATGAGTATAGAGGCATGGTTGATGCATGACTCCCGCACTTGTGTGATCCCTGTGATCTCTAAGTATGCTGAGTGCGGACGGAGAGGTGACGCAAACTGGTGTTGGGAGATGTTGGCGTTTAAATTCGCACCTCTGGAATGCATATTTGAAACGGACAGCTATGCACAGTAAAACTGCTCTTCAAATTAGGAGGGGAAGCTCCCTCTTGCTGATGGTGTTGAAAGAAAGTAAACTAAGAACTAAGTTGCCTATCTTTTTGATCAGCTTAGAGCACAAGGTTTATTAAACACAAACGCCGCAGTTGAGATTTTCTGTTTTAAGAACTTCAACTACGACTAACTTAAACTAAAGACATTTCTAACTTCTCAAGTAATACGCAGAGCAAGAGAAACTAAAAATGAACAAGGTTGATTCTGTGACAAAATACTTCAATAAACTCTTTCTCAACAAACATCTACACACTTCAATGAAAGCTAAAATCAAGATCATAAAAGTAGAACACAAATAACGGAAATTTGAGATGTTATGTCAAGGCAAAGGAGGCTCATGATTTTATTACTCAAACTTCTGGAACAAAACTTACTTCTAACATGCCTGGAACAAGAAATTGCAGCTAAAGAGGCTTGCAATCTTGTTCTTACACTATAGGAACAACAATCACAATAACTCCTTGTTGGTTAAAAGAGACTCAACAATTTGCTAGCACAAAACAATCGAACAACACTTGAATAACAAATAGAAGGCACTTAGGCTCAGCGTTTTGTTATCACTAGCATGGTTCTCACAAAGTGAACTGACATTGAATAACAGCTTGCTGGCTAAAAGAGACTCAGCAATTTGCTCTCACAATAACCATTAAAGAAAACTAATGAGCAAAGGCTCTTATTTATAGGAAAGCAGAGGAGTAGGGAACCCTAAAATCTCCTTGCTTTCACAATCTAGGGCTTGCTCAGCAAGCAAGCTTTATTTCTAAATCTAAAAAGAAGATATCATCTAACACCTAAGAGAGCAGAAAAAATGGGAAACGCCAACTATTACATTTATCTTCTTTCTCTTCTCAAAGAATGGATAAGAATTATTCCAAGAATAGAAAGAAAGCGGAAAGAAAGCTTCTAGAAGAAAGCTGTTTTAAAGCTTAATCACATCCGCTAAAAAGTTGGAAACTGTGTCCCGGTTTGGTGCATCTATGCCATCAATAGCAAAACACCGTTTTTCTAGAATATCTTCAGCATTTGCAATAGATCTCAAGAAATCGTTGACCTCATTGGCCGCTTTCTCAAACTTTGCTGACATCATGGAAGTGTGACTTGGCAAAGTCTTTTGTTTTTCTTTTATTCACTTCAGTACAATCTTCTTGTTGTATTTTTTTCTTATGCATCTCCCATATCCTTTCACATTCACCCTTTGAGATAGTGACACTTTCAGGCCAAGGGGGAATGGAAAAACACTTCTTGATCATATTAGGCTTCAAACTGCAAATCAACCTGCCGTCAACTGATTGAATCTCCCTTGTAGCCGGGTTGTAATGCTTGATGCAAGCGATTACGAACTCAAGACTCTGAACGGATATAGGAATAGATGCTGCTGCGAGGAGTCCAGAGTGTCCCAGGTTTATGATTGAAGTGTTGCCTGTGCTCTCCAAAGCGTGTAGATCAAACACCGGCTTAATGTGATGCAAATCTGTCTCAGCTGTTTTGATGTAATCATGATAGAGAGCTGATTCAGTCTTGAAAACATTGGGAGTGTACTCCATTTCGGAAACCTTGAAGAATGACTGTAAACTCGCCTAGGTTCAAACAAGTTTTGAGCAACTTACTATTTTAGAATGCTGATTTTCTTGCTCCAACGGACAAATTTTTGAATTTTTGAGATATGGGTTTTGCTTAGAATTTCGTTGCAAGATAACCCAGATCGTTCGTTTTTGAAAATTTTGAATTTATATTGAAAAAGCAACAAACCCTAATTTCTTCAATTTTTCACGAAAAAAAGTTGGCACCTGGGTTTTGTTCAGAATATGATTAGAAACGGACCAAGTTGATTAGATTCGAAAAACCCTGATGACTGATCGAAAAAGTAGCCAACCCTAGAATTTGAAATTTTCTTGAAAAAGCTGTGATATGGGTTTTCTTCAGAAGACTGATTTGAGAGGAAACAGATGATTGAAAACTGAGTGCACTGAGGATTTCGCTGACATGTAAATAAAAAGCAGCTGCTGCAACTTGATGAAGTTCTTGAAAATTTCTTTAGAAGAATGAGGTGAAAAGACCCAGATGGCTGAAAACTAAAAACCTTGGCCTTCTCTTTGAAAAATTTGATTTTCTAGATGAAAAAGCTTGAAAAAGCAAGGCCTTATGCTTGTTGGTCTGAAAAATTTGATGAATAACCAGCAAACTGAGCTCTTGAATCTTGAAAACTTTCTTCAAACTTGCTGCTCCAACTTTCTCCTTTGAATGCTACCTACAAAAATAATGAAAATTACATGAAAGAGAGGTGTTAAATAGACTTAGGGTTTGAAATAGGTTTGCTTTCTTTTGCTTTCATCCTCAAAACCCTAAAAATCTCCGTTCATTGAACTTGGACATCCTCATCTCCTTGCAATTTTGAAATTTCTTGAAAATTTTGCAAATTTCTCTAAGGCATGAGAAGTTGGGCGCCCTTCTTGGCTAGGGGCGCCCACTTCAAGCAGTGTTAGTCATTTTTTTGATATTTTCAACTTTTCACCATTTTGACCCCCTACTTTGCCCTCGATTTCTGGCTTGTAGACCAATCTAATGAGCGAGCTGAAAAATTCATCACGTAGCCTGACTGATTCTGAGAAGATTGTTTTGGAGGCGTCTCTGGCTATAAACTTCATTTCAACCTTCGAATTCATGGGAGCCTTCCTCCTCTAGGGGCGCCCATTTTGTCCAGAGTTAGCCATTTTTTTATGATCATCAATTTCTTCATTAACTCCTCTTCTACAGATGATCTTGTCGAATCTGGTGAACCGGGCATCAGATTGACTGACGGTTATGTTCGTTGCGAAGCTGAGGAGATATTGTCAAGGGTCTTCTGGGAGTTACTTTGTCAAACAGTGAGTTTTGAAGCTTCAAAAGCTTGGGCGCCCCTGGCAAGCTGGGGCGCCCAAACTCACCAGAGTTAGTTTATTTTTCACTTCCTCACGTTTGCTTCTAAATTTCCATTCCTAGCTCTCATCAAACCCTCTGTTCAGCTTCCCGTATTTGGCGACTGCAACCTTCAATTGACGTGCTGGATATCTTGTTGGAGAGCCTAATCAACTGTGAAGAAATCATGTTAGAGCCACATATGCAAATTCATCTGTTTTGCCCCTTGAAATCTTGGGCGCCTCTTCTCTCCTGGGGCGCCCAAACCTTCCAGACTTGGTCATTTTCATCTGATTTTCATCTTCAAGTTTGAAACCTTCATTTTGTATGTTCCACTTTGATCTGAATCTACTGGAGATTGGGCAGTCGGATGCTTTGCCGGAGACAGGCGTTGCGGAGCTGGCTGAATACTGAAGAGATCGAGCATATTCACAAACCCTAACTGCTGAGTTAGGTGCTTCAAAAAGCTGGGCACCGTTCTTCACCAGGGGTGCCCAAAGTTTCCACACTCAGTCAACTTTTGATAATTTTAATGTTCTTCATTCTGACTTTTGTGTGAATCCTCCCTGTTCAGCCTCAAATTCCGGATGACTGGATAATCTGATGACTGCACCGTTGGATTCGTTGCGGAGTTGGCAGAGAACTGAGCAACTTTGGTTGGAAGCGTAAACCTTAATTTCAACTTTTAGTGCCCTAAAAAGATGGGCGCCTTTTCTCTCTTGGGGCGCCCATGACAAGCAGTGTTAGAAAATTTTCACAATTTTTCACTTTCTTCTCCGTTCTTCGTGCTTGCTCACCAACTTGCCTTTTGTTGAACGCCTGAGTATTGAATCTGATGCCCGACAGCTGACTGACCTCTATTGATGACCTCGAAGCTCCTGTTATGCTTCTAAAAAAGCAGAATAGACCCAGTAGGGAAAAACTGAATATTTTGAGATTCTAACTGCACCAGCCTGATATGGACGTATTTTGAGCCAATCAAAATCAATTTGAACTCTATCGGACGAACTTTCTATTTTTAGAAAATTTTGCCAGTATCCATTTCAAAAGAAACCCAGAAAAACCCAAAAAAAGTTACTATTTTTAGAAAATTTCTAAAAATAGCAATTTTCCTAAAAAGTAGGGATAAAAAATTGAGATCTGGGTTTTGTAGATTAAGCTTCTCTGAGCAGACCCAGATCGTCAGATTTTGAAAATTTTGCGTTTTAACCCCTCATGCAAGACATGCACACCCAAATTTTGACCTTTTTGACTGATTTATCAAGACTTTTACTCATTTCTTCAAAATGTCTAAGTGTAACAAAAATTTTAATTTTGGGGTACAACATGGGAGAAACACGGGATTTCCAGATGAGATTCGCAAATGACGAGTCTTCCAGAATGGTGCGCCAAGATGTAGATGAGATTTCTTGACCTCCGACATAATCTATCTGACAACAATGAGCCAATGAAGGTGATTTCCCAGCGCTATGATGACGCCGGATAGAGATTGCTCTCCTAAAGATGATCACGACTTTCAGAATGACGCCGGCCAGAGTTTGAGGCTCTGCCTGGACGGCAAGTAGCTCGCTTCCACCATGATCGTTATTTGGCTTGAACGCAACAATGAAATAACACCAATGCGACTAATACACATTGATCCCAATGCTGCTCGCTTGCTTATCTCATCCATAGTTTTGCCCAAACCAAATCTCCTTTAGACTGCTTAACAAATTTGATCGAATCTTTTCTTAGACCCGCTCTGATACCATGTTAGATTTAGGATCAGATTTAAGTTAAGCAGAAATATAACAACAATGAACACAATAACTCAGCAAGATACCTTGGGAAAACCCTCCTTCACGAGGGAGAAAAACCCAGCAAAATATATCTCATATATATTGAATATAATCAGCAATCATGCTTTACAATAAGGCCAAATCACAAGGCCGATTATTAACACCACACTTGGTGTAAAGCAAAGTAATATTGAACATCTTGAAGATAAAGCACTCGACTCCTTGAAAACAACTTTGATCTACTCTTTGATGAATTCACACTTCACACTTGAATATGGAATGAATGAATATGATCGATGCCTTGATGGAATGAAGTGATCTCATATATATACAAAGTGAGGAAGAGGTCGCACCTCCTCTTGAACAAAGTCGGCCACCATATGAAATGAATTTACAAATAAATGGTGCGAATTACAAGGAGAGTTGGCCCAAAATGAAGTATAATAATTTCCAAGTGAAGCGCCTCTTCACTTAAATAATGGCAATAAATAAATAGCCGTTAGGCTATATGAAATTTATTGAACACAATGCAAGGTGGAAGTATGTTGCCCGAAGCTACAACATTAACAGTACTATAGTTGATAAACAAATATTTCACAATAATATGCCTCGCCTGCCTTTGACTTAGTATGGCATCCAAATGAAACAATGCTTATCACTATAAATATATATTGTGACCAGTTTAGAACAAATATAGCAATAGAGAAAGTGGTGTGGTTGTCTGTAGCAATAGTAGACATCCCCAAATTGGTACGATAGGGTCACAATGAAAATATAAACTGATTTGGTATGAAACAACAATTAAGTTGAAATATTATGATATTACCTTGAAATCTCACAAGTTGATAGTAACTATGAAATCTTCAATCACAATGGAATCTTTAATCTCCAAGCTGAAATTGGAATCAATTCTAATCTTTCGGCACAACTGTGATTTGTGAGTGGAATCACCTCAAGTGGACAAGAGGTTTTTTCTGAAATAAAAATTGAGAGGGTTTTTGTCCCCTTGATTCCCTAAACCAAAATTTTTTCATCCTCAAGTGTGGGGATGACCATAAATTCTCAAGCTCTGTAAAAGGGTTTGATAACAAAACAATGGATAAAGCTCTTTTGTGCCAAAGTCTTTCCGTTATATTCACCTTTTTAATTTTAGTTTCCCTTTTCTGACCTAACATTCCCTCCAAACGTGTTCAAAAACACCTTTTTAATAAAATATTATATTAGGCTATATTAATAAAATAATAGTAATACATGAGTTGTCATTTTTCAATATTATAAAAGTAAAGTTACTGAGAAAGCTTAAAATATTATCATTAAATTATTTCCCTTACTTTTTTTTAGCCTATGCGAAATAAGAATTAGGCCTCAGGTTTACCAAATATTTGAATAATGAAAAGGGGACTTGATAGACAATGCACATTGCTCTCAATTACAAAGAGCTCATAACTTCAAAAGGAAGATATTCAACATCACATTACCAATAGAATCACATGCAGAAAATAAGAAACTACAAGCGTTTACATCCCACATATGTAATTATATTTCTATTTGAAAATCTTAGGGTTTAATGTATCCCTTGCAACTTGCTTTACAATTTTTTTTATAAATTTTGAGCAAGTCTGTACCTAGCAGTTGACACATTTAAAAATCAGCTGAACATTAAAAAAAAACCACAAAAAACTGCTCAAGAGTTCGAAACTTTGAAGGGAAGAAAATAATTAAATGAATTTGTGATAAATGAACAATGGATGTTAAACTTACCTCAAATGATGTAGTTTTGATACTCTCTTAGGGTTTAATGTATCCCTTGCAACTTGCTTTACAATTTCTTTTATAAATTTTGAGCAAGTCTGTACCTAGCAGTTGACACATTTAAAAATCAGCTGAACATTAAAAAAAAACCACGAAAAGCTGCTCAAGAGTTTGAAACTTTGAAGGGAATAAAATAATTAAATGAATTTGTGAAAAATGAACAATGGATGCTAAACTTACCTCAAATGTAGTTTTCTTATCTTTGCTGTTCTCTTCTTTTCTTTCTTTTTGTTATTTTCTTCTCACAAATGCAAAATGAGGGAATTTAGTGTTGTTAATTGTAAGTGCCTTTGTTCTAGTTTTAGGATTACAGGGTTCACACCCTTTTTTTCTTAGTTTTTTATTTTTTCAATTTTTTACTTTTTTTGCTTGCTAGGCCATACGAGACGGCTAGCCATTCTTGGAACAATCAGCAGATGTCTATATGTCCCTTGGCTGTTCCAAGGATGGCCAATTGTCCCCTAACTTTTTTGCATTTTTGGGATGTCCCCTATATTTTTGATGATTGAGGACAGCCTTGGGGATGTTTCCTAGTCTTCCTTGCACCCTCAAATGTCTCAAGGATATGAATGGTTGGAAAAGTCTATGAAATATCCCACCCTAATTTGAGATATTTGCTAACTTATTTCTGCTCTTCCTTTTTGTTTTCAGTTTTAAAGTTTTTTGAAGATATTGCCAGATAATGCATAAAATTACAGAACAAAGAAATGCTGAAGCACAAATACAATATTATATCAGATTTATTAATGTCGTGAAATTTACATTGAAAGCATTCGTACCCGGATGATAATTTCTGATCTTGAAAGCTCTGTAAAAACCCTGAAGGATGATCTCTAGGAAACTTATGAAGCTTTGTGATAACCTCTAAATAAGATTATCTCTCAGAATGGCCTTGGGTGATCTTCCACACCTGTAGACACTGTTTTCTCTGAGGTTTTCCGTCCTCAAGAAAGTCTAAATGTTCAAACTACAACAAACCCTTGCTGAAGCCCTTCTCCAAATTCTCCAAACAAGAATAATAATCCATAATTCTTGCAAATGACCTTCAAATGCCCTTTTATAATGTTCAGTTTGCATTTGGCTTCATCTCATGTAATTTACTTTAATTTCATTTCCTTTTCCCTCCTTTTTGGTACACAACTTTATAATATAAAATATACTTTAATAATCACTTATATCCTTTTAATATAAAGTCCCCTTTTAATATACTTTAAGAATGCACTTTATTATTTGGCGTTATTAATACAAAATGCGCAGGACCAATATTACCAATATGACTCCAGGATATAATTATGCCACCATGCTAGATATAGACACTGCCAACTGACCATACTAATGACTTATTATAAATAGTAAGTATGCATCAAAGTCTTCTGAATGGCCTTTGAAAGGTACACTACCAATAATCTGGGACGAAAAGTTGAAGAATACTAAAATTAGCACCAAAGGGTCTACTGTCGAAACAAAGACTACCCTCAAAAGGGTCCCCTGAGCACCCTGTTAGCCTACAAGGACCAGTTGGTAGGCTAACCACTGTATCCGATCACAACTCAGGAAAAGGGGGACATTATAGTACGCCCTCCCCAAGATTGCTTGTCCCCAAGCAATCCTCACCTGAATACCAGGATCCCAAATCAATTTGTAGAATGCCCAATAATGTGTCCACGACATCTGTTGGGTAGAAATTAAATCATGTTCAGCATATCTGTGAACAACTACCTCAATGCAGAGCAATCTACCAAACCAAGAAATCCTTGGATCCCATAACTAGAATGGAAGTCTGCCACACATATCACCTATTGACTTCCACTTCGCTACACTAATATATCCTTCACCATGTTGAGAGTGGTGAAGCAACACATCGGGATCCAACCAAACTGACGTGCCAAACCTGTTACCACTTGGATACCAACACACTAGAAACTCACATCCATTGAACATGATGAGATGGAAATAACTTGAAGTACCAACATTATAACACCTCTCTCCAAACTCTGCAAATCTCTTGTGGATGCAATGAGTTTCCCCCATAGGTGCCAAAAACGGTGTAACAACTCCTAGGTTGCTGATATAAAATAGATCAACACCATCTAGATTGGAAATCCAACCTATGGGAAGGCATACCAAATTGCTAGGATCATAGGGTGCCAAAGTACTAACGCTATGCCACTCTCCAATGCTAAGGAGATGATACAACTCTCCTCCAAACTCTCAAACAATTGCTGTCCTCCAAGGATAACGAGAAGAAACCTTATCACCATTAATAGAGCAGCTGTCCCCAACCAACTGATGTAGTGGATTTGGAGATGGAAACAGTCCATCCCACAACGAATGATATGAATCTCGAGCCAATCCACACCTACGCACCATCAAATGATCTGTGTGTGGACTAAAAGAGAAGTAATGAGCACTCCTTACTATGCAGTCGAGATGGAAAGCACTTGCTTGCGCCAATGATTGACCAACATAGTCCTCAGGAACACTTGCCTTGTCACTCTCATCATCTGAATCAGGAGGTGGCTCACGTCTCCGATTCTGAAGGGCTGATTGGGTTGACGCTCTGCAAGACCTCATTGCGAACCCAATAGCAAGGTCTCTATCTGAAAGCAACTGGAGGTAATCTGTTTTTATTTCCTCCAAAGCGTGCCTGATAGTCAACAAACTTTGAATAGAAGTTCGAGTCGAGACCCCATACCATCTCTCCTCAAATTTTGCTGACCAAAGGAGGTACCCGACAAACTTATGTGTGCAAGTAAAGCGAGATAGGGCTTGATCAACCTTATCTCCAGTGACCTTCAGTTGATCCTTCCATCCCTGTGACTCATTAGATTGTCGATCACAATCAACAACATGAAATAAAATTTCTGATTTGTTTCCAAGAGAGGGAAACATATCAACATGGAAACCACTTTCCCCACTAGATGACACCCTACATTCCTCTTGTAAAGAAGATGAGGCAGCGTTGTGATTGAACACACCACTCTGTGCAGAATCTACCTCTTCATCACAAGACCTATCAATGATATTCTTTGCATCACTTGAAATGGGTTCATCTTCAGGAACACCTGCTGCAACAAACTATTCCCTGATATGCTCATGGAATGCACTCATCCCATTGGTGTCACCTGCACTTGTAAATGAAATGGATGTTTCCACATCCTCAATATGCACATTCCCACAATCCGTGGATGTATGCTAATCACCAATGGCTGCCATAGGTACTTGAATTGTAGCCATAGGTGATGATGACTACACTAAGCTCAACTCCACTGTAAGCTCATCAATCCGAGTCTCTGACTCTTGAAGGGCTATTTGTGTGCTCCTCAAAGAGTTCATGGTGACCTCAAGCTCATGAGTGAGCTCATCCTCCTCCTCTTCTTTCCCTTTTAGTGCATCATAATATATCCCCTCAAGCATGAGAAGATGGTCTCTGTTTGATAGTAGCTATAGGTAATTGTTTTTCATTACCCCTAACGCTTCTCCAAGTGCCTAAAACTCTGCAAGGGAAAGTTCACTATCAAAGTGCCCATGTGTGTCTGAAGTCTTCCAACAACAATTTGCCAACAACTGTTGAGCAACATCAGAGTGTTCTATGGCTGTAGCAATCATGCCTTCATTCACCTTCAATTGCCCTGCCAAATGATGAGACCCCTGAGACATATCATTTCCACACAAAATTTCTGATTTATAATCAACACTATGATAGGATGTTGAATCACCATCATTAATGGATTGGAGAACATCATCGTGTGTGCCATCAACATTGCACACATCCTCATCAAATGTACTGTTGTTTTGAACCTCATAGGATGGCTCAAATGAAATATTAGAGGCTATTGATTTGACATCCTCATCGCACACTTCCTCTTCCGGAATAGATGCATGTACATCCAAGGCATCATCCTGGAACTTTGCCAAACCATCATCATGAAGTATGGCATCCTCATCACCCATCACTTCAGATTCCCTTTTTCTTCCACATGTTTACTTGGGCATAGGTGATTCAGCTCCCAAGGCCCCTTGCAAGTAGAACAAAGGTTTTGTTTCCTTACTCATCTTTGCTGCACTTCTGAATTTTTTCTCTAGAATCCTCATTTCCATTTGCCTTGGGTTCTAACACCTTATTTTCAGCATCTCCCTTGTGTTTGGGTTTTAACAGTGTTCAACAATACCCCTTGATGTTTGGGTCCCTCATAAGTTTGGAGAGTCCTGTTAACAACTCAGACGTAGACTTCTCTATAGTTATCTTTCCATTGCTGCACCTTGCTGTATACCTGTTATTTTACCCTTGAAGCTGCCCATTTTTTTTTTTGATTGGGTTGACAGTGCAAGCATGTTGTCAACAATTAACCAATCAAAAGGCCCATACTTAATTTCCAGACATGCCCAAACTTAAACCATGCCCAAACTCAATGCTGATAAGAGATTTCTATGCTCAGAAATTAAGGTAGCAACACTTCTATCACCCAGGATTGGTTACAACAAATTGCAGATTAATGAGACAGTAGTTTTAGACTTAATCATTGCTTTCACAGTGACAGTTCCAAAACATCAAATGCTTAGAAAATAACTTAGAAATTTATATTAAATCATTACAAATTCAGGGACTGTCTCAGAAATGCAAAGACCATGAAGCCTTCTTAACAAAAATCGATCAGCAGACTTGTACAATCATTTTGAGTGTTCACAATGAGTAGAAATGGAATTCTGATTGCTCAAAGTAGGAACATTAGTAGCAAACACTTCCAGATTCTATTTCATATTCTTTAGACATTACAAATGCAGTTTATACATGCAAAATTTACTCAGCATTTAATATCATCGGCTTCTCCTAGATACCAATAAATAGCACAAAAATCATTGCATATCCTGAATATCCCTTGTCTTCACGTCACCTTCAACACCTCTATTAGCCATGATTCTATGATGAATATCATTCACCGATGGTATTGTTTGCAATGAATACACTAAGTCTAACCGTGCTAGACTCCTAAGAAGCTACGACACCTCCTTTAACGTTTGACGGCTTGTCTAAGAGATACGCGGCCCCAAGGAATACAAAAAAATTAATTTGCACACCTTCTTTGTTTGTCTTGGCGGCTAGTAATCAGAATTATAATTAAAGCCGACTCTTTTAATTCATCAGCAGGTTTTGGAATTCACACGGCAATAAGAAAAAAACTAATAACAATTTATCACGATTTGTTTTTCTGCAAGTCTTTGTTTGTATTTTCCACATCAAAATTTGTATTTTCCACATCAAAACTCGATTGTCCTTTCTGTTTATTCTCAAGCACCTCTCGATAATTGATGATAAGTGCCTAATTCGATTTAAGACGATATCAAATTACAATTGATTCCTAAATGCCACGATATCCTTGAAATGAATGACTTTATTAGTAGCGAATAAATTTATCCATGATTTCTTATAAGCCCGATCCTTCTAATGGCGGCTGCGATTTTGGACTCTTAAGTGCCACGTTATTCTAGTTTGTCTTTTTCTTGAGTATTCCTAAACCATGTTTTGACTTATCTGACTTAATCGACTCTTCCTTGCAATATTTGATCCTAGTGTACTTGCCTTGTGAGTGCCAAAAATAATATTAATTTCTCCAAAATCCGGACTTTCTACAAGTCATTAGACGAACCTTCAAACTCCATATATCAAACTTGATATTTTTTTGAAATCCCTTCCACATAAAAATATATTCTTGATATTTCACCCAATACTCTCCAAAGAATTTCAAACCCTAGAAGTCCAAATATTTTTTTAAATTTTTTTTAAATTTTAAATTTTAAATTTTTTTTTGAAAACATAGGATGGCAGGAAACCGCTCTGATACCGTTAAAATATCCCACCCTGATCTGAGATAGTTGCTAACTTATTTCTACTCTTCCTTTTTGTTTTCAGTTTTGAAGTTTTTTGAAGATATTGCCAGATAATGCATAAAATTACAGAACAAAGAAATGCTGAAGCACAAATACAATATTGTATCAGATTTATTAATGTCATGAAATTTACATTGAAAGCATTCATACCCGAATGACAATTTTTGATCTTGAAAGCTCTGTAAAAACTCTGAAAGATGATCTCCAGGAAACTGATGAAGCTTTGTGATAAGCTTTGAATAAGATTATCTCTCGGAATGTCCTTGGGTGATCTTCCACACCTATAGACATTGTTCTCTCCGAGGTTTTCCGTCCTCAAGAAAGTTTGAATCTTCAAACTACAACAAACCCTTGTTGAAGCCCTTAACCAAATTCTCCAAACAAGAATAATAATCTAGAATTCTTGCAAAATGACCTTCAAATGCCCTTTTATAATGTTCAATTTGCATTTGGCTTCATCTCATGTAATTTACTTTAATTTCGTTTCCTTTTCCCTCCTTTGGTACACAACTTTATAATATAAAATATACTTTAATAATCACTTATATCCTTTTAATATAAAGTCCCCTTTTAATATACTTTAATAACGCACTTTATTATTTGGCGTTATTAATACAAAATACGTAGGACCAATATTACCAATATGACTCTAGAATATAATTATGCTACCATGCCAAATATAGACACTCTACCAACTGACCATACCAGTGACTTACTATAAATAATAAGTATGCATCTAAGTCTCCTGAATGGCCTTCGAAAGGCGCACCACCAATAAACTAGGACGAAAAGCTGAAGAATCCTAAAATTAGCACCAAAGGGTCTGCTGTCAAACCAAAGACTACCCTCAAAGGGGTCCCCTGAACACCCTGTTAGCCTACAAGGACCAGTTGGTAGGCTAACCACTACAATCCGATCACAGCTTAGGAAAAGGGGACATTACAATCTAGGGAACATGTCCCCATGTAACATTGAAACCAACCAATGGATTAGAAAAGGATTCTTAACTATCCATTAATGACCCACAACCTTTCATATATTGTGTTGAAAAATTCTTTATATACAAATTTACCTTAAACTAAATCAATCATAATAGCAAACCAACAAATGTGGCCTTATAGATACATTGATACCTTGAAATACTATTAGTTCATATCTTTCTATAAAATATGTAATTGTGCATTTATATTTCTTCAAAATCTTTATAGACTCTATCAAGATAAAGTCTAGAACAAGACATACAAATTTGATACCTAGGAATTATTTTGAATATCTTGACACTTGAAGGTAGATGGATGACAAAACACACCTTCTCAAGGAAAACAACCTTAACTTATAACAAGAAGGCAAGGCTTATTCCCTTCAATGATAAACAATTGTCCTCATATTTTTTTAAGTTAATTAGTTGGAGAAATCTATAGGGGTCCTCATCTGAGATAAAATAACAACATACAATAAAATGACTAAAATGCTAATGCATTAAAATATAACAAATGAGAACATACACAATGCTCCATTGTAATGTCCCCATTTTCACACCATGTTGTTTTGAGTGTGTTGGCCAGTTTTTGAGGTTTTCTATAAGTTTCCAAGAGAGCTAGGAGAACTCCAAAGTTCTTGGAGGATGCAGTTTCAGAGTTACAAGGTTTCTTTTGTTGTCAATGAGCTCTGTGGGCAATACTGATTTGAAAGACACTCTTTGAAATGTTTTTTGACTTTCAAGTCGTGGTACACGGGGCCGCGTCCCCTACCCTTTTGCCCTCCGTACCGGTTCGGGGACGTCTTGAGGATGTCTCGAGGACGCCTTGGGGATGTCCCGGGGATGGCAAGGGGATAGTTCGCCGTCCTTGGGACGGTTAGAGGACGCCTAGGCATCCCTTGGCCGTCTTGGGGACAGCCAGCCGTCCCCTTTTTTCTAGCAAGTTTTAACAAAAAAAAAACTTCGAAATTAAAAATACTTATTTTTTTATTGTTTCAAAGTGGACCCCACACCCTCTCAAGCCTAAAATGAAACATAAAACTTACTTTCAAAGCCATTTGAGTTAATTTTTACATTCCAAAAAAAAAATTGCAGCTAAGAGGAAAGTGAGCAAGAGAAAAATTGGCAGTGACTCTGAGTTTGATTTTGATGCAATGTTGGCAGATGTCAAGTAGAGGCAGCCATCATACTTTCTATTACTATGGTTTGGACATTTGTGACTTTGTCATTTTGACATTTGTATTGCAAACTTGTAGCCTTTGGGCATTTTATTTTTAAATTTTTTATATCATATGCACATTGATTGTTTAACATGAATTATGGAAGCAATTAAGTAGTTGTAGTATTAATCTGTTGGACTCTATAAAGAACTGAACCAATTTTTTTTTGTTTTTTGCAATGCAATTACAATTCAACACGCACCCGTTAAGGTTAGCTCTAAACCAAAACGATGCGGAAAGCAACTCTAACCAGAATGTACACCAGGATCCCAATGTGGGCAAGGTGTGAGCATTGGTCAGAGGGTCTAATGCAGATGCAAGCTGAAAGGGAACTCTAACCAAGAATGCGTCTGGGCAGACGAGCATATGGTCAGAGGATCAATGCATGATAAACTGAAGTAACCCTAACCAAGAATGGCGCCAAGTGATGGCGAGCATTTGGTCAGAGGATCAATGCATGATAAACTGAAGTAACCCTAACCAAGAATGGCGCCGAGTGATGGCGAGCATTTGGTCAGAGGGTCCCTAAAGCTACTAACTGAAAGTAAATAGGCGGCAAGCTAGCCTCTTCCACTTATTCAGTGGGAAGTACAATAAGTAGATAGAAGATAAAGAGGAGAATTGCTGTTAGTACTACTAAACAGCTTACAATATATCAGAATGCTTTGCCAGAGCCCAATATTTCAAGTTCTTCAATGCTGCAATAACCTGGAAGACTTTCACAATGCATAACCAACCTCTCTAAACTCAGACTACTCACAAATCTGCAATTACATATGACTGATATGACAGACCAGCGACTTAAATGAGTAATCAGCAACAGCATAACTCAACTAAATGCACATAACTAGCTCATAACTCAACCAAATGACGAGATATCAGATGCAACAAGCTCTAAGAATGATGGCGCCCAAGTTAAGACAAGAAACACACCCAAAATACCTCTATTTATTTTTGCACGGAAACCAAAGCTCATCCAGATGGTACGGCCCAGCAGCAAGGGCGATTTTGCTCTATAAAATTCAAATCTTGTTAATAAAATCTGCAAGTTTGCCAAAGGGGGCGCCCCTATCAATGAGACACAAGGAAACAATACCCACAATGAAATTATTTTTATTTTGGAATATATGAAGAAATCTCACAATCAGCTACATGAACCAGCAACACAGAAAACTTCACTAACATGCTTAAACTGATTTAACAAAGCAAGGAAACTACTACAATGCAAAGTCTCACAACAAAATTCACTCATCTACAATCAACTCTCAACTAGTTGCTGTATTGCAAGCAAGAAGATGAGCCATGTGCTAGGAGGTATGCTTTCCTCGAAGCTTGCCTGAAGACATTCCAGCAGCATAACAGTATGATAGACAAAAGATCCCAAATGAAGAGCTGAGGCCTGAATATAAAGACATGAAGAGAGCCTTCTAGAAGCTTCAAGAAGGGCGCCCCAAACCCTAATTTTGAATTCAACATTTCCCTCCAAAAGGTGGCGTCCTTTTTCCCTTAATGAAATATTTCACCTTTTAATAAAAGTCAACCTCTCCTCAAGTAGGCGTCCATTTCACTTAGCCCATATTTGACTTAAAATATAATTTATCTTTTCAATGAAGAGCTTACCCATCAAGTCCCCTTTTTAAGAACAACATGAAGTTATAATGCTAGGCAAGGGGGGCGTTATAATATTAAATTATAATATTATAATGTGAAAATACTTATCTCTCCATAAAATTGCACCCAAGGGCCAAAAACAATATTGCCAACTGAACCAACTGAAGAAGAAGACCAACTGAACTGAACCCAACCTGTCCACTGCTAAAAATAGAATTTACTAAAAATAGTAAATTCATGAAGTTGCTCGAAACGCCAAATTGACCATACCACCGCAAAGCTCTCTGAAAACCCAGAAAGAATCCGCAATCCGATTTCCAAACTTCAAGCAACAACCACCTCAAAATTAGGAAACCCTAATTTCACTATCTGAGTAGCCTACGGGTCTCCGAAATAGGCCAACGGTCAACTAAAACGATCACATTTGAGAAGGGGACATTACAGTCCGCCCTCCCCAAGATTGCTTGCCCTCAAGCAATCGCAAGTCTGGATGCTGTAGAATCTCCTCATTCTCCCAAGTAGCATTCTCCAAGGGTAAATTCTTCCACTTCATGGAGTACTCTTTGATTGTTCTCCTCCTCAAGGAACGCTCTCTGGAATTAATAATCTCTTCTGGAATCAAGGTCAACTGCCCTTCTTCATCTAAGGGAGGCAACTGTGATGAAGCAACAACGTTGTGTCCAAGTGCCTTCTTGAGGCGAGACACATGGAAGACGTTGTGGACCTTACTACTCGATGGTAGTTCCAACTCATAAGCCATTGCTCCAACCTTTCTGACAACTTTGAATGGCCCATAGAAGCAAGGTTTTAGCTTCTCAGCTCCACTCTTCTTGAGTGTAGACTGTCCGTAAGGCTAAAGTCGAAGATAAACCATATCACCAACCTCAAATGAACGCTCAACACGCTGCTGATCAACGTACATCTTCTGCTGATTTTGTGCTATTTGAAGGTTGTTCTTCAAGGACTTCAAAATATCTTGACTTTGCTGCAACCAATCCTTGGCTTGAGGAGCTTTGTTATCACCAAACACCAAATCAGCAAAGCTAGGAGCCTCATAACCATAGAGAGCCATGAGTGGAGACATCCTTATGGACATGTGGAAGGATGAATTGTAGCAATACTCTCCAATGTGGAGCCATTTCACCCATGCTCTTTGCTGCTCCGAGACATAATTCCTAAGATAGCCCTCCAACCAGTTGTTCACTATCTCAGTTTGACCATCTGTTTGAGGGTGATAGCTAGTGTTCGGAGTAAGCACTGTACCACTCATTCTGAAGACTTCTTGCCAAAAGGTGCTTAGGAACTTGCTGTCCCTATCACTCACAATGTTTTTTGGCAACCCATGCAATCTAAACACTTCATAGAAAAACAGATCTGCAACTTGAGTTGCTGAAAACGAACTGGTAATGGCAAAGAAATGAGCAAATTTTGTTAATCTATCCACCACGACATAGATACAATCTTTGCCTTGAGCCCTAGGCAATCCCGTGATGAAATCCATCGAAATGCTTTTCCATTTTTGATTTGGAATGGGAAGTGGCTGCAGTAGACCAGCTGGAAGAGAGTGCTTATTTTTGTTCATTTGACAAGTGCTACACTCCTTGATGTAATGTTGAACTTCCTATTTCAACCCCTTCCAAGAAAACCTTTCTCGAATCTGCCTATATGTTTTGAAGTAGCCTTGATGACCAGCAAATGGGATGTCATGGAAAGTCATCAAAATCTTCTTCTTGAGTTTGGAATCAGCCACAAAAAAGATTCTTCCCTTGTAATGTATCAAACCATCAATTACCTTGTACCTTTCATCATGAAAAGTACCTTCAATGATGCTGGTTGCAAACTGATTTTTGGCATAATCAGCAAGCAACATCTCCTTCCAATCAGCAATAAGCTCACACAATGAGCTCAAATGAGGTCTCCTAGATAGAGCATCAGCCACAACGTTATTTTTCCCTTTGACATACTCAATGTCAAAATCGTAAGCTTGAAGCTTACGAACCCACTTTTGTTGTCTTTCATTCAAGTCCTTCTGATGCATGAATTGCTTGAGACTGTTGTGATCGGTCTTGACCACAAACTTGCTCCCCACCAGATACTGTCTAAACTTTGCTAATGCATGCATGATTGCAAGCATTTCCTTGTCATAGATGGAATAGGCGCTTTCAACGCCCCTTAGTTTTCTGCTTTCAAACACAATGGGATGCTTGTCTTGCATCAAAACAGCCCCAACACCTTCTCCTGATGCATCACATTGTAGCTCGAAAGGTTTGGAGAAATTTGGTATGGCCAATACTGGACAAGAACTCATGATTTTCTTGAATTTATCAAACACACTTTGAGCCTTTTCTGACCACATGAAAGCCCCCTTTTTAGTGAGGTCAGTAAGAGGAGCAGCACTTTGAGAGTAGCCCTTCACGAATCTTCTGTAGAAGCCACAAAGACCCAAGAACCCCTTCAAATGAGTCAAGTTCTCTGGAGGTGGCCAATCAACTATTGCCTTGATCTTTCCGGGATCAACCTTCACTCCCTCAGCGCTGATTATGTGACCAAGGTAGAGCAGCTCTTTCATTCCAAATTCACATTTGGACTCTTTGGCAAACAAACTTTCTGATTCAAGAATGCTAAGCACTTCCTCCAAGTGCTTGAGATGTTCTTCCCACGTCTTGCTAAAGATGAGAATATCATCAAAGAAGATCAACACAAATTTCCTCAATTGTTTCTGGAAAACTCTGTTCATACAAGACTGGAAGGTGGCTAGAGCATTAGTCAACCCAAAAGGCATGACTAGGAACTCAAAATGACCATAGTGGCATCTGAATGCCGTCTTCTCAACATCTGAACCTCTCATCCGAATTTGATAGTAACCCGATCTCAAATCAATTTTGGAAAAGAACTTGGCACCATGTAGCTCGTCAATCAGCTCATCTATTCGAGGAATGGGGTACCGATTTTTGATTGTGCTTTGATTCAAGGCATGATAATCCACACACATGGGGATGGTGCCATCCTTCTTCTTCACAAGAACTACGGCTGAAGCGAAGGGACTCTTGCTAGGACGAATGAAGCCCATCTCCAAGAGTTCTTTTATGTTTTTCTCAATCTCATCCTTCTGCTTCTTAGGATACCGATACGGTGTTGTGATGACTGGTTTGGCCCCTTCCTTGAGTTCAATGACATGCTCAGCTCCCCTTTCAGGAGGCGGCCCAGGAGGTAGATCAGCAAATACCTTACTCTTCTTGGTAAGTATAGACTGAATATCTGGAGGATAGTCCCTCTTTGTCTCAACTGGACTAGCTGGAAGGACCATGCATTCCACAGCCCACTCAACTTGATCATGCCGAATCAACCTCTCCATTCTTCTGAATGAAACTATTCGAGGACCACCATTGGACATTCCTCTTAACACCACCCTCTTTCCATTATATTGGAACTTGAGCTCCATTGTTTGTAAATTGAGAGAGATTTCACCAAGTGAGCGTAACCATTGTATACCAAGTATTGCATTTGTGTCACCAATAGTAACCACATAGAAGTCATCTTTGACTTCATAGTTGCCTAACTGCATGGACATGTTAGGAACTCTTCAGTTGCAGGAAATATGAAACCCATCAGCCACCATGACTTTGAAGCCTTCAAATTCTTCAGTTTTGAGACCTCTCTTTGCAACCACACCTTCATCAATGAAGTTATGTGTTGCCCCAGTATCAATTAAGGCAACAATACGATGACCTCCAACTCCACCACGAATTTTGAAAGATTCGTTCTTTTGAAAACTAGAGAGTTGGGCAATAGGGCCCCCAACTCCTTGCTCATGATCGGACTCTTCTGGAGCTCTCTCTTCCTCGCTGTCCGCAAAATAAGACTGCTGATCAGGCATATCAGATTCTGATCCATAATCAAAATAGGTCCCCATTTGATTATAACGCCCTCTTCCAGGACATCTATGACCCTTGGTCCAAGGCTCTAAACATGTGTAACACTTGCCCTCTTTTCTGAGCTGTTCACGTTGCTCTTCAGTCAACTTGGGTGGAAACTTCTTGTGCTGATTTGAAAAATGTCTCTTATCCTTCTTGTGGCCAAAAGGCTTAGGCGGAAATTTAGGCCTAGGGGCTGATAACTCCATACTTCGAGACTTCTTGATTGCTTCTTCAAGACTTGGTGGATTGAAAGCTTTAACCCATCCTTTCAAGGGTTCAACCAAACCTTCAGAAAACAAAACAACCAATCTTCTTTCAGTGATGTTGGGCACCATCACAGAAAGTCTCTGGAAATCAGCAATGTAAGAATCCAAGGAGCCATGCTGCTTTTGTTGTGCAAGCTCACGAAATATCACTTCAGGATCCTTAGTGTCGAACCTATCAATCAACTTATTGGTGAATTCACCGTAGGTTCGAATGAGGTTATGGCCAAGCGTGACCAAACCGTGGTACCACCACTCATGGGCAGCTCCCTCCAAATGAAGAGTTGCAAACTTGATGGCATCTTCTTCTGGCATGGGATGAAGTGAAAGGTAGTTGTCTAACTTCTGAACCCATGATCTTGCTGAACACTTATCACTTCCATCGAAGTGAGCCAATGACACCTTCCCAAGGGCTTGTTGATAATCGGTTCTAGGAGCCATATGCACATGATTATCAACTCTTCCTCCATTTCTTCTATTTCTTTGGTTCAAAAATTGATCAAAGGACCATTGGTCTCTAAGATCAGGGGGTAAGGTGGCATACTCCAAGTAGGCTTGCCGAACATCATCTGCAAAAGGAATGGCAGCTTCAACTTGCGGTTCCTCCCTCTGAGTGAATGTAGGAAAGAGCGGCCTAGAGGCTGATCCGCTAGAGGTGGCCTCATGCTGACCGATAGTTCTACTTCCTCCATTACCATTGTTCCCATTGACTCCACTGTTTTCTCCTGTAGCATGGTTTTGATTAGGAGTATGATTCTGAGGAGTTTGCTGGTCCATTCGTGCAAGTAACCGGGACATCATTTCAATCATCCCCTCAAACTTCTTTTCCATCCTTTCATCTCTTTCATCCATGGCCTGCTTATGAATTTTTGCCATGTTCTCAACTGTTTTACCAGTATCTACTACTCTTCCTGTTTCTCTCAAAGCCTCTGAAAAAGTATCTGCTTCTGGCACTGGCAGAAACTGTGTCTGTTGTCTTCTGGCCTGACTTCTGGGGAAGTATCTGCAATCACTGCCACTCATCTGACAACTGAATCACTGTAGGGCACAGGTTGGCAGAATCATGGCTCTGATACCACTGTAAAGAACTGAACCAATTTTTTTTTGTTTTTTGCAATGCAATTACAATTCAACATGCACCCGTTAAGGTTAAACCAAAACGATGCGGAAAGCAACTCTAACCAGAATGTACACCAGGATCCCGATGTGGGCAAGGTGTGAGCATTGGTCAGAGGGTCTAATGCAGATGCAAGCTGAAAGGGAACTCTAACCAAGAATGCGTCTGGGCAGACGAGCATATGGTCAGAGGATCAATGCATGATAAACTGAAGTAACCCTAACCAAGAATGGCGCCAAGTGATGGCGAGCATTTGGTCAGAGGATCAATGCATGATAAACTGAAGTAACCCTAACCAAGAATGGCGCCGAGTGATGGCGAGCATTTGGTCAGAGGGTCCCTAAAGCTACTAACTGAAAGTAAATAGGCGGAAAGCTAGCCTCTTCCACTTATTCAGTGGGAAGTACAATAAGTAGATAGAAGATAAAGAGGAGAATTGCTGTTAGTACTACTAAACAGCTTACAATATATCAGAATGCTTTGCCAGAGCCCAATATTTCAAGTTCTTCAATGCTGCAATAACCTGGAAGACTTTCACAATGCATAACCAACCTCTCTAAACTCAGACTACTCACAAATCTGCAATTACATATGACTGATATGACAGACCAGCGACTTAAATGAGTAATCAGCAACAGCATAACTCAACTAAATGCACATAACTAGCTCATAACTCAACCAAATGACGAGATATCAGATGCAACAAGCTCTAAGAATGATGGCGCCCAAGTTAAGACAAAGAAACACACCCAAAATACCTCTATTTATTTTTGCACGGAGAGCAAAGCTCACCCAGATGGTACGGCCCAGCAGCAAGGGCGATTTTGCTCTATAAAATTCAAAGCTTGTTAATAAAATCTGCAAGTTTTCCAAAAGGGGCGCCCCTATCAATGAGACACAAGGAAACAATACCCACAATGAAATTATTTTTATTTTGGAATATATGAAGAAATCTCACAATCAGCTACATGAACCAGCAACATAGAAAACTTCACTAACATGCGTTAAACTGATTTAACAAAGCAAGGAAACTACTACAATGCAAAGTCTAACAACAAAATTCACTCATCTACAATCAACTCTCAACTAGTTGCTGTATTGCAAGCAAGAAGATGAGCCATGTGCTAGGAGGTATGCTTTCCTCGAAGCTTGCCTGAAGACATTCCAACAGCATAACAGTATGATAGACAAAAGATCCCAAATGAAGAGCTGAGGCTTGAATATAAAGACAAGAAGAGAGCCTTCTAGAAGCTTTAAGAAGGGCGCCCCAAACCCTAATTTTGAATTCAACATTTCCCTCCAAAAGGTGGCGTCCTTTTTCCCTTAATGAAATATTTCACCCTTTAATAAAAGTCAATCTCTCCTCAAGTAGGCGTCCATTTCACTTAGCCCATATTTGACTTCAAAATATAATTTATCTTTTCAATGAAGAGCTTACCCATCAAGTCCCCTTTTTAAGAACAACATGAAGTTATAATGCTAGGCAATGGGGGCATTATAATATTAAATTATAATATTATAATGTGAAAATACTTATCTCTCCATAAAATTGCACCCAAGGGCCAAAAACAATATTGCCAACTGAACCAACTGAAGAAGAAGACCAACTGAACTGAACCCAACCTGTCCACTGCTAAAAATAGAATTTACTAAAAATAGTAAATTCATGAAGTTGCTCGAAACGCCAAATTGACCATACCACCGCGAAGCTCTCTGAAAACCCAGAAAGAATCCGCAATCCGATTTCCAAACTTCAAGCAACAACCACCTCAAAATTAGGAAACTCTAATTTCACCATCCGAGTAGCCTACGGGTCATATTTGAGAAGGGGACATTGCAGACTCTATAATGTATATGTCAATATGATTGGTGATTACATTTGCAACTTTATCAATGTTCATTGTTATGATTATCATTACTCATATGAATATCTGAAATTTGATGTAAGCGTAACACTTAAACATATCTTCTATTCTAGAAATATATTCTTGTTTCATTAACATTGATTTTTAAGATTATCAAGACTAAAGACCTTGCATGAAATAATTCCACTAAGCGCTGAATTTAATAGTTGTGATTGCATTTTGTAAGTGGTCAATCAGAAAATGCGTTCTATTTCTACAATATGCAGAACATAAATAGATTCAAATAAAATGTGTCATTATAACCTTACACCTATGTCACAAAATGCTCTATCTGGTATGCATTGTTATTTCTGTTCATTATTTCAAATACTAGTTTTATCAAATCAAAGAGTAAATGTAATGTACCCATTTCACGACACCTTCCGTCAGTTGGGTGTGATGCGGAGACACTTACTATTTTTAGTAAGTGCTACTTATGGCAGGGGGTTTGGTTCAACGCTACAATCGTTGGTGAGCCTTCTCAAGCGTCTTGGTTTCTCTTCAGCTCGGGTTTCAGGGTGTATTACTTACTAGTTTTGGAATTTACTAAAAATAGTAAGTCAATTACGGTTGACTGAATTTGGTAGGCTGGCCTTGGCCAGGCTAGTCAATGTGCACATTCAGAGGGTTAAGTCACTTTGAGAGATTATTTTAATATTTGAGGGCACTTTGGGAAATGTGCTTTAATAAGTGACTTTATAATGTTTAACTATAAAGGGGACATAAGGGGACTCAATTAAAAAATAGACCAAGGGTGCCTAGTCTATTGACTTGAAGTTGTTTTAAAGCGAAATAATATTATATCATTTTGGGGCACCCAAACAATGGAGGGAAAAGGATTTAAATTTAAATTAAATCAAATACAGATGAATTTGAGGTGCATTCTAGGGTTGTTGGAGAAGACTCAATAAAAGTTCTTTTGGAGGCTTATTTCATTATGGATGTTTGATATTTTGAATGTTGGGGGTTCTGGAGCTTGGCTCAGAGCTGGATTTCGACTTGTGGAGACGAAAACCTCTTCAAGATCGCCTCTCTTTGTGTGTGAAAGACCACATCAAGTGAGGATTTGGGGGAGCTTCATTCAGGAGCTTCAAATGTGCTTCAAGTTGTAGATATATTTGTTTGTGATTCAGATTTTGGATATGTTTTGAAGTGAAATCTATTGGTTTTGGCTTGCAATCACTTGTGAACAAGTTGGGAACAATTTCTCATTATTTTGGTGGCGATTTGAAGTAATTTTGAGTTTCTTCATTGTGCCTTGGAAACCTACGTTTTTGCTTACAACTTTATGAGGAAATTTAATATGGAAATGGGTATTGTTTGAAAGGGAACCTCCTCTCAAGGCAATCAAATTGACTATTGATTTGCATTTTTTATTGCAAATTGCCCTTGGCAACAGGGCGGCCTTTGCTGGGGATTTTTCCTTGGATATTGGGGGTTTTAATGTGGGGTTTTCTATCAGGCTTCATCACTGAAAATGGACTCCAGCTAATGCTAGCTCAGAGTTAGCAGTGGACTGTGGGATTTTTAGGGTAAGGATGAAACATCAAGGAAGGACGACTTTGGGGTGCAGAAGATAGCTCATGACTTTGGGCACTTATATTTTAGAGATTATTACAGGGCTGTAAGAGGGATATTATAGTTGAGTTTGCCTTGTAAACATTATAAGAATGTTCTTTTCTTGCTGGTGAAACAATAGTGTTTCAAGGGCAGCTTAGGCGTCTAGATTCAGGTCCGAAAGGCTTTCTTTTAACTGTTGCTTGTTAATGATTAAATCTGCTATCTTTTGACATTTAAAAAAAAAAAAGGGATCTGATTATTTAATGGCAGCAAGTAGTCCACTGTTTTAGCATGTTACCACTTTCTTTAAGTCTGAACCATAGTTGCCGCGAGACTGGTACTGGTACTAGTACGGGAGACTAGTATCGGTACCGGTACGATATTTTTTGAAAATAGGAGACGGTGGTACTTGGAGACGCCATTTTTTTTTTTAATATAAAAATTAATAATATATAGAAAATCTGAAAATATAATGACATTGAACTTTCAAAAACAATAGCAGCAGTAAAGTTTAAGAATGAACATTAACTTTAAATACACAAAATTGAAAATTCAAATCCAAATGGCAAATGTCATTGTCACATTGTGTCAAAGAGTCAAAGAGTTCATACTTCAAATTCCATAATCATAGTTTTAACTTCTAAGTTCACATTTGACATTACATATTCGATTACATATTGAAAATCAGAAATATAGTTTGATAATGATTGGCTGATATGCAAACAAAAAACAAAAATCAGAAATCTATCTGATATGAGATATCTCATATCATCTACATCACATCAATATCATCCATGTCAAGGTCCTCAGTTATGAGGCTATCCAAAACTCATCACTCTCTAACTCAGGTTCCTCTGCTGGTAGTAGAACTGGGGGTAAATCAATAAGGCCATCTGGTTCAACCACTTCATCCACTATGGCTGCAACATCTTCATCAGGTGAAATTTGGTCCCATTTTGCTGAAGGACCCCCATGGTATGCAAGATCTACACGAGAGAGAAGGCGAAGTGAGCTATGAATGTACACCAGGTTCTCTGCTTTCTTTGACCCCAATCGGTTCCTCTTTAGTGAATGAATAAAACCATAAGTACTCCAATTTCTCTCACAAGATGAAGAGCTAGCTACTTGTGAGAGTAATCTTATTGCAAATGATTGCAATTCAGGTGTTTCATCTCCATGGTTCCACCACCACTCTATAGGGTCTTTCTTTGCTCGCATATCATATAAAGCTTCCACGGAAGAAAAGTCACCATGCCCACGTGAAAACTTATTCCATTGAGTCCTTATAACTGATGCTTCCTCACCTCGGCCATATATCTTTTTTATTGCAGCCCAAAACCCCTTCATTACCTCTCTATCCTCATATGGAGCCCTCTTATTGGTCTCTTCTATATTATGCCATTTAGGATTTAAGGCATAGGCAGCACAATGAAGAGGTGTGTTAAGTTTGTTCCATCTTCCATGTAACTTATCTTCTATCAAAGGATATAGTGAAGGATCTTTTGCATCTGTTATTTGCTTAATTCTTTCGCACATGGAATCTATTTCTTCATAAATTTCCCCCAAACATGGCTTGTCTGAATTTGCAAATTTGATCACCTCACATATGGGCTGAATAAAGTCCACAACAAATTTAACATCAGCCCAAAAATAGTCATCAAGGATCATACCTCTCACCTCAACTGCATCATTTGATGTAGATTGCCTCCAAGCTGCCCATGCATCACTAACAACCGTGGAACACAAAGCACCTTTCACTTCACAAAGATAGTGAAGAAGAATAAAATAAGAAGCAAACCTTGTATCAGCTGGTTTGAGAAGCTCCACCTTGGAAAATTTTCGATAAATAGCTTGAGTTTGGTGATGGTTGCATATAAACATTTGAATTTTTCTGCCCTTTTCTATGAGAGCTAAAACCCACTCAAACTTGCCAATATCTTTGAGTGCATTATTCAATGAATGCACACAACATGGTGTCCAAAATATATGCTTGTATTTCTTTGCACCAACATACCTGCTGCTTTACAAACAGGGGCAGCATCTGTAACAATTTGGACTACATTTGATGCCCCTACCTCCTCAATGCCATCACATAGCTGGTTATAAAGATACTCTGCA
Organism: Sequoia sempervirens; assembly: GCA_007258455.2. NCBI lineage: Eukaryota > Viridiplantae > Streptophyta > Pinopsida > Cupressales > Cupressaceae > Sequoia > Sequoia sempervirens. The sequence continues at coordinate 293,260,777 of VDFB02105785.1, read as the reverse complement.
TTTTTTTCATGCTCCGAACAATCCAATGCCTTCAAAAAATAAGGCCCTTTGCTACATGTTACCATGATATTAAGTAGTGGACGGTTTCTAGTATCCGTCCACCCATCCATCACAATGCTGCATCCTTCTGAAATCCACACTCTTTTCAATGGTGCAGTTTGTTGCTCTAATCGAATTTTTTCTTTATCAATTAGAGTAGTGCAAAGCTTTTCATACATAGGTGGTCTATATCCAGCTGGTGCATTGTTGATTGCTTGGACCATCTCTGTATAGAAAGGTGATCGAGCAACATTAAATGGTATTCCATTGGCATAAAAGAAGCGTGCAATTGCTGCATCAACCGCTTCTCGACCTTGCACATCAAATAATCTGCCAATGGGGTTTGAGCTGCCAATGTGTGGCCTCTTGTGAGAACTCTTTGCTGCTACATTTCTTGAAGACACATCCACCTCTGTCTCTCTATTGATATTCTGATTTTGATTTGCAGCAGTGTTTGTTGAAGCGTGAGAGCTCATATTAGAAACTTTACCATTAGCCCTTTCTTCATCCCTCACAGCCTCATATCTTTCCTTCTCATTTATACAAGGATCAACACCTTTTCCAGGTATGTGAAGGAAATGAGCCCTCACCCTCGTGTAAGTACCTTGCCATGACATTGGGCATAATTTGAATGAGATTGTGGTTGTTCCACCTAAACCCTTCGACCCCTTAACACGATCAACATACTTCCACAACGGATACAAGCCTTGTTTGTTTCCCCCACTCGACATTCTTGATTCAAATTCTACACAAAAACAAAAAAAAGTAAAACAAAAAGACATCATCATTAGAGTTTAGAGTCTTAGACACAACAAATATAGAAAGAAAATTTTAAAAAATTCACAATGCACACAGCATAGTGCACACTTTTAATTTTTAAAGTTTAACTAAGAATACACATCAATGGTGAATGAAGCAGATCTCATAATATTTCTAGAAATGCAGTTGGTAGTTACTGGCCAACTCGTGTGGCTGAGATCTTGATCCAGTGACTCCACAAAGGTACCTATTGCAAAATCGTGAATGCGGAGTTCCACGATTTTAAACGGCGATCTTCGGTCGATTTAAGGGCTATGCCTTACAGTTTACGATTTTAAGCAGGCGATACTTACAGTTCCACGATTTCGCGGTGACACCCGATTCCACGATTTCGCGATACTCTTGTAGGAATTGTTGAACATTCCTTCTTCTGATTAAAATCATTTCAGGCGACTTTTCTGCTTGCTTTAGTAGTATCATATTTTGTGCATGAAATAGAAATGTGTACAACTTAATACGTGAGTGATATATAAACCACAAATTGTTGATTTAGGCACTCTTTTAAGAATGCCACTCTATCAAGATTTGAAGATTTTCTCTCTTAACTATATATGTTGGCTCAGTTAGATCTTTATTCTTTCCATATAGGCATAGGAGTCGTTTTAGCGTAGGGATTTAAAGTAATTTGGAATTTCAAGATTTTGGAGATTATTGGTGATGCTAAATAAAACAATCTGAAAAAATACGGCTTGCTTAAAAATGAGATTCTGGTGTGGGTCGCCGTCAGCTTGTATGAGGGTATGAAAAGTTTAAAAACTAAAAAAAATCAAAAATATCACTTACCAAAGGTCCAAAGCCCAATCGCTATCTTCTCCACTCGCGAGATGAAACAATGAGGTCTGAAACTTCAAAAAAATCGCATTTTTAACATATTCGCGTTTTGTTTCCATGTTTGACCCTTTATGGGGAGACCTCTGTATGAGAGGCAGAGCGTCGATTATTACAGGGCGTGAGGACATGAGGTGACAAAGAAGTCTTGGTTTGTTGCGGAGGCATCTGATGTCGGCATCTCACATCTCGAGATAAATCTCAGGGGTAGGAGACGGCGTGTCTCCATTTCCTATGATATAGACATATATGCATAGCATACATATACTGAATTTGCAAACTTGGACTGGTGCTTGCTTGAAATAAAGGTTTTGACTTCTCCTTGGAAATAGTTGGATGTCTGGCTATTCATGATCATAAATACTATTCCATTGCATTATCCTCCACATCTGGTAAAACCCTCTTGGCTCCATTACAAAGTCTGAGTACAAGTGATTTAGTTACAGCTTACAATGAAACTAAATACTTTTGAAGTTTAAAAATTACGGATTCACTTTGAAATTTAAATTAAGTTTGAAGTTACCTTGGCAATCTCTAAACCTCTATTTGCAAAAACATCATCAAAAACTATTTTTGTGGCCCTTTCTCCATCAGGCTTCTTTGAATAAGTTGGGTCTTCACTCACAAACATCTGCTTCAGGGGAGTCAATAAACTAGAAATAGTTTGGAATTTTAGAAAATTAGTTGCAAACCTTGTAGCACTTGATCCCTCAAGCTCTTTCCCCTTGGTGTGATCTCTCATCAAGCTAAGAACCCACGATCAATTTTATCCTTCCCCATTGTACCATGAGAGCAAAGCTGCATTTGATGCAAACCCGATTCTTGGTTGATGTGTGCTTTCTTACATTTTTGCAGAGGAGTCCAAATTCCCTCATTAACCCCTGCATCATTGAACATAGGCTGGAAATCCTTTGTTGCTTTGTGAGACCAATACCCTTGAATTTCCTTTCGCATAGAAGACTTGAACAGGGAGGGTGGCACCTCCTTGGCGATCATGGTTGACAAATTATCTTTTTGACCTTGAGAAGAACATAAAGGAGGACATGGTAGTGCTTTTGCTGCCTTGATAGAGAGATGACGTGGAAGAGTGTCTTTCCAACATGTGGCATGGGATATCGATTTGTGTTTGCTAATATGGTAATTTGTGGCTACATGACATGTGTCATAACATCTGCAACAATGAAATGACAACCCTTCATCGTTTAGGAGCTGAACCCAAGAGCGACTTCCAACTTTTAAGTTGATGTCTGTAGGGAGATCCTTGGAGATATCTAGATCCACTAGAATCCAAGCATAAGTTGTGTGAGTGAAATCTGAAATAATCATATTTGTAGTGACAAATTTACTTTACAAGTTGCCAATATCTTCAAAGTAGGAATTTGGCCAAAAATTGAAGTGGAAGATTTGAGAGATAGGCTAAGATCAGCATAAAGCTAAAAGATTTCGTGGAGGGATTGAAAGTTGGATGCCACAATTTTAGCATGAAGGTATGCTAACCCGAAAACCATAAATGATTAAAAAAGATAGTTGGGATCAATTGATTCAATTGTTCCAATGAAAAACCTCTTAGCACAGGTGTAGATTTCTAGACTATACTCCATTAGTAGTCACCAATTGTCAAAAATCCACTAGTTTAAATCTGGTAAGCTTGGTTTGAGGTGGTTCAATTGGCCAATCAAGCTAGTGGCTGCAAAAAATCTATCGCCTTCAAGAACATTCTCACCAAACACCATCATAGGAGATTGCTTGGTGTAGTTAATAGGGTTGACTCCTTTTGAACCTTGCAGCCCCTTACCACTCAACCTTGATCTAAACTTTGAAGTTGTTGAAGAAAGTTTTTTGGGTGGAACCTCTCTAGAATTAGAAACCACAGAGGAGTAGGTATTAGTGGAAAATGTAGGAACTTTTGAATGTATTTTCAAACCAATCGAGCTGATGCCCCTTAAGTGTTTGGATGGGGGATCCTCAAAAGGTGAGGGAGTCAACACATGAGTAACATTATTGAAGAAAGGCCCAAAAAAGGGCAAGCTAAAGACCCAATCAAACCTTCACTTGTTGCAAGTTGTTTGTCTAGTGCAAAAGAGAGACCATCAAAGCTAGAGCCATTGCCATTTCCCGTACTTGGGTTTGAGGTAGTTAGGGTTTCAAGAGTGCAGTGGGAGGAGAGTGGGAGCATTGTTGGTAATATAATCATGTTAACCAAGTTATAATATTTAATGTAATAAAATAATTAATAATTATTCAAAAAAAAAAGTATAAATTAATAATAAATTTGTTAGTAAATAAATCTTTTGAAGTTTAAATGTGGGTTCTATTGGGGACCATGCCTTGGAAGGAAAGCTAAGAGACAACTAAATTATTTACAATAAACGTAATGCATCAGAATTTTCTTACTAAACATTTTATCCAGCTTCTTTTTCTTTTGCAAATTTAAAATCATTTAAGATGTTTTCTTGTGAGATTGAGATTTTCTATTGGATAATTCCTCTATAGAAGATTTTGACTTGATACAATAGATTCTTTAAGATCTGGAAACTAGAAAACAATCCCAAAATAAATCTAAATTTTCAGCTTCATTTGATCTGATCTACTCGTTTACAGATTTCACAAGCTCTAAATTTTGAAAATTTGAAGATGACAGTATCTTTTCATGCACTTTATGCATGGTGGGAGAAGGCGAAAATTCCACAGATTTAGCTGTTTTGTCCATTTAGCAATGCACAGGTAGATTCCTACTAATTCTGAAACTTTGACAGCCTCTTCTAATGGACTTTCCTTAAGTTAACATAGCAGTTTAGCATTATGTCACCATGTTGCCTTGCCATTGATTTTAAATTGTTTCTCAGACATTCATTTGACTAATGTCCAAGGTCAAAACAATTTCCACATCTAAAAGCCAACCTCACATGATCAAGATTATGCTTCCATGTGTGACCACTCACTTTTAACTAGATCTCTGCTGGTAGACCTAGGGATAAATCCATTTCTATCAAAGTATGTGCAAAAATTGTATGAGAAAGCCTCAAAGATTCAAAAGAAATAGAAACAAACTTACCTAAGGATTGCCAATGCATTCTAGAGACTACTCCAACTCGTAATGCAGAGAAAGATTGGGTAGCCTTACCCAAATTGGTAAAATATTGAAAATTCTTATCAATAGATTAAAATCCAGAAACCATGGTTTGATAAATAGAGATTCATTACCCTAGCTCCATGGTTCCTTAGCAAGTATAGAATTTCTATTCGCCTTAGCTTCACTCATAATTATGAAAAACCCCTGAGAACAAGGAATAATATCTGCAAAATTTACCAGAAAGGGTTTTTATGTGTTTGCCACCTATATGTGTACCTTTGGTAGATTGGGCCATCTATTCTTAAAACTTCAAATAAGACCTGTCTTTTTGTAATACCCTACTTCCTCAGTCACATTATTTTGCAATTCCAGGATTGGGATCTCTGCATTTTTAATCATCCACCTAGAAGAGCCTTTCCACCCTTGAGAGGCGTGGCTTTCTTCATTCTTTTGTTGTGCCTTTCTGTTCACAACAGTTGAATATGATGAATTTGTATTTGCTCCACCTGCAAGAACTTCCATGAACGAGCATTGATTGCCCAGGGTAGCAGGCCAAATCTTGATTCTTTCTTGGCTGCTGCACCCTTCCCTTGCTCTCATCTTTGGTTACCTTCACCCACTATTATAGAAGCTCCTTTAGCTGCTGAGGAGAAAAAAGATGCTTTAGAGGCAGCCTGATCCAAACCTTCTCTTATATTGATAGCCAAAGAAGACTGCTTCCTCACTGAGTTTGGAGCATCAACTGCCTTTGCTGTAGCAGATGCATTGATTTGCAATGGAACCAGTTGAGCATCATTTCTAGCAGCAGCAGCAAGCACAGGAGATTTAGGATTTGGCGATGAAACTGCAACCATTATTAATGAGAATAGGTTTGCTGCCACAATGTTAGCTGCCCTTGCCCATCTGCATTAAGCAATTTTGGAGCTTGGGAGGCCTCAGGAGTAAAACCAGATGAAGGCCTCTGCTGGTTGCTCATGCACCACTGCAGAACTGTATCTGAAACACCATTAATGGGAGCAGTGGTAGAAATAGGGTTTTCCATAGAAACGAAAGACTCTTTTGGCCTTTTAGTAGTATATAAGTAATATATTATATTGACATCTCTTGGCATCTTGTAGATAAATGCATTAAAGATATCTACACTAGTTTTAGCATTAAATTTTAAAGGATTACACATGAAAATCTGTGCTTATGCTTGCAAATTTTGTGAAGAGTGCACACACCTACACACACAAACATGCATATGTATATGTAGTATGTTATGCATTTATCATTTATGTGTAGATATTTTTATAAAATTTATGTTAGCTAAAAATTGCTCATGATTTCAGATTGAACCTGGAAGCCAAACAGAACAGGCTCCTCCTTCAGCTGTCCTCTGTCTTGATCCAGATGAGCTGCATGGTTTTCGCTTTCTGACAATATCTGTTGCACCTCGTCCGGTATGACATTTCCTTGTATGATACCAAATGAAAAGTATATGTTTGTGTCTACCATTCGGTTATCACAACATGCTATTTATATTATCACTATGCTTCTATCAGAGCTAGTTTATACAGATCACATTATACTGAGGAATAGATTTGATGATCACTTGATCTGACATTGAATTGCATATTATATTTGAGAATTAAGTTAAACACTGATGGCCATGGCATGTTTTATCCAACAATATAAATTTTCGTCCAAGTTTCTTATGGCAATTTTAGTTAATCTGAAAGAATAGAAAGATGGCCTTTGAACCTTCTGAGATGGATCAGCTATGCTAGGAAAATCCCTGTATAGCTTCTTTTCAAGTGGGACTGTTAAATTCGTCATCCTGTTAAAGGAAATATTAGGTGATGCCTATTGAGGTTTAGACAGTTTATTAGTTCATTTGTGGAAGTTAATAATATTTGTTATGGTAAGTGAATGGGAGTGAAAGAATGTAGGTTGGATAGGTCATGCCTCTTAGATAGATTTGCTGAATGTTATAAATAGTTATCCACCATTTGTGCAGATGGAGCCTTGACATATTTGATATAATAAGACCTTTTTGTCTGTTGGTGATACCAAAGCCTATCTATCATTCTTCCCCATTGACCATCTATTCTAGAGGTCTGTGATCCATTAGCATTTTGGCATCTTTCAGGCTTGTAGTTTCTATTTTACAGCTTGCAGCCACTTTGTTCCAATGTCAATGGCCCTAACTTTTCTCAATTGCTTTGTTCCTGCTCAACAGTTTCCTAGCACATGTACAGTGCCCGACTGACACTTAGCAGACATCCCTCAAACACTAGCTCAATGTTTATCAATGCCAGTTTTTATCTGCTTGGCACCTGCTCAATATATGTTTGATATTTGATTGGAACTTGCCCAGAGTTTGAAACTCAACATAAAAGTTTAAAACCAATTGATTCTCAATTGACACACACTTGGCACCAGCTCAATGCTCTTCCACTACTCACCTAGTGACCAATATGTGTCTGCCCAACACGAGATACAGAAGGTTAGGAGACATGAAAAATAAGAGATGTGAAGGGACTTATTGAGCTTACCTTGGTGTGTAAAATAACAATTTATTCTAGAGATGATAATTTGATATCTTTGTTTTCGAATTAAGTTGTATAAATGTTGTGACAACACTTATAAACTCTAAAAATGATTATATCATTTCCAGATTGTTCGATATTGAAATATTTTAAAAATAAATCATATCTTGGCAGGTTATCTTTAACTAGCAGGTTGGGTGTTATATTTTGGGGTTGATGATATTCTTCTCCTTAAATTTTTCATGTTCAAAAGGTTTTCAATTTATTCACATCTGTCAAGTTATACTTATGCCAACAAATCATAGCCATAGAGGATGGCTGGTATTACTAGACCATAAAATAATGCTTTCTTCTTATACGAACTTTAGAGCTAAGCATTCTTACATTTTTTTTCTTAACTAATTAAGTGAAGGCCTTCCAACTTATATAAATTCATTTTTCAATTTGAATATTATAAGATGATTTCTGATTAAGATTAAATCCTAGGTAATTGTGGGATTGAACTAATTCGAGAGGATAGTTATATATATTGGAAGGTAGACTGAATAGGTCACATGTTTTAGAATTGCATCCCTTCAATATTTTTATAGCTATCAAGGTTGGTGCATATGTCATCTTATCTTGTCTCAATAATAAAATGTAATAATCTTCTATAGATTTCATATAGTTTGTAGATAGATAAGTGGGGATTCTATAGTGCCCCCCACCTTTGGTAGAGAATAACATGTAGACTATAAAACAACCAGTAGGCCTGAGATATGACAAGCCAATTACAAATGCTGCTCTAGAACTACCCAGCTATAACCAAAAGGACCAAAAAACCGAACTATACAGCTATAAGCTAGAACTATGCTAAACTGCCTAGACTACATTGGAGAAACAACTGCAAATGAATCAAAGACAGACTACAGAAACCCCTAGCACTCCTGGAAACTGGAATATCATGGTCCTTTTCAACTACCTTCTCCACCTAGCACTCCTCATGAGACGCTTGCCCTTGTGATACCCTACCAGATAAGGGAATGTGACACCATAACTTACCTCCCCATGGTTGTGAGATGGGGGATTAGAGTTTCCATAGAAGATAGGAATGGTATAATCATTTCCAACTTTGAGCCAGCTGTAGTGATGATGGATATGTAATCCTGATAGTACTTTGTATACATTGTAGCTGAAAGCACAGAACACTGGAGTACTTGAATCTCTCTTCTTAGTTCCTTGCATTTTCTTTGTCGTCCAAATTTCTCCCTAGGGTGGAGGCTTAGCCCATGCCCTCCTATCCTTTAGCCATTGCATTTAAATCCTCCCCTATTGGTTTCCTCTACATCTGCCAGCTTAGAATTCCCGAATTGGTCAAGCATAAACATTTGTAAAAGCCATAATCTAATTGTGAAATTATGGATGTGATATGCAATATTTGTAATGAAATCTCCATGTATCGCTGCCCTTGATCTCTTCATAGTTGCCAGCGTCTATGCCCCAATGACTTCCTTCACAAACCCTAGGCCAGCTGGTGAGTCACATGATAAAATTATTTGCAACCTCATAGCAGTGATCCCTTGAGACAACTATGCCAACCCTTGCACTTCCTTCTGATTGGTCTCCATTCTTCCCTGCACACTCTATGGTGCCTGAAAAAGAACAATTTAGAAGAGCTTGGACTGAACTCCACCAACCTGCATATAATCTTATCAAAAAACTCTCCAACGCCCTATATAAATTTACCTTTGTGCTCCAAAATTGATCCACGTGATGCTAATAGTGACACCATATCTCCTCCAATGAGCACCAGCCTAGTAACCTCCTTTCTGCTAGCAAATCTAGCAAACGTGCAATTTCAATTCAATGAGGACTTACCTCTATGCTTAAAAACCTTAAAAATAAATATTATTACCTATATAATAAGATATTTCCATTTAGACACTATAATTGCTATGCATTCCTTTGCGAATTGGGCGCACACTTTTGCCTTTCTCTACAGACCCTACTTGATTAAGGTGGCTTGAAAATGAGGATACAATCTAAGTCTTTCTGTGAACTTGTTGGATGATTTGAAATAGTGTTATAGGCTGTTGTTCACTTTCTGCATTGGCCAGAAAATCCACCATGGAGTTAAGATGATGCTTGCAGTGTATGAAGCTAATCAACTCAAAAGTTACCTTTAAAACTTGGACCCCTTCTACATATTGTTTAAATTTCCAACTTGGGCTTCTACAGTTATTTATTGCATTGATCACCACCATCAAGTCACCCTCCACAATCAATTTTTTCTGGTTTTGAGAGATTATCACTCCAAGACCTGCAAGTAATTCTTCCCATTCTGCTTCATCTTTTGTCCTTGTATTGAAAAATAGAGATCCTCCATAGAAATCTAGAATAGATTTCTTGAGTAATCCCTAAGAGAAAAACCTCTGCCTGCTAAATCAGTGTTCCAGCAAGCAGCTCCATCAAAATTTAATTTGGAGAAACCATCCCTAGGAAGGGACCACTTTGCCTAAACAGAGTCATCTGCATTGCTCCTATTTTAACCTTTGTTAATTTTTCTACCTCTTATCCCTTGATTGGAGGATCATATAGTATAATTCTTAGACTGTAGATTTAATAGATATTCTTCGAGTGGTGGTGAGGCAAAAACTTAAAATAAGTGTAGTGCACACGAATCCCATTCTGATATAGAATTTGAGAATGAAAGATATCTATAGGTAGCATGCTAGAGAGGAGGTCAACTATCCAGTGTCATCAATAATTAGGAGTTACAGTTAGTCAAATGACATTTAATTGATAACTGCAAGTCAAATATTTGTGTAGAAGTATTTAAATTTGATCGGAAATAAATATTAGATTGAATATTACACAAGGATAGTGGCCTTTTAATAGAAGAATAAACAAAATATGCGATACTCACATCACATATTTACCTTTCTTTAGGAGGAACATTTTGCACTCTGTACAGGAGTAAAGTTCCTAGTGGGCTACATAGATGATTGTATAACAGTGAAGTGCAAACACTACGTGATAATTCAAATAAATAACAACTATTGATGAGAAAATTCACCTCTAAGGCCTTATGTTAAAAGGTACTCTTCAGTTCTTCCTTTCTTTAGGAAGAAACTGCTCTTGGATTTTGTTAAAAACGAGGAAACTGCCACTGAAAAGCAGAATAGGAGAACTGCTTGGCTTGTGCAAGGAAAGATTTCTTTCTTATGAGCTAGGTACATGTTGATTTGACATGTTTGATAGTTTGAGTTTTGGGTTAAGAAGCATGGAGTTTGGATGTGAAGGTTAGGTTTATGTAGGTTTTTCCAATTCGTCCTTCTTTTTAATAACATTGAACTTTTAGGATATTCTTTGCATAGCTTTGAGTCTGAGCTTTACTTCCAAGTGCGAGGTATGTCTGTTCCACCAAAGTCTGTTGGGGCTTGCACCCAACTGTATCCTTTTTTTTAAGTGCCTTTCGACTTTGGACTCACTGCAACTAGAATGAACACTGGTAGATCGCTATTCTGGAAAACTTTTCAAAACGTGTGTTAAGCTGGTTTTGAAACTCAATTTACTGTCATTCAGATGTGCACACCAGTCAAACCCAAGGAAAACTTGGTCAAGCCTGCATTTGAATGGAGAAAACATTGTATAGTTGAAAAAGTGAATAAAATGAGTTATTATATTAAAATATGGACAAATATGAATAAAACATAAGTTTATGACAACTTTTTTGTTTTCTATTATTATTTCTTTTTCTTAAAAAATACCATGTTTTCCTGGTTCTTCAAATTCTAAAATCGAACTATTGATAAATGCTTACCCTAAGGCCACATTGTGCCATTGAGATGCAATTACCATGCTACGAAGGTATAAACTTGAAAGTATACCACTCTCAGGCATTCCGTATCCAGGATCAGCATTAGTTCTCTATGTGATTGAAATACTGTAGAACAAGTTATAGTTGAAAATGGTAACATTTAATGCTTCTGTCTGAAATTCTGAATAGTACTCTAGTCTGTATAGTGGCAAGAGATTTCCAAATGAAAAAAACCATGTTTTTCATTTTTTTTGGTGACACAAAGGAAACCTTTCTGTTTTGGAGCGAGTGGGTCAACATTGATATTTTAAATACAACTCTAGTAATATCGTCAAGCCTATTGTCATGGCCTACGGCCCTACGTAATGCTGATTCATATAAATAGTAATACTCAATATAACTATAATTTATAATTTTATATATAAAAAATTATAAAAACAGTAATACTCATAATTGGCTATAAACAAAATATTTAAATATCTCATAATTTGCAAAAAAGAAAATACTTATAAATTTATAATTCAGTAATTTGTCAAATGTCAATACAAAATCAAAATTACAATCAATGTTCAATGATCTTCATATTTCTCTTCATTGAGAGCATCAAAGTCAACATTTGGTTCAATTTAATTTGAACCACAATTAGATGCAATGACACTCCCACTAGCCATGTCATATATGAAAGCTACCTCATCTATAGAGATTTGGGCAAGCTGTGCAACAATAGCATCTAAGTCAACACACTTAGGAGTCAGATTCCAATTCCTTGTTATCCCCTTGTTGTAATCAGGTTTCTTATGTGACAAGAGACACAAGTTGGAGTGCACAAAGACCAAGGGCCTAGATTTGGGGATGCTAGCTGACAAGGGTTTGGGAGCAAAGCCCCCAATGGGATAAAGGGGCAGCCATTTTCAAGAAATTTCACTATGTTTTCTGCAACACCAAGTCCTTACTATTTCTAAACAAATCTTCATTTTTCAGAAAACTAACAATAAAGCTGAATAATGTACCTAGTCTAAATGATGAGGGCCACACAATTTTTAAATAAGTGAATAAAGATCACTTTAGGGAAAAATTAAGGTCAGGGAATAGTTTTTACTTTTTTGTTTTAAAAGAAAATGTTTTTTTTTTTAATGTTTTTCTTTTGGTATTCCGATGGGTGCATAGGGTCCTCTTAGGTACAACCCTGGTTTGCCTAGGGTTTGCCTTGGACAAACCCCAAGCTGTCCTACCCTTGAACCAAGACTTGAAGCTAAACCAAATGAGTACCGGCAGGGGAATGGGTGGCAGTGGGGGAGGGACGGGCAGAGGGGTTTTGAAGAACCTAGTAACATAGTACAATAGTTTAAACATAGCCAGTGAGATAAACAGCCATACCTCTTCCTTGAGAGTATGCCATAGACAAAATGCATATATTAATAAATTCTTTTCTTTCAGTTTAATATCTCTCATATTGGCTTTCTTAAATATTGCTCATCTCTAGTTTATTATTAATGTGCTTGCACGCATACAAGCATACAACCTAGCTAGAGTCCTGCAGTTTTAATTGTTGTTCTTTGGATCTCTTTGTATCTGGATCACACATTCTCTAACTCTAATTTCTTCATTTGTTGATTTTTATTGCCCTTGTAGAAAGCCTATATGAAAGAAGTTCTATATGCTTTGGGATAGTTGATTGCAAAAATTCTATAAGTTATTTTCAATTTTCATTTTCCCCAAAATTGTTTAATCTAACATTTTTCTTGTTTTCCTTGAACCCTCTTAGTTGGTTTATTAAAAATGTGTCTACCATGGTACTTTTTAATATAATCTAATCTTTGATATTCTGGAAGTGTCCAATAATAAAAGGAAACTTAATTTTTATTATTCTTGGGATGTGCAGCAGTAAAGTATTGGCTACCATGTAATGTTGTTGTTCTGATTTATTCTATTCAAAGCATATAATGTGATAAGGATGTTAAAAATGATTCAGTGTTTTGCAGACAATTTCTGGACGGCCACCTCCAGCAGCTTCAATGGCTGTTGGTCAGTTTTTTAATCCAAGACAAGGGAGAGTCAAATTTCCTCCACAATTGCTGCTGCAGTCGAGTTACAAGGAACAGGTATATTCCCCACAACTTGTAAAGAGAGGGGACAGTTACATCCCATGCATAATGTTTTACAAAAACATATTTTTGAATTGCTTAGACTTGTGTCATATGGGACATTTTTCCAAATCAGAAAAGCATTATTAATTTACTATGCAATATAATGGGGTTACATGCAATGTATTGCCTAGAGATTTTATATCAGGCTTCATGAAATGCAAATACTGATGGTATTGCTAACATCAATTCTAAACTCTTGTTTCCTTTCAATTGCAGGACTTAATACTGCAGGAGAATCATCCTTTGGTTCTGAACTTATCATTCTCCATAAGCATGGGAATTTTACCTGTTACTCTTAAAGTCAAAACATTAGGCTGTGGAATAAAAGATTCTGTACTTCCAAATGAACAAACAGGCGATGAAGAACACAGCAGTAATATTTCTAATTCTACTTGTTTTTGGTGTATACCCATATTTCTTGTTCCTATAGCACTGTAGTTTCCTTTATCTTGTTGATCATTGATAAGCATCACATGAACCATTTAAGAATTCTATAAGTTAAGCATAATTTTTCATTTTTACTTTCACATTTCATCAATTTCCCTTAAATATTGTTGGTGGCAATTTTATTTTCTATTGCCAAGCTGGAAATTCAAACTGCATATGTTCAAATTGCACCAAGATTGAATGTTAAATTGGAGCTTGATGATTGCATTCTTGTGTTCACCATAAATGTTTTCTTATACTAAATAGCTTTGAGCTAATATTTTCGTTTTTAATCCAGTTAGCTATATCACTAGGGTGTATCTTTGTTGATTTGATGATTCAGGTCTTTGCAAGTTGAGATGTTTTCCTCCAGTTGCACTTGTTTGGGATACAGCGTCTGGCCTAAATGTCATTCCAAATCTATACTCTGAAACAATTGCCATGGATTCTTCTCCTGCATTATGGGGTTCAAGTCATGACTCTGAAAAAACTACTTTATTTCTCATGGTATGGTATTTTAGGATGTTTAGCTAACTTTTGAAGAAGAAGAGAATATTATTTTTTATGATCTTCCATAGAAATTCATCTTGTACTCTAGTGTTATTGTGATAGCTTTTGAAGCCTCATGCTGCTTATTGCATGTCCTTCCTTCAGGTAGATCCACATTGCTCCTACAAAATAAGTTCATCAATCTCTCTTAGTGCTGCTGCAAGCAGATTTATACTTCTACATGGGTCACAGGTAAAAATGGTTTATCCTTGACATAATAAATCTGGAAAATATTGATTACTTTCTCTTTGTCATTTAATAATTGTTTCCTTCAGTTGATCTCTGCTGTCTTTATTATAATTATTGTCTGTTCAAAGTTTCTCACCTTGTAGATCATGTGAAAAGGTTCACATAAGATGTTACATCTGAGGAACGTTTGAGTTGCCCAATGCTAATTAGAAGCAATGAGTATAGATTGCAATGCCATATAATGGGTTTCCTAACTGCATAATTTTCTAGGTCAATGATTCTAATCAACTACAATTAGTTGTGATTCTTATTTAGATTAGGAAGATTATTAGAAAGAGACACTTGTTTTGTACATGTATTTGGTTCCTAGCTACCTGATGAATTTCAACATATAACACGATGAATATCATATCAACTTGTGAAAGGCAGTCTGAGAGCTGATAGAACTGTTTATGGGAGTCAAGTTTCTCCAAGAGAAATGCACTTGACAAGTATTGAATATTTTCCATGTTGTCACTAAGCAAATGCATGTTTCACATTTGAGAAAATAAGAAATATCTTATATAACCATAATTACCAGGTTCAAAGATATTGATTAGTTTGGATGGCCAAGTTTTTTCCTCATCTGGAATTTAAAAGAAAACTAGGTCAAATTTGTGTAGGAATTGAAAAATCCAGATTGAATCAGGCTGGCCCAAAAAAGTCTAGATCCAGCTGGATTTGAAACAGATCCAGTCAAATCTGGTAACCATGAGTACAACTATTCCAATAACACAATCTCCATATTGCATATGTGATCTTTGTTCTTTTCTGTTCAGCATTTAAAGGACTATATTTGGTAATACTAATTGTATCACTTGATCTGCCTGTAGTGGAGGTCCTGCTCTAACATAATTCCATTTTTATGGCATTGACCTGTCAAACATTCCATGCTGCTATACGTCTTACTACAACTGTAACAAGTGCCATACTCTTATAACCATCAGTTTTTCTATGAAGCACTTTCACTGATTTCCTTCTCTCATCTATGGTTTTTTTTTCAAATATAAAACTGTACAAGTTAAAATTGACTATCTATGAGTTCTGAGTGGACCATTCATGCTCAAGAGAGATAGGTTCTGTTGAACAGCTACTCATGAAATATGGGTTGATAAAGAGTGACTCAAAAACTACAGAGTTGAATCCAAATAAAATATCATATAATGTGATTCACTATGAGAACACCATCTAAATGTAAATGAATGGGCTAGGGAGCTTTAGAATGAATGGTTTACTAGGCAAAAGACTTGCTGAAAGTTTTGGAAATGGGTTAGCAATCTAAGTGGGCTTGATCCTAGGGGAAATTGCTAGTTTTTACAAGTTTAATTTGTGAGATTTTTTTACCATGGTAGTTTTTACAGGTTTAACATGTTGAATGGGCAAAAATTGCCTAAAATATTGTCCCAGTTTTTTTTATTAAGTTGTATAAACAAAATTGACTTCACATACCAACACAACTTCAATTTGTTATATGGTGGAGGAGTCATTGCCATCTACTAGCAGGGTGGAGCCACAGGTCCAATCTTCTACACCAAGTAGGGGGCCACAATTGAGTGCGAGGACCATACCCTATATCCCCCAAAATTTCACTAGGTTGGGGAAGAGGAAATTGTAAAAACTTGTAATGTTTTACTTTCTTAAATATGAAATTTATGATGATGATTTTCAACGACAATTGTCATAAATTCATAATAGTTATCAGTTAATAGCTAGCTATTGTATCCACTATCCGGCTTCGCATGATGATGCAATTTTGTAATCTATATGTATCCAAGAATCAAATTTAATAAAAAACATTTCCTCATGGTTTCTTAGATTCATTTGATACATTTTGTAATTAAATTTTGCAAAAAAATGTGTTTTTATAAGAAAATTTAGTATTTATCCTATATTATCAGACCTACTAGCGGCTAGATGAAATTTGGGTCCGGTTTGAACCAAATCTAAGAATTGGTCTGGTTTTCCTATGGGTCCTAGCTGTAAATTTTAATGATCAGATATAATGCACAGAAAATTAATTCAAAAATCAGACACAGCAACACAACAGATACCCTGGGAAAACCACTCCTCTTGAGGGAGAAAAACCCAGCAACAAAGATCTCTCTTATATATATGAAGTGTGGCAGCAATTCGCTTTACAATGAGGCCAAACTTAAGGCCGATATTCAGCACCAATACACAATGCAATATCAGATCATAATCTGATCTTCCTTTCAATCTAAATCTGCACTTAAGGAAAATTCGCAACCTGCTCTTGAATACATTTGCACTTGATAGAATAAACTTGATGATCACAAATGATAAAGTGAACCTCTATATATACAAATTGAAGAGGTGCGAACATAATAAATGCAAGTCGGCTAGATAAGATAAGTTGTCTTCTAGAATAAAATCGGCCACCAAGAACAATATAGGAGATTGCGCTAAGGAGAGAAAATCGAAGATAATATGTATGAAGTCGGCCTCATACAAATCTTCATTAAATATAACTTCTTCAAAACTCGTGCCAAGTATATATATAAATTAAATAGCCTTTTGGCTATCATTTAATTTATTAAGCTGGAGTATTATATCGAAGCTGTATGTAATCATTGCTTACTAGCAAAGTGCGTGTTTTTGGCGGTTCGAATGGAGTGAACCCAAAGCGAACTTGTTTGCGTAACGACAATTTTTTTTTTTTTTTTGGTTTGATTTGACTGGGTGCCCTCCTCAGCCCTAAAAGTGACTTGTAAAATACATAAAACACCAAAATAGGTCCATTTTATTTTATTTCTTTTGCAAACAACAAATATCAAAATAAGAGGCTGAATATTCTATTTTGCTTGTTGGATCAACAAAGGGAGTTGAAAACTGATCTTTGAAGGTTCTACAACTATTGCATTCTCATTCCTACACATTTACAAGTGTTCATTGGCTGCCAAGGAGGTCATAGAAGGATATCTTTGCAAGGAGGAGAGTTTCTTTTAAATGTTTTTCTCCTTTTTTGTGTTACAATCATGAAACAAATTCTTTGCTTTGTTTATCTATATTTTTTCCATTCTTCTATGAATGCATTGAAGATTCAAAAGAGCTAGGTTTTATATATCTATTTTTTGTGTTCAATTTTTGCTTTTGTTTTGAATGTGTAGTTTACAAAATTTCTTGCCATAGGAATCACAATGACAACTAATTCTAGTTCCATAGCTCAACCTAAATTCAAAACAGATCCGAATTCTCCTCTATGGGAATATGTTCAAATGATACAATAGGTTCTAGGTGGTGGGGGTTACATCTGGATTTGCAATGGACGTGATGCTAGATATTCTAGTTCATATAGTTGGGTGAAAGCCCATTTGTGTGGAATACTTGGGCAAGGCATCAAACCTTGCCTTGGAAAGAATGGTGTAGTTGTGCCATTAAAGACAGTGATAGGATACGTTATGGAGCAAGAACAAGCATATGAATGGGCAAGCCATAAATCATGTCACCCCTTAATAACAAAAAAGATCAAAGGGAATGCAACCCCCAATATCCCCATCTAATTGCAATGTTGTGGTAGAAAACATCCATTTTTGGCCACTCATCTACAAAGTGAAACAACCCACTACAAACAAAAGACCAAAGGGACCTTTAGAAACTTCATTTCAAAATGAGAGTCGAGACATTGGCGACCAACATGTAGCAAGATGTATTTATGCAAATGGGTTGGCTTTCAATGTTGTTCGCTCTTTATATTGGAAAGAGATGTTGAAAAAAGTTAATGAAGCTCCAAAAGGGTACAAGGGTCCGAGTTATGAGAATGTGCATGGTACCTTATTGGAAAAAGAGGTCAAGATTGTTGAAGATTCATTGCAGCTCATAAGGGATTCATGGGTTGAGACAGGTGTGTCCATTGTTTCAAATGGGTGGAAATATACAAAAATTGGTCCTTGGTCAATGTCATTGTAGTGTCCCCTAAAGGGGGAATGTTTTTGAGAGCTGTGGATTGTGAGGGGCAGGTGAAAGATGGCCAATTTATTGCTGATATTCTCGTCGCAGCCATTGAGGAAGTAGGACCCCGTAGCATTGTTCAAGTCATAATGGACAATGCAAAGAATTGTAGAGCTGTTGGGTTGTTGTTGAGGAATGATATTCACATATCTTTGGGACACCTTGTGCGGTCCACTATCTCAATCTTATGCTACAAAAGATTGGGAATACAATTGATTGGATCAAAGAGTTGTATGCAAAGGTTGAGGACATCCAAATGTTCATCACCAGCCACCACATGTCTCAAGGCATTTTTGGATCATTTTCAAAATTGGAGCTATTGAAGGTAAGTGAAATAGTATAAAATTTTACATTTTCATAGTTTGATTGTGTATTCTAATTCTTCTTTAAAGTTTGTTTTTAAATTTTAATTATTTTATTTTTTAGTTTTAATAGGTTGCGGAGATCCGATTTGCCTCTAACACAATCGTCTTGATACAACTTGTGAAAGTTAGAGAGACACCTTCTAGCATGGTGATTAGCCAAAATTGGTCTATATGGCGGCAAAGCAACTCTAACAAGGCAACAAAAATTAAGCAAATGATATTAGATGATTCATGGTGGGATCATGTGGTGTATCTCCTTAGTTTCACCAATTCCATTTTGAGCATAATTTGCTATACTGACATGGACAAGCCTTGCATTGGAGAGATATATGATGGCATGGACTCAATGATTGAGAAGATGAAGAGCATCATAAATGCAAAAGAGTAAGACCTTGAAGAGACTTTCTTCAAACAAATGCATGCAACAACTAATCCCTTTCATTAAAACTAACCTTTTTTGGCTTCAAATCCTCAAAAATAGGTCTATTGTTAATTATTGACACCTGTCTTAAAATCAATTAGTTTCATTGCCCCAAAGATTAGTTTGTTCTCTTAATTAGTGTGGATACAGCCAATCAGAAAAGTTAACACTGAGCCTGCTTTTCAAGTTTATTATTACTACAATAAGAAACTTCCAACCTTAGTTTTTTTTCGAAGCTGTGTAAGGTGCATAAGTAGCACATTTTTCAGTTTTCTATATCGTTATACAGTGAGAGTAATTGATATAGGTTACCCATCTATTGGGTATTTGAAATGACATTTGTAATGGAGCACAGTTTTCCAATGCACTAAAGGTTTATAGTAGAGGACAATTGCTAGGAGATAGAATAGTTTGGAGGATGCTTTTGCAATTATTCTATGATTACAACTGTTGTTAATCCATAATCAAACAGAATGAATTGTCACTGGTAATATCTGGAGGGGAATAAGTGACACTCCTACTGCATCCCAAGTTTTAAAGTAATTTTTTTTTTATACATATTGAGGGATATGACCTGGCAGATAAACATTTCAACTTATAGATCTAGAAGATCACTAATATGGGGAGTACAATAAAGTTGATAGTTACTGAATCATGTGGTGTAATTGAGATTGGTTGAACATATAAACGAAGAAATAGGATTAAACATCAAGAAACTTGAATTCAATTCAAAGCTGTATCTGAAGTTGGAATCTCACCAAAATTCCAAATAAAAAATATATTTTGTTGGAATCTTTTGTTCAAGATAAGGTTCATTTTCGCATGTTTGTCACTGTCCTGCCTGTCAAAATATATCTTTGATAGTGTTGATTTAAGATAGCTTCGGTCAGATATAAATGATGATTGCATTCATGCATCATCATCATTTATATTTAACCTAAACTGTTCTTAAATATAAATCCTTCAAATTAAATATTCGAATTTCTGAAGATGATCAAAATTCGAAATTAGATAAATCGAATTCATATAAAATGATTGTTGAATAAACACTCATATTAGTTTGTTAACTCCGAATGGCTTTGGTTGATTAAGAAGCCCGTGCGCTCAAGGGACACGTCCTCTCATGAGACGTGTCTCTCCTTGAGGCGCGTCTTCATCATATTTAAGGGACTTCTTTCCCTTGCAAAATATAGAAATCGATAAATGTTCTGCAATCAGTGCATTTTGACATATAGAATTAAATCTGACTTAGAAGTAAGAATAGAATTTCATGCTTAGAATTTCATAGGTACTGTTAGGATTAAATCTGAAAGTTTTGATTACAATTACATGGTATCAGAGCCACGTTGAGTGAATCCAAATCAAAACTCGATATCAAATTCTTAGAAAAAATTCGTATTTTAAAAAAAAATCGAATTCACATCTCATTCTTCATAATGTCAAGTGATCAGATTTGAAGATCGTCTTGAGGGAGCAAACAACTTCACCTCATGGAAATTCAGAATCATGATGATTCTCAAAGAACTCAAGTTAGACTCAGTTGTGAGAGAAAACAAGAGGGAACCAGAAAATGATCCTGAGAAAACTCAATGGATTGAGAATAATGAAAAAGCCATGAAAATCTTAGTAGATGCAGTTAGGGACCACATAGTACCTATTCTAGCAAAACATGAGACTGCATATCTAATGTTCAAATCCCTTGAGGGCACCCATGAGATAAACAACACTAGTAGGACTCTTGCATTAAAGAGACAACTCAACAATGTCCAAATAAACAAAGGAGAAACTATTAATGCATACTTCATGAAGGATCTTGTAAAGGTTGTGCCCTAGGTAAGAATACAAAGGGATCCTTTCACACTAGCTTGAGCAAAACCCAAAATGTATTAGAATTGGTGCACTCTGATTTATGTGGACCCATGTCTGTACCCTCCAAGGCAGGCTTCCTATACTATGTCATATTTATAGATGACTTCTCTAGGAAGACTTGGATTTACTTTCTTAAGTGTAAAGAGTCAATAGAAATCCTTAAAAGGTTCAAGGAGTTCAAAGCTCTTACTGAAAACTTCTCTGGGAAGAAAATAAAAATCTTAAGGACAGACAATGGGAAAGAATACACCTCTGAAATCTTTAAGGAATTCTACATGAATGCTGGGATTAAGAGGGAGTTTACAGTAGCCTACAACCCTCAACAAAATGGGGTTGTTGAAAGAAAAAATAGAACCATTGTAGAAGCTGCAAAAGCAATGTTGCTTGACCAGAACATTGAAACTTCATTCTGGGCAGAAGCCTCTAGAACTGCGGTCTTCATCCAAAATAGATGTCCTCATTCTCACCTAGATAACAAAACTCCTGAAGAAGAATTTACTGGTCTAAAACTTGATATTAGTCACTTTAGGATTTTTGGTTGCCCCGTCTATATTCATGTGCCCAAGGAGAAGAGATTCAAACTAGAACCTTCCGGAAAGAAAGGGATATTTATGGGATATAGTGAAACCTCCAAGGCCTACAGGATATTCATACCCGGGCAGAATCAAATTGAATTGAGCAGAGATGTCATCTTTGAAGAAGACATCGCATTCAAAAGGGCAAGAAGTTCTAGTGAGAGAAAATTATTCTCCTACGGTATTAGAAGAGGAACCTACTCCTGAGATTCAGAGGGAGTATCCTGAAGAAATGCTTAATGAACTTCAATCTACTTCAGATGAGAATGCAAATGACAACAGCAAAAAGAGGCCACTTTGGGCTAGAAAGATGATCAAAGAAGTTGAGAATCATACAACACCCAAAGGAACATTCAGGGAGAGTAAAAGACCCAAACGGTTCTCAAGCTATGTTGCTCTAATGAATGACATCATAAATTCAAAACCCACCAGTGTTTTAGAAGCCTTCAGACATCAAGTATGGAAGGACGCTATGACAGAAGAGTATCAGTCCATTCTAAAGAATGATGTATGGGATATTGTGCCTAGACCAAAAGAGAAATCTGCTGTCTCGTCTAAATGGCTCTTCAAAATCAAACATGCTGCTGATGGCAGTATAGAAAAACATAAAGCACGTTTTGTGGCAAGAGGTTTTTCACAGAAGGAAGGCATTGATTATGAAGAAACATTTGCACCCGTTGCCCGTTACACATCTGTGAGAGCAGTGATAGCCATTGCAGCAGCTAAAGGGTGGAAGATCCATCAAATGGATGTGAAAACGGCCTTTCTAAATGGAACCATTGAAGAGGAAGTCTATATAGAACAGCCTGAAGGTTTTGTGATACATAAACCTGACTCACATGTATGCAGACTAAAGAAAGCACTCTATGGACTCAAACAGGCACCCAGGGCCTGGTATGAAAGAATTGACAGCTACCTCTTGGGACTAGGATTCTCCAAGAATGATGCAGACCCAAATCTTTACTTTAAGGTAATCAAAGGTTTAAGGTAATCAAAGGTGATATGTTAATAATTATTTTATATGTTGATGACCTGCTGATAACAGGAGAAGATCACCTCATTGCTCAAGGAAAGAAGGATCTAACTTCAGAATTTGACATGAAAGACTTGGGCATTTTACCTACTTCCTAGGTTTAGAAGTATGGCAGAAATCAGATGGCATCATACTAAACCAAGGGAAGTATACTATTGATATTCTGAAGAGGTTTGGAATGTTGGATTGTAGACCATGTCTACACCTATGGAAACCAACCTTCACAAACTGAAAGAAGCAGCAGCAGAATCCAAGTGTGCAGATCCAACCCTTTATAGATAGATGATTGGATCCTTGATGTATCTAGTTAACACCAGACTTGATATTTGCTATGCAGTGAATGTTCTCAGCCAATTCATGTGTGAGCCAAAGGAAATTCACCTAATGGCTGTGAAACATATTTTGAGATATCTTCAAGGCACTATTGGATATGGTCTTCTTTACAAAAATGACCAACTAGATCTACATGGGTACTCTGATTCAGATTGGGCTGGAAGTGTAACCGATCGAAAAAGCACATCAGGATGTTGCTTCAGTTTAGGATCGGCTATGATCTCCTGGATTTGCAGAAAACAGTCTTCAGTTGCACAGAGCTCAACAAAAGCTGAATACATTGCAGCCTCTATGGGAGCAAGAGAAGCAGTTTGGCTTCGTAAATTGCTTGTGGGACTCTTTGGTGAGCCCTTGAATCCTACAATTATTCATTGTGATAATCAGAGTTGCATCAAACTCTCTGTAAATCCTGTCTTCCATGATAGATCTAAGCACATTGAGATCCCCTATCATTATGTAAGAGATATGGTAGAAAGGAAAGTAATCTAGTTGGAGTATGTTAGTACAAATGATCAAACTGCAGACATTCTCACCAAGCCTCTCTCCCGAATCAAGGTAGAGCACTTCAGGAAGAAACTTGGTATGGTTGAAATGTAATTTGATATTTATGTCTGAAATTCAAATTGTTTATAAATTGTACTAATATATAAAGATGTTTAATGTGTAAACTCTTTTGTCATGTGTGTGACTCCATGACCTTATGGGCCTACTCCCCCTATGTACATTATTGAAAGGTGACGATCTTTCTAATAATGAACACTTGTATTTGACATTGTAAAGTGACGACTCTACAATGATGAGTTGAACTATCATGATAGATATCATGTGACTTGATATCTATGGACATGTCATGATAGTATCTCTTGGACACTTTTGATGAATATCATGGGACTTGATATCATTTGAAGATCATTGTGATCCTTAAGAGATAATCATGGTGGATAATTATATATCCGTGGATATGCCATGAATTATGGTAGACATCATGTGACTTGATGTCAGTGCACATACCATAATGAAGATGTGTTATGAAGAATGTCATGTGACTTGACAATATTGAGAAAACATATCATATCTTGATATCACGTGTGTAAGTGATATCTCCTCTTATTTAATTTGGAATATCTTCCCTAGCTAAGAGGGAGTGTTGATTTAAGATAGCTTCGGTCAGATATAAATGATGATTGCATTCATGCATCATCATCATTTATATTTAACCTAAACTGTTCTTAAATATAAATCCTTCAAATTAAATATTCGAATTTCTGAAGATGATCAAAATTCGAAATTAGATAAATCGAATTCATATAAAATGATTGTTGAATAAACACTCATATTAGTTTGTTAACTCCGAATGGCTTTGGTTGATTAAGAAGCCCGTGCGCTCAAGGGACACGTCCTCTCATGAGACGTGTCTCTCCTTGAGGCGCGTCTTCATCATATTTAAGGGACTTCTTTCCCTTGCAAAATATAGAAATCGATAAATGTTCTGCAATCAGTGCATTTTGACATATAGAATTAAATCTGACTTAGAAGTAAGAATAGAATTTCATGCTTAGAATTTCATAGGTACTGTTAGGATTAAATCTGAAAGTTTTGATTACAATTACAGATAGGATATTTAAATTTGGAAGGGATTATGATATATACATAAAATTCATGAATGTAAAATAATCTATGAAAGCTACAATAACTCATCAGAGAATTTTAAGGACAATATCAACTAAAGCATGTTTAGAATTTAGAACATTACTGATTGTTATATCGTATTGCTGTAATCCAGATTCTGATGCTTTTTCTCTTACTTTTTTCCTATGCACAATATGTTCTGATTCAATTCCTCAATATCTAGCTTATTGTCTATCCATACTATCCTGCATACTGTCTTTAAGTTGTATTTGTGAGTTTTCTCTCTGTGTGCATGAATTTCTTTCTTTCTCACAAACTCTTGACATTTTTTTTCCTACTCGTAGCTTAATTAAGTAGTTTTGTGCACATTAAAGTAAATGCAAAATGACCATTCCATTTACAAGTAATTTGCTCTTCTGCGATTGCCCTGAGAGTACATCTGGAGTTATTTTTGTTAGTGATATGCTCTGTGACTTATTCTCCTTATTTGTAATGGGACCTTCTTATTCTGTTTTGGTGCAGATCATCGGTTTTATGATGTCAGTACTCTTTTTTATGTTGATGAGACAAGCACGTGCTTGGGAGCTTGATTTGCCAATTCCATCTGTATTGTCTGCAATAGAGTCTAATTTGAGATTGCCATTATCATTCAGCTTTTTAGCATTAGGTCCGTTGGTTGTGTACATGGGTTTGGCGGTGTTTGCAAAAGAACCTACTCCTCCTTTTGCTAGTTTTGTAATGGTATCTTTGGTTTGTTATACATTTGCAAATGGGGCTGTGGTTATTCTTACTTTGAGTACACAGCTTTTTTTCTACTTGGGCGCATCAATTCAAGTCTTCTTCAAACGAAGGTTTGTAATTTAATCCTTTAACATTTAAGGAGCTGATGCTCTAAAATTATAGAGCAGATACTTTATACCATCTCATTGTATTACTTCTAATTTCCTGTATTTCTTATTTCTTGTAGGTGGCGAGCTTGGGAACACAGATTGCATGTTGATTTTGTTAGTCGATTCTTGGATCGTTTCTCTGTCCTTTCAAGTTTCCAGGTCATATTTATTTTCATGATGGAAATCATCATTATTTCCCATTCTAGTATGAGTTTTCATGGTATAGGTTTTTTCTGTTTGAGCTTTCAGTTTCTGTAATGTAAGTTCAACATGGTAATAATGTCCTGACTTCCATGTTTGGATTGTAGCTTGTAGCTGTTGTGTCCTATTTCTAATATTTTAAACAAATATAGAATTTTAAGAACCTCAACAATATATGTTTTTTCCAATAATCTATGATGCCAGCCACAATAAAATTTCAAGTCATATTCAAGTAAAGCATGTTGACACCTATACAAGGCATAATAATTATTGCATATTCTAACAACCTATTAAAGCCCGTCTCAAATAGATTTACTCCAAGGACATTAAATATTATAATAATGATGCTTGATTTGTCAATTAATTATAAAAATGCTTGTAGAAATCATACTGCAATTGTTACAATGTCCATGAATCCACTATTTGTTTGGACACAAATGTGTCTTCAATTAATCCCAAATGGAGAATAGTCAAACCTAGTCTGTGCCAGTGCCATCGTGCCAAGTCACCAACAACCTCTACCATGCTCAAAATATTGTGCTAGGAGAGTGCTCACTTCCCCTGACAGAATTGACCTTCATATAATCACATAACACTTGGCAATATGTGGATATCAACAAAGCTCACACTCATCAATGTGAGGACTTTGTGGTAGTAACCAATGGCAGTGCTTCACAGCACCTCACAAGTGAATTTGGTTTAGTGATTGGCTATTTTACCCCTAAGTTTCTGGGAAAGGGATGATAGGGAATGGGGGGATGCATTTCGGAGTCTGTGATTTTTCAAGCTATTATTGGGGATTGCAAGGGACGGAAAAGGGGACGACTATATAAAAAATAAGGAAAATTTAAAATATATAGCGAAATTATAAATATTCATATGATAACATTGATAAAGCATTCATGTATACATTATAAAACCTTAATACGTAACATATGTGTTAAATTGAGAATTAGCATGAGTCAAAGTCGAACAAATTAGCAAATGTCAAACTTAATAGTTAATTCAAATTGCTTTCATAATTCATTGTCAATATGCATATGATATTAAAAAGCAGTATAGAAGTTACAATTTGCAACAAAATGCCCAAAGACTACAAGTTTCACTTTCGATTACAATATGAAAATACAAAAAAAGAAAGTATACTGCTGCCCCTAATCTGCATATAATAAAAGTAGTGTCAAAATATTGTTATTTGATTGGTAAGTTTGGGACAGTACTGGGCCCAGGCTGACTGGGGATATAAATGGGAGTGATGCATGTGCTTTTCTGTCCGGTTTTATTATGGTCTCATAATCACATGGATCTTCGCCCAATGGTTCTTTGGTTGAGTTTGGAACAGGTCTTCATTGTGGTAATTCCTCTGCCTTACCACCTAGTCACACCCTCTGGGCTAGCATCATAAATTATTTATCTAAATTGCTGGAAAGGTTTAATTTAGGGAATTTTGGATCTGATTTTCACTATCTGGAAGAGGGAAATTGAAGAGTCATTGTTCAATTGCCACACTATTATAGTCTATGTAGGGGTTATTTTGTTGTATCAGGAGCGATGTTTTTTGTCAGTGTAGCATTAGTTATTTTACGTAATAATACTAACTTGAGCAACAGAAGAGTAGACTTTCACCGTTTTACATCTATTTAAAATTTTGGCAGTCCCTGCCGGGTTTAAATTGTAAAAGCTTCCTGATAAGTGCCAGAAAAAGTGATGATTTCCAACTATTCTTTATGGTATTGTTTGGATAAGTGCCTGAAAAATAACCTTCAAATTTTAATCCAATTCTGATGAGTGTTGGAAAACAGATGTTTTAATTGTTTCTCAAAGAAAAGTAACCTTTGTATTTTACTTATCATAAACATGATGTAGTTCCCATATCAGAGGATCTATTTTGAATCTATCGAAAATTTACTTTTCTAAACTTACTGGAAAATTTATGCGCCATTAAATGCCGGAAAAATTGCAACATGAATACAGCATGAGACAAGAAATAGGGAAAGGATTCTCTCTTTTGTAATTCTCTATGTAGCACAGGTAGTTGTATATCTAAGTTTCATATTTTGAATGAATTTCTATTTATTAGTCCACACTGTTAATAACAAATGCAATTTCTGTATGAATCAGATAGTCAAGATGTTGAGGGGGAGACCAACGTTTACGGTTGGTGTGATTGCAACAGTGCTTATCTCTTTTCTTCATCCAGCTCTGGGATTGATTTTCTTGTTATTGTCTCATGCATGGTGTTGCCATACTGCTCTCTGCAGGTAAGAGATAGAGGAGTAAACTGACCTGTAATCCAAAAGCTTTGACCATGGCTTCCTGACATGAGTTTTCCCTTGGCTCTTGGAAGATGTTAGAATAAATTGACTCAAAATTCCAGTCTGATTAGCAACTGTTCAGTTAGTATTGGCCTAAATATAATTCGGTTTGTGTAACAGTTTTTTGGCGGCTTCATTTCGCAGCCATCGACAAAGAAAGGGTGATTGGTCAAACTCTAAATTAAAAGCTGATATATTTCCACCACAAGCTGATCGTGTAATAATGGATGGCTTTGAGCCAGAGGGAAATCATTCGCCTAATTCTGCCATTAGCTTTGGTGACACACAGCTGGAAACTTTTAATTATCAGCAAGGCATGCTTTTGTTACATTTAGCTGCAACAGCCATGCTGGTTCCATCCCTCGTGGCTTGGGGACAGGTTGTAATGCAATCAAATTTGTTTTATGTTTTCTTCATGATGTGGTAGCTTATGGATTCTATGTTGTGTTAGTTGAATTTCTTGATTCACTGATGTATAGATCATTTTTATACAGAGGCTTGGGATGGACCAGAGTATTCCATGGTTTCTTGACTCGGCTCTTTCACTTGGCATTGTTCTTCATGCTTTTTGTGCTTCCAAAGCAAACTACAATGTTTTATTATTTCCGTTCCCACAGTTTTGGGTTACTTGTGTAAAGGAGGCTGGCTTGAGCATCGTGTATTGTTTGGCAGGGTTTTACTGTTACTTTTCTGGTTTAGCCTTGGCCCCATACCGTTCTTTCTATGCTATGGCAACAGTTGGTGTACTTTCAGTGTGCTTTAGAATAGCTGAGAAAAGATACAGAGATAAAGGAGAGTTTCACTTGAATAGAAGGCACTCTCACCGGCATTAACAGTTATGCTTTTACAATTTTCTAGGGACGGTGCACTTAATTTGCACCATCGGGTTCATTCTTTTTCCCTTTTATTGGTGGCCCAAAGATCTAGATCTACTCTAGCAGGACTGCCTTTTGTAATATCAGAATGAAGGAGATCATTATTGCAAGTGATGAGGATGGTCATTAATTTCATGAGTTTCAAAGGTGTGATCTAACCAGTTGAAAATAATTCCATTTGGCATTCATTTGATTTTACCATTTTTATAAAAATGATCATTTTGTCTTTAGTGTGAATTAAAAATATTCACTTTTATGGGAGGTAATAGCAGAAATGGCATTACATTTGAACTTGCTTTGTATTTTGATGTCATAACCATAAAACCTGCTTCTATGTAACATGCAATTCAGATATAACAAAGAATGATATAGACTTGACATTGCAGCAGGGATATATTAATCTTAGTTTAACGATCTGCAAAAGCCCCACTGAGCAGTAAATAAGCAGGGATAATTGAATTAATAAAGGACCATATCTGATTTACACGTGGGAAATCATCCCATCTTGATATTTGAGTGGAAACGAGATCCATTTTACTAGAGGGAGTTATTTATTTTAGCATTGCGTGGGTGGCATCTTCTGGTGGAAGATTCAAAGTGGCAGTTATTATTCTCATAAATGAAATGCTTTAATCTTTGTTTGGTTATTGATTTCCTATACCTTGTACATTGGACGTACACAACAATGACAAAGGTGACGGTGAAAAATCTCGAGGATCGAATTTTTCTAATAAGCATTCATAAAGAAAATCATAAATAAGAGTGATGACAAGTTGAGCTGGCAAAGGAGGTTTCGCAATGGGAATCTAACCTATGAGGCCGGAGTAATTATTTTAGCATTGTGTGGATGACATCGTCTGGGGTAAAATCCCAAGGACGGAAGCAAATCATGAACAAGAGTGATTACAAGTTGCCGGCTAGAGGTTTTTCACTAAAATAGGAACTAACCTATGATAAACAAAATGACATGCACACTATACCCAATTTACTATGATAAACGACTCTTAATATAAAGGCAGGAAATAAGAAATTGTGCAAAATGAGTTGGAAACTATGCACACTCTAATTCAAACTAATTAAAGTGGAAGGAAATTAACGCAAAATATTGCTCAGTAATTACAGTATATCAACTTTTTTAGAATTAAAATGCATGTAGAAATAATGGAACTTAAAAATAACAAGCTAGGATTTTTTTTTTGTTTTTTTTTTTTTGGCAAAAGAGGTATTTACTTCCAACAAATCTTGGAGGTGTGTCCTAGACATAAGTTGTTGAATCTTTCTAAATAGGCTAGCCAACTTGCAACTCAATTTCTCATATTTGTGTTGGGAATGAGAAAGGGAAAGTATGGGAAAAAATATTTCATTAGTTTACCATGAAAATAAGGAATTCACTTTTGACATTGGAATTGTGCGTGAATGTATGTGCACACCTATACAATTTATAACGTAAGATACAATGCTTTTATGGAATTTGGAGTTGTGGATTCTACTAAAACTTCCTAAAAGATACTTTGCAAATTAATCTCGTTAAATATTCAAATCCACTCCTCTGCCTTCATGGTAGCAGCATGAGCTTAATCGAATCAATATTGAAATCGCTTGCTGCTGCAGTCATTTCATATTTGGTATTAATAACATAAATTATTATATACTTCAACAACTTGTAAGTGCAGCTGCAATTATCCCAAACTTGTAATTTATAGCAAATTAGATCTAATTCAGTTATTGGAAAAATTGTTTCAAACTGAGATGGCGAATTGATAGAACTCTTACAATGCAAAAAAATCTCCAGTTTAGTTGCTAATCGTTTTCAACTCAGCTGATCCAATTGCGGTTTTGAATCAATAATTTCAAATGAACCTGAGAATGGTAAATATGCTGGATATTAAGAATGATCCCTTGGCTATTCTTGGTAGTAAACTTCATCCATTCTACCATAATACCCCAAAAATTTGAACTACTTAATCTAGCACTTGCACCGGAGGGGGTGCAAGGGTTATGCCGATAGAAAAATATAGTGAAGTAAGAAGGGGAGTGACGTACTGTTTAGCACTTGTATAATATTGTTTGTATATTTGTACAAAGTGGATTTAATACATATTTGGAGATACAGGCAAACACCAATACCAGAACAAACAATTTTTTTGGAGATGCAAACACCAGTACCAAAGCAAACAATATTTTAATCTCACAACAAAAAATAGACATTACTAAAAGATAATGGGTGTATAACCATCTCTATCACAGAATAAAGAAGTAAACATTCAATGTGTTCATTCCATCTTGTTCGAATTATATAGAAAATGTCAGTAATATATAGAGAACACCTTTGGCATGTTTGCATACTCTGAAATTATACAATTTTGTTTGAATTAAATACAAATTATTTGTAATATATAGAAAACACCTCTAATCCTCTAAATAAACATTATTAACTATGGAATTTGTTGGTATAATATCACTGCAATACTTGAGATGCAGTAATATATTTTCCAAACCTAAAATATCATTACAATACTTGAGTGTTAACTATGGAATTTGTTCTTGGTCATTAGGACAAGCAACCAAATGCATTGATTACTTCACAATCTTGATCTTTATTTTAGAATTTATTTATTTTGTAGAAGGATATCTTACAAATCTTCTGGTCTTCCATAATTTTTTTTATTACATAAACTTTGAAGGAATAAACGCAGTAACTATATTCTGTTTCTAAAAGGCTAACTAGAAACTATTATAAAATATTGATAATATTACACAAAACCACATCACAACATATCGAAGAATGATAACATTCCTGCTATTTTTTTCTGTCCATAGAAAGTATCTGCAAGCATCAAATCTCCTGCACAAATATTGCTTCTTGTTTCATAGTAAATTGGGAAAACCAGTGAAAAATAATTACAATTATTGTTTCATGTCAAATATGGTTACAAAATTGGCATTAGCATTTAATACTTTTACTGCAAACTCACTTGGCATTAGGATGAACTTCCCTTCTTGATTTTTTCCCCATAGTTTCTTTGACTAATGGAGTTGAAAGGGATGATTTTTTTTGTATTTTTTGGTATCCATTTGAATTTTATTTTTCCATTTTACCTCAAATTTGTTCATTACTTTGATATACCTTGTTCTCATGTGGTTGGGCACAATTTGTGGATGGAATGATGCATGGATGATGATTGAAGTTATGAATAGTTGTAGCATTGATAGCGGTTTTATCATAAGGAATCTACATTCTCCCCATGTTGGTGTTTGCACCCAAAAAAGTTCCCTCTAGTGTTTAAGAGTTATCTTTATTCCTTAATTGCTATAAAACCGAGAAGTTGCGCAAGATTGTTGATAATTAAAGTAGAAGACTCTTACTCATTGATAATGATGTTTAGAGTAGTAGACTCTTGTTTTTGCAGAACATCTACGTGTACATTTAGGAGTAAGCATCTCATGGGTAGATGGAGGAGTAGGTGGTATATGGATATGATTATCATTTGTGACATATTGTATGGATTGGAGAATTCTCATTAGATCGTGGTAGTATATTGGAGGTATGGATTCTTGATCTTGATTCTACGTGGTGTTGTCTTCAATATGCCTTGGTTCATGTTCTTGACATGGATCAATTTGAAAGGATGGATTGATTGAAAAGAGTTTTCTGATGTATTCATCAGGCATGGGAATTGGCTCAATATTTTGTTGATTTTGAAGAGGATTTGGATCAAGTGTTGAGTTGTGGAATCGTTCAATATCTGCAACCATGAGTTGGCAGGATGTCTATATGTCTTCAAAATGACCATTGCTAGACTTTGGTGAGAGGTGTTCAAGATGTCTATATATTGCGCGAGGCTATTATTTATACAAATTTTTCCATAATCTACATTGCTACTTATACTAACTACTATTGTCTCAAATATTCAATTTGTTGACCTCGTTCGTGTTAGTTTCCACAGTAATCTTCACACTCGATATTTTTGAAGAAGATTAAAATATATTGAGAAAATGGATGGATTCTGAAAGGACATCTAAATAAACATGGAATTTTAGTTACCTATTACACATTATAAATTAAATCAAACAAATTTAAAAATAAACTCTTATGACCTTAATAAATAAAGTATATATTTGTGTAACACATTCTTGATATGCAAGCTATACTCTACATGGACTCAAAACAAAACTTTACAAGCTAGCAGGGATACGAAACAAATTCTTTAGGACCCAGAAATTGGTAAATAGTACATAACCTAAAAGGAATTTGGAAACCTACACACTCTTAATTCTACATTTAATGCCTTAAGCCTACATTTAATGCCAACTTGATTTGTGATTTATACACTAAAAGTATCTGAGCTCAATAATATAGTCTGATAGATGTCTTCTGTATATCATGGGACTGAATTAACCTTGCATGATGTAGTTGAAAAAAGGCCATGTTATTAAAATTAAAAAGAATTCCATTACTTGAGAAATCTAGATCAACGGTTCAACATCACAACCGAAAACACTAAAAGTACTTCTCTGTTGAATAACATTACTTGTTTATTAAGCCATGTCACATACAACATTTAGAACAGTTGGTGACACAAGCATAATTTTAATATAATTGTGTGAGCATACTACATCAACAATCCAAATGGAAAGTCAACTTCAATGAAAACTAGGTTTTTTCTTTTGGGGATATACTTAGTCAAGGGTTTATATTAATATTTTGTAATCATTAGAATCATTAGTATTTTTGAGAACTTGAACATCTTGGTAACTATGATAATGACTTGGTATCTATGTGAAACAATAACATGATTATCAAACTATGGTAAATGTTCAATGCTAATGAATATTATATCAACTATTAATTTCAATACTAGAGAATACAAATGGGTAATCTTTACATGTGCAACACTATTCCCAATTGAATATCAAACAATAACTATACAAACAAGTAAATATCCAATTGATAACTATTTGATATTAATGGATATCATATTGAAAATAAATCATTAACTATAACTTTTCCATACTAGAGAATACCACATTAAATAATAAAAAAATTAACTTAACTATAATTGTTCAATATCAATTGATCGTTGATAACTTTAACTGGACAATACTAATAAATATCACCAAAAAAAATAACAATATTACTCTAAATGAATTCAAAAATCATTCCTATAATTAATGTAAATAATATTAAACTATTTGATACCTAGATGTAAATGCATATTAAACTGAGACTATAGCAAAATATTGTAGCAATGATAATTCAAATGTTACTACAAAAATGATAATAAGAAAATGACAACTTTTCGCCTAGAATCCAAAATGCCTCAATAACACTTTGTAATAATAATGGTGCAAACAAAAAAAACAGAAAACTTAACTACTTATTTCAGTAGAAACACCTAGTGTTATAGCTATTCCTCCTAAGGATGTATTATTAAATTAACTCATTCAATTTAGTTTTTGTTAATGTTAGAATTTGCTCCAATGAAGCATACACCCCAAAGATACTACTTTGTTTTCACTAAAGTTCATAATTATCGAAAATGATACTAACTTTATAATGCAGGTGACCAATTTGATCTAAGATCTAACACAACAACATAAATACTACTATAATCAACTTATTGAAGTAATAAATAGATTTAATGGGGAGAAACCATTATAAATCCTTTGAGAAATCAATATTCGTTCATAAACATCTAGCCATTTATATCTAATCTCTACATCAACTACAAGCTATGATTTGATTCTTGGCAAGTTGATAAACAATATGTTTAACCTATCATCTAAAAGAAAGCTCATTCTTAACTACTTAATTCGATGTAAAATTTATAAACAACAAGCAAATATAATACCTCTAAATGGTAACAACATGATTTGCTTCAAAAATTGCAACAAAATTGCCTCGTAGTTCATACACACTTACATCAATTTGTATTTGAAGTGGTTGGTATCCTAAGAGGGTAGACATTGTTATTCTGATATTTTTATATCTTGACGACTCAAAAACATTATCATGATTCTTATCGTGATGAAAACTCTTAGCACTTCTTGTGATAACATAAAGAGGTGCTATAATGATGGAAAATGTTGACTAAATTTTCACCTATTCTAATAAAGCTTGTAGACTCCATAACTTTTCTTAGGAGTAGACCCACCGGTGATAGCCTAAAGCATTATTAGGTCAACCCTAAATTTGTTGGTAAAACTATAAATTGGACTAGAAATTTTTAACTCATTGACTCTCTCTCCAAAATTGTGTTAAGCTATTCTTTCAATAAGAAAACAAACTTGTGCACAATAATGTTCAAGATTGGCATTTGGAGTGAAAATTCAAGAAAGTAAATATCCTAACAGAGAAACTGTGATAGTTGATTAGTCAAAGCGACTACATTTCTAATTTCCATGCAAAGTTTAAGAGATGGAGATCACATCCAATGTGGATAACAAGAAAACGGAATGGAGAATGACAATAATAGATTTCATTAACAAGGCATTGGCCTTCTATCATGCAATACGAAATGAATTTGATTTAGGCAGAAAGAAAAAACTTATGAATGAGAGTAAATATGATACCAAAAACCAAACTTCAAACAATGGCATAAGGATAAGAGAACTCACAAGAGACTTTAGAAGAGATTGTTGGATATGCACCACAGATTTGCAAACATTGTTCTTAGAACCAGCTGGGAGCAAAATGTTTAGTGTTAACATAATGCTTCCAAAGATACCAACAAATGCAAGATCAATAAAAGGAGGCGGCTCGATGCAAGTAGAGGCAGAGCCCAAATCTGCATATTGGTAGCAGAAGGAACATAGTGTGAGGGGCATGGCTTGTGAGGGGGTTTTAAAATTGAATACATAAAATGTGCAGAGATTAACAAGGCACCAACGTGGAAGAACAGAGGCT
>VDFB02105785.1:293140469-293216245 GCA_007258455.2 Sequoia sempervirens | reverse complement strand
TCTCTCCAGCTCAGGTTTCAAGGTGTATTACTTACTAGTTTTGGAATTTACTAAAAATAGTAAGTCAATTACGGTTGACTGAATTTGGTAGGCTGGCCTTGGCCAGGCTAGTCAATGTGCACATTCAGAGGGTTAAGTCACTTTGAGAGATTATTTTAATATTTGAGGGCACTTTGGGAAATGTGCTTTAATAAGTGACTTTATAATGTTTAACTATAAAGGGGACATAAGGGGACTCAATTAAAAAATAGACCAAGGGTGCCTAGTCTATTGACTTGAAGTTGTTTTAAAGCGAAATAATATTATATCATTTTGGGGCACCCAAACAATGGAGGGAAAAGGATTTAAATTTAAATTAAATCAAATACAGATGAATTTGAGGTGCATTCTAGGGTTGTTGGAGAAGACTCAATAAAAGTTCTTTTGGAGGCTTATTTCATTATGGATGTTTGATATTTTGAATGTTGGGGGTTCTGGAGCTTGGCTCAGAGCTGGATTTCGACTTGTGGAGACGAAAACCTCTTCAAGATCGCCTCTCTTTGTGTGTGAAAGACCACATCAAGTGAGGATTTGGGGGAGCTTCATTCAGGAGCTTCAAATGTGCTTCAAGTTGTAGATATATTTGTTTGTGATTCAGATTTTGGATATGTTTTGAAGTGAAATCTATTGGTTTTGGCTTGCAATCACTTGTGAACAAGTTGGGAACAATTTCTCATTATTTTGGTGGCGATTTGAAGTAATTTTGAGTTTCTTCATTGTGCCTTGGAAACCTACGTTTTTGCTTACAACTTTATGAGGAAATTTAATATGGAAATGGGTATTGTTTGAAAGGGAACCTCCTCTCAAGGCAATCAAATTGACTATTGATTTGCATTTTTTATTGCAAATTGCCCTTGGCAACAGGGCGGCCTTTGCTGGGGATTTTTCCTTGGATATTGGGGGTTTTAATGTGGGGTTTTCTATCAGGCTTCATCACTGAAAATGGACTCCAGCTAATGCTAGCTCAGAGTTAGCAGTGGACTGTGGGATTTTTAGGGTAAGGATGAAACATCAAGGAAGGACGACTTTGGGGTGCAGAAGATAGCTCATGACTTTGGGCACTTATATTTTAGAGATTATTACAGGGCTGTAAGAGGGATATTATAGTTGAGTTTGCCTTGTAAACATTATAAGAATGTTCTTTTCTTGCTGGTGAAACAATAGTGTTTCAAGGGCAGCTTAGGCGTCTAGATTCAGGTCCGAAAGGCTTTCTTTTAACTGTTGCTTGTTAATGATTAAATCTGCTATCTTTTGACATTTAAAAAAAAAAAAGGGATCTGATTATTTAATGGCAGCAAGTAGTCCACTGTTTTAGCATGTTACCACTTTCTTTAAGTCTCGTCCTAGATGCTGCGACTGGCAGGCTGTGCACGGAATCGGTAACGGGTACCGCATCTACATTTTGGAAAATAGAAGATTCGGCAATTTTCGGAGACATTTTTTTTTTTAATATAAAAATTAATAATATATAGAAAATCTGAAAATATAATGACATTGAACTTCCAAAACAATAGCAGCAGTAAAGTTTACGAATGAACATTAATTTTAAATACACAAAATTGAAAATTCAAATCCAAATGGTAAATGTCATTGTCACATTGTGTCAAAGAGTCAAAGAGTTCATACTTCAAATTCCATAATCATAGTTTTAACTTTTAAGTTCACATTTGACATTACATATTCGATTACATATTGAAAATCAGAAATATAGTTTGATAATGATTGGCTGATATGCAAACAAAAAACAAAAATCAGAAATCTATCTGATATGAGATATCTCATATCATCTAAATCACATCAATATCATCTATGTCAAGGTCCTCAGTTATGAGGCTATCCAAAAACTCATCACTCTCTAACTCAGGTTCCTCTGCTGGTAGTAGAACTGGGGGTAAATCAATAAGGCCATCTGGTTCAACCACTTCATCCACTATGGCTGCAACATCTTCATCAAGTGAAATTTGGTCCCATTTTGCTGAAGGACTTGCATTGTATGTAGGATCTACACGAGAGAGAAGGCGAAGTGAGCTATGAATGTACACCAGGTTCTCTGCTTTCTTTGACCCCAATCGGTTCCTCTTTAGTGAATGAATAAAACCATAAGTACTCCAATTTCTCTCACAAGATGAAGAGCTAGCTACTTGTGAGAGTAATCTTATTGCAAATGATTGCAATTCAGGTGTTTCACCTCCATGGTTCCACCACCACTCTATAGGGTCTTTCTTTGCTCGCATATCATATAAAGCTTCCACAGAAGAAAAGTCACCATGACCACGTGAAAACTTATTCCATTGACTCCTTATAATTGATGCTTCCTCACCTCGGCCATATATCTTTTTTATTGCAGCCCAAAACCCCTTCATTACCTCTCTATCCTCATATGGAGCCCTCTTATTGGTCTCTTCTATATTATGCCATTTAGGATTTAAGGCATAGGCAGCACAATGAAGAGGTGTGTTAAGTTTGTTCCATCTTCCATGTAACTTTTCTTCTATCAAAAGATATAGTGAAGGATCTTTTGCATCTGTTATTTCCTTAATTCTTTCACACATGGAATCTATTTCTTCATAAATTTCCCCCAAACATGGCTTGTCTGAATCTGCAAATTTGATCACCTCACATATGGGCTGAATAAAGTCCACAACAAATTTAACTTCAGCCCAAAAATGGTCATCAAGGATCATACCTCTCACCTCAACTGCATCATTTGATGTAGATTGCCTCCAAGCTGCCCACGCATCACTAACAACTGTGGAACACAAAGCACCTTTCACTTCACAAAGACGGTGAAGAAGAATAAAATAAGAAGCAAACCTTGTATCAGCTGGTTTGAGAAGCTCCACCTTGGCAAATTTTCGATAAATAGCTTGTGTTTGGTGATGGTTGCATATAAACATTTGAATTTTTCTGCCCTTTTCTATGAGAGCTAAAACCCACTCAAACTTGCCAATATCTTTGAGTGCATTATTCAACGAATGCACACAACATGGTGTCCAAAATATATGCTTGTATTTCTTTTGCACCAACATGCCTGCTGCTTTACAAACAGGGGCAGCATCTGTAACAATTTGGACTACATTTGATGCCCCTACCTCCTCAATGCCGTCACATAGTTGGTTATAAAGATACTCTGCATTTTTTTCATGCCCCGAACAATCCAATGCCTTCAAAAAATAAGGCCCTTTGCTGCATGTTACCATGATATTAAGTAGTGGACGGTTTCTAGTATCCGTCCACCCATCCATCACAATGCTGCATCCTTCTGAAACCCACACTCTTTTCAATGGTGCAGTTTGTTGCTCTAATCGAATTTTTTCTTTATCAATTAGAGTAGTGCGAAGCTTTTCATACATAGGTGGTCTATATCCAGCTGGTGCATTGTTGATTGCTTGGACCATCTCTGTATAGAAAGGTGATCGAGCAACATTAAATGGTATTCCATTGGCATAAAAGAAGCGTGCAATTGCTGCATCAACCGCATCTCGACCTTGCACATCAAATAATCTGCCAATGGGGTTTGAGCTACCAATGTGTGGCCTCTTGTGAGAACTTTCTGCTGCTACATCTCTTGAAGACACATCCACCTCTGCCTCTCTATTGATATTTTGATTCTGATTTGCAGCAGTGTTTGTTGAAGCGTGAGAGCTCATATTAGAAACTTTACCATTAGCCCTTTCTTCATCCCTCACAGCCTCATATCTTTCCTTCTCATTTATACAAGGATCAACACCTTTTCCAGGTATGTGAAGGAAATGAGCCCTCACCCTCGTGTAAGTACCTTGCCATGACATTGGGCATAATTTGCATGAGATCGTGGCTGTTCCACCTGAACCCTTCGACCCCTTAACACGATCAACATACTTCCACAACGGATACAAGCCTTGTTTGTTTCCCCCACTCGACATTCTTGATTCAAATTCTACACAAAAACAAAAAAAAGTAAAACAAAAAGACATCATCATTAGAGTTTAGAGTCTTAGACACAACAAATTGCCAAATATAGAAAGAAAATTTTAAAAAATTCACAATGCACACAGCATAGTGCACACTTTTAATTTTTAAAGTTTATACTATTTTTAAAGTTTAACTAAGAATACACATCAATGGTGAATGAAGCAGATCTCATAATATTTTCTGAGTCTGATTGGCAGCGGTTACCACAACCTACAGCTCGTGTGTGTTTTATTTTAAATTTTTAAGCAAGAAAGCTGCTTCCAAAATGATTTTTTTTAACTATAAGCAGTTTGAGTTTAGTCACCAATAATCTCCACAAGAGTATCGCCCCTGTTTAAAATCGTGGAATCTACTCAAATTGCTTATAGTTAAAAAAAATCATTTTGGAAGCAGCTTTCTTGGCATCTTGCTTAAAATAAAACAGGGTCGATACTCTTGTGGAGATTTAAAGACTAAAGTAATTTGGAATTTAAAAATTTTGGAGATTATTGGTGATGCTAAATAAAACAATCTGAAAAATACGGCTTGCTTAAAAATGAGATTCTGGTGTGGGTCGCCGTCAGTTTGTATGAGGAAATGAAAAGTTTAAAAACTAAAAATATATCAAAAATATCACTTACCAAAGGTCCAAAGCCCAGTCGCTATCTTCTCCAGTCGCTTTCTCCAGTCGCGTGATGAAAAAATGAGGTCTGAAGTCGCGTTTTTTAACATATTCACGTTTTTTAACATGTTTGACCCTTTTACCGGCGGGAGACCTCGCGGGAGATGGCGGGATACGTCGATTTTTTTTTTGGAGACGTGGGAGACGTTAGGAGACGGCCGAAAAGTCTCCTGGCTTGACTGAGGCATTTCCAGAGACTGGTACAGTGCCGGAAACGCGTCTCAGGGGGCAGGAGACACGTCTCCCGGCTACTATGGTCTGAACATTAAGAGAAATAAATTTGTTCCAGCAGTTGCTTGTAAAGTTTCATTGCTATGGGTTTATGTGTATAACAATGGTTTCATTGCATGATGAAATTAATATATAAAAAATACATTCACACAAACCCGAAACAACATCTCAGAGAAACAAACATATTTGGAAACAGAGCACATACTTACAAGCAACAGTGGTGAGAAATTGAGAACACACAAAAAAAAGAAGAAGAGAAATTCAGATTGGGGTTGGCCATTACAGTAAACAATGAGAACACGAATTCTTCCATTATTCTCATATAAATCAAAGTGTATCTGCATCTAACATTGGACTTCATCACTGATGGAGAGAGCTCTTTCATTACCCATCAAAGTATATATTAAATTTCCCTATATTTTATATATATATATATATAGCCGCCCCCCGTCCCCAAAAATCCCCTAAAAAATGCCATCACCGAAACCCGTCCCGCCATTCCGCTGTCCCCCCATACCGGAAACTTGGTGGAACATAGCTTTTAGGGTGTTCTCGAAACTTCTTGGAGAGCACATCTATTTTATAGGAAGTCACCAAATTGGCTTCTATTATTCACCTATTGCCTTAGTATCATATTGGCGTGGTCAAATTTGGATTCCGATGTGTTTCGGGATTTTCTGCAACTTGGGTTACAATAATTAAATTATTCACTTAAGTTATAATATTTTATCATTATTTTTGATAACTTAAGTGTAATATTTTTTCAAAAAGGTATTTTGATTCCCCATTTGGATGCTTAGAAGAAATAAGGGTGTAACAATCCCTTCTCAGTGACCACTGGGAATGCTCGTTTAGCCTTTTTATTTCCTGAAGGCTAAAGACATAATAAGGGAA
Organism: Sequoia sempervirens; assembly: GCA_007258455.2. Taxonomy (NCBI): domain Eukaryota; kingdom Viridiplantae; phylum Streptophyta; class Pinopsida; order Cupressales; family Cupressaceae; genus Sequoia; species Sequoia sempervirens. The sequence goes on along the minus strand of VDFB02105785.1, from coordinate 293,210,466 downwards.
TCATTTATTTAATTATTTAATATTGCCTAGTGGAACAACCTAAAGTTAAAAAGGTAATATAAAGTGATTAATTAAATAAGGTTATAAAGTGACTTTAAGTGAAATATTTAAAAGATACTTTATTAAGTTACTTTATAATATTTGGGTAGGAATTTAAGTGGGGAAAATAAAAGGCAATTAGAGGCTCATTTTTATTCATGCTTGGATTATTTTCTCACTTTTCATTTGGAGAGTTTTTTCAAAGCTTTTTTGGTCTATGGGTTGGAAACCCTAAGGTACCAGTTTCGGTAGTGAAACTATCTACCCTAGCTGGATTTGTGGAGGAAGTTACTCACGCTTTCTACAAGGGCGTTTATGCAATTTGGTGGGTCTCTTTTAGAGACCAAATTGGAGTAGATCGATTATTTCAGTATTGCTTTGAATTAAGGGTTTGGAAACTTGGACGATTTTCTTCTTATTGGCATTTGCAAGGGTGTGAAGGCTGTGTTGGAAATAGAAGACCACTTTGGGAAAATCGTGCGTTTACAATGAGGGTCATGGCTTTCTAAAAAGGGGTTTGAGTGGTTGATATTGGCTGGTGCACTTAAATCATTAATTGTGGGAGCTAGGAAGGAGGACATGTTTACTTCTGGGGCTGAAGCACTTCATTCTAGACCAAAACACACTTCCATATGCTGGTGTTTTGACTTGCTGAAGCCTCACGTGGGGTCTGGAGGTTGTGTGAAGTTGTTTGGAGGTGTGCTGGAGATTATCCCTGACTTCTGGGCGATGCAATAGCTGTTCAAACTTCACATTGGCTTGTGGTAGTCTCTATTCCAGGTCTGAGTCATTTATAAATTCTTACTCATTGCTGTTACTCAGTTCTTACCTGCAAATAAGGGTCTGCTAGTGTATTTGCAAGGTCTGAGTTCATGGAATAAGTTGTATATACTGTTTCTGTGTCATATTGGTGCAAATAATGCATGTAATCTGCTTATTTAAATATCTGAAGGTCTGCAACAGTCTGAAAGTTAAATCCGAGTCTGCTGTCCATATTTCCAGTCTTATTCAAACTCAGAAAATTGTATTTACAGTGCTATCACGATGTTTCAGTGAGTTTTGAGTCCTGTATGCACTGTTAGTGAGAGCATGTCATGTCCATTGTGAAAAGAATGATACTTAAATACTGTTTCAGTTAATTAGTCCTCATTTGGTATGCTTACATGTAATGTGGAACAAGGCAAAATAGAAGTAACTGTTGCTATTCATAACTGGCATTCCTTTCATTCAATATTGCCATTTCCTTGCATAATGAATGTCACTGTTTGATTAAACGAAGTCTACCAAACTGAGCAAATCGCAAAAAAAATTACATTTCCGGAAAAGAACATTACAAAGGGGTTCTTGCACATAAAAATGATTTTATTTTTATTTTTAAAGGGAATTTGATGAAAAAGGTGATTAAATGTTTGCACATAATGAATTATTTAATTTAAAACAAAAGTGTTTTTTTTGGAAAAATAGTGAAAAAGCAAAAAAACTTTTTCGGAAAAAATGCTTTTTTGAAAAAGCAGTGAAAAAGCAAAATTCACTTTTTCGAAAAAACAACAAAAAAGCTACAAAAGGAGGTGTTGGGGGCTCATTTGGATGTGTTGAAGAATGACAATGTTATGTTGTCGAAATGGTTTTGGTTCTCTTCAATCTTTGAGGACAAAATCCCTCATAGATTTTTGGTTTCGGAATTTCAAGATATTCCCTAGCTAGACTGTGGTGCAATTCAAACCAGGAATCACCATTGGAGTTGATTTGAAGTTTCAGTTTGGGTTTTCTAGTATGGACTATTTTGATGTGTTTTAGCATTACATTTTGGTGTGATTCCTTTTCAGATTGTAGGAGTGTTGAGTGTGAAGTTTGGAGTGCTTTTAGGGGGCTGTATCATTGTTGCTACCTGCTGCAACTGTAGTTTCAGACCTGCAAATGTCTAATATACCCTTTCCAGAATAATGATACACTCTTTTCATGAGTTTTGGTGTGAGTTGGCACTGCTTTTTGAGTGCGAATATAGTTGGTGATCATTTTGGCACGTTGGGCATAGTTGGGTGAAGTTTCCTGAGTCATCTATCTCACTGTCCAGACTGCTGTAGCGATGTTTCAGACTTATATCAGACTTCCATTTGCCATATTCTAAGGTATATTTGTGATTACAATCCTGGGCGGTTAGTTTCCTGAGGTGGGGGCTCATTTGGGGTGCTTTAATCAGCTTCATATGACATATATGCATTTGGTTTGGAATGAATTGTAAGAGCTAACATTGTAACACTGAGTGGTAGTACCATTAGTGATCTTGCTTTTGTTATTTGTTGTTACTTACCTGACTGCATAAGTGGCTCTTGTTACTCACCCCATTGAATAAGTGTCTCAACCTCAGTAGTGGGAATAACTTGACCACTAGGTTTTTTCTCTTCCAATAGGAACCCTATGATGCAACAATTTACACCCTTGAAGAGACTCCTATTTTTTTAATGCTCAAAGGCCAAACATTTTTCATTTTTATCTCCGTGCTAGCTTTAGACCTTAAGTGAATACCTTCTTGATGTTATTCTTATTCGATATGAAAATAACTTGCCCATTTGTTGCTTTCATCTCCCAAGTATTTTCATTATAACACTTGGAAGCTCCCTCCACGACCTTAGGGGTTGAAAAAAAATTTGGCACACCACTTTGCCCAAGTCTAGCATCCATGAGTTGCATATAGATATTTTTTCGTCCACCTTGTGCCATGATCTTAGAAATAGTATTCTTGTAGAGTTTATGACTATGGGATCCCTAATGTTGCCCTAGATATCTTCAGACGGTATTGTGGATATTTCCCCCTTGACTATAGATTTCTTGTATTTCTTGGTTGCACAAGGAATAGGAGAAGTAGTATTGTGGATTGCGGCTCTCTTAGGTAGGGCCATTAGTGCTATTTATAACAAAATAGGGTTTTCCCTAGGATTTATAGATAAGAATTAAAATCTCACAAAGACACGAATGAAATGAAAGCACACTGTCATCCACAAGCTAACAAACCATCCCAATTCTCTCCTTTTGAATTCAAATAGCTTTAAAGGCAATTATAGAGGCATTTGAAAACAAGAGTTACAAAGAAAAGGTTACAAACTTACTTAGGAAAATAACTTGAATATTGTCAAGCAAGGTGTGGAATTTTGGTTGCAGAAACTTTGGCTCTATTAAGTCTTGTTTAACTCACATAACATGTGTGGTGAGGAAAGAATGAATCTCAGTTCAGATTTATCATGTGATTGCCACAACCATATGCAGATTTTTTACATTAATGGTGCTTCATGGTAATGCTCATGTACCTATTCCTTTTTTTTTGAAATTTGAACTGAAGTCACTTCACTTAACATGTTTGAACAGTTGAACTTATGATTAGATCAATGACTTGGATTCCCTATACATTTAGGATCAATGGGTATTGAAAATTTACAATTTGTAAAGTGGCTACCACATTAATCCATTAGTCTATATAGTTCTATCATTGAATGCTATATGGCACAATTTGCTATATTTGATAAGGAAATCAACAACTTAAGAAAAATGGAAGATCATTAGAAGCACCCACTTCTTCATCCCTAGATTTGCAAAAGCTCATTAGATTGAGCCAGATGAGAAACTGTACAAAGAGGTCTATGGTCCTCAAAAGATCTAAAGATTTTCCTTGGGTTTGCGTGAGGCATCCTTAAATCCATAGAAGCCTACCAAAATTCAACATGTTATCATTATTTCTTCAAAGGTCCGCCACATTTCTTTAGCACACTTCATGTAGATCCACCCTTGCTTGAATCCAATTGAAGTAAGACACCTTGACATAATAACTATTGAAAATCCTAGGTTGGATGTACATACATAAACATCATGCACTACTTTGGTGGATTAGAATATGAAACTTAGCTGTCCAAATTGGTCCATTTAAGTGTAGAAGCTAATTACTAGACAACATAAAGTGAAGAAAACAAACACTTATACATTGGGTAACACATTTAATATGTAAACTATTTATGTTATCGGAGAAGGTCGACAAGCAACAAATTTTGGTCTCAACTTTGAAATTTTTCCTTGAATAGCCAACATTAATGTTTACAAAGAACCTTAATAAGGGAAACAATGGAAAAGGGGGACACATAACACGAGAAAAATTTATAGGCTCAAAACTAGGTAGTCAACAAAGATTACACTTTGAGCTAGATTATGAATTTTCTTATATTGCTCATTAACACCTAGAACAATATCTATTGATCCCAAAACCAAGTTACAAGAAACCTTGCATTGTTGATACAAGTTAATAAATCCAATTGCCATATTCATATTGTAGTCATTTCAAGCATAACAATCAGCCAACATTGAGTAAGGACTTCAATATAAACTTAGGCTCAAATAAGATAGAGAATGAAAGGATCAAAGCCTTCTGACCTTGCCAAACGTATTGGTATGGTAGAGTGTTTCACCTGTTCAATATCCATTCTAGGTCTTTATCGAACTGAACAAAATTTTATATCATATATTTAACAACAAAAGCAAGAGAAATACCTTCGGAAGCAACTTGAATTCAAGCATAAGTAGTTGCCAAAGACTTCCTCAATAGCGAACAATTCCTTTTATTGTACCTTCCTATCCATTTTTGTAGGTCATTTTGATTTATCTCAATACTCCAAGCATAAATTGAGGGATAATCCATTCATGCAAACTGCACATTTAATCCATGTTCTCCAAGCCCTGTTAGAAGTGAAACAATCAAATAACATGACTGCATCTAGTGCATTGGTGACAATTTTCTTAGCTAGGGTTTTCAAATTCCTTGTCATATTTCCCAAAACTTAACTTTGTAAGCAATAAACAAAAAGAAATCTATAATAGCCTTATCCATTCGCAATTACCCAATCAAGACGTGTGTTCAAGGTGAGTTACAAGGTCAAACAATCAAGTGTTATAATATGAGTGATCAACATCTTAAGAATCAACATTATTACCTTAACCATATACTCAAGTGGCAATAGTGATAAGTTATAACCTTAACTTGTGTGCTCAAGCCAACAAGGTCAAACACAACCTCACACTAGACAAATAATGTCATACAAACATGAAGAAGCACACTAAACAATGCACATGGTCCTAGTCACAATTGTAGAAATTCTTAAGGTTGGATGGAGCATGACACCATATCATTAGTCCATTTTGGTTAATCACAAATTGTCATAATGAACCTCACTAGAAGAATGTTTGTGCAAACATATCTCCTTTAATGCATAACCAAATCATAGAGGACCATAGACAAGAGAAAAGGGATTGCATTTAAGAAACATCTCTATGAATCTAATTCCAAAGAACAACCAATGTTAGGATAACAAATATTAGGTAGCACAAGAAAAGAGGAAGCCCACTTATGACCTGCCTCAACATGGTCCCATTTGTTGATATGTGGAGCCTGATCCTACTTGATGTTAATATTTTGCCCTCTTTACTTGATGCGTTTTCCCCCAAATCAATTATCGGGGGAATGCAAGGGGGGCAAAGCTGTATCATATTTGCTGCAGAATTGTACTATAATACAATTAAAAAGTAGTTTGTAAAACTGCGCGAATATGAAGAGTTTTATTGTTGCAAATTGGAATTGAACATTCATGGTTTTAGACAATCACAACTTGGTTTTTTGGTTTCATTTTGTTGTGTGGAATTTGAATGGTTGAGTGCATGAAGTTGCTACAAGTCGCGTGGTGTAGCGTGTGAAGTGACATAGTTTATCGTAGGTTTGGCGATGGGCGCATGTAGCACTGTGCGTGGGAAAACAGAGCTGTGAATTTGTGGATTAATTGCTGCACATTGCAGCCATTTGTTGTAGGTTATTTGTAACTGTATTTAGTTGGAAGTTGATTAATAAATGGACTGTTGTTTTGTGGACATAGCCCAAGAATTTTAATGCTATATGGCACAATTTGGTGAACCACGTTAATTCTTGTTGTCTCACCTTTATTTTGTGAATTTTAATTCCTTTGTTTCTTTCCTCTATTTGTGTTTAATTAAATCTGCATATAATTGATAATTCAATCCCTCTATTTCCTGCCTACAATTCCTAACAATTGGTATTAGAGTAGTGGTGTTCGATAGTTTTGGCAAGAAAGTCTCACAGTTGAGTGGGAGTAATGGCAGAAGAGGGAAAGTTAAAGGTTGATAAATTCAATGGGCAAAATTATCAATTATGGAAGATGCGGATGGAGGATTATATCTATCGGGAAAGATTTATGGCGGCTGTTGCAAGGGAAAGTAAAGAAACCAACATCATTGTCTGATGAGGAATGGGAAATTTTGGACAGAAAGGCACTAGGAAATGTTTGGTTGTGCTTGACACCATTGGTGGCGTTCAATTTTTCACAAGCGAAGAAAACAAAAGAGTTGATGCAAACATTGGTGAAATTGTATGAAAAGCCTTTGTTTAATATGAAAACGATAAAAGGTGGATCGGTTGCTAATCGTTTAAGTGAATTCAATACGATTACCAGTCAATTGACTTCTGTAAATGTTAATTTTGATGAGGAAGTCAAAGCTCTCTTGATTTTACATTCTTTGTTTGAAAGCTGAAATGGCTTGGTTATGGCAGTTAGTAACTCTATTTTTGGTTCAAGTACATTGAAATTTGATGATGTTGGTGTGATTTTGAGCGAGGAAATTCATAGGAAAAACATTGGTGAAACTTCTACATTGGGCAATGTTTTGAATGCAAAAAATAAGGGTGGATCAAAGCAGAGGAAAAAGTTCTGGAGGTCATGGAAAGTCACGAGGAAAATCAAAGGATAAAAGGTCACGATCCATAGGAAAGAAGGATTGCTGGTACTGTGGCAAATTGGGTCATTTAAGGAAATATTGTTGGTCTTCGAAGAATAAAGGAGACAAACAAGATGGTGATAAGGAAGCAAATGTGGTAAGTCTGAAGATGATGCTTTGATTCTTTCCCTTGATAATGTTGATGATTCGTGGGTTTTAGATTCAGGGGCTTCATTTCATGCTATGCCCCATAGCAATTATTTTCTTGATTATGTCCAAGGAGATTTTGGGCTGGTTTATTTAGGAGATAACAAACCTTGTTAGATTGTTGAAAAGGGAAGAATTAAGATTAAGTTGCAGAATGGAAATCATTGGCTACTACAAGAGGTAAGACATGTTCCAAGGCTGAGTAGAAATTTAATTTCAGCAGGGTAGCGTGGTGATGAAGGTTGCATTTTTACTTTTAGTGATAAAGTTTGGAAGGTTACAAAAGGTGCCTTAATAGTAGCTAAAGGTGTGAAAGTAGGCACCTTATATTTTTGTATAGGTCATACTGTTCCTTCTACTTTAGTTGTTGCAGAGAAAAGAAAAAAAAGTTGTTGGAAAAACAATTGCAACAATTTGCTGCAGATTCGACAGTAGTTTCTGCGGGTTTTGTAACAGACTCAAGAATAGTTGCTATGGGTTCGCATGCAAAGACAAAAATAGTTGTTGCAGGTTTTGAGACAACAATGTGGCATAACAGACTTGAGCACATAGTGAAACGTGTATGAAAGTATTTCATTCTAAGAAGTTATTACCAAGTCTGAAATGTATTAATATGGATTTTTGTGAAGGTTGTGTGTATGGAAAACAAAAGAGAGTTAGATTTCTCAAGGATGGGAAGCAAAAGAAAGATGAGAAATTGGAGCTTGTGCATACGGATATATGGGGATCAACTCAAGTATCTTCTTTCGGTGGCTCTCGGTATTATGTTATTTTTATAGATGATGCAACTAGGAAGACTTGGGTGTATTTCCTTAAACAAAAATCTGATGTATTTGAAACATTTAAAAACTGGAGAAGTTTGGTTGAGAATGAGGCGGGTAAAAGATTAAAATGTCTCAGATTTGATAATGGTGGTGAGTATTGCAGCAAAGAGTTTGAGGATTATTGTTAATCTAATGGAATTCGTAGGTAGAAAACGGTTCTAGGGACTCCATAGGAGAATGGAGTGGCTGAGCGTATGAATAGGACAATAATGGAGCGTGCACAAAGTATGAGATTGCATGTTGGTTTTCCTTTAAACTTGTGGGAAAAGGCTTTTAATACCGTTGTTTATTTAATAAATAGAGGTCTTTTAGTTCGTTTGGGCTGTGGTATTCCAAAGGAAGCATGGATAGGTAAGGAGGTGAGTTATTCTTTTCTCAAAACCTTCGGTTTGAAGCATTTGCACATGTTGATTCTTAAAATAAAACCAAGCTGGAAGCTAAATCTAAAAAGTGTACCTTCATTGGATATGGCATTGATGAATTTGGTTATAGATCATAGGATTTTGAAAATCTGAAAATTGTTAGAAGCATGGATGTTGTAATCAATGAGAAGGTGTTGTACAAAGATTAGTTGTAGCAGCATGAGAAGAAAGAAAAAGATCATGTGGTGCTGGATGATACTCTAGAAAGTAATGTTCCAATGGTTCCTCATGCTCTGCAATAACAACAAGAAATGCCACAAACTTCAGTGAATGTTAGACGATCAACAAGGATAAGTAGACTTCTCGAAAGATTTTCTCCTCTGTATTCTATTTTATTAATTGATGTTGGTGAACCAAAACGGTATGATGAGGCTATGTAGGTGGATACAAATGATCAGTGGGAACGAGGAATGGAAGAAGAAATGGATTCCCTGTTGAAAAATCAGACTTGGGAATTATGCAAGTTGTGTGCAAGTAAAAAGGCTTTACCAAATAAATGGGTTTACAGATTGAAAGAGGAAGGAGGTAAGAAAAGATTTAATGCCAGACTTGTTGAAAAAGGATTTGCACAAAAACAAGGCATTGATTTTGATGAAATATTTTCTCTAGTTGTTAAAATGACTTCTATCCGTATTGTTTTAAGTATTGTGGCTGCTAAAGATTCACATCTTGAACAACTAGATGTGAAAACTGCCTTTCTCCAAGGGGATTTGGAAGAAATATATATGTAGCAACCACAAGGATTTGAGGTTAGCGGAAAGGAGAAATTAGTGTGTAGATTGAAAAATAGTTTATATGGCTTGAAATAGGCACCTTGGCAATGGTCTTTGAAATTTGATAGTTTTATGGTTGAGCAAGGCTACAACCAGTGTCATTTTGACCATTGTGTTTATTTTAAGAGGTTGGATAATGATAGCTATATTATTTTATATTTATATGTTGATGACATGTTTGTAGCGGTGTCTAACATGGATCACATAAGTGAGTTAAAACAACAGTTAGCAAAAACTTTTGCTATGAAGGATTTGGGGGCAGCGAAACAAATCCTTGGTATGATAATATCTATAGATAGGATGAACAAGTATATGAGTAATCCTGGAATGGAGCATTGGAATGTGGTAAAATGGATTCTTAGGTATTTGAGAGGTACATCAAATAAACATTTATGTTTTGGGGGCTCTAATACTGTTTTACAAGGTTATGTTGACCCAAATGTGGTAGGTGATATTGATACAAGGCGAAACACTATAGGTTATGTGTTTGCTATTGGTGGGACAACGGTGAGTTGGATTTTGAGGCTGCAAAAGATTGTTGCTTTATCAACCACGGAGGCAAAGTATGTAGCCGCAATAGAGGTAAGCAAGGAGATGATTTGGCCGCAATTTTTCTTGGAAGAATTGGGAAAACAGTAGGTTGATAATTATTTGTTTACAGATAGCCAAAGTGCCATTCATCTTGCTAATTTTTTTGCCTTGCATTCAAAGACAAAACACATACACCTGAGATATTACTTCATTCGGTCAGTGTTGGAAGATGGATAGTTAAAGCTGAAAAGGATTTATACAAGTGACAATCCAACAGACATGTTTACGAAGGCGTTGACACGGGAAAAATTGAGCTCCTCTTCAGCTTCTATTGGCCTTCAAGATTAAAATAATGTAATTAAAACAACAAAGTCTAGAGGTGCTGATTTCTAGTGGAAGCTATAGGGGCAGCGGTGTTATGTGATTAATCTCCAAGTGGGAGATGATATGGTGTGGAGTCTGATCAATCTCCAAGTGGGAGATTGTTGATATGTGAAGCCTGATCCGACTTGATATTAATATTTTTCCCTCTTCACCTGACGCGTTTTCCCCCCAAATCAATTAATTGGGGAATGCAAGGGAGGCAAAGCTTAATATTTGAATAAAGAATTTGTTGCAAAATCGTATTATAATTCAGTTAAAAAACAGTTTGTAAAATTGGCCGAACATGAAGAGCTTTATTGTTGCAAATTGGAATTGAACAGTCACGGTTTTGGATAGTCACAACTTGGTTTTTTGGTTTCATTCTGCTGCATGGAATTTGAATGGTTGTGTGCGCGAAGTTGCTGCAAATCGCGTGGTGTAGCGAGGGAGGTGACAAAGTTTATCGTAGGTTTGGTGATGGGTGCACGTAGCACTGTGCGTGGGAAAATAGAGCAGTGAATTCGTGGATTAATTGCTGCACGTTGCAGCCATTTGTTGCAGGTTATTTGTAACTGTATTTTGCTGGAAGTTGATTAATAAATGGACTGCTGTTTTGTGGACGTAGCCCAAGAATAGGGTGAACCACGTTAATTCTTGTTGTCTCACCTCTATTCTGTGAATTTTAATTCCTCTGTTTGTGTTTAATTAAAGTTGCATATAATTGATAATTCAATCCCTCTATTTCCTGCTTGCAATTCCTAACACCATTGTGGAGGACTCTTATCATATAAAGGTTAAATACATTTGGACTCCGAAGACCATGAACGTTGACAATAATGGGAATCATGAAATCTTAGACTTAGTCTACCCAATAATTTATATTCATTGAGTGTAGGGGAAATAGGTGCCATAACAAGTAAAATCAAAGAAAGACAAATTGATATGTTTCTCTTTTAAGAAACAACCGAGGATAGGAATATAAGAAAACCCAATTATAGGCATCTACGATGTGGCAAGCAAATTCATTATTGTGAGAAGGTCAAGTTCATAGTTGTATGGAACCCCCAAAGGTATGTCTTTATTTCCCATAACTACCATGTAAGGGGGTTGCTGTATTTTAGCATCTCTACAACAAAGTCTGCATTTTTGTTACTAAACATATGTAACCCTGCAATAGGGAATGAAAAAATCTTGATTTTAGGTCAGCTAAAAATCTGGGTTCTAAAGAACACTGCCCATCCCCTCATTCTCCTGGGGGATTTCAACACAATCAGAACATTTGATGATTAAAAAGAAAAGATTAAGATTCAACAAAAAAAACAGAAATAGATTAATGTTGCTAATCTTCAAAACAAGAAAGCAGAGAAAATTCTGATTTCACACCAATGGATCATGCCTCTCCACATGGCCAATGGTGTTGTTAAAGCACTAAAATTTCTGATCATTGGCTGATTACATTTAGCATTCAACTAGTATTAAGAAAAACTAGAAGCCCATTTAGACTTGAAGGGATGTTGTGTATTGATCTCACATTCATGGAAAATTCCTAAGGTTCAAGATGTATTAGCTAAAAATCTGGGTTCTAAAGAACACTGCCCACCTCCTCATTCTCTTGGGGGATTTCGACACAATCAGAAAATTTGATGATTAAAAAGAAAAAAATAAGATTCAACTAAAAAACAGAAAATAGATTAATGTTGCTAATCTTCAAAACAAGAAAGCAGAGAAAATTCTGATTTCACACCAATGGATCATGCCTCTCCACATGGCCAACGGTGTTGTTAAAGCACCAAAATTTCTGATCATTTTCTGATTACATTAAGCATCCAACTAGTATTAATAAAAACTAGAAGCCCATTTAGACTTGAAGGGATGTCGTGTATTGATCTCACATTCATGGAAAATTCATTCAAGATGTATTAGCCAGTTCAAATTCAACTTTTCAACCATCTCCTCAGGAACCAGGTTGTCTATACCCTCACTATAGATGACAAATTTGCAATATTTTCCTCCTACTTTACACCTAGTTCTAAACAAGTTCATTGTATTGGTCCCTCTTTCTCCAAGTGCTTCAGCAAGGCCCTTCTCATGACTAGTGACTCAGCATATTTAGGGTCATCTTTTGACTCTTATGATCTCGAGGGCCCTTCATCCCCAAATGCAACTCTTGTGCTACCTTTTGCTCTCCTATCTTGACCTTGAGATTTGAGAACACTCAAACACTTGGTGCACTTCTCCACACTTGAAGCTCGTACCTTTGAAAGTTCTCTCATTTTGCTCATATTTGTCTCTACCCTATTGATATCCACTTTTGTAGTGTATCCCACTAGCCATTTTATCTTTGCAATAAGATTTGCCATCATCCAGTTCTTTGTGGTAGGTATCATGGTTCCTTCCTCCTTCCTTCACTATAGTAGGCACCACTACCCTTGTGGTAGGTACTATCTGATGGAACACACACTTATATTGAGAGTGGCGGTGGGGGGGAGGGAGAGAGGTGAATCAGTATAGATTAAAACTTTACTCCTTCACTTAATCAAGCATAGCAATATTACTTAAGCCCTAATTATCCATACAATTGAGAACATGCACAAGAGACACACAAGTTTATGTGGAAATCTTTATGAGAGAAAACCACGGCAAAATCTTGCTGGCATAAAACTTCTTACAAAATTCATAGGCACCAACCCACTGGAGATTCCAATCCCCACCACTGTGCACCAACTCAACAAGAGACTCCAATCTCTTTCAATAAGAGGTTCCAACCTCACGATCTCCTCGAGTAGGAGGCTCCAACCTCCACAAGAACAATGTGATAATTTTATTTGCAACTTCTCAGATCTGCCCTAACACCTTCTCACAAATCTGCTAAGCTCCCCTTCGTAGATCTGCAATATAGTCTTCACAAAATCAGAAATAATGTCTTCACAAAATTGACAATAATGTCTTCATAAATTCGGCAATGATGTCCTCATAAAATCTGCAATAAATTCGTAGTGAAATTTTGCTTATAAACCACCATGATCTTGCTAGTATCACTTCTTTTCCCTTTCACAAAATCACTGCTATAAATCTGCTCACATGTCTTATAAATTTGCTTGAATAGGCTTTTATTTCTGCTCTTCATATAAGAATTATTCCTTGAATTAATTAATTAATAAACCCTCTCACAACCTCTTATTTATACCTCTCAAAATGCCTCTTCACTCAAGGGAGGTGACTCCTCCAAACAGGTCGGCCATGCAGCAAATAATTTTTTATTTATTTTAATATCTTTGCCCAAAGTTGTTCACACCTCTCTAGGGGGCCGACCCAATTTGGGAACCCCAAAATAATAATAAAATTAATTTAATTTTAATTTTATTCCCTAATATGGGGTGGCTCCAAGGGGGGTCGGCCTCATAAATAATAAAGCATTTAATTTTGTTTTTATTTAATTTTATTTAGGGTCACCACAATCACCAAGACGCCTTTGACATCAATGACAACATTTTTCCAACACTATCAATCCTCCTTTTTTCTCTATATGGTTTTTTCTCGCCACACCTTGACTTTTCTCTCTATGATCTCTTTTCTTCTCTTCTTTGTTTCTTTTGTTTAGTTTGTAATAAATACCCCAATTTTTTTTTTTGGAAATTTTCAGCTGAATTGAAACTACATTGCAATGTTCTTATCACTTTTTGATCGCCTAATTCTCGAGATGGAAAAGGTGAAAGTATACGGTGTATAGGACCACACCAACTATCTAAAAAACAACAATATTGAAAGAAATACACTAGGCGGTAGAGCCGACCAAAACTTCACTTTAGTGGAGTGTGCTATGCAAGAACTCAAAGGAAAACACTTCTATGCTTATTCGATGGAGTGTGTAGTTACAATGAGTACAAACACTTTTCGCTTATACATTAGAGTGCACAATTACATAACTCGATCACTTCTCGCTTATTCACCGAGTGCAATCACACATGATAGCTTCTTCCACTTATTCAGTGGGGTAATAAAATACAATAAAGTGCAAGATGGAACCATTGGCGGTACTACCATCTAGGGTATCACAAGATAATATGAAATGCATTACAAATCATCATTAGAGAACATTAACTCTCTGATTAAAGCTGATATATAGTTCTGATAGCAAATGTAATCTGCTGCAACAACCCAAAATGAACCAAATAACATGGATATACAAAATACTCAAGAACTCAACAAAGGTATACTTTGATAGATGATATTAGAAGCTGATTGAAGGTTTGATATCACTAGGTTCTGCTAATAAACTGCCAAATTAGAATTGAACATACTATAAATTGTGGAAGACAATACTTGGAAGCATCCAATACAAATTAGAACTGAAACACCACTCCAAATTGTACGGCCAGCAAGAAAAACAACCCAAAATGTCAAGGAACACCTTCAAAACGCTTGGCAATGTTGGATAATGGCTGCGTGCTATTGAAGATAATAAGAGCTTGTTGATTACTCAAATTTGACTAAGACTGAAAAATTATAAGATCCTCCAAAAAACTAGAATTTGCATTGTAAGTCCTAAAGATCTGAAACCCATCTCAAGCATCCTAAAATTATATACATGAAATATAACTTAAAGTATAAGGAAGTAAATGTCACTTATACTTGAATGTTTATTTCATCCCTCATGCCCCCTAACGATGGGTACATGTATGACCAACAATAAAGGTGGTAAAGCCTTCAAAATTGCAACTTCATTCTTCATCAGTATAGGTGGCTAGGTAAGAATTATATGGTCAACTTCTCTCCTTTTCAGTGATTGGCCATTGAAAAAAGCTTCGAACCTGCAAACCTTTCAGCAAACTGAACAATTCGTGAACTCTCAAATATGCTGAAACTGAAAATTAACTTATACAATTTTCTCATAGGCACTTTGTCAATTTCGTAAACTGTGTTGGCAAGGAACTAGTTCGGCGACTTGACAGGTTCACAAACCCCAATCTTTGTCAACAAAAGATTTTAAACTCCAAAACTTATCCAAATCGAATTGAAATTCTCTTGAAGCAAAAGCACAAAACCAATTGAAAGCACACCAAAACTGAGCCAAAATCTGAAATGTTTTTGAGTGATGCAAGATTGCCCATACACCTCGGATGCTCCTACATCAGTAGAGGATTCCCTTGTATTCACAATTAGTTGTAGTGGAATGTTCTTGTGCAATTTCAGCTGACCATAAATGCTTTGACAAATGGGTACATGGAGAGGAAATTATACAAGCCTTTTGAAGAGCAAGAGATAATCATAGTTACACAACCGTTAGGGACGGGGGGACAGGTTTCTGGGACGGGGAGACAAAGGGGCCTCAATTTGGGGACGGTGGCGGGGTGTATATACTATATACTATACATATGGTACTTAAAATGCTAGTTATGAAAAGATGTATAAGACTATTAAAAAGTAAAATAGCAAAATTGCAAATGCCAAATTGAAATACTAAATAGTAAATACTTGAACATTGAAGTTTTCAATATCGAATTACTAATTAGAAATTAGAATACTCAATACTACATAAAATTTTAAATTGTCGAATCGGCAAATGGAAGATTTCTATTATATGATATCAAAAATATCTGATCATAAAGATGATTACAATGAGTAGCATGATATCAAAACAAGTACAAAATAAAAATGACAAAATGTAGTGAAGGAGGCCTCAAAGAAATAATAAAAAAATGGGTAATTTTTTTTTTAAACATGTGCTTGAAGTTGCCACCGTGGGATGCTCCAAGGACGAACAGGTGTCCCCCTTAGCCTCCCGGGAACGTCGGGACATCCCCGCATCCCTGGCGGCGAGTGGAAAAATTGGTGGCGTTGCTGGGGACTTGGGAACGCCGTCCCCACGTCCCGGGGAAGTCCCCGTTCTGGGAACGCTCAGGATTTAGGGGGGGGATGCGTCCTCGGGGTACATAGGAGATAATGAATTCATAACTCCGAAGCAGAAAGCAGCTGTAGAGAATAATTATTCTTTATTTAATCTTTGTCACATTTCTCAAATTAAAATTTTATCTTGATAATGGCTCCCAAAGTTGTGCCCGAAATGTCAAAATGTTTTAGCTCTTTTCATATGGTGCATCTAGAAGCTATTCACTCAAACACTAACACTTCAAAAACCTGAAACAAGAAATAAAGTTTGTAGTATTGTTCAAATAATCAAGACTTCATAAACATGATTTGTTCATCTTACTAAAACAATATTAGTATAAAGCTAATATTTGAGACAAGAAAGGTTCGCAAATGTAATATAAGGTTGGCTTTACTCTGCCGTGTATTCAATTTCAATAATTGGCTAACTTAATTTTATAAATTGTTAATTTTATTATGTATATTTATTTCATTATGTTAATATTATGTGAACATATTCACAATGTTTTATAAAACACATACTACGTATTATAAAATAGATAATCTTTGTTAATGAAATTTATTGTATTTCACTATTTTGCAGTATTCAAAAGGACCCTAAGGACAGGATGTCATCTTTGGATCTCTTGGTAACAAGATCTGGGCATTTTTGTATGCATGAATCTTCTGTTATTTTTTAAAATGCAGTTTTATCAGGGAGGCTAGTTATTTCAGTCTGAAGGATACATGATAATTCTTGATAATTTTCTTGACCTTTTAATTTTTGTCTAAGCTAACTATGTGGGGTTCTCTGCAGAGTCATCCATTCATCAAGAAATTTGAGGACAGGGACATTGATCTTGCAATTTTGATCCGTAGTTTAGATCCCCCTGTGTAATTACTTTTTGCATCATGAGAAAACGATTGAGACAATGAAGTATATTTTTCCTAATCCAGGGTTATTTTGAAAGTATTGAAGTCACCATAATAAGTAGCATCTTGTCACGTAAGTGTTATAAGAGGACAAGACTGCCAAATGACCACTTGGAAGAAATGTCATATTTTCTGAAATGATATGCCTTCACTTTGTAAATTTGAGTTGTGATCTGTAATCTGTTGTGTGGCTTTAAAAGATATTTAGGGACAAAATGGGCGTTATTTTTCTTTGGAGGAAAATATCATGCTGGGTAGAGCCATCTGATATATATTTGAAGGGTATTTGTGCAGTGCCTATGTGACTTCCACAATAGACAGAATACTCGAAAGATATTGAAGTAGGAAAAAGTAGAAGCACCAAGTTTTGACAAGGCATAGATCTGGAGCACAAGGTTAGCCTTTCAGATGGTGAAACTAAAATAATTTGTGTAGAATCTTTTTTATGGGGGGGACAATAGAGCCAATGGTCTTGAATATAAGGCTTGGCTTTCATATGGTTAAAGTAACGCAGCCAATACGTAGAAGCTTTAATGGTGAGAGAGGGATAATGAGATGGATGCTCATGTTTCATACTTTGTTACCTACCCATCTCAGACACAAGCACATGGTTCAATGTAACACAAAGTTGTGTTATATTTTCTCCTCCCTTTTTTGTCTTTGCTTATGAACTGGCACGCCAATCGGATTATTTAAAATTACAGGTTTTTGAGTAAGTTTTTGGTTCCTTGAAAGGATTTGGCCTTGTTGCACCAAAAGGTTAAACACTGCCAGATAAACTGAATTCACAATTTTGCTTGTTAGTGTGAAAGCAGTAGAATCTGTTGGATCATCTGCTTAGTGTTTTTGCAATGTGTATCCTCAGCATGTCTACAACTATTAGATTTACTTAATCACTTGATATCTCTTTGACTATCATCTGTTTGAACTGAAGCAAGTTGTTTAATGACATTCATTAGGAACCTTAAACCTCCAACAATTGAGACATGTAAAACGCTGGGAAAGAATTTTCATTGCACTCTTTTTTATTTTTGAATGCATATGAGCATTCTTATTTAATATTATTATTATGTCCAAAATAATTTGATTTTATCTTCGAGGTATTTTCAATTGACAAATTCATCACAGAGCTTGCATTTACTAGAAAATTTATTTCCAATATGTTGGAGTATTTTTTAAGATACGGAACCTCTTACCTTTTTACATTTACAAATCTATTGGTAATTTCCACTTGTTCAATTTAGATTGCAATTTCAAATTATTGAAGTATACAGGTGCTTAATGATTCATTTCAAATCACGTGTTTTTGAAGCACATGTTGTACGACATCATCCATTCCCACTCCAATATTTTGTGATGTAAACAATTGGCACTTGCCATTGTTCCTTAACATAATGGTTCTAGATCTACCTTTCAATGTATTGGCACATGAGAGATTATTTAGGTGTCCAAATTCATTTTTACAAAGGAGGATTTTATAAAACCATCTTCAACCATTTCCTATGAGCCACTCCAACAACTTTCAAATCATCGACTATCCACTAATAAGGCTGAAAATATATTGCTAACACTTACATATAGAACAAAATATTTTTGGATCACAAGGATAATAAAAGCCATCGAGCCCCCCCTTGATTCAAAAAGCAAAATCAAATAATCTAGAGCACTAATAAGTTTGATTCATTGTCATTCTATAAACTCAAGCTCTTATCTCTTCGTAATGATCAACTTGCAATGAAACCTATATGCATTCTTTTTATCTTATTCTTTGCTCCATATTCCTTTTGTGATCGACATTAATCCAATTGTAGTCTGAGAATTAGAGGACAATGTTGTGTGTAGAAATAAGGTTATAAAACAATGCTAATAGAGATATTTATGTCTATTAAGGGTTCAAATGAAAAAACTTTATAAAAGAAACATGACTATGCAAACAACATGAAAATGTTGCCATTCATCCACTGATATTTTGTGAATATACAAATAATTATAGAAGTAATGGTGAGAATGTAGGCTCTTGTGATTAGGTTGGGAGAAAATGTCCACTTGATTTATTGAAACACACTAGAGTACAACCTTACTAGGTTGAATAAGGTAACATGTCTTACTAATCAACATAGTAGTTTATGGTGCATTTCCTATGTGGCTCGTATTGTGCCAAATGTCAGATCTTGTATACATGAGCAACACATGCACTTGCACCAATACAATAAGATTAGCTTCATATACACTTGACACATGGCTACCTCTATTCCATATTGATCATGCCAACCAATCGTTACCATATAGATTTGACATTTGACACAACCTTTGCCACATAGAAAGCACATCATACATGTATGATAGATGTTTGTATATTGTGGAAGCGTAATTGACAACCTATTGCATATCTCACTGTACATTTTATAAACTAGCATTTATCTAATAAGCCTTGTACCATCATTTGGCTTGGTCTCTTGTACTCCGAGGTGTTTTGGCAAATTAGGATGACACTTTCCCCTTGCTTGATCATTGGACAATGCTTTCTTATTAATGCATTTGTGATTATTTGTACATTCACACAATATCAATAGATGGACAACATATTCTTCATGCTTTTATGGTCTTGTGCTAGTTGATTGGCATGATCATGTGGAGTAGATGTGGCCATGTGTTAAAATCATATGGAATTGAACCACTCATATTAGGGTGGGCGCATATGTTGCCCTTGTTTAGATCACACTATAGAAAGTTTGTTAAAGTTGTTGAAGTGTATACTAAAGAATGCATCATAGTTATCTTGCATTAAATTGCATGGGGTTGTTGGAATCAATTCTTGCATTGAGTTGCATAATCAATGCTTGTGTTAAATTGAATGGGGTTGTTGGAATCAATGCTTTTTTAATATGTGAATTAAGCCATTTTTTCAAAGCATTTCATCCATGTGTGAATCATCTTGTTGTGGTGTTGTTTGCACAACGAAAGAATGTGGCATGATACAAGCTTATGTTGAGTTGATGTGTTGTAAAGCCATTTTGTCAAAGCGTCTCATCCATGTGTGAATCATCTTAGTGTTGAGTTGCTCACACAAGGAAAGAATGTGGCATGATATGATTTTAAGTTTAGTTGATGTGTAGGAGTGTTGTGCAAAATTGTGCATGGGTCGTCCATCCTTTCTTGTAGAGCAATGATCTCCATTGTATTTGGTGCATAATATGAACTTAACTAATTTTGGTATGGGAAACCATTGGTTATTTTGAATTGTTGCATGGTTGTGTCTAAATCTTTTGCCCTTTCTCATAGAGTAGTGTTTGCATTAAATTGGAAAGATACTCGAAGGTGCTAATGTAAAAAAATAAGATAAGTTTTATGTAGGATGTTGCTTGGTGATTGCATGTTTGTTAATGTCTTGTAGATGTGAAGTAAACAAGCTTTTATGAAGCTCAAGAATCAATGAAGGCCTAAAATTGTACTTCTACCCAAAAACTAGTGAAGGTTTAAAGTGTTTTGATGTGGTGGTTTTTAAATTGTGATTCTAATTATGCATGCTTATAGAAGACTTGGAAAGCAAGTCCTTGTACTTTGGCACCAAAAGGTGCTGTTGAACTTGTATGTCCTTGCTCAGAGAAGTTGGTCTCTATACATAAGAATTAGAACATAGAGCATTGCATAGCAGTGGAGTGCTCATGATCTAAGAGAATGTTGCTAGATGAAGTGGCTCATTGGCTCAAAATGTTGAAGTGTTTGCTCTAGGCATTATTAATGAGTTTTAATGTGGTTGTATAATGTAGTGCATTTGTTGTAGTCAAATTGAGAGCTTGACTCTCGAAGTGAAGTTGTATAGGTTTCATATGCTTTTAGTCTCAAAAGTTGTTTTTGATGTTGATGTTGACATTACCTATTGCAAACATGGAGCTACATGGGCTAGCCTTTTGTAAAGATATGTTTGATAAATAGTCATATGGTTCTGCATAGATTATGTAGATGTTTGCATTGGTTGCCTATGAGAGCAATTTCTCTCATTTTATTGAGCACAAATATTGTCAAATTTGGTGCATGAGAGACATAAGAGGGCATGCAACCAAAAGGTGTGAAGAGAGCATCTTGTTCAACTATTTGACTTAATTGTTGTTGGAAGCCAATCTTGCAACTAGTTTGTAGTAAGGTTGGTAGTGGGTGCATATGTTCTAGATGATTACTTTCTTGTGTGTTCAATTTGTAATTGAAAAGTATATGTTGGACTATTATGTATGACCATTTGGCTAGGGAGCCTATGACTCTATAAGGCTTCTTCTATATAGAATGTTGTTGATGGTCACCAATCCATTGATGTGTAGAGATTTGCTAGCTACTATTAAGGTTTCTTCATGCGAATGTGATCACTTCTCTCCTAAGGGATAGCCAATTCTCTTAGGATAGGAAGCCACAAACAATGTAGCGTTATGTTGCAATGGAGTGATGTCAAAAATCAAACTTTGAGACTTTAGAGCACAAGGCAATAGTTGGCACTAATGGCAATGAGGTTGAGTCAATTCATGCAAGCAATTCTATTCATTTAGAGAGGTTGAAAAAAAACTACTTTCATCCAAAGAGGCTAGTCAATAGCCATATCTGCTTAGGAAATATTTTACTTTGTGCTTCCTTCTTCCAAGGAGTGTTGTGGAGATTAAGAGTGTAATATTGCTTGGAACTTGACAAATGTGTCTAATGATAGGTGAAACGAGATCAAGCCTTTATGCTCTCATACCAATGGTTCTATTTTTAACTAAGCGTTAAATGACAACCTTGTGCTGTAATAAGGTTATGGAATAATGCTAATGGAGATATACTTATTTCTATTAGGCGTTTGGATGCAAAAGCTTTATAGAAGAAGCATGACATGAAGAAATAGTCCACACAAATAACATGAATAATATGTTATCTTTCATTAATTGATATTGTGTGGATATATAAGTAATTACAAAGACAACGGTGGCAAATCAAGTTCCTATGGAATGTGTTCACTTGATTTTCCAACAAGAATACCAAGGTCGTTTCAAATGTTAGGTTCATATGGTGCTAGTTGGTTGGCATGATCATGTGTAGTAGATGCAACCACATGTTATATGCATATGAATTTGAGTTGATTATATTGATGTAGGTGCATATGTTGCCCATGTGTAGGTTGCACACAATGTGGAAAAGTTCTAGGAGTTGGCAATGTTGTTGAAGTTGAAGTGCATGCTCTTGAACCTATGTGATATGACTAAATAGTATGCACACAACTATCTTGTGTTAAATTATGTGAGATTGATGGAATAAATTCTTGCACAAATGTGGGCAAAGCCATTCTATTAGAGTCTCATTCATGTACAAATCATGTTGGTGCTATATTGTGGACACAAGGAAACTTTATATGTGAAAAGCTTAAGGTTGAGTTGATGTGCAAGATGTGTTGAATTGTGCATGGGTCAAACATCCTTTAGTCATTCACATCCAATGTCCTATGCCATTGCATCTTGCAATCTAAAGATCTACTGCCTATTCCTAACACTACCTCACATAATCATTGAAAAGTGCATTATTCATCATCTTTGACCATCAATATCATATGTAGTATGCACAATTTGTGTCATTATCACATATCTTAGTGATTATCTTGTACTTGCAACCCTTAGGTGCATCAACATTGATTCACAAATGTTTGAACACACACAAAACAATTGACCACACTTTACCATATATCTATAGCATAAGAGAGACACGTGAAGAGGTAAAATCACTTATCAACTAATCATGATGACTTATCCCCTCTCCCAATTAGTGAAGAGGTGGGAAACATAAGATCATAAATCCACTAGACTATTGCTCCTCATTAAAGCTTAAGAAAGGAAAACCATATTAAAAACACATTGAGCATGAAATCCATATTAAAAACACATTGATATGAACACCATGTTAAAACACATTCAACATGAAAGCCAAAATTGCAAGCATATTGAATTGAGCAAATGGAAAACCATATACTCTTTACCAAACTTGCCTCTCAACCAATATACACAATCTCTAAGTCATAAATGAACTAGAGAAAGGAATGATTCTAAATCCTTGTGGAGAGTCTTCCAACCACTTCATTGACACCTGAGGCTCTACTCTTCTAGATGCAAAATAAAAATACCATAATATCTTTGATAGCCATGAGAGCACACTTGTGCATGTTAAGAGTGGCCATTATAGAACTCAAAAATTAAGGGTGTTAGATTGTATTGAGAATGTACATGTTACAATCGATATCTCTATAAAACACTTATGGGAGACTTTGAAATGAAAAAATAACCATACAAAAAGATTTAGAATATGCTCAAACCTCCTAAATGAGTGCTCACACTAGGCTTTGACAAAAAAAATTAATAACTTGTTGGGAAACATGATTTTAAGAAAATTATTATAGGTTTCAAAGTCATGATTTATCACATGCCTTCACAATTGTCTCCAAACCAATTCAACTACATTATGTTCTTTTCTACTAGTGAGTGTAGCAATGCAAATGTTGTAGGTTGTCTAAAACATTGTGTATATGCATTTATTGAGATTCAAGCCAATAACCATTAGATTGCAAATATTTAAAATATAAATCCTAACTCATCTATAAAACACGTGTGATCATTCTATCACTACAACAACATGACTTTACCCACCTCTTTATGCTATAAAATTATCCACAAAAGTGTGGATCAATTAGTATTGTTGGCAATGATTAATCAATGTGGCATTGATTTATAAACTATTGTCTTCAAATCTTCTTGTGCTTTGTAGATTGTTGTACCCAAACCAATTTTTTTGCTTCAATAAGGCATTTTGCTTAAAATAGTCTAAACCTTGTAAAAATGATGTCAGAACATAGTTTTTGGGAAAATCAAGTATGGGTTTTTAGTCAGTTTGATGTTAGAAAGATATTGGGGAAATTTGAAAAAAATAAAAATTAGAGTTTTCGGACCCTTGTTTTTAGGTCAAAAGCACTAAAAATTGAAACTTGTTAGAATTGACTAAAAAATGTTTTGATTGGCTTATTTCACTTCATGATCACAATGGTGAAGTTAGATTTAGTTAAAAGTCAATTTAAGTTTGGTGGTATTTTTCGCTTTTTCAAATGGAAAGTTAAGACCTCTGAGGTCATCAATGGCAGATGGCCATATACTAGGTGTTGAAAGCTAAGCTTAAAATGCTCAAATGAAGAATCTATGGCGAGATAGGTGAAAAATGGTGCTTCATCTCAGAGGGGATTTTTTGCTGGGATGAAAATCATAACTTTTTTCTAACTCTAGAGCAAACGAGCCCCTGCTGGCTAGGGGCGCCCTAGATTTCAGAGGCCCAAATTTCATTTGTGAGGTTTGTCACTTCCAAGAAGACTTCTTTGAAATACTATTAGCTTCACAATGAGCCTACCAGCCAGCTTGAAAGATCTGTCTAACACCTTAAATTGGAGTTTGAACGAGAAATGAGGGAGAAACATTGGAAGGAAAAGCGCACCTCCTAGCTAGGGGCACCCACCTTTTTGAGGGACCAGATGAAGGTTTTTGACCAAATGATACCCAAAATGTTTGTCTCAGACTTGATCAGGCTTCACAACAAATCTGTTCGTGGGTTAATTTGAGTTGCTGAACTGCCGAACTCAGGAGTCAAACATAAGGTCTAATCATGGTCAAAATATCAAGAAAACAACAAAAAGCGCCCCTAGACGCTAGGGGCGCCCAAGGTTTTGGAGCCTTTAATGTAGTCTTTTTGGTCATCTCAGGTATTCATCCTATTCGTGTTACTTCCAACTTTCCATTGCATACCTCAGCCGGGTCAGAGGACGAGTCACAACTTGTAGCCGAGGATTTAGTGTGGATTCAACTAGTTTAAAAAATGGCTCTCTAGGAACAAAAGCGCCCCTGGAGGCTAGGGGTGCCCTTGATTTTAACCTAGCAGATGATGATTTTTGGAAAAGTGCTCTCCAAGAGCTCTTATGCAGAATGGAGCCAACTCTGCAGTGAGCCTGCCAGTCAGTTCTAAAGTTTTGCTAAACGCCGGTGAATGTGAGATGAAGGGAGGTCAAAATCACCTTCAAAATGATGAAAATTTGACTAAGTCAGAAGCCAAAAGTGTGGAGGCCAGGGGCGCCCTAAATTTTGAAGCCTCAGATCTCAAAATTATGGATTGCAGCCTCAAGGAGTTTCTTGTCAGTTTTGATCCTGCTCTTCAATGAAACTATCATCCACTCTACTAGATACATTAGTCAATCAGAATCAATGATTGAACATGGGCTCCAATGAGGTTTGTAAATGAAATTTTCAAGAAAATTTCTAACTCTGGAAAAGTGACGCCTAGAGCCAAGGTTTGAATTTTTGACTCAAGTACATGTAGCGGCCTTGAAAGGTGGAGGTTGTGAACCAAACTTAAATATTATTTAATCTTCAGTTGGTCGACTTCAACTAAACTTAATTTTTGCTTGCAAAAGGGCGACTTATTTTTTTGCATGTACAGTTAACTGAATTTGGTCCAATTAGAAGATAGTGCTCTATTTAGGGAAAATTTCTCAATCAGTTAACTTAGTTTTGGGGTTCCAATCAGAGGGTGTCGTACATTTTTGAGATCCAATCAGGGTGGCGCCTAAATTTAACATGTTTGTGACGACTTCAGACTTAAATTTATTTATTTAGGTCATATTGGCCCCATTATTCTCATAACAGGTGCAAGCAAACACAATTTTCTTGAGCAAAAGAAGATTTGGAGGTGCTTCGCGTAATATTTTTCAGTGTTCTTCGCAATGCCAAGTCCAGATTGTTTAGAAGATACATTTTCCAGACTTCATTTTTCGAGTGCATGCAAAATTCATCGAATCTAGTTCAAGAATAGGGGACTTTTACAAAGGCAGAATAATAACTTCTATTTTCTATCTCAAATTCTTCTATTCTTGTCTTAGGTTTTCTCTCACATGTCAAAGTAAACAACAAAATTTTCAAAATTTGATCATCTGGGTTCACCTATTTCAGCGTCAACAACCAAACCCATGTCTTAGATTTTTTCGACAAAATTGCCTTGTTGCTTCCATTCTGGAAGCACTGCGCTTTTTTTCGAAGATTCCTTTGCATGTGGGCCAAAAAATCACTTTTTCTAAAATTGAATCATTTGGGTGTGCTTAGAATTCCATTGCCTACAAAACCCATATGTCAATTTTCTCAGGAAAATTGCTCCGGGAAGCTCTAAAACCCCTATAGTTCTCGATTGAAAAACCTTTGCATGCCTTGCTAAAACTCACTTTTTTGAATTTTTGATGATTTGGGTTTTCTTAGAATTCAATTCTCTACAAAACCCATGTTTCAGAAAAAAATCATTTTTTTCCCACAACTAGGTATTTTTAGCCTCATCTAGAGCTTTTTTTAGCTTTTTCTGAAAGTTGTCCAAACATACCCGACTTTACAGTAAAAAATCTAGATTTTCAAAATGCAATTCAACCTTATAGATTACAAGGCTAAATCGGCCTTGGTGCATGAATTTTTGAAAACTTTCGATTCAGACTTGGGTCATGTCTATCCAGTGGTCAATCTAAGCATGTTGGAAGGTACCAATAGCACGACAGTCAAAAATCTTGAGTGTTTCAGGTTGCTGGCAACAACGTCTATTCCTATCATGGTTTTTGATCTCAAGTTTGTTCTTGCATGCATAAAGCACTACGATTCATCCACAAGACAAATGAGATCAGCCGATGGAAGAGTCATTTGCAGCCTCAAGCCAAGGGACATTGAGAAGTGCTTTGCTATTCCTCCCCGCTTAGATAATTTCATTGTAGTCATTGAGGCTTGTGATAAGATATGGTATGAAGACAAAGGAAGATCTCAGAGAAAAGTTTCTCAGAGATGGTTAAAATTAAAAAAGACCAACATGCCAAAGAAGGTTGGTCGTGGGGAGTTCAAGGATGAAATTGCTATTTTGATAACTTTTCTCAACCGGGTTACAGGTCAGGAGGAAGCTAATATTTTTCTACTGTGGATGTTCTATGTCATTTCTTCGATCGTCAACGGTAAAGAACACTTTGACTAGGCCATGTTAATCAGCGAGTGCCTTCACCAGCAAATCATTGGATTCCTCAAAATCCACGAGTTTCACATGGTTTCTTTCCTAGTCTACTTAATTGCATTTTATGGAAATTTTAGACATTTGAAGACCAATGGGACTCTTGGTGTTCAACATGTTCACATATATTACTCACAATTGGAGTTCTCAAAGGATGAACAAGATTTCAAAGAGGTGAATGATCACTTCCTCATGAAGCAATCAGAGACCTCGATAATGAGATGCACATCAGGATTTCACTAGAGGAAAAATCAACAATAGAGAGTTGGGTAGATTGGTTCATTCAGTTCCCCACTTTCACATATATTTGAGTGTAGGTTACATCGGAGAACCTATGATGCTATTGAGGTACCCGTTAGACAAGGTCCTTTTCATGGAGTTTCTGAGACAAGCTCAAGAATTTCACTCTTTTCTTTGTAATCGCCATACGACAACATTCACCTTTCCTTTTGGATGGGGTATTGACAAATGCAAGATTGTCGCAGATTGCAAGTTAATGAAGAATGAGTTAGAGAAACTCAACCTCAAGTATCTCATTGAGAGGCGTTCCTATGATCCATTGGGTCATTATGCAGCTTGGTTGGAGCGAAGTATTTCACACAGGCCAACACTTGAGAACTTTTGGGCCAACTGCGTAGATGAATTTGAAGTGCACCGACGTCATTACTGCAGAATTACTATTGCTCAGCTCATTGATTTCCTATCAGAGAATGTTGAGGGTTTGTCAGATGATGACGAAGAGGTGTTACTTCTTTCATCAAAGATCAAGTTGCTTGCTAGCCATTTTGTCAACCAAATTGGAATGCCAGGGAGAGAACTTCAATTGAGGACCTGTTAAAGACAGTTATTAAATCTAGCATGCACTTCCTCGAGAGTAAGAGAAGGTGCATAATAGTTCCAGTCACAGAGCTGCCAGTAGGGTTTTCTTCTCTACCTTCTACCTCAAGGTCAAGGCCTTGAGTTAAGGCTATCTTGAAGCCACTTGAAGGTGTTAGAGTCAGTGGAAACAAAAAGGGAGGAAGTACCAACAAGTGAAAGTAGAAGCAGGTTGAAAGGGCACCTGAATTTCCAATAGAGACAGTCATACAAGCTGAAGCACATCCTTCATCTCCTGGTTCACCATTTTCACCACAGTCACCTCCCATTGATATAGACTCAGAGTTGGAATCACCAATTTGGCCAGCCTCAACACCAGTTGATCCACCACATGTTGACATAGCAGCAATAGTCTCTCCTCGAGTACATAACATTGCTCATTCGTGTTGGCTCGAGAGATCTTTGGGAAGATAGAGGCGAGAGCCTTCATATCAACTTTAGTTTTCTGAGTTTGATGATCCTTATTAGGAGAGGCCAAGCAAGAAAATCAAGAAACAAGTGCACATACAGAAAAATCCTGAAGCAGAGATCATCATTGAAGTTGCTACACCACCAGAGGGTAAGAGCCCATATGAAGTTGAAGTAGGTGATTTCACCTCCGTCAAAGCTAATCTTGGAAGGAGCACTCGACAAATGAAAGTGAGCCTCTTTAGGGTTGTCACAAGTAATCTTGAAGAGCGTGTCATGAAGGATAGAGAAGATAAAGTGCTTCTTAAGGCTGAAATCAAGCAACTCCGACAATACATCTCAGATATCGTTCATGGAAAATTGAGCAAAGCACCTAGTCTTCCACACCTTCAAGGGACACCTGCAGAACAACATAAGTTGGATCGATTAGTTAATCATGGCAAGCGTTTGGACAACTAGGTTGAAGAATTCATTATTGCAAGCCGATACCTTCTCATAGAGTTATATCAGTTGAGGCACTAGGCATATGATCTTCGTGAGGGAGTTCATTAGCTTGAAATGACTATAGCAGAGGGCAAGGCCAAGGACTAGATACTCATATCTCAGTTGGCAGTTGCATATGATGCCATTGTAGTAGATGAAGATAAAAATAAGGTTTTCGCGTGGAGAGAAAAACACCTCTTCAAAGTGGAAACGTATGAGATAATCTCTACAAGGATGGATGCACTCAAAGAGGATGTTGCTGGAGATATCAAACTCATCAATGGTTTTTTCACTCAGATCTTGTGCCATTATCTTCTTGAAGATGGTACATATGTGGAACTTGATGCAGTGCAGGCTGAGTTTGAGAAGCTTGTTTGTGATAATCTTGATGGAGATTTTGTGGTGTCCAAGTTGGATCACTTCTTAGTGATGACAAGTAGTTTCAAAAAGACAACTAAAGAGGTTAGATAATTTTAGAGGGAGATCAAAGATGGTGAGAAGGAGTTGAACAGGAAGGTTATCATTGTGGACAATGTCAAAGTTCCAGAGGATGAGACAGTTGACCAGTTCCTAGATGAGGTGATAGCCCGTGATGGCTTGGAGTGATCAGTCAGTTATAACTTGTAGTTATTTTTGAGGAAAGAGTCAGAAGCAACAGTTAAAATCGACACCAATCTTCAGTTCTAATTGCTGATTTTATGCATGTTTATCTCATCCTTAGAGATATCTTGGAGGAGGTGGCACATTCAGTTAGGACTTAGTTAACTGATGTTAGTGATCAATTATCTTTCATTTCAATAAGGAATTGCATGATGCACATGTACAGTTAGTTTAGTCTTGTTCCAGTTAACTGATGGTAGTTTTCTAGTTAACTGTATAGTTTCCTTTGTTTAGTTTTAGCAATAAACTCTTGCATGCTTGCAAGACTGATTGTTGACTCAAGGTGATTTTAGGGTTACCTACACCTTTGATGTCTATAAATAAGAGCACTTTTCTCATTGTAATTCAACTTTTGTACGTGATAGCATACATGCTAAGCAACCTTACCTGTAGTATTGCTATTTTGTATTGGTTCTCTTTGATTAAGAATAAGATTGGATGATATTTTTGAGTTCTTTGTTTATGTCTTTGTTTTAATAAGCTTTGTTTCATATCTACGCCTCAGACTATGTATTTTACCCCCTTGGAAATTTAGAGATGAAGTTTATCATTTTATGTTGTTCATAGTAATCTTGTTTGTAGCCTACACCTCAAACTGAGTATTTCACCCCCTTGGGAATCTTGTATTCGAGCTTGTCATTTAATGTTTGTTTCCAGTAACCTATTTCTAACCTACACCTTGGATTGTGTATTTTACCCCCTTGGTAATCCTAGAAACTAGTTTGCCGTTTGTTGTTCTCAATAACCTTTATCTCAGCCTACACCTCGGACTGCATATTTTACCCCCTTGGGAATCCTGTGATAAAGTTTATTGTATACCAATTCGCTACTCCTAAGTCCTCATGCTCTGTTTCTTGAGGAAATAGGATAGTTTAACATTTAGCCTAGTTGTAGTTAAAGATCTGCAAAACCAGAGAAAATTCGTAGTTACAACGTCTTGGTTTTCTTAACCTTGTGCCTCTTCCAGCTGAGTAAAAAAGATAGGAATTAGATTACTTTACTTTTTCACGCAATCAACAAAAGAGGGAGCTTCCCCTCCTAATTTGAAGAGCAGTCATTACACAATGTGCATAGTTGTTCATTGCCAATACACACTCCATAGGTGCAAATTGTAACGTCAACATAGATACTGAAATGTGGGAAACAAAATTGAAAAATGACCTCAATTTATTGGGTATGACCCTATTTATGACAACAATGACAAACATCAATGGTGGTTTAAGAAATTGGGGATTAGACACAAATTTGTGTTAGTCAATTAACAACTCCCAACACCAAATCTATGGGAACATTAAAACCCACTAATACTATACTAGCAAATTGTGTTATAATGCAAATCCCACAACTAAATTTTGAAAATATAAATTGCTTGACCAATACATAAAATATAGATAAATTTACCTCAAAAAATGAATTGCTAGAAAACATAGAGCTTCTATTGCCACTAATCAATCTTACATTCATACTCTATTTGCAACAATAGATTTTTATTTTTGTTGTTATAGTAGCTAGTATTGTTAGTTGTAAATACTAGGATTTGTTTCAATAAAAACTTTATCTTCACTACAACTTTAATACTACTTGTAAGATTCAAGAATACATGAAATTGCAACAAAGACTAAACTTTACACCACAAATGATATAATGAATACATGAAAAATATATCATGTGGTTGCTCAAATTCATTATTACAAAGAAGGTTTTGAAAAAGCCAACTTCAACCAGTTTTTGTGAACCACCCCAACACCACCAATCACCATTAATTAGACTATATACATATTACTAACACTTTATATATAGTTGCATTTAACAGGTAATAATGACTAATATTGCCATTAATGTATGCAATTAGATAAGTTTCTTAGAAAAATGCTCAAAGTAGGACCCAAAGGGGAGTAACTCCATAAACAACACAAAAAAATCTCTACATATAGAAATAGGTAATTTTAACTTGGGGAGAAATATCATTAAGATTAAAAATGCTAGCTAGAATTTGCATCTCAAAGAATGACCTATAGTAATAAGAGTCTCTACATTAATTATGAGTGGCATCATAATATCTCACTCAACCATGAGACACTAGAAGTCAATGAAGGCTATACTTCCCTATTATGTATAAAAAAATATGGTGACATGTTTGTGTTGGGTTTTTTGATCCTTATGATGGTAACTTCAAGGATATTACTCTCAAGGTTAAAAATCCCTATTTCTATGTATGAATTTTTTTTGGTGTTGTTTGTGAAGTTGCTCCCCTTTGGGCCCTACTTTGAGTATTTTTCAAAACCACTTGTCTAGTTGCATTGCTTTAATGGCAATAGTAATCACTATTACCTACTAAATGCTTGGGATGCATGTTTTAGATTTTATTCCTTGCCATTGATCTTTATGTATTTAAACAAAGTTGAAAAGCTAAATTTTCCAATTTGAGTGATCCTCACAATAGATTGGAAAGAGATATGTATAATTTAATCTTATCTAATTTTCATTTGATTTCCATCACTGTCTCTCACTTTTTGCTATCTTATTTATTTGGGCATTTATTTAAGGAGGTAAGAGTTTAAAGTTGAAAATGATTAAGAGTTTATATTTCCAAGAAGAACAATTAGATGTTTTCCTATTTGCATTTTATCCTTGCACGAGTTTTCTTTCATATTATAGATGTTGGACAATTACATGCTTGTTGAACTTAAGAAAAATTTGGGACATGTCAAATGGATTTTATTTGTTAAATCCCAATAGTTTTGATTATAGGGGAAAAACAAGTTTTGGAGGGACCTAAAACCCTTTACAAATAGGTTTTGAAGGGACTTGGGAAACCTTTTTCATGTAGGTTTTGAAGGGAATCAAAACCATATCAATAGAACATTGTAGATAGATATATCATAAACAATCAACAACCCAAAAACAACATACACCAAAAGATAGACTAGACTACTCATGCTACAAAGATTAGGTTTTAAAGGGAACCTTAAACCCTCTACAACCAAGTTTTTACAGGGACCTTGAACCCTACCTATCTAACCAACAAAACAACTTGAAATAGCCAGACAACTACAAACAAAATGCCTAGAAAAATAGTAACTAAGCTAGGAATTACAACATTTGTTGCAAGATGGTGTGTCCCTTGGTCTTCCTTGCAGCACAACGCTTGGGTTTGTGACATGGTCTAACTGCCTCTTGTGGATATTAAGTGACACTTGTATTGGGCATTGACAGGTCAAACTTTTGGTGCAACGACAAGGCCAACAATTGGTATCAGAGTTGGTCATAGGTTCAAACCCCTCACTTGTGCTGGGGGGGATTGTTACAAGATGGTGTGTCCCTTGGTCTTCCTTGCAGCACAATGCTTGGGTTTGTGAAATGGTCTAACCACCTCTTGTGGATCTTAACTGACACTTGTATCAGGCATTGATAGGTCGACCTTTTGGTGCAACGACAAGGCCAAAAACATTCCACTAGATGAAGCAAAACCATATCACCCATCTTGTCTCTCCACTAGTTGTATCGACCAGACCACAACAAACCAGTCACTTACAAAAAACTGAGCCCAACAACACTACCTCTCCACCTCTATAGGAGAAGTCACCAAGAAAAATCATTCCACAACATCCAAGGATCTTTACCATACCCACACTCGACCTCAATAGGAATAAAATCTACCTTTATACGAGCTACAAGGGCTAAAACCTTCTTAAGAAACATGAGCAACCTGCCACATCTACAAAAACCATCTCCACCTCAAAAGGAGAAGTCTCCACCTCAATAGGAGAGGTCTCCACCTCAATAGGAGACAACATTTGTAGAGCTAGAAAGATAACAAACACTTTTGTAGAGTGAGTAAACTTAGCAACCATGGGCAACAAAAGCACCTGGGTCTTCAGAATGAATATTGAATGTAGCCCAACCAAATGCTTAATATATGAAACTAGGGAAACCACAACACCCTTGGGAGCTTCCAACAAAGGAATATCCAATGAACAAAGCAACTCCTTTACAACCACAAAAGAGGAAATCACTCCAAAGAGAGGGTAACCAAGGCTCCCTTAGACAACCAAAACATTTGGGACAACAAAAATACCTTTATGCATAACCCAACCAACAACTTCAAAAACAAAAATAGAGCATCAAAATCACCCTTCAGCTCTAGAAACACCTAAGTCTTGAATGAACACAACCCAACAAAAAAAAAAATTTGGGTGCATCCCAGACACCAAGAGAAGCTCCAAAATGAGAGCAACAGAGACATATTTGAGGACAAAAGAATAAAGGCCAATGGGGAAACCTTCTACAACCAAGAAGACATCCACATCAACAACTAGGAGGGTGAACCACCACTCCACCGTAGTCTTAGTAGCAGAAAAAAATTAGGCACAACCCTCTTTGGACCCAATAAACCCATGAAGGGGAGCTGCTTAGATTCAACACTAGAAGAGAAAATCAACATCTCATCTGACACTCTGAAACAAAATCCCCAAAGAACAAGAAAAACCTACAACCACGACCCTAAAAATGGGGTTTCCCCAACAACCATTAAAACCAAAACTCCCTAGCACCAAGACCTGGCACAGGGATGCTGTACCCACATAAGAAATAAAATAATAAAACTGAAAAAAATGGGTTGGGACAACAACAGATCATGGAAACAAGAGCCCCACAAAATGACAAAAAAAGAAAAAGTTGCATAGGAAAAATACCCCACATCACCAAGAAGAAGAACATATACAACACTAGGGAAAGGCCACATCCCAAATCTTTCTAGTAGGACAACATCGACAACCAATACCGAAAATTGCTCCCGACCAGGCCAACGGTAGCAGCCAACACCACATCACAACTTCCAAGTAGGATAGTAGCAACAAATAGACCCACAACAATGCTTCCCAATAGGGAAATGACAACATCCAACACCATCCCACTGCAATCCAATAGGCTAGCACCAACAACTAGCCCTACAATAGTCATCCATATGCCTCTGACTGAACTCCTTCCTCTCTAGAATCATCCCCTGATTTTAAATTTCCCTTTGCTTCTTTTTTTGTTCCCTCTCCGCTCCTTTTTCTGATCCCTCTTTGGTCCATCCTTTTTATTTATATGAAATATGGCTTAGTTATAGTAAATCCCAATAGTCACTAAGGTAAAAAATCCCTCCTTAAGATGGTGAGCTTGATTTTATTATGGATAAAAAATTACACACAATATGGAAAATGTCATAAATCTTCAAGTGTTTTCTAGGGGGTTTTTGGGGGAAAATATATATTTTGAAAAGGAAAAGGAACACATTAATTCCTTAATATATAAAAAACTTTGTAGATAATATATGTAGAAAAAATTGTAATTAAAATATGTAAACTTATCTAGTAGGCATTTTTTTTGAAAAATAACACAAATACATAGAATATCAAGATTTAAATGGATGAACTCATAAAAAAATCTTAGAAATACAAAGGGAAAATCCAATAAATGTTTTTGTATCCAACATAAATCACATCTAACATAAGAAAAGATGTAATAATTGTTAGTGATCCAAATATGCACCCCTTATGCCAAGCTGTGAAAGAACTCAATAGGTTCAGTTGTAACATGGAACCGCTTTTAGGTTGTGGGTGTCCTATTTTGAAAGCAGACCTCCAGATTATGGGATGGATCCCATTTTGATGTCACCTAACTAATGATTTCTGAGGAAAAGGGTAAAATATGCATAAAAATGGACATTTAATTGAAACTACCTAGGGTGATACACCAAAAAAACTGACTAAGACATGTGAACAACCTATTCACATTCAAAACAATGACATAAAACCTTGTTCACACAACTCATTTTGCACACATTATTGCATAAGTAATTTATAAGGAGGTTTTAAAGCAAGACTCTTAGAAGGAAAACAAGAACTTCACAACTAATAACACTTGGATTATCTAACACAACTTATAACCTGTAACAATGCATTTTTTGCTAAATATGTGCTTAACCATGAGACAAGATTACAAGGAAAGGTAAATTTCACAAATAATCTGATCAATCACTAACAACACACAATAAAACATGAAATGAGAAGGTAAATTTTCTATTTTATTGATTCAAAGTACTCAACTATCATTACAATTCCATCTGAGTTACAATATTGCTCCTGCTGAAAAAGATAACTTCAAAGCCAAGCTATCACTCTGCTGGAAAAGAGATAACTCACTTCAATAACAAAGATTGAAGTTACTTAAGCAAAAAACAACCAACTCCTCTCACACATATCCATCTAGAAGGTTTTGGTTGGATGCAATAGAAAAGGCTAAAAAGAACCTTCTAGAAACCCTCCAAACTGTCCTCCACATGAAGCAAAATCAAGCCAAGTCAATAGTCACATTGAAAATGTGACAAAAATGCATCCAAACAACCCCTCTTCCTCCAAAAATAGTCAAAACAACCTCTCACACATCCCTTATGTCTGTTAGTCATCATTGGTCTCACACACGTGTTCAAACACATTTGACCCACACCTTTGTTGCTTTTCAAAAACAAAAGACTCTATATGCATTCAAAATAATAACTTGATTAAGTGATGCATAATACACCACTTAATCAAACTATTTTACATTTTAAAACAAAATGCAAAAGGGCCCCACCACCTCTTTGAATTACATTACATTTGCATTATAAATGACATAAAATAAAAGTGATTTACAAATCACTTAAGTCATGCCTTGCAATTGACAAAAAAATGCAAAAAAATGACACTCTTAAATGCTTGTAAAAGAATTAAGAAAAACCCAAATTCCTCCAAGGCATTTGATCAATTCTAACTTACCTCCACTTTTGCACTTGAGAGTTCAATCATTTGGTCAACACTCTCCTGATTTTCAAAGACAAATAAAAGGCCCAATATTCAACCTATATGAGCATAAGGGACTCCACAAACTTTGGAAGGCATAATTAAAAGTCTTCAAGGCATTATATGTTTCAAAGGTCAAAGACACAAGGTATGGGGACTTAGCATATTTAAGAGCAAAGGAACATGTGTTCAATATGAAATATAAGGCAAAAATGCCTAAGTCATAACCTTACCTTAAAGACCACATAACACATTAAGTGCATTTGCATTTTTTAAAACAAGGGGAAAAAATCCCATCGGCCTCCACCATAGGGTTTCCAACCCTCAACAAAAGATGGGAAAAGGAAAAAATACACATCATTTTGCATTGAGCCTTCTGGAAGTCGATCTTCTGCTGCCATGAGGGTTTCTTGAATGCTCAAAGAACATGACTACTGATTGGTTTTTTAGATGAAATTTATGGTTTCCACATTGGAAACAAGTAATTGATTTGTTTTGAATCCAAATATGTATTTCACATCATTTGAAGGCCATTTTATATGCATTAAGTCTGCGTCCATAACATATTTCTGAACATTTTGTATTGTTTCATTTTTTTTCTATGGCTATTCCATGCTTCTCACAACCGCCATGAGGTTTGTTTGAAGCTCAAATAGAAGCTTGATGTAAGTGATAGAAGCTTGCATAAACAAAGGAAAATGAGTAAAAGCTCAGGTAAGCTTTTAATCGACCTCCCATCTTCTGGTTTTTGGTAAAAAAGAGCTCATTTCAATCCTCCAAACTAAGAATAAAGCAAGGAAAATGCTTATTTTCTTCTGAACTTAAGTTAAATAAAGAAACCCCCAAGTGGGTTCATTGTTTGTGAAGAAAATTTGAACATGGCCTCAACCATGGAGAATAGACTAGGTTTCTATCACACCTTTGTTTCTGCTTCAAAACTCCCTGATAGCTTTTAAAAACACCTTTGTATTTGCAATCTTTAACTCAAACCCCAAGTGGGTTTTTGATTTGGTGAAGAAAAAAAAGGCTTTTGGCCGTGGTTGTAAGGACTTTTGACTTTGTAATCCAACCCTTGCTCCTAGCAATGACTTCTTTATTCATGGAAATCCTCATATTTTACTATCACGATTCAATACCAATGCTATAGCAGCATATTATAGATATGCATGTTTTAAATACCAATTGATCACCATGTTCTTTGATCTTGGTTATCATATGAATGCACTCTATTATTTAGTACTGTTTCCTTTTTAGCTATCCTTTCATTGCTGCCCCATGAGAGTCATTTGAAAGCTCACTGCTTTTTCCATTAGGCATGTCAAATTTCCTTATGTACTTCAAATCCTTCATTCGCTGACATGTGGCTACCCCTCATGACTATATTTTGATGTAAATGGCTCATCTTCAGTGTTTGATACTTTTCAACATGCACGATATGCTGATGTACATGGCTGATCATCTGAATGTAAGCTCCATTTGTGTACTATCTTGCATCTCTTGATTGTTAGTAATGCTTTAAAATGTTGAAGTGTTGACATCCTTTGTGAAATGCATTCTCTTTACATAACCCTTTTATGATCCTGCTTGGGGCTGCTCCATTGGAAGACATTGTTTCTTGAAGGGCATTGATATTGTGAAATGATTAGCTTCCATTTTGTTCATTGTATTCTGAAATACATTTTCTTTTGGACCTTGCTGTCCTGTAGCATGAAGTGGTTATTTAATACCTTTGTTGAGTGATTGATCATTGATTTGTTCCATGCGAACAGTGTATGGTTCTTTTGGCTCATGTAGACTTGTATCTTAACACCATGTTCTTTTATTTACTCTGTCATTGACTCTTGTCATACAAAGTGCTACCCATTGATTCCTACTATCCCATATGCTTCTTTGATTATTACTATCCTGTAGCATGGAAGGTAACATACATTTTCCTTTAGGACTTCCCCAATCTTCATGGTTTCCCTAACAGCTGCTTGCTGCCCCCAAAGGTTTGTTACTTGGTCTTCACAAACATCTAAGTCCTTTTGATCTTGTGCAACAACAACACCATATCCTCACTTTAATCTTAGTGGGAAGACACATGTCACTTATGTTGGTGACTTAAAAGCTCACCATCCTAGGTGATGTGTGGTTGTCCAATAGAATTGAGGTGAGATGAACTTGACAGTACCTTGAACTGTTCCTTCTTGCTGCCCCATATGGATCAAGATGGCCTCAGACATGCCTTGATTTCTCCTTCATTATTTTAAGAGATGCATAATTGAACTTGATGCATCTATATTTGAACTTGATGCATCTTTGAAATCATTTACTTGTTTTAATAAAATGGATCTTGGATCCACTTAAGATGATTGAAAGACATGTCCAACAAAATGTACCTTCCTTTTGACATGATGACAACCTATTGATTGATTCACTATGAAAAAATGAAGAATGAATTTCCTGATAGCTCACATTATGTGTTGCACCTTTTGAATATAATAATGAAAGTTGATCAACTGGTGTGATTCCATATTGATTTAATGCATCAATAGCATGTTTATCATTGATTCGATCAAGTTGCTCAATTTACTAGACCTCTTAAAACATCAGAGGACAACATGCTGAGCTCTAACCTCGTGGGAGCCACATTTACCCCACATGCTGTAATTAGCTAAATCAGAACAATAACAAGACTTGTCTTAAATATGCACAAGGAACAAACAGTTAGATAAACAAAGCATATCTAGGTGTTTGATCACTCCTTTCTTGTTTTCAGGGACACTTATGGTATGCTGCTATTTTAGTGCTTGTAGACATTAAATTACACATTTATGGATGTTTTGCATATAATTTTGATTAGGGACCTTTCATTGCTCTAACAACACTGTTTTATCCAATGTAGGAAACCTAGGA
This sequence comes from Sequoia sempervirens, assembly GCA_007258455.2. Taxonomy (NCBI): domain Eukaryota; kingdom Viridiplantae; phylum Streptophyta; class Pinopsida; order Cupressales; family Cupressaceae; genus Sequoia; species Sequoia sempervirens. Next base: position 293,171,521 of record VDFB02105785.1, on the reverse strand, counting down.
GCATCGATGAGGGTGTCAAATGAAAGAAGAGAAGTGGGAAGGATCGAGATGATGCGAGGCCAAACCAATGAGATTCGTCATTCCACCAGGCAATGACAGGTCCCTTTTCATGTTATATGTGTATAATATCTTCTTTATAAGCATTAGGATAGCTAGTCCCTTGGCTTGTGAGGGACATTTATATGCTCATGATTATCAATAAAGATTACATTTGCAATACATATTGGTTCTCTTTCTTATTTGTTTGTAATTGGAACACTGGAATAAATGCAATATGTTTTTGGCAATCTCTTTTATGCATATTAATGAACTTAGCAGAATATGATGTATCTTTTAATGTTTAAATGAAACACAAAAGAATAAACATTTAGTTACCTGATTTGAGCTAAAAGCTAAAAATTAGGTAACATTTTTGGCAACATCTGCTATATGTTTGCCTGCAAAACATCTTGACAAGTCGCCTAAAGCTTATCCATTGGGTATTGAGTCATCTAAAAGGATGACACCACTTAAAAACAACATTGAATTTGGTTGTAACTCACTAAACCAACATGAGACACTTTTGAAAACTTATTCAAAACACAATAGAAAACAAAGAAAACTACCAGCTAACTGTGCAAAAAAAACACTTAGGGAAAACTAAAAAGAATCTAATTGATGTGCAACAACACTTAGAGGAAAAAAAACCTACTTTAATTTGTACGCGGCAGATTTTAGATCATACCTCAAAATAGAGTTTGAGGTGTATCCCATTGACTGGGATAGGTAGAGCTTCTTCATCCATTGATGACAATTGAAAGGCATTATGGTCTTTGCACTCAGTAATGACAAACAAGACACTCCACATGCTATCAAATTTAGTGTGCTTTCTAGGCCTGGTCTTTAATTCATCCCACTTAAGGACAACATCTCCTTCTCAGAACACCCTGGGTGTTGCTCTTTTGTGAAAAACCTTATTTGTTTTAAGTTGATGCAACTCCATTGTTTTCATGGCTCTATCTCTTGTTTCATCTAGCTCCATGAGCTGTGCATATCTGGCAGCCATTGGATCTTCCTCCTCAAACATTTCAAGCTGGTTCATTATGTCGAGAGCTAGAAGCTCAACAGATAAAGGCAACCTTTCCTCTTTACCATATACCAACATATAAGGGGAATTTCTAATGGATCTTTTTGGAGTTATTCTATCTACCCACAAGGAAAATTTTAACTTGTTGTGCCAAGTTCTTTGGTTATCCTCCAAAATCCTTTTGATGATTCTGATTAGGTTCTTATTAGCTGATTCAACCAAACCATTACCTTGAGGGTAATAATTTGATGAGGTATTCAAGTGAATACCATTCTTTACATCCCAATCACTTACTCTTAATCCAACAAATGCCAAAGAATTATCATAAATGATTGATTCAGGTACCCCAAATTTGGTTACTAGATCGTCATAAAAATTCAAAACAACACTTTCGCTGGCTTCTTTCAAGCCACTGCTTCAGTCCATCTTGTGAAGTAATTGGTTGCAGTAAGTACCCACTTGTGGCCTGCACTGCAAGGTGGGTTAATGGAACCTATAAAATCAATGCCCCATCTCATGAAGGGCTGTTCTACTTGAATGGGATGCAATGGTAAAGCTGGAAGCCTCTCTTTGCTTGCAAAAATGACACATTTTACACATTTTCTGGCCCAAGCATGGGCATATTTAAACAAGCTTGGCCAATAATAGCCAACTCTCATTATTTTCCATGCAGTTGTTCTTGGGGAAAAATGACCCCCAACAGTTCCATCATGGAACTCATGAAGCACTTTATCTACTTGATGTTGATCAATACACCTTAAAAGGAGAACATTAAGATCCTTTCTGAAAAGAATGTTACCAACCAACACATAAGGAATGGATTGCAATCTGAAATACCCCCGTTTGGATTTATCTAAACCTGGTGGACACTCACCAATTTTTAAAAAGTGAGTCATATCTTGCACCCAACCTGCATTTGTTGATGGTGCATCAGCTGTAAGTTCATTATCAACAACAAAAACTACCTCTGTTTCTGCATTTTCTTTATTTTTAGCTCTTGTAGCTAGCTGTTTACACAACCCTTCACCCCTTACAAGCTTCATTACCTTAATGTCAACATCATACTCCATAACTTTTGTAATTCAGCTAGCCCTCTTTTCATTCAAGTCCCTACTTAACAAGAACTCTTTCACACTAGGGTGAGCAACCATTAAATGCACTTTACTTTTAGAAATTAGGGGTTTAAACCTTTTCATACTTTTGATGGAAGCAAGCACATGTTTCTCTACAAAATTATATCTTTGTTCATACTTGTCTAAATGTTGACTACAAAATGCAATAGGCTGTTCTAAACCAACATCATTTTGTTGTACCAACATTGCAAAAATAATATCAATGATACCAAAGGCATATAAAATGAAGTCTTTTGAAAAGTTCAGGTTTACCAGAGTAGGAGCTATTGATAAGGCCTCCTTTATAACTTCAAATATGTGCTTGGCCTCTTTGGTCCAGTTGAAACTTGCATTCTTTTTTAACATGGCAGTTAGTGGTTTCAAAAGATTGACAATATTAGGAATAAACCTTCTAACAAAGTTAATTCTGCTAAGAAAACTTTGCAGCCCCTTTTTATGGCTGGGTAAAGGTAGATCCAAAATGACACTTACTCTTTTTGGATCAACGGTGATCCCTTGTTTTGACACAATATGTCCTAAAAGCTTGCCTTCATGGACAACAAAGATACATTTTTTGGGGTTGAGGGATATACCATATTCCCTACACCTGTCAAATACTTGCTTTAGATGTGCAAGATGTTCATCAACCTTCTTGGAAAACACTGTTACATCATCAAGGTAAATGAGTACAAGTTTATGAATCAGACCTTGAAATTCCATGTCCATTTCCCTCTGAAACATGGCACCAACATTGGACAGGACAAATGGCATACTTTTATAAGCCATGGCGCCCTATTTTATGGTGAAGGTAGTCTTGTACTGATCTTCTTCTTTGACTAAGACTTGATTATAACCTGAATAGCCGTCAAGTAATGAGAATCTTTTTGAATCAGCTATAATTTGCAGAATCTGCTCCATTGAAGGTAGTGGATAATGATCCTTTAATGAGGCTCTATTGAGGTTCCTAAAATCAACACATAGCCTAATGTCACCATTTTTCTTTCTAATCGGGACAAGGTTAGAGACCCATGAGGTATGTTTAATAGGAAAAATGATGTCTCCCTCAACCAACTTGGTCAATTCTTTTACCATAAGAGGCTCAAGTTTGGGGTTTAAAGGCCTCTATTTTTGCCTAACAGGTTTTGCATTTGGCTCAAGCTCTATGGTATGTTGGGAAATTTGGGGATCAAAACCATTTAAGTCAGAATATTCCCATGCAAATACACTTTAAACTCTTGACAAAGAGCAACAAAAGCTTGCCTATCTGCATGTGAACATATTTTACCCACTTTAAGGAGCTTACCTTTGAAAATTTCAAGCTCCTCGTAATGTTATTCTTTGACCTACATGCTAGTCTTACTTTTTTTTCAGCTGGTCATCAGTGCTGAAGATGGATTCCAAGGTGACTAGACCCTTGGGCAGCTTGTTAGACCTCAATTGGATGATCTGATCATCATATTGCTGCTTGATCTTGTCTTGGTTCACTGCTGAAAATTCATCCTCCTACAGTATAAAGCTCAAGACTTGTTCATCACTCTCAAAAACTTGCCAATGAATGTTATTATTCGGAATGGAGCGCCTAATGACTATCTTAACATATGGCTATAACTTTTATTTCCTATTTTCACTTGGAATATCAACTTGAGCACCTATTGCAGCCAATCTATCAGCATGTTTATTCTGATCCCTAGGATAGAAACCAGATTGAAAGCACCAAAATCTTCTATCATGTCCCACACTCTGTGCATTGTAGGACTTCAAAACATCATTTTTAGTGATGTGCAGACCTCTCACCTGATTCACAATTAGTTCACTATCACCATAGACTTGCAAGCATCCAATCCCTCTTTTCCTTGCCCACTCCAAGCCTTGAACTAAACCTTCATACTCAACAGTGTTGTTAGTACAAGAGAAAGAAAATGTAAAGGTTGAGTAATATTTGTCACCTTGTGGGGACACAAGCATTGCACCCCCACCAACACCGTTCTTGCTTCTGGAATTGTCAAAGAACATCTTCCATACTTCACCTTGTTGTTCTAATTGCTGTTCCACCTCCTTTTTGAGGTTTGGGATCACTGAATCGGGTTCATGCAACACATAGACACCCAAACCAGTCTCCTCAATGTTATCATTTGGGATATCAATGATATTTTCTGTTGCCCACTCGTTGAAAAGCATGTTTGGTATACTTTCTGCTTGTAGTTCTTGAGCAACAACAAGCTCATTATCATAAAAAAGAACACAATTAGCATTAACAACACTTGGGATATATGGTTCAATTTGATCTTTGGCAAGTAATTTAGATTTAATGACCACTTTTTCCCATATCTCATTCTGAATACCATGTGGGATCAATCTGATGACAAATAGCCTCCTATCTTGGCAGTGAAGTCTCTTGAAAAACATAAAGCAACGTGAGGTGGTAAGTCAATGACTGAAATGTCTTGGGAGATGGAAAAATTGGGGCAGGCATATAAGGTAAGGTTTAAACCTTTGATGACACCTATGGTGTTAATGGCTGTCCCATCAAGTTGGACAACTCCCTTCTGAAGAGGATGATACTTCAATCCTAACTTATCAACAACTTGTTTGGGCATGACAAAACTACTTGCCCCTGAATCTACCATGCAATTGTGAACTAACTTGTCTCCTATTATCAAGGACACATAAAATGGGGGTGGTTTGACATCCTTACTTGGCTGTTTATTGCTGTCTTGCGGTGCATTTGTCATGATAGCCTTGACTTGACCTACTGGAACATCACTTGAAACACGTAAATCAGCTAAGGCAGATTGTAACAAGTCCTTTTGACTTGGGATAGATAAAGAATCCCACATTGACATATTCACATTCATCTTTTTCATGGATTTAATGATGTTGAAGGGTGTGGCAGCGTTTACCTTTTGATGGGTCCTTGCAACAACAGGGTCTGTCTACAAGTGAGTTGATTGGGGTTGGTTCCCAAGCTGTCCACCACCGATGCCTTGTGAATTTCTTTGTAAGATGTGTGTTACTTGAGGATTGGAAGGGTTAACAACTTCCTTGTCTTTATTTACTGATTTTCCAATCTCGAAAGCTCTCTTTTTCGCTTGGGTGTTGGTTGCTATTGGAGAGCTATCGCTGTTTACTCCACAAAACTCCTCTCCTTTCCAATTCAGGAGGGTTGTGTCACTTGCAGGAAGCTCTTGCTGTTGTGAAGATTCACCATTAGACACATCCTGCACACCTGAAACATTTTGAACTTTTAATGCTTGATTGATGACACCATTTAAACATGTAGTTTGATTATGGGCCTGGTTGCAAGGATAACACCACTCATATTCTACTACAAGTTTATTTTGAATAGGTACCATATCTTTGGTTGCATTGATTGGAATTGGATTGTATGGCTGAAAAGGCCTTGGATTCAGATTTTGTCTTGCACCTTGAAATTTTCCTTGATATGGCTACTTGTTAGCTTGAAATGACTGACTTTGACCTTGATTCTGAGGATGCCAAGGCTTAAAACCTTGGAACTGCTACTTTTTAATGCTCACAAGTTTGTTTCCAAAAGTATGAAGCAAATTCTCAATCTTCTGTTGGCTGCTTTTTATCTCTTGAAACTCCTAAGATGGTCCTTGAACAACAATTTATTGGCTAACAACAACTAGTAAAGGGGCTATTTGAGGTGTTGGAAAAGCTATAGGAGGCTGTATATCAGGGAAAAAAGGCATAGGAGGCTTAGGGGAAATTCTTCCAACTTGTATGAGGGGGAAATTCTTCCAACTTGTATGAGGCTGTTTTAAGCCCTTACAACTATATCATAAGCTACTGGTAAGGTAGTTCCACCCATTGACTGTATCAAAACAACAATCTCACTGTTTAAGGCCCTCAAAAAATAAAGGAATGCATACTCAGTTGGAGGCCTTGTAGTTTCCAAAATTTTGTCCCATGATCTTTGAAAACGAAAATTGATGTTTGTCATCCGTTCATGAGGAGCTCTTTTAATGTGAGTCAGCTACTCCACTAATGACAAGTTGTCATACTTGTCCTCAAATTTCTTGCATAATACCTCTCCCAACTCATCCCATGTTCTGATGGAATTTACTGTTAAACTCCTGAACCATTGGAGTGCTTTCCCTTTAAATGATGCTACTAGCAGCCTCAAAGCAACGTTTTCTTGAGTTATATGATGCACTGAACACAAATTTGATATATCCTTAATGTGTTCAATTGGTGTGGTTTGATCTTCACTTGAAAAATATGGCACACTTTTAAGGGAAGCCATGGGAATATCATCATGTTGAGCTAATTGCAGTGGGCTGCCTCCATTAAAAGTGACAAAAACTTGATTCCTTAGAACAACCATATTTGACACCAAGGTTTGCTACCTCATAGGACTTAAAACTCTCACTGCAGGTGGAGTTGAATTTGTCTTTCTTGATGAAAAAACAACTTTCTTTGTTGGTCTGCCTCTCCTTCAAAGTGGTGACAACTACAAATAATCAAACGGGACATAGTTTCCCCTTGTCTAAATTTTTTTCATATGTTGCTATATCACTGGTCTTCTGCTAAATTTCACATTCAGAGTCGCCAGATACGCTTATGTGACCTCTTAAAGGCTGAAGAATTGCTGTCTGCATATCAAAACCAACAAACATATGTATTTTTTCTAATATGAACTGATTAGAAGTGTCCCACCGGGTGTGCCAAAACTGTTAGTGATCCAAATTTGCACCCCTTATGCCAAGCTATGAAAGAACTCAACATGATCAGATGTAACATGGGACTTCTTTCAGGTTGTGGGTGTCCTATTTTGAAAGAAGACCTCTAGATTATGGGTTGGATCCCCTTTTGATGTCACCTAACTAATGATTTCTAAGGAAAAGGGTAAAAGATGCATAAAAATAGACATTTAACTAAAACTACATAGGGTGATACACAAAAAACTAACTAAGACCTGTGAAAAAACCTATTCACATTCAAAACAATGACATAAAACCTTGTTCCCACAACTCATTTTGCATGCATTCTTACATAAGTAATTTATAAGGAGGTTTTAAAGCAAGACTTTTAGAAGGAAAATAAGAACTTCACAACTTACAACACTTGGATTAATTAGCACAACTTATAACCTGTAACAATGCATTTTCTGCTAAATAGATGCTTAACCATGAGACAAGATTACAAGGAAAGGTAAATTTCACAAATAATCTGATCAATCACTAACAACACACAATAAAACATGAAATGAGAAGGTAAATGTTCTATTTTATTGATTCAAAGTACTCAACTGTCATTACAAGTCCATCTGAGTTACAATACTGCTCTTGCTGAAAAAGATAACTTCAAAGCCAAGCTATCACTCTGCTGGAAAAGAAAGAACTCACTTAGATAACAAAGATTGAAGTTAAGAAAAAAATAACCAAATCCTCTCACACATGTCCATCTAAAAGGTTCCAGTTGGATGTAGCATAAAAGACCAAAAAGAACCTTCTAGAAACCTTCCAAAATGTCCTCCACATGAAGCAATCAAGCCAAGTCAATAGTCACATTGAAAATGTGACAAAAATGCCTCCAAACATCCCCTCTTCCTCCAAAAATAGTCAAAACAACCTCTCACACATCCCTTATGTCTTTCAGTCATCATTGGTCTCACACACGTGTTCAACACATTTGACCCACACCTTTGTTGCTTTTCAAAAATAAAAGACTCTAATATGCATTCAAAATAATAACTTGATTAAGTGATTCATAATACACCACTTAATCAAACTATTTTACATTTAAAAAAAAATGCAAAAGGGCCCCACCACCTCTTTGAATTACATTACATTTGCATTATAAATGACATAAAATAAAAGTGATTTACAATCACTTAAGTCATGCCTTGCAATTGACAAAAAAAAATGCAAAATAATGACACTCTTAAATGCTTGTAAAAGTATTAAGAAAAACCCAAATTCCTCCAAGGCATTTGATCAATTCTAACTTACCTCCACTTCTGCACTTGAGAGTTCAATCATTTGGTCAACACTCTCCTAATTTTCAAAGACAAATAAAAGGCCCAATATTCAGCCTATATGAGCATAAGGGACTCCACAAACTTTGGAAGGCATAATTAAAAGTCTTCAAGGCATTATATGTTTCAAAGGTCAAAGACACAAGGTATGGGGACTTAGCATATTTTAGAGCAAAGGCACATGTGTTCAATATGAAATATAAGGAAAAAATGCCTAAGTCATAAACTTACCTTAAAGACCATGTAACACATTAAATGTGTTTGCATTTTTTAAAACAAGGGGAAAAAACCCCATCGACTTCTACCATAGGGTTTCCAACCCTAAAAAAAGGATGGGAATAGGAAAAAATACACATTATTTTGCATCGAGCCTTGTGGAAGTCGACCTTTTGCCGCCATGAGGGTTTCTTGAATGCTTAGAGAACATGACTTCTGACTAGTTTTTTGGATGAAATTTATGGTTTCCACATTGGAAACAATAGGTAATTGATTTTTTTTTTAATCCAAATACGTATTTCACATCATTTGAAGGCCATGTTATATGCATTAAGGCCACGACCATAACATATTTCTGAACATTTTGTATTGTTTCATTTTTTTCTGTGGCTACTCCATGCTTCTCACAGCTGCCATGAGGTTTCCTTGAAGCTTGAATAGAAGTTTAATGTAAGTGACAGAAGCTTGTATAAACAAAGGAAAATGAGTAAAAGCTTAGGTAAGCTTTTAATCGACCCCCATCTTCTAGTTTTTGGTAAAAGGAGCTCATTTCGAGCCTCCAAACTAAGAATAAAGCAAGGAAAATGCTTATTTTATTTTGTACTTAAGTTAAATAAAGAAACCTCCAAGTGGGTTCGTTGTTTGTGAAGAAAATATGAACATGACCGTGGCCATGGAGAATAGACTAGGTTTTTGTCACACCTTTGTTTCTGCTTCCAAAATCCATGATAGCTTTTAAGAACACCTTTGTATTTGCAATCTTTAACTCAAACCCCAAGTGGGTTTTTGATTTGGTGAAGAAAAAATAGGCATTTGGTTGCGGTTGTAAGAAACGAAATGGGTTTTTTTGCATACTTTCCTCACTTCCTGTAGAATGTTTCTACAAATTTTTTAATTCAATTCCTTTGTGTTTTGCAGTTTCCACATGAAACCCCAAGTGAGTTTCTTGACCTTGAAGAAAACAATACTTGTTGGCCTCGACCATGGAAAGAGAACTTTTTTTTTAAATGACATTTTCTGTAGAAAGCTCTCCATTGTTCAATATCTCTGAATTTTGTTAACTCTGTCTTTCCCCTCTGTATTTCATTTTCAAACAAATCCAGATTATTTCCTTTTGATTTTGTGAAGAAAACAATACTTTGTGAAGAGAAGAAAAGTCTTTAGGCCGCCAGTATGAATAAGTAGCTGGAAATGTTGCATTTTACTGTCTGCTCTGAATACCTTCATGAAATCTCACTTTAACACCTCTGAAGTTGTAATTTAATGCAAAACACTAAATGGTTTTTTTTTGTTTATTTGAGAGAAAACACTCTTTGTTTACCTCTGCATTTGCATTTCACAATAAAAAACAAGTGGGTTTCTTTAATTTGTGGAAGAAAATGACCTTACCAGGCCGCCATGACACATTGCTTTTAACACCATTGACATCTCTATATTTTGAACTCAAGTACTCACATGGGAGTATATGGTTTCTTATCACTGGTAAGAATGTTAAAACAAGCATTTCCATCTTTTCAATTGCTGGTGTTGATACATGATTTTTGCTTAAAAAATGCTTTCATTGTCTTCACTGTCATGATCATGCCAGAGCCTTGATAATGCTTGAATTTGCTTTATGACCTCTTGCAATTCAGAGGCTTTGATCACAATGTCATGCCTCTGATCATATGAGATTGTGACTCTTGCCTATTCTACTTCTATAAGATGCCATGGTCCTCTTCATTCTTTAGTGAAACTACTGATAGCATTCCCATGCATATCACTATACTTGATGAAGCTTTCATTGTGATAAAGATTCTTCCTTGAACATATTGATGATATTATTTACCATTTGATTTGATCATTCTCATGTGACATGGTTATCTCTGTTGAATGCTATCTTAGCTTAAATAACAATGTTCTTATCATTTGTCCTATTCATTGCTTCATGGATATTGCTGCTTTAATATGTGGAATTACTACTTTTGTATTGAACCATAACAGTGTCATTGGTCACTGTCAAGGACTTCTTTCCTTTGTAATCCAACCCCTACTCCTAGCAGTGACTTCTTTATTCATGGAAATCCTCATATTTTACTGTCACGATTCAATACCAATGCTGTATTAGCATATTATAGATATGCATGTTTTAAATGCCAATTGATCACCATGTTCTTTGCTCTAAGTTATCATATGAATGCACTATTATTTAGTACTGTTTCCTTTTTAGCTGTCCTTTCATTTCTGCCCCATGAGAGTCATCTAAAAGCTCACTGCTTTTTCCATTAGGCATGTCAAACTGCCCTATGTACTTCAAATCCTTCATTCCCTGACATGTGGCTACCCCTCCTGACTATATTTTGATGTAAATGGCTCATCTTCAATGTTTGATACTTTTCAACATGCACGGTATCCTAATGTACATGGTTGATCATTCGAATGTAAGCTCCATTTGTGTACTATCTTGCGTCTCTTGATTGTTAGCAATGCTTTAAAATGTTGAAGTGTTGGCATCCTTTGTGAAATGCATTCTCTTTACATAGCCCTTTTATGATCATGCTTGGGGCTGCTCCATTGGAAGACATTGTTTCTTGAAGTGCATTGATATTGTGAAATGATTTGCTTCCATTTTTTTCATTGTATTATGAAGTACATTTTCTTTTGGACCTTGCTGTCCTGTAGCATGAAGTGGATGTTTCATACCTCTATTGAGTGATTGATCATTGATTTGTTCCATGTGAATAGTGTATGGTTCTTTTGGCTCATGTAGACTTGTTGTATCTTAACACCAGGTTCTTTTCTTTACTCTGTCATCGACTCTAGTCACACAAAGGGCTGTCCATTGATTCCTACTGTCCCATATGCTTCTTTGATTATTACTATCATGTAGCATGAAAGGTAACATACATTTTACTTTAGGACTGCCCCAATCTTCATGGTTTCCCTAACAGCTGCTTGCTGCCCCCAAAGGTTTGTTACTTGGTCTTCACAAACATCTAAGTCCTTTTGATCTTGTGCAACAACAACACCATATCCTCACTTTAATCTTAGTGGGAAAACACATGTCACTTATGTTGGTGACCTGAAAGCTCACCATCCTAGGTGATGTGTGGCTGTCCAATAGAATTGAGGTGAGATGAACTTGACAATACCTTGAAATATTCCTTCTTGCTGCCCCATATGCATCAGGATGGTCTCAGGCATGCCTTGATTTCTCCTTCATTATTTTAAGAGATGCATAATTGAACTTGATGCATCTATATTTGAACTTGATGCATCTCTAAAATCATTTACTTGTTTTAATAAAATGGATCTTGGATCCACTTAAGATGATTGAAAGACATGTCCAACAAAATGTACCTTCCTTTTGACATGATGACAACCTATTGATTGATTCACTATGAAAAGATGAAGTATGAATTTCCTGACAGCTCACATTATGTGTTGCATCTTTTGAATCTAATAATGAAAGTTGATCAACTGGTGTGATTCCATATTGATTTAATGCATCAATAGCATGTTTATCATTGATTTGATCAAGTTTCTCAATTTCCTATCACTCTTAAAACATCAGAGGGCAGCATGCTGAGCTCTACCCTTGTGGGAGCCACAGTTATGCCACATGCTATAATTAGCTGAATCAGAACAATAACAAGACTTGTCCTAAATATGTAGAAGGAACAAATAGTTAGATAAATAAAGCATATCATAGGTGTGTTTGATCACTCCTTTCTTGTTTTCAGGGACACTTATGGTACATGCTACTATTTTATTGCTTGTAGACATTAGATTACACGTTTATGGATGTTTTGCATATAATTTTGATCAGGGACCTTTCATTGCTCTAAGAAAATTGTTTTATCCAATGTAGGAAACCTAGGAGTAGTGAGGAAGGTGTCAAACAAAAGAAGAGCAATGGGAAGGATCAAGATGATGCGAGGCTAAGCCAATGGGATTTATCATTCCACCAGGAAATGACAGGCCCATTTTCATGTTATATGCAATTTATTTTCTATTATCTATATGCGTATAATCTCTTCTTTATAAGCATTAGGATAGCTAGTCCCTTGGATTGTGAGGGACATTCATACTCTCTTGATTATCAATAAAGATTACATTTGCAATACATATTGGTTCTCTTTCTTATTTGTCTGTACTTGCAACACTGGAATAAATGCAATATATTTTTGACAATATCTTTTATGCATATTAATGAACTTAGCAGAATATGATGTATCTTTTAATGTTTAAATGAAACAAAAAAGAATAAACACCAAGTTACTTGATTTCAGCTGAAAGCTAAAAATAATGTAACAATAACAACATTGTACGAGATCCATATTTAGATATGGTATTATTGCTTCCTAGCAAATTTTGAAGATTCAAAATTATTATTCAAAGTTAAACTTGACCAATAAATTTGTTCTAAGTTCCAACCTTTTAAAATTAGAAAAAATATATATTTATAGCATCCCTTTGTAGCCAACAAACAATTACAAGAAACATAAATATAATTTTAATAATATTTGTGAAACTTAAATCTTTGGAAGTATTAAAATATAAACATTGTAAAAGATAAATATTTGATCACTATGGTTGGTCCTAAGCTTGATGACTTGGCAACTACATTATAGGTGCTATTGTTGAGCCTTTGATAGTGTTCCCTTCATCAATATTGATGTCTTCAATAATAATAATATCATGAATGTGTTGGTAATATTTGAACATTGTTAACGTTTCATTGATCACATCCATATTCAAGCCCTCAACATACTTGAAATGAAATCAATAAGAAGGATATAAAATTTAATTTGATGAGATTTCACTTGCCTTTTGGTTGCTTTTTTTCCAAATTCCTTGAGTTGAAATTTTATCTTGATCAATTTATCCAAAGAAGATGAATTAAAGTTGAATAATTGACTAAAGCCTTAATGAATCATTTTGACTAAATATTGCTTAAGATCATCAACATTGTTGTATCTTTTATCTTCTTGATAATAAAGTGTTGTAGTCTTTTCAATTAGATAACATGTATCCATTATTATATCAACAAATTCTCCATGAACAACCTCAATTTTATTAATGCCCTCTTCCAATAAGTTAATCCTTACCTTTATGATTTGTATCCATTTTTTGAGTAAAGAAGTATTATACCTATCCAAAATGCGTTCATTAACTAATGTATCAAAATTGACTTTCATCATGGCCTTAACTTTTGGAAATTGATTTTTTGAATAAATTTGCAATTCTCCTTCAATTTTTTTTCAATAAATCTTTGATGAGGTCAAAGTCTTCTCTAACTTTGTTATATAAATTCATGGCTTTGCCTATGTTTTTGATCCATATGCAAGTACATAATTTAACCTTTTATTGGTGGCACTTAAAATACATTTCATTTTCTCCATTGCTGAAGTATCTTCCTAGGAAATTGTAGGTGGAGTAACAATATGTTTAGTAAAGTATTGTAGAGGTCCAACTAGATGCTTGATGTGGGAAATTACTTTCCTTACCTATTATTTTAGCTCTTGTTTAGTCTTATGATAATTTTAGTTTCTAGATACAACAATAGTAACAAATATTTTCATTTCATGAATCTCTACATCCCTAGCTTGTTTTCTTAGATTTTATTCTTAAAATTTGATATTTTGATGGTGATAGTTCTTTTCATATTCATCAACCATAGGTGAGAAAATATCAACAATTCTTAAGCCTTCATAATCTATATGAATTGAAGAAATAATCCTAGCTTTCTTTCTATGAGGATGTTTATTAATAATTAAATAAACAAAAGAAAAATCATTAGTTAATGGCTTCACATCCTTTTCCCTCTTTTTAGTTGTAATCTCTAGCCAAGTACGAATTATGGCTAGTGTAGGGTCATCTTGTTAGGAAGTTTACCCTTGACTTGAACCCCCTTCAACTATTTATTCAACATTTTCTAAATTTCTTTCAATTCACCTTCTTGCTTCAAACTCTCTTTTGTGATTTGTAATGCTTTCTCCTTATACTAGATTATTTGTTCTTCATTGTTAAGCTTTGTCATCTCCTTATTTTTCTAAATCTATTATTCTTTTTTAAATTTGAAGAAACATGCACATATTGAGAGGGAGTCCTCTTTGAGGATGAAGGAGGCGACAAGTTATTAAGAATGAGCTCTATAGGGTTTAGATCTTTGGTAAGTGAAATTGTTAAATTGACTAATTTTTCTTATAAAAATTCCTATGCTTGAGAAGGGATAATTAGATCCTATAACATGGAGCCACAAGGAGGGTGTATAGGAGAACGGATAAAAAAATGAATATGAGATTGTAAAGGAATTTGAGAAACTTGTGAACATGATTGAAAAAATAATGATTTACAATTTTCTCTTATGAATGAGAAAGGGTTTCAATAGCCATCAAATTTTCACTTTCCAATGCTATGGAATCTCTAACCTTGAATTTAATTTTTGTGATTTTCTTTCTGTAGAGTGCTTCCCCTTCAATTAATTCCTCAATATCTACATCCAAACACTCAAATTAGAAAAGGATGATTTTATTATATTTTTATTCTTTTCACCAACATGAGTTTTTTTTAGGAGCTTCTTTTATGGCCTTATTGTTGCAAGTATGTTGCACGTGTTGTTGATGTCAACAGTTGGTCATTGATTTCAATAGTATGCAGATTGTTGGAGATTGCTAGTGTTGGAGTTGTTGGTGGTGCTGTCATTAATGTTGTTAGTATTGGTGCTAGTATGGATGTGTTGTGGTGATTCCATCACTTTTTTCATTGATGTCTTGTTTGGTTTTGATGGAAAAGTGTTGTAGTTGCAGTAAGTTCACTTGGTTTCCAAGTGCTTTTGAGAAAATTTGAATAAAAGAGTGTGTAGTGTGATAAAGGTGTGTTCAGTGTTGTGCTCTAAATTTATTTATGGTTAAAGATATTCTTGTGTAGTTTGGATATGATGATAAGAGGTGTTATGTCCAAAGTTTTAGGTTTTGGATCATTCTGCTATGGAAGATGTGTTTGACAGTGCATCTGTCTGTGTAGAAGATTGTCTAGGAGAAATGAGATTACTCCACATTTCTTTGTGGTGAGGTTTCTTGTCTTATAGATTTGGGAACATGCTTATATTTCCTATATCTGCTTTCCCTTGAAGTTTTTGGTGTTGAATTTTTTCACAAGTATGGATTCATAACTTGTGTTATATGGAAATATGTCTAGTTGCATAGAATAATGGTGTTTTCAGTTTTAGGTGGTTGTGGTAGAGTTACAAAATATTATGATGATGCTAGAATATTCTGGGATGTTGTGTGGATGTTGTGAAGTGTTTTTGTGTGGTCTGCATGTTGTTTTCAAACCTAGAGAAGTGTGTATGTGATCACTTGTAGTGTTAGTTTAGGTTTGGCTGACCTGGCATGCTAGTGCTATTTGTGGAGGAACCTCATGGATTGTGGATGTGTTGAGTAGCGCGGTGATGTATATTTGGGTCCTAGTTAACCCTTTGCATAGTATACCTTCACTTATTTCCACCACAAAAGTGTTTGGTGCTGACCTATTTTGGTGTTGCATGTTTGAGGTGCATACGTTTCATTAAGGCCGACCTAATTCAGATTTTTTAGGTCATGGAGGGTATAAATGCAAGATGGATTTTGTGTCGAGGTGTGTGGTAAGGAAGTTGATGCGAATGTGATCAAGTGTGGTGATTTGATTGCAAGCTTTAATACCTATGAATTCAGATGCAGTGAGAGGAAGGTGTCTACATTTTTAGTGTACTTGAAGTTGCTGGAGGTAGTGAGCCAAAGGTTGCAGATGGTGCAAAGTTGCAGTGGTGGATTTTTCATGTTGCTCTAAGATAGTGAATCTCTCTATAACAATTTCTTCTATTCTTCTTTCTTCTTGGTAGTGAGCTACCCAATAGTGAACCTTTCTTCTTTTTAGGGAAGTAATCCTAATTATATTCGATGTTTCTATTCATACATATGTGAGCTAATCCTCACTGTGGTTTTTCCCTTCTTGGGTTTTCCATGTAAATATGATGTTTTTATGTGTTTAGATGTATTTGCATCGCTGCTTCATATGTTTACATTCTACTAATGCATGATAAGGATTTAAAGGCTAATAAGGGTTTGAATGTTGATGAGGGATTAAATGTTTTTAATGTACAACTGATTCACCCCCATCTTAGTTGTCCTATCCATCTAACACTTACCACCTCTTGTCACTCTCTTAATAGAAACATTCAATTATTTCTTTTTTTCTATCCATGTCAAAATTTTATTAATTACCCTTCAATTTTTGATGAGATTTCTTCCCCTTGGAACTAATCAATACATGGTATAAGAAATTAAAAAAATCCTCTTATTGTAAGTGTCACTTAAGAAATTTCCATCATTAGATGTTTCCTTAAGGACACTAGATATTATATAAGACCTAATTTCAAAGGTTAACCTGGAATAGATCATCATTTTGATAGTATGTTTATCTTCACAATGTGCCTAGAAGTATTGTAAACTAAATATATCTTTATGAGTGGATCCACATGTTGCAAAGATAGTTGCCATTGCACCAAAATATTGTCTCGTTAATGAATGGTACAATTGCTAGAGTTAATGAATCCATATGAGGTGATTAATCCATGTCACGAACCTGAGCACTACACTGCACAACACAAGGAGACCAAGTGTTCACACCTTGCAACAATCCCCCCCAGTGCAAGTGAGGGGTTCAAACCAATGACCCAGGCTTTGATACCAATTTTTTCAAAGACGATTGTTGTTGCACCAAAAGATCAACATGTTAATGCACAATACAACCATTAGAGTTAATGAATCCATAGGAGGTGATTAAGCCATGCCATGAACTTGAGCATTGCACTGCACAACACAAGGAGACCAAGGGTGCATACCTTGCAACACCACAAAATTCTCATATTGTCTTTGAGTTAAAAGTTATACATGTTTTTTCATGCACATATAAGTTCAATTTAGACAATTCTCAATTTTCTTTGGAATATAATAAAGATCAAGCATAGGAATTAATTATTAAGGGAAGATTTACTCCAGTTTTATGTTTTTCAAATAAAATCCTATGTACTTCACAAAATTATATTTTGAATTTATCACTTAAATATTTTGGTAACATGTATGGAGTATCTATTAATCCTTTAGGATTGATATATGTGAAAGTTGGAAATTGTATGAACCAATTTTCCCACTCTATAATTGTTGTAGTAGATTCTAGGGAGATGTACTTATTGAGACCACCTTCCACTTTTTGAATGAGGAAAACTACAAGAAACATTAACTATTTTGAATTTTTTTGAATTTCCTTGAGTTCCAAATGGGGATAAGAATCATGAATTTATCCCCCCCATCTCTATTTCCAAACATATCAACTCTAGTCAGTTTAGGAAAAAACTTCTTCTATCCATTAGATATACAATATAAGAGTTCATGTAATTTTTTTTTGAGTTATGAAATTTTGTGAGTTGTTTGTGAAGATTATTAATAAGAATGGTGGCTCAATCAATTCTTTTTATCCTTGTACTGTCCCTCTAGTTGCTGCAATTTGTTTCAGTTTGTTTCTATTCAGTTGATAGTTGTTTTAGTTGTTTTTGATACTATGCTACTTTATTTCAGTTACAACATTGATATTATGCTAGTTTTATACTTTGTTGATGATGTAGTACTGTATCTTAGTCTCGGTGAAGGAGACAATGTAGCATTACTCACTTGTGAGTACCCTGCTACACTGCAACTCTCTTTCATGGTGTGATTGTCGGTTTATGCAGATATGTTTAATAGTGTTGTTTGATGCAGTTTGAAAGTAATGGGCATCGACTCCACCTGCTTGGCAGGTTTGACCATGCCATGACCCAATGGAAACATGTTGTTTCAAAGATAATGTCAGGTCCATCTTTAGCCATCATTCCCTTATAGGATGATTATCTGTGTTTGTCACCCATTGTTGTTTGTCGTTCGAGTCCGTTGTGTCATTCATGTTTGCATCTTGTTTAGAAATTCATTAATTAGTTAATGGTTTATTAATTAATTAATTTGATTTAATGTAATTTTATTTTATTAAAATAATTGTGTTTATGGTTTGATTTATTAAATTAAATTAAACAGGATATTTATTTAAATGTAATTGTTGATTTTAATGTGCAAACTTAAATAAATGAAAAGTAGATATTTTGAAGGGTTTGTTTTCAACAGACTATGAATAAATATCTGGGATCTTGACTCGGAGTTAGAAAATGTTATCTTGGGTAATTATTTAATTAGAACTGTCTGATCAATCTTGATTGCATGCTGATAGTTAGTTAAGTTTTGTGATTATGAGTTAATTGGAAATGAATTAAAAGCTTAGGTTGTGAAATATCATTCACGGAAATTTATTTTGGAGAAGAAAATTTTCACAATAATTTTGGGGAAAAAGATTCTTCTCTGTGTTTTTGGTTGAAAAGTTTTGGAGACAGTGAATTTGAAGGATTTGAGCTTTTGGGGAAAATATCGAATTGCGGATTTTCTGGTTCTTGCTTCAAATCTACGTCAAATTCAAGAATATAATCCAGGTTCTCTTCTTTGTTTTGCATTTTCTTGAATAGTAGCTTCTGGTTGTTGTTATTGTGTTTGTTTTTCTTGTGGTTGAATCCGTTTGTTGAATCTTCTGCACAAACATCAAAAATAAAATTGTTGTTGATTAGTGTTGAAATAATTGAAGAATTTTTTTAGAGAAACAAAAGCTATTAAAACCTAGTTGTAGTAAAATTGGTTTTACAATTGTTAATTGCTCTTCTTGAAATATTTTTCGTAACCTTAGTTTGGTGGGTTGTATTTTATGTCGTCATTCTTTTCTATCTCTGTGTTGACACAAAAGAATTGGTATTCGATTCTGTTTCACATCCTTATGATCTTCGAATTTTGAAGAATTCAAATTAAACACCATTAACCATTCTTATTCAAAAGTGAATATTAGAGTTTGGAAATATCGCCTTCTATTTGCATTATTTTCAAATCCCAAATGATATTCACAAGATTAAAGAGAAATGACTTCTCATCATTTTTGCAATCGTAACCCTCTCAAACTTGGAGGAAACTTGGCTTGCGTGTCATCTCTAATGTCGTCTATGAGTAGGGTGTATTCCAAAGCACTTTATTAATTCATATATTTTAAGAGCTTTCTGGAAAGAAATCGACTTCTGTTCCATCGCCCCTACATCCAATTTTCTCATAGTTCCTCATTCCTTTGCCTTGCAAGTTCTTCTTGGTGTTGCCAACGCTGATTTCTTTAGCTATCTCCTGATTATCAGATGCATAATTACCTTGGATGCTTGATTCTCCTTTATTTACCATTTCCATGTGGAGGTTCTTTATTCCTTGAATCAAACTATGTATGTAATGTCCTCTTGCACAAAATATTAGCTGTTAAGTGAACTCAATCTACAAACATTAATAGTTGTATTCAATCGCTTGGTTCCATTAATCAAAAGCCTGTTGTTGCATGGTGTCCATCTCTTTTTTGTATTTTCTTTTGCTTATCATGCTCGCCGTGGTCTATGCCTTATCTCTTGCATGCCAAAACATGCTTACCTATGTTAAATTATTTGGAATTAAGTTGTTTTATGTAGCCATACTGTTATTGATCTCCAAGTTCTTAACTGCCGCTTTTATTCTCTCAGACAGTTAAGTCAGGTTAATAGAGGCTCCAATCGATATACATTGTGCCAATATTCTTGATCACCTTAAGTATAATATTTATTTAATCTAAATTCATGTTCAACTCATATACAAATTACTTGTTCGCTGCATGCTTTAGGAAACTTAGTGTTGGCTGTTGGAACTTGTCTAGCTATGAGCTAGCCTGGGAAAAGTTGGAAAGGTTGTGGATTTGGGTTTTACACCTGTCATTTGCCTTTTCCTGAAATATTATAGCGCAAGCCTATATTTTTAGATTATTTCATTTAGTATCACCAATATTCGCTGCTAGAACATTGTACCTATTTAAAATGATGGAAATGGTTCGCATATCTCAAACTATCTCTGAGGAAACTTATGCAAACCAATATCAATGCTCGCATCCAATTAGTGTTCTCCTATACCTCTAAACTCTATGAAATCTCTCAAGCCGAAGTTGATCGTCTGTGCTATTATTAGGCTCCTTCCATATTGGTGTTAGCGATATCATTAGTTCTCTGTCATTGATTATAATTCAGATGCCTTTTCTGTTTCGTACGTCCGAGTGCTGTGTACTCTTTGTGCTTATTTGATATCGATACCTCTATTAAATATCTGCTGCCATATATATATATGCTTAAACTGTTTCTTGAATGCTAGTGCGGAGCTCGATCTATTAGTTGACACTGCGTATAGGGCATCCCTTGTAAAAGTTGATATCCTTCAATGTTGCTGCATTCAAGGTTAAAAATTTGATGCTAAGTGGCTTTGTAAGCTTTCATTTTGTATTTAATACATATGTATATAGTTGGGAATGACTTTCCTTATAATTCTGATTTACTATTTTGATTAATGGCATATTGGGATTATTTTAATATAAATATTTATTTATACTTGTTTATATATAAATCTTTATACTTATTTGAAGTGATATTGGAAGAATTTATAAATTTGGAAGTTGGGATATTAGGTCTCGACTTAAATTGTAGAAAAAATTATTATTATGCGGTATTTCATATTGGAGGTGTTATATTTAAAGACATAATTGATTGCTTGTAAAATTAATTAGAATACCTCTAGTCAATGAATGTTTGTCTCCTTGTAAATTATTTCATAGTTGATTTTATTAGATAAGTTAAATCTATGAAAATTTTCATCGTAGATAAAATAAGTAAGCTATACTGTTATATGGACATTACCTTATGATATCAATCGTTAGTTGTGTGAATATAATTAAGTTATTTGATTGCCTTTGTAGCAAGTAAAATAGAAAAGTGGAAGTGAATTTTATTTATGAAGTTATCTATGATGGTTTTTAGTTGTGAGTTGTGCTCTATACGGTGTTACATGGTTTCTTAATTGTTTGCTCATGTGGATTTATTGGGTTGATTATTAGAATCGAGCTATGAATTTCCTTTGTGGTTGTTAATGATTAAAGAGTGTACTTCTGTGTTATTCGGTTTTAAATCTTCCAGAGGCTAGGAAAGGAAACGTGTATTGTAAAGCTTATTACGCTTGTACTTTGTTGTTCAATTGCAATGATTTAATTTGGGATTTATCCATGCACGGTTTATTTGTTACCATGGTGGTATTTTGAAAGTTAAATATTTTGTGTCATGATTGAGATGTGTTCATTCATGGATTTGTTTAATGTGCATGATGGCTATCCTTTGTAATTGATAAGGAGTTATGTTATTAGGAAGAGTGGCTTGCGATAGGGGCCAAAACCCTAAGAGGTAACTAGGGTAACCTATTGGAAGTTTATAATTTAGTGAAAACCTTTATAAATGTACTTGGGGTTGGGTGGTGTTCATTAAATAAATCAGATAATTTGATTTCCTCACCTTATACCTTAGTGCTTGTAAAGATTAAGGGTAGGTTGAGATGGCCTAGAATTACATGGTTGTCTACTTTGTCTTCTTGAAAGGTAGTTCGATTCCACATGAATTTGTTTAGGTGTTGGGAATTGGTAGGGATTTCTAGGGTAACTCGGTATGGGGGCCGATAATCTAGGAAGATTCACCAGGGTAACCTATAATAAAATATGTGATGACACTCTTTTCCTAATGCATGTTATGTGGTCTCTTGTGTAGAGTTACCCTTGTTTATGTTGTTGCCTTTGGGAGCTTTTTTTGTATTATGTGGTTTAAATATCATTATGTCATAATGTGTACGTTAAGCCATGTGATATGTTCTGTCTTCATGTATGTTTATCTTTGTGGACCTGATATTATCTCCTAGCATGGGGGATGGACCTTCAGGTATTCCTCCATTGGGTCCCCTTGCAGGTGTTGCAGTGCATGGATGATATTGTACTTGTGATAGAATCCTGATTCTACACGGTTTGTGAAGTTGGACACTAAGTGTACTCATGAACGAAGTTGACAAATGTGTTATGACCTTCATCTATATTGTATACACTCTTAATGTGTATAAGTGAACTTATTGTAATGTTATTATATTGTTACAAGATTTTTCATAATATCACTTGATGTAACTTGGCTACATTATGATTATGTGATTGGATCATTCAGTATTGATATGATTTATCCTTATGCTTTATGTATTTTGGTTTTGTGATGTGATGTTATTGCTTTTGAATGTTTAAGTAACGTTTTCACGGAGCCCTGAGAATGTTTGTGTATATGTTTATTTTGTACTTATGTTGTAATCGAATGCTTTTAAAAATAAAATAAAATTGTTTGATTATTTTGTTACTTTATGTGTTTTTCTTTGGGTTCCTTGGTGGGGTGTTACATTCCTCTTAATATTATTTTGACAAATCTAAACATCCATGGTTGGAATTCACAAGCATTAGGAAAACCCATCACCTTGCTTAGAAAATCCATTAGATTGTTGATTTCTATATGGAAATCACTCCTTTAGAGCGTCTTAGGTATTTTTGAAGTAGCTATTCTTTCTTTGATCAACCATTTTTTTAAAATCTCACAAATATAATTTTTTTTCAAGATTGTAGTATTTTGTTCCATCAATAATAGTAAACATTATGACTTCTTCATGATAAGGAATTTTGAATGTCTTTATAATAATTTCAAGGTTGACATTGAGAAACACTTCATTTTCAATACAATCATTTTTTCTATGGGAATCACAAAACTTATCATATGTCACAATAAGCTTAAGTGGTTGGATTAAAGTAGAAATATTGCAACTTGCACTAATCCACTATTAGAAATGCACAGTGCTTGTGTTGATTTTTTAACATTTGTACACTCTCATCAAGAACTCATCTATAATCATGTGCTGTAAATTAGTTTCAAAAACTTTATTGAGTAGAGGAAAATTTGTAGGTATCACTCCTTTAAGCTCAAACTTAATCTCTTCTAACTCAGATGAAGTCATAAGAGATTTTTGGATGAAGAATATAAACAAAAAACTAGTTCGATTGCTTGAACATATATTTTTTAAGTGCCTAGTTCACAAGTTTTGTAAGTTTATAGAAAATAATAAATGATAATGGAAAATGGAAAAGGATGTTTAGGTTGGATAAGAGTCAATATTCCAAAAATTGGTAAATTAGAACTTCCTAGTTTAGGGAAAAATGACAACAATTGGGTGAAATCAACCAATATGTACTTGTAGATAGTTTTTAGGGTATATGAATAGAGATTTTGCACATATAGTAATGAATTCTAGGGTTGAGGGTTGGGGTCAAATTTGGTAAGTAATTAATATAAATAAGATAATAAAAAAACCCAATTAATAGATACAAAAATCTCATGGAATGAGAAAATTTAACATTATTTCAGATCTTTGGTAATTAAAATAAACAAGAGGATCATCAAAAAAATACTTGAAATTCAAAGAATGACCAAGATAATTTATATTGTGTGCTCTAAATTAATTTTATATAAACATGCTTAAATGTTTGATTCTCAATGGAAGGTGGGAATATTTATTAGTGATGAGAAGATGGTTGTAAATTACAAAATCTAGTCACTGGATGCAAAGAAAGTGTTTTTAGTGAGTGGTCATGCATTTGTGAGTGTGAAAATGGGAAAAATATAAAATATTTATAAAATATGTTCACGTGTGTGGAAATGTAATGAACTTAGGGTTTGTGGGGAAGTAAGTTACATTGGGAACTCAATTTCATGGAATTCTAGAAGTTCAACAAAATAAAGTGAGAAGCCTTTGTGAGAAAATGACATGCAAAGGAAGGAAGGACTTATGAAGTTTTCAAACTTTCCCATAAATTATACAACCCTACATAACACATTAGTGCAAAAATTCAAAAACTAGGAGGATTAGGGGAAGTGGGAAGTTTGAAGCACATCCTCAATATTATTGCAATCTTGTAAACCTAAGCTTGTAAAAGTGATTTTTTTAAAGGAGGTATGGAAATAGGATGTTTCCATACTACCTTGAGAATTTTTCAAATCCACATGGTTAATAAGTTCAAAGTGGAAATTAGTGGAAATGCAAAAGTGTAGCTATTCTTTGACATCTTTGTTTTTTTTACAAAATACAAGGGACTTGTGACACACAAAGTTTACGATCAACAAACAATTGCAATAAAACCCAATAATAGTAAAAGGGTTTAGGGTCACCATGGATGGTAACTTATTTGTTATTGTATGGAAATTTTATGTACTGATGATAGGTAGATGCTACGACTTGCATGGCATGGATCCATGGGTAGCCCAAAAGAATGTTATATGGAAAGTCAAGGTCTAAGACTTGGCTTGTTGTTTCAGCTATTGTGGGACCCACTTGTTTAGGTAGCTCTATTGTTCCTTCTGAATCCTATTCATTTTCATCATAAGGTTTGATGCTTATTCCTTTTCCTCTTTCGATTACTTCCTCGAAGTAACCTAAATGTTTCACCAAATAAAGGGTACAAATGTTTAAGCCTGCACCTCCATTTATCAAGACCCTTTTCACTTTGTGTTTGTGAACATATACTTCAATATGCAATGCTTGATTGTGAAATGATTGGGTTGGGAGGTATTTTTTTTGTGAATACCAAGCGATGAGTGGATGCAATATGACCCACCATGGCTTGGAATTGTTCGGTGGCTTGGAATTGTTTGGTGTCTATGTCAGTAGGTATGGATGATGATAAGAGAGCTTTATCCAATATTTATTTATGTGTGGGATGAATTCTCAAGAGTTCTAGAATAGTGATTTGGGCTAGTGTCTTCTTAATATGTTCTATTAAGCTATAATCCGTAGGATTGGATTTTGATAGACCTCTTTTTGGCATAGGGGCTCCTTGAATGGTAACTTTCCCTCTTCGTGTGGTGACTCCACACTCAAGATTTAGTCCCTATATAGTAATAATGGATACATGACTACCATCACATTATGTATTGCCCACAACATTGTCATGGTTATGATTAATATTATTGTAGTTTTTAGCCAATTGTTTTCTTTACCATGTTCTAGCATAGGATTCTCGTATATTCCTAAGTCATTTTTTATGGATTTCCCAAGTCGTTGGTCGATGTTTACTTCACCATGATCGATAAGGTCTTGGATAATTTTCTTGAGTTTCATGCAGTTTGAAGTCTTATGACCTTTTTTGTGATGATATTCATAATAGTTATTATCATTATACCATGAAGGTTTGAATTGTGGTTCTTCATATTATCTGAAATTAGGAAGTTTTATCAAGTTATTTTGAACCAATTGATGCATGATTATTTCAATAGGTTCTCCCAATGAGTATTTGCGTCTTGGTGGGTAATTATTTTGTCTTGTTGGTGGTGCTCTTAGAGGATTAGTGTTTTGGAAACTTTGTTGATTATGCTGTTGTGTGTTTTATTGAGATGGTGATTTTATCACAACTTTTGTATCTACCACACCAGACCATTAGTCACATTCTTATTTTTGGCCCATATACAAGGTTTGTCACTTAAACTAGATGATTGGTGGTTGTCCTTATACATTTGCATTGATCCTTTAACAACGAGTGATATCTCAATGTTAAGCCCTTTTGAGATGAGTTCTTCGAAAGTTGTAACATGTTGTATGCCTAATTAGAAGGTAAAATTTGTGTTTAGATTACTTGCAATGATTTCTACTTGTTATTTTTTGGGAATTGAACATTTGCACTTGCTTGCCTTGTGTCTCCATATTTCTAGGAAAGAGGCAAAGGGTTATTTGTTTTTTTGAGAAGTTATAGTTCCTCCAAGGTGATTTTGGCATCAATGTTGTAGGAAAAATGAGCTACAAATTGATCTATAATCTTTTGAAATGTTTTTATTTCGGGTGGTAGATGTGAGAACCACTCAATAACTTGTCCACCCAAATTAGATGGAAAGAGGTGCATTAGATATGAATTGTTATATGATACCTCCATGCAAGCTACATAAAATTATCTTATATGTTCTTCGGGATTACCATGTCCTTTGTATTTATCAAACTTTGGCATTTCAAAGTTTGGGGGGAAAGGAAACATTGTTATGCTTATGTAGAATGGGTATGGACATAAGTCTTAAACATTGTATGATTTTTTCATCTTTCCCATTTGTATGCCCTGAATATTTTGTGTCAACATTTGAATTTGTGAGGATATATCTGTGGGCGGAACGTTTGATAGTAGATTGCAAGTGTTGTATTTATTTGGATCTTGATATGTAGGGGGTTTGTGTCATATGGATTGTATGGAGGTTGAGGACCCATTTTATATTGTGGATTGGGATGGGGTGGATGAGCTGCATTGTGAGGTCCATATTGGTGTTGGGATATGACATTTGGTTGGTTTTTTTGGCATGGTTTCTTATTATTGTTGTTGTTATGCAAGTAACTGTTGTTGGGCTTGCAACTGTTGTTGAGCATGTAATTCTTGTTGGGAAAGTAGTTATTGTGGTGATTGCAGTTGTTGTTTTGCTTGTAGTTGTTGTTGGTATGCAATATTTTGTTGCTATTGTGCGGTAGGATTTGGTTGTTGAGGATTGATGTATTGATTTGGAAAAATGATGTTGTGTTGGGTAGGTTGTTGATGGTGTTGTGGAAGGATGTTATGTTGAGGTGGTTGTTGATGTTGAGGTTGAGTTTGAGGTTGATATTGAGGTGGAGGTTGAGGTGGTTGTTGAGGTTGATATTGAGGTTGAGGCTAAGATGGTTGCTAATGAACATGCATGTTTTGTGAGGGTGGGGTGGTAAAAGGATTGCTCCCATAGCTCATCAAATTTGGATTTGGTATATTCAAATTCGGTTGGTTGGTGTATGTGGATAGATTATTGGTATTTTTTGTAAAGTGCTTAAACTCACATACTAAAAATAGTATTCCAAAAAGAAATGCTTATTCCAAGTACAAAAAGTGAATCATTTATTAAATAAAAAAATATCTATAAATTGCACAATAGCATGTTTCCAATAATGAAGTAAAAATTTCATACACTAAAGAGTGTTACATTTCATTTACATACACCAAAAGGGGTGTTACATTACATCTGTTTCAATGTTACAAGTAAAAGAATTTGCATCAATACAACAATTACATCCATGAAGATAATTATACATTTTACAGATTGGCTAAGCAATCCATACAAGAATATTACAATGAAGTATATCCATAATGAATCATACAACTTAAGAAACTCTGTCCTCAATCGCCATGACTCTAATGGTCTTCCGCAAGCCAAGGCCAAGAGTGAGGTTAAGGCACTTTTTCCACCCAACCACAAAGTACTGGATTTCCCCAAGTTTCTTCCTAACACAAAGAAAGCACCAACCTTGCATGAGGAGCCTAGCAACCTGGAACGGTAAAAGAAAGAAGGATCTCAATACGTACCTAATTCCTATATGCATTCCTAAACTAGAATAACATAATTCTTGCATACAAGATGTGGTAGAGACATAAATAACATATAATCTAGGTTTTTTAAAACCATCTATTCCACTAGTACAGTAGCTTGGCCAAATAATAACAAACAAAATGGTAATTTAGAAAAAGTAAACTACCATCTTTGGGAGCCCACACTCGACATCCTGTCTCGGAAGTAAAATTGCTCAAAAATAATAAACAAAGTGTTATTTCCCATAATTCAAAGTTTAAAATTGTTTCAGAATTAAAGTGGTTGTCAAACATTGTTCCTTTCAGAAAAATCATAGGAATTACTTTGAAGTTATTTTCAGATTTGTGATATAAACTAACTGTTTAAAACTTATAAGTTTTCTCGTGTGGGTTTATTTCATCTCTATGATTTGGAGTAATTTTACAGAAGATGTTTTCCGTTTTGCATACAATTTTTTTTTGGAGAAAAAATGGCAAGCCACTATAATATATTATATTATATTTAAATAAAATATTACAAAAACCTAGTTCAAAAGAGCATACCGGTAGGAAAGAACAAGGAAGAAAACCTCCGATTGTAGCTTGATTAGATACAAAATTCTTACAAAATCATCCCAATAATAGGGACTCATAGCATGATTTTTCAAAGTCATTGAATCAATAATCTACCAGAATTTCTACCCGACAGTGCATACAAAATTCTTAATAATCGTTTCGTATAAACAATTTCCAACTTGACTGGTTTTAGCTAAAAATAGATTTATTTTTATATATTAAATATGTGCACTTATCCAAAATAGATATATATATTCATCACAACATCCTTGGCAACACAAATCTTGTATATATATATTACATTTATAGAAATATTGTTTTACAAACAATGGTTAATTTTGATAAAATTGGAGAACTTATACAACTGTATATATTGTTAAATAAACAATAGTATATATATATATATATTTACAAACACAAATATATCCATATAAGAAAAATCACAGACTAGTGCATGTTTTGCCAAGTTTAAAGACTGTGAAATGTAAATGTTCAAACAAAATGGCTGTGAGGGGGTTGACGACCTCCTTATGGGGTGCCGCCTATGGTAGGGGAAATTCCCTTTCCACAACCAAAGGTCGAAACCAATGTCTTTAAATATTATTTTTTAAAAATAAATTTATTTCCAATTAAGAATTCGTAATACAACGATTCAATGTAACATGTAAGGTGAATATTGTTTACTGATCAACACAATATATATATATATATATGATATTAATATATATTCATTTCTAAAATGTACAATAGTATAGCATATATATATATATATACCAACATTATGGTTTGCTATATATATATATATAAAGTTTCA
Source organism: Sequoia sempervirens (assembly GCA_007258455.2). Classification (NCBI taxonomy): domain Eukaryota; kingdom Viridiplantae; phylum Streptophyta; class Pinopsida; order Cupressales; family Cupressaceae; genus Sequoia; species Sequoia sempervirens. Next base: position 293,142,356 of record VDFB02105785.1, on the reverse strand, counting down.
TTACAATCATAATACTTAATTTGTCATACAAAAAATGAATGATTTTAACATCAAAATGCATAACTACAATTTTGGTACTGATATAATCAAATTAGTATCAACAATGAGATTTATCCTTTCACATATAAACGAAGATTGTTCCATAACATTTATTCACACAAATTGAGATTTTGATATAATGGAAAATTGCATAAAAACCTGGTAAAACACTACCCTATATGACTCTCTTCTTGTTCTTCTCTCCTTTTTTACCGTTCTACTTGCTCAATCCCTAGCTCTTCTGTCTCTGTCTCTATTTTTGTTTTGTAGATTGAAAATTGTGAATGAATCTTGTGTGTGTAGAGAGATTGAGAGATCATTCTCTTTTATTATTTTCCTTCCTTTTTTTCTATTTTAATTTGCTTTGTTTTTGTGTTTTATTTTCTAAATTTAAATTCTTTTTTCTATTGTTTTCTTTCTCATTGTTTTGTTTTCTAAATATTGCCTTCTTTTCCATGATTTATTTGAGTTTATCCCATAAAACTAATATTTAATAACAAACATGATTTATTAGCTTGCATCACAATTATCTACAAAACAATAAAAAATAATAATTTTATTCTTCAAATAAAATAAAATAAATTAAAACTATTTCTTCTATTTTCTATGAGCATTTAATTTTTGCCACCAATTAATTAAATAACCAACTATAAAGTAAGAAGCAATATAATACAATTAATTAATGTAATTCTAATGCAACTATATGATTTCTAAGTGTTTGTGTGTGCGAGAGAGACCACTCCATCTTAATTCTGCCAGGTAGCTAACCTCCTCTACTTTAACCACACCCTTGTCTTTGACAACCTGCAACTCATGAAAACTCAGGTACCCATTAATAGGTTAGTGTCCAAAAAAAAAATTGAAGCAATATAATTTATCATTCCAAAATAACATTTTCTATATTTCATCATTTCTAAATAAAATAATATTCATTAAATTTCATCTTTTCCAAAATAAAATAATCATTTACTTATTTCATCTTTCAAAATAACATAATATTTATTCTACCACATACAATTATTCATAAATCAGTTCCACATAAAGTAAATTCAGGTAACATCAAAGTTTGAGACATGACATTTTTAAAGCCCGGGTTGGTTGGAGTCCCTAGACCTTGAGTGTTATATAGTGGATTTTTATATTGATTTGAAAAGTTCATTTGATATGTGCTCCTTGTAAAGTGATTGTGGGTTTACTTGGTACATTTGTTAAAGAAGGATTTGATTTTTGTTCAATGATATGATGTACTAAGGGGTCACTTCCATGTGGATGGTTCCTTGCTCCAAAACTTGAAATGGTTGGTTATTCCCTAAGTTGATCGACATCAAAATATGAGGGGAATTTAGCACCATCTTGTACGATTTTAACATGTATAGGTTTGAATCAAGATTTAACATAAAATCCATTGCCTTAGCAAGAGATGCGTCTTGTGACATCTCTAATAACTATTTGGGAGTGAATTAAAAGGGTTTGTTAGTGAAACATAGAAAAATGTAAGTGTGTGTGTCAGGTTCACCAAAATGAAATGAAGGAAAATGGTGGAGATGCAAAATAGGAAGACCTAGAAATGAGGGATCGATGTCAAAAAGGACAAAAAGGTGTGTCCAAATAATCACAAACCCATCTTTTCCTATTTAATTAGGAAGAATGATAGTGCCAAAAGAGATTAGAATTGACCTACAACCCTTAAGGTGAGTCAAATCCAAGTTTTGGGACACTATGTGATCTCTCCTTATGACAAAAAGTGTAAAATATGATTGAAATGCACTTTGGGGAGATAAATTAAAAATACTAATTGAGCTCAATTGTGCAATGTGAGACTTGAAATGTGTATTTAAAGCATAATCC
>VDFB02105785.1:293025536-293140369 GCA_007258455.2 Sequoia sempervirens | reverse complement strand
TTCCAACGGTTCAAACGGTTCGTGAATCAAAGTCCCAGATCAAAAGTTATGACCCGAGAAGTTGGCACACTTTCTAGAAGATACAATTGCAAATGTTCTTTTGAAATTTGAACTTCAAGTTGTAATTTTTCGACACCAAACCGCCTAAACTCAAATTTAAATGTTGTTTTGGCTCCAAACTAAAGAAGAACTCTATTTATGAAAGTGGTTTCTAATTTTGAGTAACTTTTTGGGGACAAGCTCGCACATTGTGAAAGGGTGATTCTGTAGCTTTCTGTAACTTGCATGTGTTGTAGAATTTGGGGATTTGAGATTCTCTATATGTAAGAAGCTCAATTTTCTAAATAATAAAATTATTCTCTTGTTTGTGGGTTATTTTCTAAGTCTCGAGTTGCGCCTTCATTAGAAATGCTTATTCCAAGTACAAAAAGTGAATCATTTATTAAATAAAAAAATATCTATAAATTGCACAATAGCATGTTTCCAATAATGAAGTAAAAATTTCATACACTAAAGAGTGTTACATTTCATTTACATACACCAAAAGGGGTGTTACATTACATCTGTTTCAATGTTACAAGTAAAAGAATTTGCATCAATACAACAATTACATCCATGAAGATAATTATACATTTTACAGATTGGCTAAGCAATCCATACAAGAATATTACAATGAAGTATATCCATAATGAATCATACAACTTAAGAAACTCTGTCCTCAATCGCCATGACTCTAATGGTCTTCCGCAAGCCAAGGCCAAGAGTGAGGTTAAGGCACTTTTTCCACCCAACCACAAAGTACTGGATTTCCCCAAGTTTCTTCCTAACACAAAGAAAGCACCAACCTTGCATGAGGAGCCTAGCAACCTGGAACGGTAAAAGAAAGAAGGATCTCAATACGTACCTAATTCCTATATGCATTCCTAAACTAGAATAACATAATTCTTGCATACAAGATGTGGTAGAGACATAAATAACATATAATCTAGGTTTTTTAAAACCATCTATTCCACTAGTACAGTAGCTTGGCCAAATAATAACAAACAAAATGGTAATTTAGAAAAAGTAAACTACCATCTTTGGGAGCCCACACTCGACATCCTGTCTCGGAAGTAAAATTGCTCAAAAATAATAAACAAAGTGTTATTTCCCATAATTCAAAGTTTAAAATTGTTTCAGAATTAAAGTGGTTGTCAAACATTGTTCCTTTCAGAAAAATCATAGGAATTACTTTGAAGTTATTTTCAGATTTGTGATATAAACTAACTGTTTAAAACTTATAAGTTTTCTCGTGTGGGTTTATTTCATCTCTATGATTTGGAGTAATTTTACAGAAGATGTTTTCCGTTTTGCATACAATTTTTTTTTGGAGAAAAAATGGCAAGCCACTATAATATATTATATTATATTTAAATAAAATATTACAAAAACCTAGTTCAAAAGAGCATACCGGTAGGAAAGAACAAGGAAGAAAACCTCCGATTGTAGCTTGATTAGATACAAAATTCTTACAAAATCATCCCAATAATAGGGACTCATAGCATGATTTTTCAAAGTCATTGAATCAATAATCTACCAGAATTTCTACCCGACAGTGCATACAAAATTCTTAATAATCGTTTCGTATAAACAATTTCCAACTTGACTGGTTTTAGCTAAAAATAGATTTATTTTTATATATTAAATATGTGCACTTATCCAAAATAGATATATATATTCATCACAACATCCTTGGCAACACAAATCTTGTATATATATATTACATTTATAGAAATATTGTTTTACAAACAATGGTTAATTTTGATAAAATTGGAGAACTTATACAACTGTATATATTGTTAAATAAACAATAGTATATATATATATATATTTACAAACACAAATATATCCATATAAGAAAAATCACAGACTAGTGCATGTTTTGCCAAGTTTAAAGACTGTGAAATGTAAATGTTCAAACAAAATGGCTGTGAGGGGGTTGACGACCTCCTTATGGGGTGCCGCCTATGGTAGGGGAAATTCCCTTTCCACAACCAAAGGTCGAAACCAATGTCTTTAAATATTATTTTTTAAAAATAAATTTATTTCCAATTAAGAATTCGTAATACAACGATTCAATGTAACATGTAAGGTGAATATTGTTTACTGATCAACACAATATATATATATATATATGATATTAATATATATTCATTTCTAAAATGTACAATAGTATAGCATATATATATATATATACCAACATTATGGTTTGCTATATATATATATATAAAGTTTCATTACAATCATAATACTTAATTTGTCATACAAAAAATGAATGATTTTAACATCAAAATGCATAACTACAATTTTGGTACTGATATAATCAAATTAGTATCAACAATGAGATTTATCCTTTCACATATAAACGAAGATTGTTCCATAACATTTATTCACACAAATTGAGATTTTGATATAATGGAAAATTGCATAAAAACCTGGTAAAACACTACCCTATATGACTCTCTTCTTGTTCTTCTCTCCTTTTTTACCGTTCTACTTGCTCAATCCCTAGCTCTTCTGTCTCTGTCTCTATTTTTGTTTTGTAGATTGAAAATTGTGAATGAATCTTGTGTGTGTAGAGAGATTGAGAGATCATTCTCTTTTATTATTTTCCTTCCTTTTTTTCTATTTTAATTTGCTTTGTTTTTGTGTTTTATTTTCTAAATTTAAATTCTTTTTTCTATTGTTTTCTTTCTCATTGTTTTGTTTTCTAAATATTGCCTTCTTTTCCATGATTTATTTGAGTTTATCCCATAAAACTAATATTTAATAACAAACATGATTTATTAGCTTGCATCACAATTATCTACAAAACAATAAAAAATAATAATTTTATTCTTCAAATAAAATAAAATAAATTAAAACTATTTCTTCTATTTTCTATGAGCATTTAATTTTTGCCACCAATTAATTAAATAACCAACTATAAAGTAAGAAGCAATATAATACAATTAATTAATGTAATTCTAATGCAACTATATGATTTCTAAGTGTTTGTGTGTGCGAGAGAGACCACTCCATCTTAATTCTGCCAGGTAGCTAACCTCCTCTACTTTAACCACACCCTTGTCTTTGACAACCTGCAACTCATGAAAACTCAGGTACCCATTAATAGGTTAGTGTCCAAAAAAAAAATTGAAGCAATATAATTTATCATTCCAAAATAACATTTTCTATATTTCATCATTTCTAAATAAAATAATATTCATTAAATTTCATCTTTTCCAAAATAAAATAATCATTTACTTATTTCATCTTTCAAAATAACATAATATTTATTCTACCACATACAATTATTCATAAATCAGTTCCACATAAAGTAAATTCAGGTAACATCAAAGTTTGAGACATGACATTTTTAAAGCCCGGGTTGGTTGGAGTCCCTAGACCTTGAGTGTTATATAGTGGATTTTTATATTGATTTGAAAAGTTCATTTGATATGTGCTCCTTGTAAAGTGATTGTGGGTTTACTTGGTACATTTGTTAAAGAAGGATTTGATTTTTGTTCAATGATATGATGTACTAAGGGGTCACTTCCATGTGGATGGTTCCTTGCTCCAAAACTTGAAATGGTTGGTTATTCCCTAAGTTGATCGACATCAAAATATGAGGGGAATTTAGCACCATCTTGTACGATTTTAACATGTATAGGTTTGAATCAAGATTTAACATAAAATCCATTGCCTTAGCAAGAGATGCGTCTTGTGACATCTCTAATAACTATTTGGGAGTGAATTAAAAGGGTTTGTTAGTGAAACATAGAAAAATGTAAGTGTGTGTGTCAGGTTCACCAAAATGAAATGAAGGAAAATGGTGGAGATGCAAAATAGGAAGACCTAGAAATGAGGGATCGATGTCAAAAAGGACAAAAAGGTGTGTCCAAATAATCACAAACCCATCTTTTCCTATTTAATTAGGAAGAATGATAGTGCCAAAAGAGATTAGAATTGACCTACAACCCTTAAGGTGAGTCAAATCCAAGTTTTGGGACACTATGTGATCTCTCCTTATGACAAAAAGTGTAAAATATGATTGAAATGCACTTTGGGGAGATAAATTAAAAATACTAATTGAGCTCAATTGTGCAATGTGAGACTTGAAATGTGTATTTAAAGCATAATCCTAATATAAAGTACAATTTTTAGGCAAATTTGAGGGTTGCCGGATGATATCTAACAACCCAAAAAATCTTGTCTCAAAAATTGTAGTAGGATGCATTTGCCTAAATTGGGCACCCCAATATCTGATTGAAAGGAACTTTTGGGAGATGAATAAAAGTGCATTAATGATCTAATAACTGAGTTCTACCACTTGGAATGCAAAGTATTATAATAATACTGCCAGAAACAAACATTAATTAGCAGATCTAAGAAGGTTAAGAAGGTTTGTACTTAGCTCCAAAAGTGACAGTAAGGCGTCCTATTTTGGCGAATGTTTCCTTGTATCTTTTTCTGAAAATTATTTTTGTAATCCTTTGATGTTGGATCTAAGGTGCTTATTTCTCCAAGTTTTATTGTCAGAAGGTCAAAAACAAATTTTGTAGATGAGTTTCCATGTCTTGACAATTTTGATGACAACTTTGACAATTTTGACAACTTTGAACTTTTGATCCAATTTCACTCCTCCTTCACCTATAAATCCACCAACACACAAAGAGGAGAAAAACGTTTGTTTTTGGTGTATAATGGTTTTCCTTGGTCAAACCCTATTTTGGTAATTAAACCTAAATAATGAAATGAAATCATAAATGGAGGGAATGATGAATAAACATTAGCTTGTTGCATCCCACCAAACCCTCTAATGGCTGCCCTTGGGGGACTGGTGTCTAACACATGTTGGTTAACAGATTTGTCACCTAACTCTATATTCTTACACCCATGGAGGTGACAAATGTAACAACAGTTGAACCAGTCATAATAGTGTTTTAGACTGATTCTTTGCTTATTTTAAAAGGTGGCAACTACCTTCTTCAGATATTCAATGAATGATTCTTGACTAATATCACTTTTAACCAGAAAGAAAATGAAAGGAAATGCTTTTAACTAGAAAGCTTTGAAAGACACCCACACAACTCATACAACAAAAACTTAAACTACCAAATCCCCAAAATTATGCTAAAGGAAATCTTACACATCCATCACCCTAAAATATTTATTCACAGATAAACATTCCACAGTAATGAAAATAACCAAATATTTATCATCCCAATAATAGACAATCTATTGGAAAACTACTTAGCATAAGCAGAATAAATCCACACACTATAACACAAAGATTACGCATGCATGAACTTCACCATTGTCTTTCTATATTGAAATAACATAAAGCAGTAAAAAAATAATTTTTGTTCTAATGAGTAAAAAAAAGTTTTCCCAAAAGATCCCTATCGCCAAATAGTCACCCCATATTTAAAGATTAAAAATTGTCCATAATAACGATTTCTTGAAGAAAATTGTTTGATTAAAAATGAAAAGTCTTTAAAGTATCAAGAGAGCCAAATTAAAGAAAATAACATAAAAACTAAAACTAATCAGCGGTCCCAGCTTCGACTCTTTCGCTTCCAATTATCTCCACCTCCTGCTGCTCCAGTAACGCCTCCTATGCCTTTACCCTTTGCCTATATTCCCGGTACTTGGTGACAATTGTAGTGATGTTTTTGCTTCCTGGAGTCATGGTGATTTGCAACCTTGTTCTCCATCTTGAAAGTGCACGATTCGACTCAGTAATTGTTTCATAAATATTGTCACTTTCACCCTTGAACGTCCTCATATAGATATGTAAATTACTAAACTTTATGAATGAGTTTGTTGTGGATGTGTTACTAATTTTTTGCCTAAGCTCAAATGGAGGAGTTGGCTGATTGTTTTTCAACATTAAGTGGAATTGTAGATTGAATTTTAAATGCTGTTTCACATTACTTTTGCATTCAGTAATAGTTATGCATTTTAGTGAAGTTATGGAGTTGCAGAGTGCCATTCAGATGTTACAGATTTAAAAGAATACAGAATTGAGTACATGAGCAAAATAGCATTTTAGATGCTTTTATTCATTTCGTAAAGAACTCATATTTTTACAAGGCTTCATTTGATTTCACAATCAGAATGATATTACAACATTGCATGAAAATGCATTTTATTTTTAATTGAAAAGCATAATTGAAATCAAAGATCCACACAAGCCATGGATTTAACTGTGACCGTTACAATACATTTCTAATAGCACATTGCACTACTGAAGATGCAGAAACGAAAACACATAAGCAACAACATAATCATCATTGCCTGAATATCGACGCTTGATGTTGAATGGTGCACCTCGTCATCTCGAGCTTCGTCGACCTATAAGAGGAAAAGAAGGGTGTCAGTGGCTTTGACTATGATGTAACTTATATGATGCACCTACAATAGTACATCATACTATTAGCAATGCATTGAAACAATCAATCAAGTGCAGTATGAAAGAAGTGAGCTGAAGGAGAAATAGCAACATTGTAATCATGTTCCATTTTTATGCTAACACTGTTTATTTCCTTGTGCAGGTATAGGAAAAATCATGAAGCTGAACATTATTTGAAGACCAAGCATGTTGAGTAAAATGGGCTCCCACAAGGGTCAAGCTCAGCATGCTACCCTATTCATTAAATGGGCTGATTTTAAAAGATACTTTACCATATTCATCAAATGAAATGAGAACAACTAAAAGAGTAAAACAGAGAATCCATCAAGTAACAAAACCAACTATGCATTCATAACGATTAGGATTTATTTCTGAAGGCTACAGGTGAACAGTGAGTTTAATTCACTTAATAAATTTAACTAAGTACATTTAGATCAAAAATTGCTGAATAACTACATTTTCTGTGCTGATTGTAATGAAATGTCATGTAAGTTTCAATTCATCAATTCTTTCCCGGATAGTGAACATGCATACATTATACCTTAATGGTTTCATTTAATTTTCATCATCAAAGAGAACATATTTTAAGAGTAGTTTGATAAGTAGAAATATAAAAATGCATGAAGAGTAATATGTTGCTCAGGAATACAAAGGACAGATAGTGCATTTGAGTGTTGAATGAATTTCTAGTTCTAAGTTGACTGTTAAAGTAAACACAGTATTATGACTATCAAGCGAGCGATCATTCCAGAATACTAAAGAAAGAGCAGGTAGTTGTGAGGTGTCAGTCATGCCTAAGTACAAAAGACTAGGGAAGTAGCTTGATACAGTAACAAGCATTAGTGATACAATACCTGAATATGGAGTATTGGTTTTTAGAAGCTACAGCAAGGACAGTTAACTCTTTCTGGTTGGGATGGTGATTCAAATGGGATCGTGTATAAATGATTAGTGAAGGACAACAATCTAATGTGATGCACATCTGTTTTGTTTCTAGTGAGTTATAGGTGTCAAGCAAGGCACATATGGGCATAATTGCCAAAATCAGATTATGGAGACATATGTTTGAAGCAGAAGATAGATATTGCTTTGTTAAGGTTGAGAGAAAATCAGAAAAGACACTGCTATGCATACAATTATAGGCATGCAAACAATATACATTAAGAGGGAATCCTTTCCTTAATGAACAAACAAGATTGCTGGAAATAAGAGGTTCAAAATGCCTTGAGTAGCCTAGCTTGTCATGATAAAATGAAGATGATAAAATGAAGATGCAGGGATTGGAGAGGAGTTAAGATCAGCTTTAATAACAAATACTAAAGTATGAATTTTGCAACTGGAAGTGCAAAAGAAACAATAATGGTCGAGCCCTGGACTCAATATGGGTAAGCATACGAATTCTTATTGTTCCCATCATGTTCTTTTTATATTTTTGAAGACATATTAAAGAAAACAACAGTGATACAATGAGTTGCTTTCTTTTGAGATGTACAAAATGCTAAGGAGGTTAAAAGTAAGGACAAATATTCAAGGCATCCTTTTGTTATAGAAGTGAAGCAAGATATCATTGGTTATTTGAATCAAATCCTAATATTAAATACAACAAATAAATAGGATTTTCATCATTTCTAGATTATTCAGTTGAGATCTTGTCAGAGCAGTAAGGTAAAAGTGTTGTCATATTTACAACATAAGCAACAGAATACAGTTGGAAGTCATCATGGGTTGAGCCCATAACGTGAATGCAAATCAATGTGCAGTTTTTGTTTATTTTTCTTCATACACCCATATTAGAGCTTGCGTTTATAACATAGTTTTCTTCAAAGGTTCCTGATACTCAGTTGAGTCTTCTACAGAAAGGAGCAGGGTTTTGTTTTTCTATGAAGGACCATTATGAAGTGTACAATTTTGAGCTCAATACACATATGAGATTTTAAATTCAAGATAGATTTTTCAGAATCTTGTGAACATCACAGAGAGTCATACTGGTTTTCAATAGAAATAACAAATGAATAGTTTTCCTTCAAGATAATGAATATCTGCATGAGGGTTATTACTCAAATAAGAGTTTCATTATATTTCAGTATACCCAGGTCGGGTTTTGAATGTGAATGAAGAAACAGAACTAGTAATGGTGGGTCAATCCCAGAAAAATAACATAAGGCTTATTTTGATGCATAGGTCTGGTAGCCTGTATATGGCCATTAGTTGTGGAGCAAGTTTTGGATTGAACAAAATACAGTTCTCTTTAGAAATCCCAAGTACCCACATGAGGGTTTGCTTTCGAAAATACAAAAATATGATAATCTATGATACCCATATGGGTTTCTCATAAAAACAGCAGTAGACTACAAAATGTGAAGGTTTTTGTGCCAGGTCGAGCTTCAGAAGAGAAGAAAATGTAATTTTCTTTAATAATCCCAAAGACCCACTTTCAGTTTAGCATCAAAATACAGAAAATGAGTTTCCCTTAAAGATTTTGAGTACCCATTTTAGGGTTAGCTTCAAAGTGCAGAAGAAATAATTGCAGTAGTAACCCATGTGAAGTCTTGAATTAAATAGCAAGAATATACAACAGATGCAAGGTTCTAAGTTGGGTCGAAGAACAAAAGGAAGAAAATGCAGATTTATTAAAATTTCTATGACACCCATAAATAGATTTACTCTCAGGAAGACATAATGGTAAGTTTTATGTTCTGGGTCGAGCCCAAAAGTAAAAAGAAATGCTTCCTACAGTGCGCATTTGGCACGGCCTGATATGGCCAAAATCCATGAGTAGAGAAGAGAATTTTTTAAGTCTCTGGAGAGCAAAATGTAACAAAGGAAAATTACCAGTCTATATTTCTGATGGAGCAGTATAGCCGTGGCCAAAACTTCCAGTTTAGCTTCCCAAAGCAGGATTTCGAGCTTTTGAAGAACGGTCGATCCCTCATAGTGAGATAGAGCACAACATTGATTATTGCAGACACAAAAAGTTCAAAAGAAAAGCATTAGGGAGTATGCATAGCCGCGGCCTTAAGGCCTGAATATATTTAAGTATGGAGCCCTAGAGGTTATGAAATCATCGAATAAAGCTTACCTCTGCATAGTAAAGGTAAGCAAAAGTACAAGTCGAGCTTTCATGGAGTGAACTACAGAGGTCGAGCTCGAGCTCGTTGTGGCTAAAGGAGAGCAAGTGGAAAGAGCTTTCAAGATGAATTCGAGCTCACAGGCCGGCCAAGCAAACAAAGTCACTGGAGTTTTAGATATTTGGAGTACGTGGAATGGTTCGTCCAAGCATTCGAGCTCGAGCTTGATAGAGTCATGGCGGTGGCAGAGGGTGGCAGAGCTTCTTTCTTATAAGTTGAGGAGTGTAGAATGAGTGATCATTAGGGTTTGATTATGTTTTGACCGAATCCTAATTTGAGCATTATGATGTTCTAGAATTTTCAATCAAAACACATGTGGTGAATTCCAATGGAGGTCAAAATCCATAATGCCTTCCTTGTGATTTATTAAATCGAAGTCTAAATGTATATCATGGAGGCCGAATTCCTAAGTTGGTCTATGGGTTAGGACTTAGTGTTGTTTTTTTTTTAAGCCTTGGTGAGATTTTGAGCTTTGGAGATAATGTTGATCAATATCTTGTGATATAAGTTTAGATTTTAATGCCATATGACCTAGGTGATTTTGTTTAAAGGTCAAATTATCTATTTTAGGGTTTTATTTTTAATTGATTTTAGAGAAATCAATTGGAGTTTTGATGAAGGGATAATTGATATGTATTAATTTTTTTATGATTTTTGAAGAAAATCAGAATATTGTAATGGAGAAATAAGGAGATTTTCTTTTTGCAAAAGATTTTCAATCTTTAAATTGCAAAAATGGACAAATTGTAAAAATATGCATCTTGTAAAGCAGAATCATAAAAGCAATATTCTATAAATTGATTTAAGTTTTCTTGCTATTTTTAGTAGATCTTTGATTAAATTTTCCTCTTGGTCAGATTTGAGACTTTTCTTGGAGAGATAGGGAGTTTTTTGAGCTTTTAAAGCAGATTCAACCTATTTTTAGAGACTTGAAAGGTTCATCATGAAAGCATTATGCTTTTTTCTGCTTTTAAAACAGTTTTTGAGATTGTTTGAAACCTTTTTCCTTGAGCTTTTTTTTGAGCTCGGATTAGGGTTTTCTTGAGAGTTCTTTTCAAAGACTTAGTCTTTTCAGCTCTCCATTCTCAGCAGTTCAGATTAGAGTTTCTTGCCCTTACACATTTTGGGGAGCTTGTAAACTTATGTGTGCTCAGACTCTGAGAAGTTCCACTCCATCATTTAATAAAATAACAGAGTTTCCCTTTCTTAGTTCTTTTTCATGACTTGGAATAGTAATTTGATTTGTCCTGTGATTCAAATTTGTTGGATCCTTTTCTTTTCTTACTATTGTCAAGAGATTTGCAGGAGTTGCATGCTAGTTCAGGTTATGCCTTGTGTTATTTTAATCGTTGCATAAATCACTATTGAACTACATGTGTTGTGAGATTGTGGGAATTTAATTTTAAAGAGTTGGTGAGAGTAAGTTATTATTCGGGTCTTCTTACAGTTGATCAATATTTTTAGGGTAATAGAATTTTAGTTTTAGATTTTAAATCCAGTTTATCCTTCTATCCTTTTTCCTGGAAAGTCACTTAGAATAGAATTCATCATTCGGAGAACTAGCTCACTCTGGAGATTCCTCTTTCGTGAAGATCACCCACATCTGAAAGAGGTTTCCATGTTTCAGTAGTTTGCTGAATATTGTATTCAACAGGGTGCAAAACTATTGATAATAGTTTTTGGCACGCCCGGTGGGACTTTGAAAGATACTTTCAGAGAATATTTAATAATTTTAGTTTGCTATTTGCTGTATGCAATAGATTTTTCCAGCCTTCTAGAGGCTATCACAATATACCTGGTGACTTCGGTTCTGTTTTGCAGGCTAGTACAGGCCGTGCATGAGAAATATTCAAACAAGATCAAGCACAACACCATTTAAATATCGAGAGATGTCCCCATCATGAAGAAGAGGCAGGACAACAAGAAAGCTTTTCGAGACCCCTGAAAGATCGAAGTCAACACCTCCTGTGCTTGGTACCTTAGTCCTGTCACCTAGTACACTAGTCCCGATTTCACAAATACCACCGATGGCAGCACCTGTTCGCATCTTTCAACAAAGGTAACCCATTAGATCTCGCTCAACATGTTGATATTCCAGTTGAAGCCCTTTGAGGACTACCATATTTCATTGGAGAAGATTACACTACACCAGTCGAGCACATTCGTGACGTGGCCATGCTATGCTCGGTGCACAATATCACGTAGGAGAATGTTGCTCTAAGGCTATTAGCTGCGTCACTTAAGGGAAAAGTGCTGCAGTGGTTCAGAGGTCTTGCTGCAAATTCAATCGCAACATGGGATGCTCTAGGTAATGGTTTATACCAACACTTTGCTGATAAATCTGACAATTTATCTTTGTTAGAGTAGTTGAGTACTATTCAAAGGGCGCCGCACGAACATTTGGCAGATTTCAATTACAGATTTCAAAGGACCTAGGACAGAATCCCGACAATGGTAAAACCCTTACCGACACATGCATTTCTATTTTATTTAAAAGCTTTAAATAGCAAGATTGTTGTTATGACTCAGTCTATGGGTGGTCTAATGCTTCCTAACGATTATAATATTGCTATAAATGCTAAAAATTGCCTCATTCAAGCTGGAGACATAGCTCCTAGACTTCCTATGCCCTTGTTTCTAGAAATACAACCACCTATTCTTGTTGCTATTCCTCCCTTTGCTGCTATCCCACCAGTTCCAGCAATAGGATACCATAATACAGCCCAAGAGGTCGCTGCGCCAACCCAAAATCCAGAGATGCAAGAGCTAAAGAGCATACTGAAAATCTTTGGGAATGACCTCGTGACTATTAAGAAGCATGTTGGCCAAGAACATAAGCCTTATCAAGCCCCTTATCAGCAAAACCAACAAAATAGGCCTGCTTTCCAAGGTGATTATCAAGTCCAAAGAAGGAATTTTAACCCTCAGCCATTCCAACCATACAATCTAAACACGACCAGCACGTCAAAAGAACTTGTGCCGCAAAACAATGTTGCTCAAGATTGTGACTAGTGTTACCCATGCAATCAACCCCACAATCAATCGGCGTGCGCCAATGGAGTGAGAAACCAGGCTTTAATGGTGAAAATTATATATGCTGTTTCAGAAAATGCTGCAGATCAGAATTAGGAACATCAAGATAATGTAGAAGTCACCTTGCCGAACTGGAAGAGCTCCGAATTCTATGGCGTGAATGGCCAAGATTGACAAAATTCCCCTATTTCAGCCAATACTAGATCTAAGAAATGAGCTATGGATCTAGGACAGTAAGCTAGAACTTCACAGCAGCAGCCACTAGTCAGTAATCAGCTAGTTTTATCAGAAATTAACGCTGCTACGCAACCTAAAATGCAGATTCTGCAAAGAGGGCAGGAGATACCCTGCAAAGAGCAACTAAAAATGCATTCGCAGCCTGTGCAAAAGCAAAATGAAGCTGCTGTTACAAAAAACTAGTAGAAGGTAAATGTTTCATCCTTCAATATCATTGAGCATCTCAAGAAAACTACTGTCAATATGTTGATATTAGATGCTTTGCAGCTTCTAGGGCAGAAAAGTTTGCTGTGCAGAGTGCTTTGGCTGAGTTATCTATTTCTGACAATGCAAATCAAGGAGTTGCGAAAGTCGTGTTGGCTAACGATCTGGAGGACCAAGGTGGGAAAAAGGAAAAAGAGGTAAAGCCTCCTCTGTTCTACTTAAGTCTGATCATAGGTGATAAAATTGTGCATAATTTTATGGTCGACTCTGGTGCCAGTAGTTCAGTCATGCCTAAGAGTTTAGTTGAAAAATTAGGTCTTGTTTATGAGCCTAATCCTCAGAAAGGCGTAGTGCAATTAGATGGGTCTACTGTTAAGACTGCTGGTATTATCAAAAATTTAGCCCTTACTTTGCACGCATGCCCAAGTTTCACTATTCACTAGGATATTCACATCATAGACTTACCGCCACACTTTGCCATTTGTTTGTCAAGGGATTTTACAGCCAAGTTGGTTGGATTTTTGTCTTCTGATTGGTTTCATCTATTTTTTAGAACAAGGTATGGTACGAAAGTGACCATAAAGTCCGAGCCTCTCGCCAAAGACCATATCGAACCATACTCCCCAAACCCTATAAACGCTAATCTCTACGCCACCTCTGCAATGGAGGAGCAAACCATGACCTCAGACTGTAGCACCCATGAAGACTACATCAGCCTCGATGAATGGGTAGTCGAAGATCATGAGCTTGATCCGTTCTAGAACACAGATGAAGTAGGTTTAGGAGTTTATATGATTTGCGAGTTTGATTGCGACATGCCTAATCTTTGCAAAGAGGATGAACCGTCTACAGAAAAAGATAATGAGTTGTGGAAACTTTATTTCGATGGTTCAAGGAGTAGTGTTGGTGCCAGGGGTGGAGCCATGTTGATATCACCCGAAGGTGATAAATATTATTCAGCTTTCAGATTTGCTTTCAGCTGTTCAAATAATACAGCTAAGTATGAAGCATTGGTACATGGCCTTGAGTGGGCCCGCAAACGAGGTATTAAATTCTTGCAAGTTTATGGTGATTTAGAGTTGATTGTGAATCAAGTCAGAAATTTAAATGCTGCTAAAAATGATTTACTTAAAAAAATACAAGCATCGAGTATGGGATTTAATGGAAGATTTTAATGCTTTTAACATCATGGCGATTCCTCGGAATCAAAATAAGCATGCTGATAGGCTCGCTACCATAGGAGCCCAGTTTGAAATTCTCAAAGAGATTCATAAAGTAGAAGCACGTCAGTATGTGAAAATAGTGGTCAAACCTTTTGTACCTGACAATAATGTGAGCTGGCAGGTTTTTGACAGTGATGAGAAAATTGTGAATTTTCTGATTGCTGAAGTTGAGTTCGCGGATGGAAATCAACAAAAATGGCAGCAACAGTATGAGGATCAGATTGTGCAATTAAAGACCAATAAGCTGCCGAAAGGATTGGTGACCTTGGAATCAGTGTTTAACTTAGATGATCAAGTTCGGAAGGACAAGTGCAATTTGACTGTCAAGGAGGAGCACTATGTAGCTATTGAAATTTTCAAAGGTAAGCTTTTCAAGCTGGGTAAGGTATGCAATCAAGAGGAACAACAAGCTTTCATTCTGTTATGTCAGAAATTTAGTGATGTTTTTGCTTGGAAATACAAAGATTTAAGAGGTTTTAACCCCAAATTAGCTCAGCATACTATTGAGCTTGAATCTGGTACAAAGCTGGTAAGGCAGAAGCAAAGACCGCTTAATCCTAAGTTGGAACACCTCACGAAGGCTGAACTGAATAAACTAGTTGAAAGCGGTATCATTTTTCCTATCAAGCACACCTCTTGGGTGTCGAATTTAGTACCAGTCAGAAAGAAGAGTGGAGAAATCAGACTTTGTGTTGATTTCCGAGATCTGAATAAAGCGTCATTGAAGGACCATTATCCGCTCCCTTCCATGGAGCAAATTTTACAAGTAGTTTCTGGTTTTGATATATTTTCTTTATTAGATGGCTACTCAGGGTATAACCAGATTTTGGTTAAGCAAGAGGATCAGTTTAAAACAACATTTACAACCAAGTGGGGCACGATGGCCTATAAGAAGATTCCTTTCAGCTTATCAAATGCTGGAGCAACTTTCCAGCGTGCTATGGATATGGCCTTCCATGGCCTTATGAACAAGTTTGTTTTGGTATATTTAGACGATATTACTATTTTTTCCAAAAATGCTAATGAACACTTGGATCATTTGGAACAGATTTTTCAGAGGTGCAGAAAGTTCGAAGTGTCTCTCAATTTGAAGAAGTGTATTTTTTCAATACACGAAGGAAAACTTGTTCTGCAATTCTTGAATTGCCATTACCAGGTCATAAGAAAGGCTTGAAAAGCTTTCTTGGGAGAATAAATTTTGTGAGGAGGTTCGTACCAAATATCGCAGCCTTGTTGCAACCTGTCACTTCTATACTGAAGAAGAATATGCCATTCAGCTGGACCAAGGAAGGTAAAGGGAGCTTCGAGCAGATCAAAGAAGCGGTCGCAGCCACTCCTACTCTCATTAATCCAAACTTTGATAAAGATTTCATTTTATATGCTTTTGGAGGAGTAGATATAGTTTCAGCCATGTTATGCCAGCAAAACGAGGAAGGCTTAAAGCAGCCTGTTGCATTTTTTAGTCAAGTTTTGCACGATTACGAGGTAAAGTACTCTTTTGTGGAGAAACATGTTTTTGCTGTTGTAAGAAGCTTGAAAAAAATTAGACACATGCTGTCCAACAGCAAGGTTCATTTGCTGGTAGCGCATTCAACTATTAAAAATTTTCTGCTTAACAAGGATATTAATGATAAGCATGTTGGTTGGATCACTAAAGTGATGGAGTTCGATGTTGACATTAAAGTAACCAAGCCCATTAGAGGCAAAGGTTTGTGTGAGCAGATTGCTGGAAGTGAAGACAACAACTTAAAAGAGGCTACAAATATAGAAACAATATTAAATAATGATGTTTTAAGTGTTGTTCAAACACCCCCTGCTACATGGTTGCAGTAGATGATACATTATCTGCAAATTGGTGAATGCCCCGAAAGCTTGGACAAAGCAAAAAGAAGGTACTACAGATTACAAGCCATCCCTTATGTAGTTATTGATGGCGTTCTTTATAGGAGAGATTTCCAAGGTGTCTTATTACATTGCATTCAGCCTGATCAGGTTGACAAGCTGCTAGTAGAGTTTCATGATGGACCTTCAGGAGGTCACTTTGCTGCAAGAACAACAACTTTGAAAATTATGAGAGTTGGTTATTATTGGCCAGATCTGTTTAAAGATGCTATTGCATGGGTCAGAAAGTGTGAGAAATGTGCATTATTTGCTGGTAAACAGAGGCTTGCACCGCTGCCCCTGCATCCGATTTAGGTAGAACAACCCTTTGCTAAGTGGGGTTTGGATTTTATTGGCCCTATGAACCCGCCTTCAAGTGAAAGTCATAAGTGGATTCTTACTGCCACTGATTATTTTACAAAGTGGACCAAAGCTGTTGCTTTAAAGGAAGCGAACGAGAATTCAGCGCTTAATTTTTACCAAGATCTCATATTGAGATTTGGTGTCCTAGATTCAATCATTTCAGATAATGGCTTAGCTTTCATTGAATTTCAGATTTCAGATTGGTCTGTCAGAAATAACATCTATCTGAACACGTTATCAAATTATTATCCGCAGGGCAATGGTCAAGCGAAATCTACAAATAAAAATCTGATTGGATAATTAAGAAGACTATTGAAGATAACTAGAGAACGTGGCATGAAAAGCTGAAGCTAGCCCTTTGGGCTGATAGAATAACTCCTAAAAGAGCCACTGGTTGTTCACCTTTTGTTTTGACTTACGACAGAGAGGCTAAGTTGTCTATTTCAGTTGAATTGCCAACATTAAGTTATGTTAAAGAACTTGAGTTACTGAATGAACAACCTCTTGAAGTGAGATTTGCACAGCTAGTTGAGCTCAAAGGAACCAGAAAAGAAGCTCTGAGATAGCTGGAAATACATCAAGCATAAATGAAGAATGCTTTTGACAAGAGGGAAAGGCCTTGTGATTTCATTGTTGGAGATTTGGTTTTCAAGTGGAATAAATTCAAGAGTAGACCTAGACGACATTCCAAGTTCGATGCAATATGGGATGGGCCTTATGTAATTACAGAATGCAAGGAACACAATGCATTCCAACTTTCGAAGATGACTAGCGAGGTGCTGTCTATCCCAGTAAATGGGATCCACCTCAAGCACTGCCTTTGAGATAAGTTATCTCACTGTTAGTAGCGTAGTTTGCAAATAAGTGCGTTTCGCATATTTTATTTCAGTAGTTTGCTTTATCTAAGCATTGTTGCGCATTGTTTCTTGGCCATCAGGGCCTTTTAGTTTGCTTTCAGTTATGTTTCATTTTGCTTGCTGCTGTTTGGAGTGTTGTTCATTTTTCTAAGTTTCAAGAAGGGGCAGAATTGACTCCATGCCCAATGGATTGTTTAAAGGCCACTGATCTATGCTTAGCAAGCAAGCATATAGCGGAAATCACTAAAATGTTAAAAAATTTTCACCTTAGCTCAAATGGAGGAGCTGGCTGATTGTTTTTCAACATTAAGTGGAATTGCAGATTGAATTTTAAATGCTGTTTCGCATTACTTTTGCATTGAGTAATAGTTATGCATTTTAGTGAAGTTATGGAGTTGTAGAGTGCCATTTAGATGTTGCAGATTTAAAAGAATACATAATTGAGTACATGAGAAAAATAGCATTTTAGATGCTTTTATTCATTTCGTAAAGAACTCATATTTTTACAAGGCTTCATTTGATTTCACAATCAGAATGATATTACAACATTGCATGAAAATGCATTTTCTTTTCAATTGAAAAGCAGAATTGAAATCAAAGATCCACACAAGCCGTGGATTTAACTATGACTATTACAATACATTTTTAATAGCACATTGCACTACTGAAGATGCAGAAAGGAAAACACATAAGCAACATCATAATCATCATTGCCTGATTTCGACGCTTGATGTTGAATGGTGCACCTCGTCATCTCGAGCTTCGTCGACCTGTAAGATGAAAAGAGGGGTGTCAGTGGCTCCGACTATAATGTAACTTATATGATGCACCTACAATAGTACAACATACTATTAGCAATGCATTGAATCAATCAATCAAGTGTAGTATGAAAGAAGTGAGCTGAAGGAGAAATAGCAACATTGTAATCATCGTGTTCCATTTTTATGCTAACACTGTTTGTTTCCTTGTGCAGGTATAGGTAAAATCATGAAGTTGAACATTATTTGAAGACCAAGTATGTGGAGTAAAACGGGCTCCCACAAGGGTCAAGCTCGACATGGTGCCCTATTCATTAAATGGGTTGATTTTAAAATATACTTTACCATATTCATCAAATGAAATGAGAACAACTGAAAGAGTAAAATAGAGAATCCATCAAGTAATGAAACCAACTGTGCATTCATAACGATCAAGATTTCTTTCTGAAGGCTACAGGCGAATAGTGAGTTTAGTTCACTTAATAAATTTAACTGAGTAAATTTACATCAGAAATTGTTGAATAACTACATTTTCTGTGCTGATTGTAATGAAATGTCATGTAAGTTTCAATTCATCAATTCTTTCCCGGATAGTGAACAGGCATACATTATGCCTTAATGGTTTGATTTAATTTTCATCGTCAAAGAGAACAGATTTTAAGAGCAGTTTGATAAGTAGAAATATAAAAATGCATGAAAAGTACTATGTTGCTCAGGAATACAAAGGACAAACAGTGCATTTGAGTGTTGAATGAATTTCTAGTTCTAAGTTGACTATTAAAGTAAACACAATATTATGAATATCAAGCGAGTGATCATTCCAGAATACTAAAGAAAGAGCAGGCAGTTGTGAGGTGTCAGTCATGCCTAAGTACATAAGACTAGGGAAGTAGCTTGATACAGTAACAAGCATCAGTGATACAATACCTGAATATGGAGTACTGGTTATTAGAAGCTACAACAAGGATAGTTAACTCTTTCTGGTTGGGATGGTGCTTCAAACGAGATCGTGTATCAATGATTAGTGAAGGACAACAATCTAATGTGATGCACATCCATTTTTTTTTCAGTGAGTTATAGGTGTCAAGCAAGGCACATATGGGAAAAATTGCCAAAATCAGATTATGGAGACATATGTTTGAAGTAGAAGATAGATATTGCTTTGTTAAGGTTGAGAGAAAATTAGAAAAGACACTGTTGTGCATACAATTATAGGAATGAAAACAATATACGTTAAGAGGGCATCCTTTCCTTAATGAACAAACAAGATTGCTTGAAATAAGAGGTTCAAAATGCCTTGAGTAGCCTAGCTTGTCATGATAAAATGAAGATGCAGGGATTGGAGAGGAGTTAAGATCAACTTTAATAACAAATACTAAAGTATGAATTTTGCAACTGGAAGTGCAAAAGAAAAAATAATGGTCGAGCCCTGGACTCAATATGGATAAGCATACAGATTCTTATTGTTCCCATCATGTTCTTTTTATATTTATGAAGACATATTAAAGCAAACAATAGTGATACAATGAGTTGCTTTCTTTTGAGATGTACAAAATGCTAAGGAGGTTAAAAGTAAGGACAAATATTCAAGGCATCCTTTTGTTACAGAAGTGAAGCAAGATATCACTGGTTATTTGAATCAAATCCTAATATTAAATACAACAAATAAACATGATTTTCATCATTTCCAGATTATTCAGTTGAGATCTTGTCAGAGCAGTAAGGTAAAAGTGTTGTCATATTTACAGCATAAGCAACAGAATACAGTTGGAAGTTATCATGGGTTGAGCCCATAACTTGAATGCAAATCAATGTGCAGTTTTTGTTTATTTTTCTTCATACACCCGTATTAGAGCTTGAGTTTATAACATATTTTTCTTCAAAGGTTCCTGATACTCAGTTGAGTCTTCTACAGAAAGGAGCAGGGTTTTGTTTTTCTATGAAGGACCATTATGAAGTGTACAATTTTGAGCTCAATACACATATGAGATTTTAAATTCAAGATAGATTTTTCAGAATCTTGTGAACATCACGGAGAGTCATACTAGTTTTCAACAGAAATAACAAATGAATAGTTTTCCTTCAAGATAATGAGTATCTGCATGAGGGTCATTACTCAAATAAAAGTTCCATTATATTTCAGTATACCCAGGTCGGGTTTTGAACATGAATGAAGAAACAAAACTAGTAATGGTGGGTCAATCCCAGAAAAATAACATAAGGCTTATTTTGATGCATAAGTATGGCATCCTGTATATGGCCATTAGTTTTGGAGCAAGTTTCAGATTGAAAAAAATACAGTTCTCTTCAGAATCCCAAGTACCCACATGAGGGTTTGCTTTCGAAAATACAAAAATATGATAATCTATGATACCCATATGGGTTTCTCATAAAAACAACAATAGACTACAAAATGTGAAGGTTTTTGTGCTAGGTCGAGCTTCAGAAGAGAAGAAAATGCAATTTTCTTTAATAATCCCAAAGACCCACTTTCAGTTTAGCATCAAAATACAAAAAATGCAGTTTCCCTTAAAGATTTCGAGTACCCATTTCAGGGTTAGCTTCAAAGTGCAGAAGAAATAATTGTAGTAGTAACCCATGTGAAGTATTGAATTAAATAGCAAGAATATACAATAGATGCAAGGTTCTAAGTTGGGTCGAAGAACAAAAGGAAGAAAATGCAGATTTATTAAAATTTCTATGACACCCATAAACAAATTTACTCTCAGGAAGACATAATGGTAAGTTTTTTGTTCTGGGTCAAGCCCAAAAGTAAAAAGAAATGCTTCCTACAGTGTGCATTTGGCACGGCCTGATATGGCCAAAATCCATGAGTAAAGAAGATAATTGTTTAAGTCTTTGGAGAGAAAAATGTAACAAAGGAAAATTACCAGTCTATATTTCTGATGGAGCACTATAGCCGCAGCCAGAACTTCCAGTTTAGCTTCCCAAAGTAGGATTTCGAGCTTTTGAAGAACGGTCGAGCCCTCATAGTGAGATAGAGCACAACATTGATTATTGCAGACACAAAAGTTCAAAAGAAAAGCATTAGGGAGTATGCATAGCCGCAACCTTAAGGCCTGAATATATTTAAGTATGGAGGCATAGAGGTTATGAAATCATCGAATAAAGCTTACCTTTGCACAGTAAAGGTAAGCAAAAGTACAAGTCGAGCTTTCATGGAGTGAACTACAGAGGTCGATCTTGAGCTCATTGTGGCTAAAGGAGAGCAAGTGCAAAGAGATTTCAAGATGAATTCGAGCTCATAGGCCGACCAAGCAAACAAAGTCACTGGAGTTTCAGATATCTGGAGTACATGGAATGGTTCCTCCAAGCATTCAAGCTCGAGCTTGATAGAGTCATGGCAGTGGCAGAGGGCAGCAGAGCTTCTTTCTTGCAAGTTGAGGAGTGTAGAATGAGTGATCATCAGGGTTTGATTATGTTTTGACCGAACCCTAATTCGAGCATTATGATGTTCTAGAATTTTCAATCAAAACACATGTGGTGAATTCCAATGGAGGTCGAAATCCACAATGCCTTCCTTGTGATTTATTAAATCTAAGTCTAAATGTATATCATGGAGGCCGAATTCCTAAGTTGGTCTATGGGTTAGGACTTAGTGTTGTTTTTTTTTAAGCCTTGGTGAGATTTTAAGCTTTGGAGATAATGTTGATCAATATCTTGTGATATAAGTTTAGATTTTAATGCCATATGACCTAGGTGCTTTTGTTTTAAGGTCAAATTATCTATTTTAGAGTTTTATTTTTAATTGATTTTAGAGAAATCAATTGGAGTTTTGATGAAGGGATAATTGATATGTATTAATGTTTTTATGATTTTTGAAGAAAATCAGAATATTGTAATGGAGAAATAAGGAGATTTTCTTTTTGCAAAAGATTTTCAATCTTTAAATTGTAAAAATCTGCATCTTGTAAATCAGAATCATAAAAGCAATATTCTATAAATTGCTTTATGTTTTCTTGCTATTTTTAGCAGATCTTTGATTAAATTTTCCTCTTGGTTGGATTTGAGACTTATCTTGGAGAGATAAGGTGTTTTTTGAGCTTTTAAAGCAGATTCAACATATTTTTAGAGACTTGACAGGTTCATCATGAAAGCATTATGCTTTTTTATGCTTTTAAAACAGTTTTTGAGATTATTTGAAACCTTTTTCCTTGAGCCTTTTTTTGAGCTCGGATTGGGGTTTTCTTGAGAGTTCTTTTCAAAGACTTAGTCTTTTCAACTCTCCATTCTCAACAGTTCAGATTAGAGTTTCTTGCCCTTACACATTTTGGGGAGCTTGTAAACTTATGTGTGCTCAGACTCTGAGAGGTTCCACTCCATCATTTAATAAAATAGCAGAGTTTCCCTTTCTCAGTTCTTTTTCATGACTTGGAATAGTAATTTGATTTGTCCTATGATTCAAATCTGTTGGATCCTTTTCTTTTCTTACTATTGTCAAGAGATTTGTAGGAGTTGCATGCTAGTTCAGGTTATGCCTTGTGTTATTTTAACCATTGCATAAATCACTGTTGAACTGCATGTGTTGTGAGATTGTGGGAATTTAATTTTAAAGAGTTGGTGAGAGTAAGTTATTATCCAGGTCTTCTTACAGTTGATCAATATTTTTAGGGTAATAGAATTTTAGTTTTAGAGTTTAAATCCAGTTTATCCTTCTATCCTTTTTCCTGGAAAGTCACTTAGAATAGAATTCATCATTCAGAGAACTAGCTCACTCTGGAGATTCCTCTTTCGTGAAGATCACCCACATCTGAAAGAGGTTCCATGTTTCGGTAGTTTACTGAATATTGTATTCAACAGGGTGCAAAACTATTGATAACAGGATGTCTTAGGATTACGTATCTCCTTATGAAACACCTTAAATTGCAATGATATTTTGACAACATCCAGGATCTTCTCATCAAACTCATATGTGAGCTCTACCTCCAGGGCTTTGAAATTCTCCTTGATCTTCACTAATATATCAAAATATTTTTCTAACACTTTATTGATTTCCTTGATATAGTCTTTATATATCGACAATTTCCAATCTAAGGATTCAAACCAATTAGGATCAATTTCTTTGGGATCATTTACCAATTTTTCTTTAATCAATAAAATGTGGTCCATGGAGATCAATTCAACAATTTCTTTAGAAAGCACATATGTGCTACTATGTTCTTTTCTTATCTACTGGAGTTTAGTTACTAGTTCCTTTCTCTTGTTATATATATTAACATAAAATTGGTAAAATTTACGAACATACAATAGGCCATCTAGGTAAAGCCCTTCTATCCACCCATTGGTAGCTTTGGAATAACCCAAATTTTTCTTGACCTTTTATACAGTGTTAGAATCAATACCTTGAATATTTGAGCTTGAGCCTTCCTTAGGGACTAGAGTCACAATTAATGAAATAAAATTTATTAAAGAAATATTTTGAGATTGCAATTGAAGGTTCTCCTTTTTCTATTCCTTTGCTCTTTTAATTAATGCATTAACAGAGTAATCAACATGATAAACACCACCTTCAAAATTAGATGGCCCCATGTCAATGTGAGAAACCTTGTAGTCGACCTCTGTAATCTCATTTTCATTCAAGTCCTTTATGGGATCAACGATCTCTAGTAGTTGATGCCCAGAAGTAGGATTAGTGACCATCTGTGACATCCTTTTAGCCTTTTTGGGTTTAGGGGGACCTTGCAAAAGCATAGTAATTGTATCTACCTCAATTGTCATGGTAGGAGTATTTTTCCTCTTCTTCTTCACAAATTTCTTCAACCATGTCAGAGAAGAAGCTACTCTCTGCTTTCAACACTCACATTCTCCATTCTCTCAATTGACTGAACATAAACAAAAGTATCTTGTATCGGAGAAGGAGGAACTTCAAAGAAAGTGGGGAAAAAAATATCTTCAATTATCTGTTGGAAAATGCCCTCAGAGTCTATGAGCGTCGGTTTCTCCTGACTGGTTCTTTTCTTAGGCACTGACGGGGGCACACTATTTTGTGCACAAATTGATTTTAGCTTGGCTCCTGTGTCTTTGGGCTTCTCGCCATCTCCTCTTGACTATGAACCAGTGGCAAATGACCTAATTGTTTTCTTTCCAATCGATACATTCACACCAGAGGTCCATACAGTCCCTTGCTCCTTCCTCTATGAAGCTCTTTGCTCTTGAGGGAAACCTGCACTTTGCCACCACTTCCCGTTCAACCAATCTGAAGTTCTTCTTAAAATAGGAGCAAAACAAACCATTAAATTTGAGACTTCATCCTCTAACCAATTAATTTGAAGGGTTTAGTAGCAGGAGGCTGATATTCAAGATCGATGATCATCAAATCTTCCTCCACATCTTTCAGAATATTAAAGGAGATACCAAAGGTTTGTATCTTCCTTAAAGTCAATCTCATAAAACTTCTCCTATGCACCTCACCTTCATCTATACAATATTCCCAAAAATCCTCGATATTAGGGTGATGTTCATAGCTGCCAACTCCCTACAAATTTTTCTTAATATAGCCCTTGCTATCAAAACGGGCTCTCACCGACAAATACTAAAAATTAAAATTACAAGAAAATGAAGGCATGGAAAATGGAAACACATACCCTTTCTTTCCCATGTTTGAATATTTAACATTCACCACGGCCATTTGCTGACAGACTTCAAGAAAGACAAGAAAATCATTTGGATATCAGGGTAAACTCAATGGAGCCTTCTCAAAAACCCCAATTCTAAGATAAGTAAATCTATTGAACTAAATGTAAAAACTACCAAATTTCATTATTAGAGTAGTTGCCTTAGGTGAAACCCAAAGCTTGGGGTTTCCATCAAGTCTCCTTACAATCTCCATTAAGAATACGTCATTGACGTGACAAAAATCCTTCATACCAACCTGCTTAGTGAGCTGTGGCAAGCTTCTATACATAGGCGTGTCTAGCGTTGGAGACCCTTGTGGTTCCAACCCAACCCAGACAACCTCTTGATTGGCTAAAATTTAAACCAGGTATGAGCACATGTGGAAGGAAACAATTTTCCAAAACTTTACCAATTGCTCATTTAAATGATAACAAATAATTTCATCCCATTCAATGAATTTATCTTCACTACAAATCACCGGAATAAAATGACACATCCAAAATTCAAAAGAGTCTGAATATGAATTTCCAACCACATGATGTAACAAGGTGATATCATCTGAAATTTCATCCTTAAAATGAACCCTTTTAAGTTTTGAGGGCAATTGAGACTTACCCTTTTTCTCGGATTTCAACCAATTCTTTGCAATGAAATTTTTGGACCACTCTTCATTCATTTTGAAGAACTCATTACCAATAGCTACAAACATTTCTTCCATAGTTTCCCTCTCTGGAATGCTCAACACTCGGGAAATGACCTCAGGAGTAATTCTTGCAATGACAGACCCGTCCATAGCTCTAATCTCCTGAGTCTCCGGAATGTATCCCCTTACAGAAACAATCACCAGGTCCACACTTTTTACAACCTCAGGTAAACCTCCCGTGCACACCAAACCACTCTACATAATTTTATCTTCTAGTGGCATTCTCTCACTTTGCTCTAGGTGCACCAAAAACTCCTCCAAATTGAGGTGTCCAATTTCAGCGTCCCTCACGCCAGGCTAGTGATTTTGAATTCCACTCTGCATGAGTGCAAATCCGTGAAGCTAGAATACATGTACTATGAAAGATATTGGCATAGAAAAAGAATGGACGCTAAATGACTTAGTAAATACTTTTCCACCCAACTTATGCTATTATTTTGATAGGATGTGCATTTAATATGACAATTAATTTCATTCCTCGAGAAGATGGCCTTCAAACCTGCATGCTTTTTGAAATCCTTGAAAATACAACTCACGGTTAGTTCGTACAAAGCATTTAATGAGATGGTGATGCCTTTGGAAGCCAAGATAAGTCCATATTGTCACATGACCGCAAAAACTTGGAACCTAAGAACTAAAGTCAAGAGTTTCAAAGTTTTGAAAACCTTTGACTCACTAACTTCAAAGGCGACCAACAAAGGCTTGCAACTCAACAAAGTGAACCAAGTCGGGGAATCAGGAAGTTTAAAAAATTTAGAACTCCACGACAAGGTTATGAAACTTGAAGGACTAGCGACCAAGGTTAGGAAAAACACACGACCCACAACTTTGAGTAATTTTCAAGAGGAATAAACAACAAGGCACTAAAAATGAATGAAGTAAAAGACCCGAAAGACTCAAGGAAGGGAAGTTTAAAATTGCTGATATTAGTTTAAAAGCTACAGCTAATAACACATCACTCCAAAGATTAGATCTTGCATGAAATGAATTGATTAGATGCTTGATTTGACACTTCATATGATGCTTGAAAACTTGAAACCTACATCACAGTGTTAGAGCCAAAAATATGCATGAATACAAACAACTTTGACATGATGATCTTGATCTTGATTGCTGCAATAATTGATTGATAAATCTGCTCTTGAATGCTCTTGACAATAATATTTTCTCTTAGGATTGATCTCTTGAAATCTTAGATTGCCTAAGATTTGAATTTGATAAAAAGACCTTGTATTTATATTTAATTTTCTAATTTATCGACAATTAAACATCAAAGGCCAAAAATTGTAATTGTAATTTGAATCATAAAAATTCCACCAAAAACATATTAAAAAATGGGATCCTAAAATTAAGGACCTATTCACCCTTGGGTGAATGGGTCCTAGGCCCTAAACCTAGGACACACATTTTCCCAGATGTGTAATTTGATGTTTGAAATTGTTTAATGTAGGTTCCCCTTTCAAAAATTGAAATTAATTAGGATTTTAAATGCATGATTGGATCAATTAGAGGCTTAATAAGTCCAATTAATTAGGGGGATGCGAATATAGTGTGAAAATGTAAAGGTGTACATTTTCGACACTACAATTAGTGTCGTCCACTATATGTTTTGTTTCAACTTCAATGGGGCTGGGTTGCATTTTTGTTGGTAAAGGAATTTCATACCCTTTAGGATTGGTTTTAGGAATTGCATACGCTTGATCAGTAATACTTGTGGTAGTGGGG
This sequence comes from Sequoia sempervirens, assembly GCA_007258455.2. NCBI lineage: Eukaryota > Viridiplantae > Streptophyta > Pinopsida > Cupressales > Cupressaceae > Sequoia > Sequoia sempervirens. The sequence goes on along the minus strand of VDFB02105785.1, from coordinate 293,113,185 downwards.
GGAGTTGAGCCACTAAGATTTTTCTTCATTTTATTTTTATGTTGAGATCGTTTTGTGACCATAAAAATTATAGTATCCTAGGAGATGTGGATGTTGAAGGTGTATGAAGATGTGTTTGTTGAGGTGTTTGTGTTGCTTCAAATTTGTCTAGTAAAGACAACCTAAACCTCTTTGAACCAATGATAAATGTTGTTTGGATGAATGGAGGAAGTGAAACCTTGAATTTGGAAAAAAGTTTTTTTGATTAAATCTCTTGTTTAAGATGTGTTTGGGGATGATCCTTGCTTTTACTAGACAAATGAGTCCAAGATAAGGAGGATGATAATGAGATTCACAAACGTTGGGAATAGACTAATGAATCCAAAGCAAGTTAACTCACATTGTTTTGACATTAATTCAACCAAATACTTGAAAGAAGATAGTTTTTCAAGTAAAGAGCTAAACTAGGAAATGGTGGTAGAGATTTGAACCAAAAAGTGAGCTATGTCAATTCTAGGTTGTTTGTTTTTTAATGGATTGGTTTGTTGTTTTTGATGGGGTTGAGTTGATCCAATGATGACTAAAGGTGTTTAGAAAAGTCTAAAGTGAAGTAATGATGTGAGATGAAGATTGAAATGTGTATGTTGTTGGAAAGTGGTCATCAATCACCTCGATATTCATGAAAAGGGACTAATCACCTTGCATGCGATCCATGTATCTACCATTTGTATCAGGCATAGATAGAACAATCTTTTGATGCAACAAAAAACTAGGGCCAACAATTAGTATCAGAGAATTGGGTCATGGGTTTGAATCCCCTTAGGTAATGCCGAGGGGGAGATTGTTGGAAGATGGCCTCCCCTCGAGATTCATGACAAGGGACTAATTGCCTCCCATGCGATCCTTGTCTCTGCCATTTGTATCGAGCATTGATAGATTGATATTTTGATGCAATGAAAAGCAGGGGCCAACATATGTTTGCTACAATTTTGAATGATTAGAATAAATACAAGCTTATTCTACATGAATCTCAGGTTTTCTAATGTTTATTGGTCAAAATTTAGAATTTGGAAAATTCTAGGGTTCTCCATTTTTCACTGATAGTCAAAAGCGCTGAGTTACAATCAAAGGTGTTGCACTATTTTTGACAAAGGCATTGTAATGCTTGCAAAGGCACCAAAATACAATAGAAGCGTCACACTATCAAAATCAAAGGCATCAATTTACAAAATTTCCATTTACTCAAAAACAAAGGCATCAAGATGCACAAACATGTTGGGATGCAAATAGAAGCATCATTTTGATAAAAACAAGTGTCGATTTACAAAAAAAGGCATCACACTGCAACAACCAAAAGAGTCACTTTTTCTCAAAGGTTGAATTTTGCAAGTTTGACCTAGATTTTTGATTTTTTGAAGTTTGATTTGTGTTTAATTGATCTGACAAGTGATAGAAAACAAAAAAAATAACATGTAGGATTGACTCAATGGATGTTTGGAAGATTTTCATGTGTCTTCTTCAATAATACCATGCTAATTGGTATCATGGGTAGGTTTAACAATAAAGACACACCATAGATACATAACCTATTTTAGTGGTAGATCAGGATTATCAACTTAGATTACAAGCACCCTAGAATACCATCCAATTAATGGGTGACTAGAGTATGCCAAGGTCATATACCACCTTGACACCTCTCACCTTGAAAGGAAAAGATCCTAACAAGGAATAACATAAACCTCAACAAAGAATAGCACATAGAGAGTAACTTCATGAATTGATACTTGTACGTTGCACCACTTTAAGTTGATGGTTAACAAATGGCTCTTATGATTCTATATAAACAAGTTCATAGTAGGGGTCTACCATGAACAGAGAGCTCGTCTGCTATGACCAAGTCGAGAGGGATCTCCTCTCTTCTCATCACCTATACATGTCTCGATGGATTGAGGATCATGAGGCTTGGCTTGAAGGATGCAAACCACTCCTTGGGGTACAAATTTCATTCTTCCCCCTTTATATAGCCCGCCAGGAAACGTGCTTGAGATCAAATATGGGGTGATGAGGTCCCCAAGTAGGTATCCTACTTGAAATAAATAGAAATGATGTTGCTTTTGATCCCCAAGATCGTTCTTAGGAGTTGTGAGGGGAGAGAATACACAACACCACACCTCAAGTGTATAAACGAATTACAATTTAGTGGTATTTTAGATTTCCAAGATCACACTAGGTGCAAGGAAATAGCATACATACACACTAACCTACCAAGAACATCAAAGAATTCATTTTAGGTGCACTAAAATCAAATGTGATATTTTCCCTGTTCAATTTTAGGTGCACCAAAATAAAATGAGATTTGTATGTTCAATTTTAAGCCCAAAACTAAGTGTACAAGTGTTTGCTTATTTTAGGTACACCAAATGAAAATGAGATTTATATTGTTCATTTTTAAATGCACCAAATGAAATGTGAAGATGTATTTTAAGTGCACAAAGGGAAAATGAAATTTGTGTTGTTCATGTTTAAATGCACCAAATGAAATGTGAAGATGTATTTTAAGTGCACCAAGGGAAAATTAGATTCTTAGATTAAATCATAACCCTATAACACAAATGTCAGTAGTCTCTTGCTTTCAATTTTCTCCCATTAATTGCCACATGTTGCAAACTATTAGCTAAACTCAAGAAATAGATAATTGTTAAATGTTAGTCAAAATATGGATTTCAAATGAAACTACAAACCTTAACAAAATAGAAGCACTCTAAGTTACTTGAAAGAGGCGTCAAAATTCTAAACAAAGGCACTGTACTATCACTCAACAAAGGATTTGACCTTCTATAGAAGCGTTGGACTTTGTGCAAAGACGCATTGTTGAACAAGAAAATAGAGAATAGTTAAAACAACATGTGGCTTTATGTCAAAGGTATTAATCTTGTGACAGAAATAAGCATCGCGGTTCTTCAAAGGCGTCGCCCTTTGACAAAAGCACTAAAGTTTCCTGTAAGAAAACAAAACATTAAATAGTCAGATGCGTCAAGCATTGACAAAGGCGTCAAAATTTAAATTGCACATGTGTTGATATTTTGCAAAGGCATCTTACTGTCTCAACAAAAGCATCACACTATCTTTGTAACCTGCAAGGACAACAATTTTTTTGCAAAAATGGTTAGAACAAGGATGTAGATCTCATCGAGCGTGCCAAAATGGAGTAGAGGAAATATGTAAGCATGAATGAAAGCATAATTGAAGTAATTAGAGTCTAAACACACTAAAAAATTAGACAATGGAGATCATACAAACCCATACTCAATGAAATTAACTTGCATAAGATAGAAATGATTTAATCTAAAGAATTGAACTCAAATCAAAGTAGTTAAACAACTAGAAAGTGCAAACCTTCAATCCCATTTGTGATGTGGATTGCTCAAATTATGCATAATCCATGTTGCAAAAGCTTCATATGAGAGGTGTGGTTCACAAAATAGGTGCTCTAACATTCTCAAGATTGACTCAAGAATTCTAGAGAGTGCCTATGCTTATGATTATTGTGGATGCTTTCATGTAGATGAAGGTTTGTTGTATAGATTTTAGGAATTTTGATCAATGGTCAAGATTCAACCTGAGGATCAATGGATGCGAGGAAATCAAGGTGATGGGTGAGGATCAATGGTTGATGATTCATTAGAGCTCAAAATATCCTTAATTTCATGGAAATAGGTTGGAGATATTTTGAATTGGAGAGAAGAATTTGAATTTGAATTGGGAATATTCTCTAGGGAATATTCTTTGTGCAAGTTGAAGAGTTGGAGGGAAATTAGCCAATTAAACAATTATGAAAATTATTTAATTGTGAGGATGAGGGGAATTAAGATTTTTAATTAAAAAAATTGAGAATTATTTAATGTGAAAATGATGAATTAATGAAATAACCTTAATTATTCAATTAATGGGGGAATAAAGTGAATTTAACTAAATAATTAGAAATTATTTAATTAAATGGAAGAAATAGGTGATAATGAGGAAAATGATGTTAGTAAGTGAAATCGAGATGTGTGATATGCTTAGGAAAATTTTAGGTGTCTACACTTTACACTAGTTTAGTAGTGTCATTGGGGTCACTCATGTAGATTGATGTGCCATATATATCTTTTATTGTCATATTGGTGCCTTGGTTTTCCATCTAATGATGTTTGAGGAGTTTCTTTGGGGTCTCTCATGTAGCTAAAGGAATCTATTAGCAACATGATAAAATTGAGAAAAGATTAACTTCAATGCATGGTTACAAGAATGATACAAAAATAGAGGAAGAAAGGTTCACCCAAGAAAGGTAACTCTATTGTAGATGACATAAAGTGAAGATGTAGAGTCTTTGGAAGCCAAGATCCATTTGATTTCTAAGGAGTGGTATGCAATTTAGTGCCTTCTATTTTTATTCCACTTAGTTATTCCTTTGCTATTAATCTGCTACTTATTTTGTTGTTAGTGAGGATTCCTTGGTAGAGTCCAATTTTATCTAAGCCTCTCAACCTTTGTAAGGATAAGATCCCTTATAAACCATTTATATAATAAAACAAAATTGATAATTTATATAATATTATTTAAAAAATGGAGTTCATCCCTTAATACAATGGTTAAGGTGTGGCATTGTTGTTGTGGCCACTAGGGTTCAAACCTTTTCTCGACCATTGTGATCACGTGCATCGTTCTTTCATTGATCCAATGTGCTTGTGGGGTTGTACTACAATGTTGAGTTTGCTAATGGTGTTCATGCCATGTGGTAGGTGTTCATGCCTATATTAATACATTCCAATCCCTCTATAGGATGGTGTACTCGTGGGCCCTACGCCCTTGTTGGGATATCATGTTCGTGGGCTTGGACTATTCACTTGCGTTCATGCCAAGGATGAGGTTCCCCATTTGTGTCCTCCCCTGGCTTGGGCAGGCTAAATTCCCACTCCTGGCTCAGTTTAGACCAAAAATTCTTGAGGTATTGATAAAAAAATTATCTTAAAAAATATAATATACATTTTAAACTTTTTATTAAGTTAGAAATATATTTCAAACATATCTTAATAAACCAAAAAAGGTTAATTTATATCACGCTGTAAATTTACACCTAAGAAAAAACACAACTAACAATTTTTTTTTGTTTTGTAATAATAACATGTAAACACCACTATTTATCAACTCATTGTTACTACTTGCAAAACTTTTATTACCACTAAAACATCATTAACATTCAACTTCAATAATTAAAAATATTAATCTAGTATTCATTAACACCATAATAAAACTTCAAATTGATTTATTATTGCTATATATATAATGTTATATACATACTAATTTATGCTTAACTATTATTTATTTATTTAGTTAATTTATATTTTTAATATATTTATATAAATAATGAGTATTTTATTTTATTAAATTTATCTCTATATAAGTATAAATACCTCTAAAAAGAATTATATAAAAAATAAATTAGACTTAAAACATATACATATTAAATTATTTTAATGTGGATATAAATACTTGTTAAAAGAGGGGTCCACGTAACAAGTTTTAAGAGTAAATTAAATTACTTTTAAATCTCAAAGATAATATTTATGTTAGATTTCAGTAAAATAAAAAAAATCGCCTTTTATAAATTTCCTTATTTCAACATGGAAGTTTCTAAAAGCTTTTATTTTATTAGTTCCTGCCATCAAGGCATGAATACTTATGCATTCGCTCGGAATGCTTTTAACCGGAAGCATCGACCAATCACATTTCGGCATTTAACATATTATTTATTTTTTTTGTATAGTTTGAATTTGGAGAGCTATTTTTTATATTGGAAAATTAGCATTTATCTATTTTTCTATTTGTCCGAGTAGCTTTATAAATCATTTTCGTTTTAAAAAGTCGAGAAAATGTGAACGCATAAATTGATTAAATAAATTTAAGCAAAGGCATAGTTTAAAAACTGGCAGCTAGAGGTACGTAATCCATGAATGCAGATTAAATGCATTAAAATATGAGGAAAATGTGAGCGCATAGATTGATTAAATAAATTTAAGCAAAGGAATAGTTTATAAAACTGGTAGGTAGACGTACGTAATGCATGAATGCAAATTAAATACATTAAATGGCATCTGGGTCGAGGTGAAGGCGCTGGAATGGCTTGGTGGCCATGCGTGGCCCGGGTACTTAGGTCATTTAATATAGAGTTAAGCCACTTGCTATGCATTTCTATTGCTTTGTGTGTGTTGTTTTTGTGTTCTGTAAGTGCATGTTCTGAGGAAGAGTTTGTAGCGACTGAGCAGGAGATGTTATAGTTGCAGAGTCCAGAACCAGAAACAAGTTACTTGAGGTGATAATTTGTTAATTTTTAGAGTTTCATTACATTAAAGTGCATAAGGAAGCTGTATTTCATAGTGGTTTATTGTGTGGCTGAGCAGGAGATTTTGTAGTTGCAGAATTGCGCATTGGACACCGAGAAACAAGTTGCTTGAGGTCAGAAGAGGCAACTTTTCGCTGTTTTCATCATTAGATGTTGTGGTTATTGTTCTCATAGGTAGACGTGTAAAATTCGCAAGCATTTATAAGGCAAGTGAACTGTTTTACAAAACTTCTCAGGAAAATGTGCTTCCGGGGAATGCAATGAGTATTAAATCTAGATACCTTGATATTCACATGTTAACTTTGGCATTTTTATCGAGTTGGTAGCTCTCATTTACTCTTCTATCATCTGATATCTAATTAAGTGGGTGGCTGTTAATTAGTCTTTAAATACATAATAATATATATGATTATTTGTTTATATATTCATTCATTTGTAGAAGAAAAAATGGGAAACTAATACAACAGTAGGTAGTTATAACCCGCAAAAAGAATCAATCCTGGAACAAAACTTACTGGGTGGATTTTTCCACAATAAAATTGCCCTCAAATATATTCCATTTACAAGTCTAAGTATATAATCCTTTTTGTAATGTTGAGAAATCTAGGAATCCATCAAATCTTCTATCAAAATTGTGATTAATGAAGACATGGCTAAATGTGATCTCTTACTCCATTAATTTCTTCAGAGGATTGCATTTCATTCCTCTTGTACTCACACTTAACACATACATTAAATACATTGAAGATAATATTATATATATAAAAAGTAATAATCTATATTTAAATAATTAAACACTGTTAGACATTCAAATAGATGCCATTTTGTAGAACTACTGTAACTACAACATGTATTTACCTTGAAAATAACACATGTCATGCTCCCTCAGTTTACAATTGTATTTTAGAGTAAGACAACATAATTGCCAAAGAGTCTATAATGGTTTGAATGGGCTACAACCATTTAAACCATTGAAGAAATCCATGAGCTAGGGTTGAGGTTATTCTCATTTGAGAGCTGCCAAAAATTATTATGGTAGCCATGCAGGCATGTACTTGTCATTTATCCCAATTTTTTTTAATTTTAAACTCATTTCTAAGATTCAATCTATATCATTAATAGCCTATATACATTTTGAATCAAAATAATTTGCAAAAAATTACATAGAAAAATTTGTTGAAAAGAGAATTTTGCATTGAAACTGGTGCAAAATGATTGAAATTTGGGTAGATTTAATATACCTCTGCCTCAGCTCCAATAAATGGGAAGAGCAGATAGACATATAATGAAGCAGTTCTTTTTCATTTATTTTATCGATGTTTGTTAGTTTGGTGTAGCCTACAGTTATAGAAGAAACCACGTGCCTTGTCTATACTTCCATGTTCTGCATACATGCCAAACGTACAAAAAGATAGGAGGTGGCATTTTGTAGGAAATTTTCATTTGCACAGAGATAGACAAAAGAATGCAATAGAAACCTATTTTCTGTCTACAAGTATTTAAATTCTGTTAGATGTCGTGGTTATTGTTCTCATAGGCAGACATGTAAAATATGCAAGCATTTATAAGGCAAGTGAACTGTTTTACAAAACTCCTAAGGAAAATGTGCTTCCGGGGAATGCAATGAGTATTAAATCTGGACACCTTGATATTCACATGTTAACTTTGGCATTTTTATCAAGTTGGTAGCTCTCATTTACTCTTCTATCATCTGATATCTAATTAAGTAGGTGGTTGTTAATTAGTCTTTAAATACATAATAATAAAAAAGAAATAAATAATTATAAATATCCTTGTGGACATTTTAATTATGGGTTATGATTTGTACTTGCATGTAGATGGATTGAGCAATGAAAAGTCACAGTATATGTAGCGTGTCAGCTAATAGGTCCATGTGACATTTCACTCATGTCAAAGTAGTCAATTCCATATTTGTCATTTATCCTTGTATCATCAGATAACTAATTAATTAGGTGGCTATTAATTAGTCTTTAAATACATAGTAATTAAGAGAAAGAAAAAATTACAATTATCCTTGTGCACATTTTACCTATCGATCAAATTCATGGAACAAAGATACCAAGCAAACAGTAATTTGAGATTTTGTAATTGGAGAACTTAGACTGAATGCTTGGGAAGTTAGGAAATTGTATCTTGGGGTTATAAAAAACTATGTCAAATATGTTTTAGAATTCTAATTGCTATGTTGCCATAAAACAGTCAAGTAATATTGCTTGATGAAATAATTTTAGACTTCATGCAAAAGAGCAATTAAATTCATTGGTAGAACATTTGTGGTGCAAGAACCCATGGCAAATAGTTTGTGTAGTTAATCTGGTTTACATTTATACTTGTGTCTCTTGAATCTAAAAAATTCTTGCTAGTGTTTTATTGGTTTTGGCTATAAGTATTGATCACAGTAGGAGCATTATTTATTGCAATTGTAATTTTGGGAGTTGGTTGCATTTTGGTCATTTCCTTGAGCTTTATTGCTATTCTTTTAGAAAAACAAACAAATGGTCTTTGTTTTCTAATGAAAGCTTATTACATGGTGCAATGATTTTGATTGGAAGAAGAGAGGTGGTGTAGCGGTCTAACTGTGGCAAATTCTTCAAGAAAAGAGTATAGGGTGAGTTTCTAGAATGAACCTTCTCCTTTGTTTACAATTGCATAGAGTAGACAAAGAAAAAGGTTAATTCAATATTCTCACTATATTGATTGTACTTGTAGCCATATTGTTGCTTTTTGTTACAAGGACAATCTTTACAAATGGGTATTGTGAGTGGCATATGCTATATGGTTCATAAAAATTAAGCAATTGGAGTTCAAAAGTAGATCTTTGTTGCAATAACATGACATCAGAAATGCAATAATTATCCAATCAATTTCTTTGGTGGCTGATTGCACTTTATAACTTAAACATAGTCTTTTTTATTTTTAGAGTTTGATTCAAAATCCGTATGCATACTTTGATTAAAACTAGTGGCTGAAGGTACATAATTCATTGATGCAAAATGAATGCATTGAATGGCATCTGACTGTGGATTGCTAATTAGTCTTTGAATATATAACAATTAAAAGAGAGAAATAAGTATAATTATCCTTGGCCACATTTCACATTTTCACCTTTCAATCAAAGTCAATTAACAAAGTAGCAGCTAGAGCTAAAGAAGGTTCAAGGAGTATGCTGATAGAAAACCATATTCTGGACAATGGCTAGACAATGTGTTGAAATTGCTTTATAAAATTTAAAGCAAATGCATTTTTCCTTCTGTTTACTTTCATTTTACATCTTAAATGGAAGCTGGGTTTCGCATTGCTGCAATGCATTTGGATACTTTGATTATAAAATCATAGTTTAGATCATTTTAAGTGTTATCCATTCGAATCTTTCCTTGAAATACCAAGGATTCATCTAAGTCTCGGAGGCATTATGTAAAAAACCTTTTGCCCATTGTGCTTGGTGCATGTGAGACCAGTCAAGATTATATATCTTCAATTGCTGCACAGTTGTTCCATAAAGAGAGCTTTGGAACCAATGTGCTGTCATAAAGGATAGAGGAATATTGTCAAATATTGTGGTTATTTTCCTCATAGGCACACATGCAAAATATGGAAGCATATAGAAAGCAAGTGAACTCTTTAACAATCCCATGAAACATAGTCTTTCTATGCATCCATGCATATAAGTATGCATGTATATATGTGTGCATGTAATTATGTATATATGTATGCATGTATCTATGTTGCCATGTATGTATGTGTATATATAACAGATTACTATTGCATTTGCTTTAAATGCTTTTTTGTGGATGGCGCTAGCCAGTCATACTTTAGTGTGTTAACATATTGCTTTTTATATATATGATCTCAATTTCGTAAGTTATTTTTTATATCAGAAAATTGGCATTTACCCATTTTCGCAATCCATGGGAGTAGCTTTCTGAATCGTTTTTGTTTTAAAATGCTCATGAAAATGCAAATGCATAGATTCATTGACAGCTATGTGTCTTCATGCATATATGCATATTTATAGGATTTATTGCTATCATGTAAAGGCCACATAAATATTCATTCCCCAACTCGATGGGGTCATCTAAATATATGCATATTTCAAGGGATCTATTAATACATGGATATATGCATCCATGGATGCATGGATGCATATATAGATGTATGCGTGTAATCATGTATATATGTATACGTGTATATATGCGTATATCCATGCATGTATGTATGCATTTGTGCATTGAAGCATGTGTGCAGCTATGTGTCTATGTGTACATTTTATCCACTAATCATTGTCAATTAACAAACTAGCGCTTGCACCTAAAGAATGTTCAAGGATTGTGCTAGTAGAAAACCATATGCATATCAATATGTTAGAGAGCATGTATCTATGCATAGGTGTGTATGGATGCTAGCTGTTTTGAATTCTGGTTGCATGTGATTGGATTAAACAATTAAGAATAAGTGCTAGATAATTGAAGTAAAATGACCCCATTCAGTTGGAAGATCAATATTTCTCAACCCTTCACATGTTAACTGAGAGTTTTGAAGCTTTTGTTGTTCATTGGCAACTAGTTTGGCATTGAACAATAGGTAGAATTTGTTATGAAATGTGGTTTCATAGGCATTATGTAGAAACCCTTTTGTCCAATCTGCAAAGGTTACCCATAGTGAGAGCTTTGGTGCCAATGTACTCTTAACTCGTTCCATAGAAAGAGATTCAGAGGAATGTAAGGACAATGTGTTGAAAATGCTTTGGAAACTGTCAAGCAAATGCAATTTAGAGAAGCAAACACAAACTCTGGAATTGCTTTGAGCTTTTTTGCTGTCAACAAAGCATGAAGGATAGAGGAATTTTACTGTTATCAGATGTCATGGTTATTTTCGTCCTAGGCACACATGCAAAATATGGAGGCATAGACAGGGCAAGTGAACTGTTTGACAAGATTTCTCAGTGATATGCGGTCCCCTGGAATGCAATCAGTATTTAGTCTGTGTACCTTGATATTCACATGTTAACTTTGTCATTTTTATCTAGGTCTAGTTATCATTTACTCTTCTATCATCCCATAGCTAATTAATTAGGTTACAGTTAATTAGTGTTTAAATAAATAACATTTAAAACAAAGAAATAATTATAATTATCCTTGTGCACATTTCACCTATAACTCAAAGCCAATTAACAAACCAGCAATAGAAAACTATGTCCATGTTAATATGGTGGACAATATATATTTGTGCATAATTCTATAAGGATGCCATGCGTTGTGATTTATAGTTGCATGAAGCTTGATTAAACAATTGATAGTTAGTGCTATCTAGTTCTCATTTACTCTTCTATCATCTCATATCTAATTAATTAGGTAATAGTTAATTAGTGTTTAAATACATAACATTTAAAAGGAAGAAATAATTATGATTATCCTTGTGCACATTTCACCTATAACTCAAAGCCAATTAACAAAGCAGCAATAGAAAACTATGTCCATGTTAATATGGTGGATAGTATCTATTTGTGCATAATTCTATAAGGATACCATGCGTTGTGATTTCTGGTTGCATGAAGTTTGATTAAACAATTGATAGTTAGTGCTAGACAGCCAAATAAAATTAACTTGGGTACATGATACCAGGCTTGCAGCCATGAGACTTCTTTTAAGCTTAAATGTCATAGTATATGTAGCATATTACCCAATAGCTCTATCTCACATTTCATTCATGTTGATTTAGGCAATTCCATATTTCCCATTTACCCTTGTATCGTCTCATAACTAAATAATCAGGCAACTGCTAACTAGTCTTTAAGTACATAGCAATTAAAAGAAAGAAATAATTACAATTATCCTTGTGTACATTTGAACTATTAATCAAAGGCAATTAACAAACTAGCACTAGAAAACCATGTACGTGTTAATGTGTTGGATAACATGTATCTGTGCATAGGTGTATATGGATGCTATGAGTTGAGATTTCTTCGATTATGTAGCACTTACTATTACTTGTGCAATCAAGCCATATGCAAGTAGAATCCATAATTCATGGTATCCAGATACACTCAAGGACAAATACAAATCAAGGTTGTTAGTATCCTGATAAGAAAGATGATGAGATACATCCAATTAATGTGTGTCACAATATCTTATTTAATGAAGATGATTTGGATAGGGAGGTTACAAATGAGAATCCTTATTGGTGTGTGAGTAATGCTCTTTTTGAAGACTTCTCAAGAAAATTGCATACGAATACTATGAGTAAACAGGTGGAATCAAATTTATTAATTGACTATGATTGATGGGTCAAATGTGTACAAGGATAGTTATATAATTAGGCAGCTGCTAATTAGTCTTTAAGTACATAATAATTAAAACAAAGAAATAATTACAATTTACATGCTTGTGTACATTTGAACTGTTGATCAAAGGCAATTAACAAACTAGCACTAGAAAACCATGTGTGTGTTAATATGTTGGATAACATGTACTTGTGCATAGGTGTATATGGATGCTATGAGTTGTGATTTATGTTTGCATGTAGCTGGTTTAAACATTTAATAATTAGTGTTGGATAATGGAATGAAATGAACTTGGGCAAATGGAAATAGAATGACCCCATGGAGTTGGAACATCAATGTTTATGTAGCTTTAACATGATAGCAGATTTGCATCCATGAGACTTATTTGAATCTTAAATGTCATAGCCTATGTGGTGTATTAGCTAGTTGGGTTAACATGATAGCTTTCAAACAAGTTAATTCAACAATAAATCAAGCTAATTGACTAATGAATTAATTGTGTTGAGTGGTTAGTCATAATTAATTATTAGTCATCTTTATCCTCCAAATCAGTTGAATCAATCTTGCCTATTCACATTCACAGCGTAGAGCTAGATTACACAATCTCTCTGAGCATTTTGTATGCTTTTAATAAAATAGGAGCTTTAGAACAGGATATGTACATTCATCTAAGCATAATAAGATGTGGAATTCTGACAGATATTATGGTTTGAAATGCTGTCATGAATATGCATACAAAATATGGAAGCACAAGAAAAACATGTAAACTGTTTGACAGAATTCCTCGAAGAAATGTTGACTCTTGGTGTCTAATGATTGCAAGTTATCCAGAGAATTATTTGTTGAAAGAGCTTTTTGCAAACTTTGAAGCAAATTAACTAAATAGCTGATCAAGTTAACTATAAATCAAGTTACTTTTTTTTCAGCAATAAATCAAGCTAATTGACTAATGAATTAATTGTGTTGAGTGGTTAGTCATAGTTAATTATTAGTCATATTTATCCTCCAAATCAGTTGAATCAATCTTGCCTATTCACATTCACAGACGTAGAGCTAGATTACACAATCTCTTTGGGAATTTTTTATGCTTTTAATCAAATAGGAGCTTTACAACAGGATATGTACATTCATCTAAGCATGATAGGACGTGGAATTCTGACAGATATTATGGTTTGAAATGTTGTCATGAATATGCATACAAAATATGGAAGCACAAGAAAAACATGTAAACTGTTTGACAAAATTCCTCGAAGAAATGTTCGCTCTTGGTGTGTAATGATTGCAAGTTATGTAAAGAATTATTTGTTGAAAGAGATTTTTACAAACTTTGAAGCAAATTAACTAAATAGCTGATCAAGTTAATTGTAAATCAAGTTACTTGACCAATCAATGAAACTAGTTCATTGATAGATCAGTTTTCTTGAATAGTTAATTATAGTTAATTATAAATCATCTTTATTCACCAAATCAATTAAACCAATCATGGGAATTCATATGCAAAAAAAGAATTTCTTGAAATTGCAAAACCTGTGCCGACATCTTCCTTTGTGTTTCTTGTGCTACAAATATTCAACTGTGTCCATGGTTATGCATAAGCTATAGTTGTCCATATTAATTGTATTCCTTTGTTTATGTTCAAGTCATTTGTTTATTCTATTGCTTTTGCTATTATTTCTTGAAAGCTCAAATGTCACAGTATATGTGGCGTATTAGCTAATAAGTCCATCTCACATTTCACTCATATCAATTTAGTTTGTTTCATCTTTCTTCAATACATTAATCAAAGTCAATTAACAAATAAGTCAATCTTACACTTGACTCATGCCAATTAAGTCAATTCTATCTTTTACTCATTAATGAAATTAACTAATCAGATTAACAAGATAGCTCTGAAACAAGTTACGTCAGCTATAGATCAAGCTATTTGACTGATGAGTCAATTGAGTTGAATTGTTAATCATAGTAATAGAAAAAAAATCCTTGTTAGATGATGTCATAGTTGAATTTGCTTTTGTGTGCTTGTGTGCACTTTTGCTATAGCTTGAAGCAATGATGCTTTATAGTTCAACTATTTAGTGTAATTGGAAACCTTTTTTGATTTAAATTGATTGATTTAAATCTGTTTGGAAACCATATTTATAGTGGTTCTTTAGGCTTGATGCAAAAAAAGCAATATAGTTAAAATGCATAGTGAGAGCCTGTAGAGAACCACGACTTTTAACAAAATCCCTCTATCCTTTACGCTTTGATGACAATGGAAAAGCTCAAAGCAACACACTATCAACTCATTGTTCCAAAGCTCTCATTATCGCACACGTTGACATAATTTTGGTTCCAAAACTCTCTTTATGGGACTGCTTTGCAGTAATAAAAAATATACAAACTTCACAGGGCTCACATGCATGAAGTAAAATGGACAAGAGGGTTTGTACATAATTCCTATCAAACGCAGATGAAACCTTCACATTTCAACAAGAAATTCAAATACATAATACTAAAAGTAGTTTAAAATAGGAATTTATAATCAAAGTATAAGAATGCCTTAAAGCAGTATGAAACCCTACTTGCATTTACTTGCTGGTGTTTTTTGGTGTTTTGACTATTAGTATCCATTACACTATCACTGTCATCCATTGCAATTGTAATTTTGGGAGTTGTTTGCACAAATGTGTTTTGATGCATTCTAAAACCCAACTTGCATTTCTAGGATAAAATGAAACAAAATAAATAAAAGTAGCAATTTGTTACCTTGAGTAACTCGTCTCTTGGTGTTCTTTCAATGAGCACAAGAACTTTTGCTCTATCACTGTAAACGTCCCCTTTGTATTGATGAAAGCTGTCAGTTTTCAAAACAATTCCTCTGCTTAAATTTATTAAATCAATTTATATACTCAAAAGTTTCCCAGTTCCATGTAAAGCAGTAACCTTGTCTTCTTTACTAAGATATTTGAGTTTATGTAATAAAGAGTTATGATAACTAACAAATGTTGCTGTTGAATCTTCATACTCTCATTCTCTAGACAAACCTCATTTAGATTTCTTCTTTCTTTTCATATCTCTTTGGGATTCACTAGAACCATCAATTCTGTAAACATTTGAACAGTCATCTGTGTGGACAGAGTGAAATAATAGAAATGAGTAAACGTCTTCAAGGACCCTTGTTAACTTTATGCTTCAACTCTATGCAATACCATCTCTGAAATATCTTTCAAATATTGTTTTCTATAAAGACTATTAGCAATGGCATTAGAATGTGAAGCCAAATATCTTGGAAATTCTTCCCAACACAAGACATGCAAGGTTTGGAAGAACAAACCTGTAATCATCTTGAGTCCCTATCAACAATACTCTTTTTGCATCAACATTTCTAGAGCACACCCCATGATCCATCATCAAATTGAAAAGCTAGAGATACTAAAATTGCAGAGCATTACAGAGTTAACAGAATGAGATCATATTCTCATAATGTACATCTACTAAAGAAACACGTTGGCTTTGGGAAAAGAGATTCTGAATTGATTTTGATATCGAAAACAGTTCTGTGCCAAGCTTTCTATATATGTATTATGTCTGTTCTTTGTGACATTATTGCCAACCATATCAAAAGAACCCAACAAACAAATTGTAACAAATCATTTTGAATCAAAATACACAAATCATTAAAAAAATAATATTTCTTTCTTTGCCTTATATTGTTACAGATAGAGCTTCTTTTCAATGATCATATGTATACTCGACATATTCCTAGCTTAACTGTATCAACTTAGAGAGTCTTGAGAAATTGCCACAAGAGCTGACTATTTTCATCTTTGCATAAGCCTCCACTGTATTCCACACTATATTATTGTTGTCTATCTTTTTACCATGAAAACTTGTCTACATAGGGCAAATGACTAAAATTACACATCCTTTTGTTGGATTACTTACCATGGTCTGCCACCTTAAAAAGTTCAAAATTAATTGATGAGTCTATATGCTCAATAGATATATGTTGTCTTGTATTTTCTTTTGCTTCTTCAAGATGTTTGACCACATCTCCAACCATTTCCAAATCACGCTTTTGTGCAGCAGTCAATATGAAACTGACAACATCACCAGACTTCAAATTTGTTCCTTTTTCACATAGTAATTTTGCTATCAATTCATATGACCCAAGAACTACTTCCGACAGAGACACACTTCCTCTTCCATATGTTTTAGTTTAGCAGAATTTGGTCAAGAACTTTATTTTGTTAAATGAAACAATTAGGAATTTGGAAAACAGAAAAATCAATGGATTGTCGAGCTTTGTAATTGATCATGACTGTTCAATTTTTTTACCCTACTTTTAGAGCATAATAAATAACAAGCAACTGAACACAACATTCAGAACTCTACAATGCTCTTGTAGAATGAGAACACAAACAAGTATTCAAGGGTACCTATGCTCTTATAAAAAAAACAAGTATTCAAGGGTGCCTATGGTCTTCACTTCTGCTCCAAACTCTAAAAGAAGGCTTGCAAAGTCTTTGTATCTATTTGTTGTTGCAATGTGCTAAACACAGGATATCAAAAACATTTGTCATATTGTTCCAAACTCTCAATAAAAAAAGAATCTTCGTATCCTACCATCAAAGAAAATGCATTAAAGTCAAAGGAGTTTGAAATTGAATCATGTAACTCACCTTTTGCAACCTTTGTAAACATTTCTAACCTTCCAATGCAAAATACATAAGCAATATGAAGATTAAATAAAATAATTATGATGCAAGCACTGACTAAAATCTGAATGAGTGACCATATGCTCTCTGAATATTTATCAGCCTTCATGTTTAACAAATACAGGAGCCAGCTCAATCTTCTTGCAAAAGAAACAAATTATCTAAATCTCGAAAAGAACAAGAACAATTAACGTATTGTATATGTTCGTGTAACTTTATTTTAAAGCATTTGAACACACAATGCTTCACAATCATTGCAATTTGCAAGTGAATTCAAAAATAGTTCAGACATATACAAAGAATAGATAATAGACAGCTTAAAATATGCATATATTCAATCTTTAAAATCATAGAGTTGATTGGTATGTGTGAAATGGTCATGGTCTACTGTTTGACTAGCAAGTTTTCCAAGCATTTGAAGAAAAAAGCTCTTTCTTTGGATTTCTATTTGCTTTGACAATGATACATAATGTTTCATTCTACTTGATGCCTGGAATAGTACCAAAAAAAACTGTTCTACAAAACATCTCTAGTTTAGGCCACGAAATTTGTTGAGCCATCTGGCTGTTATGTTGGTTTGAGCAAGTGGATAGCTTGTAGTTGATTTTCATCAGTTTATAGCTATTTCTTGTGAACCCATTTTTAATTTGCGTATGAAAATAAAGATAACAAACCTATTAGCACTCACTTGAATAAACTGTTTTGTATAGTCTGAATTTTATTGGTTCCTAGCGTCAAGGCAGGAATACTTATGCATCCGCCCAGAATGCTTTTAACTGGCAGCATCGGCCAATCACATTTCGGCATTTAGCATGTTACTTATTTTTTTGTATAGTTTGAATTTGGACAACTATTTTTTATATTGGAAAATTAGCATTTATCTATTTTTCTATTCGTCTAAGTAGCTTTATAAATCATTTTCATTTTAAAAATTTGGGAAAATGCGAATGCATAAATTGATTAAATAAATTTAAGCAAAGGCATAGTTTAAAAACTGGTAGCTAGAGGTACATAATCCATGAATGCAGGTTAAATGCATTAAAATATGAGGAAAATGCGAGCGCATAGATTGATTAAATAAATTTAAGCAAAGGCATAGTTTATAAAACTGGCGAGTAGACGTACGTAATGCATGAATACAAATTAAATGCATTAAATGGCATCTGGCTCGAGGTGAAGGCGCTGTAATGGCTTGGTGGCCACGCGTGGCCCGGGTACTTTGGTCATTTAATATAGAGTTAAGCCACTTGCTATGCATTTCTATTGCTTTGCATGTGTTGTTTTTTTGTTCTATAAGCGCATGTTCTAAGGAAGAGTTTGTAGCGACTGAGCAGGAGATGTTATAGTTGCAGAGTCGAGACCTAGAAACGAGTTACTTGAGGTGATAATTTGTTATTTTCCACAGTTTCTTTTTTTTAATTAAAGTGCATAATGAAGCTATGTTTCATAGTGCTTTAGTTGGAGTATCACTATCACTTTGTGCGTGATGTGTTGATGCATGTATGTATGTATGCATGTCTCTATGTACATATGCATCTATGTATGTGCATATCTATGTGAACATTTGTGGATGCATGTATGCATATATGCATATGTCTTTGGATATATCTATGCATATATGTATATATGCATATATGTATGTGTGTATAGATGCATCTACGTGTATATGCATGCATGCATGTATGTTTACATCCATACATGCATTTATGTGTGTCTACATGGATGTATCTGTGCATATGTATGCATATGTATATATATATGTGTGTGTCTATATGTCTTTTCTAGGAAAGAGTTTACAGTGACAGGGAAAAGGTTGTCATGGTTCCAAAAAGGACACTCATAGACAAGTTACTTTAGGCAGTAAATAGTTATTTTCATCAGTTTTGTTTCATTTTAGAGTCCATAGGCAGATTGGGTTTCATAGAATGGCTCCTCAGATGAACAATTGTCTTTTGTCTAGTGTACAATATGGGAGCTTAACAATAACTTGGTACACATGAGTCCTCTAAAGATTACATATCTTCAATTACTGTAGAACTGTTCCATAGTGCAAGCTTTAGAGCCACTGTCCTGTTAGCATGTGCCATAATGAGACCTTTGGAACAATATGTGGACAATGTGTTGAGAAGGCTTTACAAACTGTCAGGCAAATGCAATTTACAGATATAAGCCTAAACTCCACAATTGCTTTCATCTTTGTCGTTGTCATTAAAGCATAAAGGAAAGAGGAATTTTTCCACGCTCCTAATTTATGTACTTTTACATGATAATTCACCTTATTAATTAAAGAATCAAATTATCTTAATTAATTAATCTTATTTTTACCTTTATCATTTCATATCTAATTAATTAGGTAACTACTAAATAGTATTTAAATACATAGTAATTATAACAAAGAAATAATTATAACTATCCTTGTGCACATTTGATCCATCAATCAAAGTCAATTAATAAATCTAATTCGACCTGTTCACTGATAGTATTGGCATGCAATTTTCTTGAGAAGTCTTGAAAAAGAGGATTACTCACACACCAATAAGGATTCTCATTTGTAATGTCTGTATCCAAATCATCTTCATTTAATAAGATGTTGTGGCATACATTAATTGGATGTATCTCATCATCTTTCTTATCATGATGCCAACAACCTTGGTTTGTATTTCTTCTTGAGTGTATCTAGATGGCATGAGTTATGAATTATACTTGCATGTGGCTTGATTGCACAAGTAATAGTAAGTGCTACACAATGGTACAAAACAAGCTTATGCAAATGGAAATAAAATGACCCCATCTAGTTACAAAATCAATATTTATGTGCCTTTCGCTATTAAGTGACAGCTGGTCTACCATTAAACAGTAGCAAGTAGATGTTTTTATCAGAACTTAACAGTGTTGGTGTAGGCCTCTCTTGTTTTTTGGCTTAGTTTTGACAGGTTACCATGGCCTATTTACACTTCTTTAGACGCTTAAGCAAATATGGCATCTATTCCACTAATTGCTCTTAAAGAGCTTATGCCACCATTGCAATAACAAAATTACACTAATGCATACATATGCAAAATATGTTCTATATTACAGGGTACACAAATAACAATAAGTATTTGAAAATTATAAAATACAATTTGCATTGTAAGCAACAAAAGTTCTTACTTAGGTTCTTTCTTCTCAAAATGAATCCACATAAGAATTCTGTTTTGTTTTTATGAATAACATAGTATATGTCACTCACTGTACTCATTTGTCTAGACTGTCCTTGTAACAGGGATTGGTACTTTCAAGTCTATTTAAACAATTACGCACAAACTACAACGTGAGGTTAGCATATTAACGTTCTTTTTTTATAAAAAAAAACAATACAGAGTTTTGCAAATATGCACTTCTCGGAAGATTTCCCATGGTTGTAGATGAAATAGTATATGTTTTTACAGTTTACTCATTTCTCAATTTTGTCATTGTACTGGGAAAAATTACTTGTGCCTATAATAACAACCAAAATTCCTACATTGCTGCAAGTGTACTTGATCATTCAATAGCAGATTGCAAGGTTAGATTTCCAAATTGTCTTTCTGCTTTTCTTGAAATACAATTGAAATTCTTCAATATAGTGACTGCATAAAGTTCTGTTTCATGTTTTCATTTTGTCATCTTGTATTCCTCATTTCTTTGAACACAAATGATTTAAAAGGCTGCTTGCACATATAGAAACAGGAAAATGCATTTTCCACAATTGCAATAGTAATTTGTCTTCGAAAAATAGAACAAGTTTAGCTTATGTGTTAACTAGTTATACTTCCTCTATATAATATTCATAGAATAGAATGAACTGCTAGAATGCAATTTTCAAACCCTATTTGCAGTTTCAAATAGCCTACAAAGTCATAAGTCTTTGTTTTATGTCAACTGGTTCTCACCTATATGCATTTAAGGCAATTTTGTTCATAAGACTACTTATATCTGTGCCAAGTTCCTATGCACTATGCAAGTGAACGTATGTTTATTCTTCCTGTATTGGAAAAAAAGACTAGAAAGTTAATTTCAAAAGCTGACATGGCACATGAGCACAATGAATGATGTACTATGTTACTCATAGACATGAGGCAATATTTTTTCATGATCTTGTTTACATGCAAAATGACATTAACCACAATTTTTTTTTGCTCACATTGCCAATTTCACTGTGTGCTTTAAACCTCTAAAGTAAGAGAAAACTGAGAAAAAAAACTATTTATCGCCTCAAGTAACTCGTTTCTGGTTCTGGACACTGTAACTATAACAAAGTCTGCTCAATCACTGTAAACTCTCCTAAAACAAAGACTTGTAGAATAGAAAAACAATCTGCACAGAGTAATAGTCATGCTTAGCAAGTGACTTAAGTCTATAATAAATGAACAAAGCAGCCTTGCTATACATATCCACCAAGCCATTTTAGCAGTTTCTCATCCATCCAGATGCTATTTAATGCATTTACTTTGCATTTATGCACTGTGTGCTTGCACCTCTGAGTTTTAATCTCTTATTTTTATTACTTGATCAATCTATGTTTTCGCTTTTGCTCAATGGACCTATGCCTTTGCATCTTCCTGAAATTTTTAAAACTCCAATGATTTTTAAAGCTATTATCACAAATAACAAAAACCATAGATCTTCTTTGATCAATCAATGCCTTTGCATTTCCCTGATTTTTTTAAAACATAAAATGACTTATGAAACTATTCTCAACATGCCACTTAATGCATGTTCATGTGAATAGCTTTTAAAATTATTTCCTCTTTGAGAAAATCAGTCACTTAGAAGTGCATAGAAACAAAGCAAACCAATTGCACAAAACATTTAAAGACCATAGACTGAGATTCACAATGTGAGCAAAAAATATTCGTATCCACCATTTCTTGCATGTAAACAAAGCTACCTGAAAATATTGTTTTGTGTTTGTGGCATCAAAAGTATACATCATGCATTGTACTCATTTATCTAATTTTTCAATGTAACAGGAATAACTACATACAATTCCGGTGGGGGATAGTGGATGACAAGGTTAGGTTGAAGAATTAATACTATTTTTCCCTTGTGCTTCTAAAAAATTGTTTGCTGTACTATATGTCTTCCAAGATGCTCAACAACATGATTAATACTATAGAGTGCTATTGAGTAAAAGCAAATAGGCAA
The DNA here is from genome assembly GCA_007258455.2 of Sequoia sempervirens. Classification (NCBI taxonomy): domain Eukaryota; kingdom Viridiplantae; phylum Streptophyta; class Pinopsida; order Cupressales; family Cupressaceae; genus Sequoia; species Sequoia sempervirens. The sequence continues at coordinate 293,090,657 of VDFB02105785.1, read as the reverse complement.
CATAGGAAAAAACTATGGATTCAGTAATCTAGATGATAGCTTTTGATACTATTCATACATAACATATGTTATTCTCAAACACATTAGGATACAAAAAAAAGAAAGAAAATGATAGATGTTGACACCTATGAATTGACAAAGCACCCCCAAATATCAAACATTGACTATGCACTTAAGAGTGAGGGGCTTCGTAGATTAAGTACTTTTGCATACAATGTTGGCGATTGTTTATTTGACTCATTACAAGTACTGCTTAACAATTGCTACACATCAATTCAACTACGAAATGGAGCTATAGATTACTTCTTGAGTTTCCTTCAAAACAAGGACAATGAAGCAATAAAATCATACAACTATGAACTAGACCCTAATACTCTATATACATTGCACAAAGTACATGATCCATAAACATATTTCTGGAGAATGCAATTATCTGCAAAGCCATAGGTAGATTCCACTGAAAGTGGATTGTGGGGTGACTTATTCTGCATTCAGTGGATATCCAAATGGTTGAAAATACAAATATGCCTTTGGTCAAGAACAACAACAAGAAGGTACTTAGAGTTCAATAGTTCTGATTACACAGAATCAGTCTCTATACTATTTCATGACACAAATTCTTTAAGTGGACACTTTGAACCATTGTTAAAAATTGAAACACAAAACGTAACTTCAAAATAGTCCCTAGGTTCACATGAAATTAAAAAACAGTGCACAAAGTATCCTGGAATATCAAACATTGACAATGTCCTTAGAGCTGAAGGCCTTTGTAGATTAAGCACATTTGCATATAATGCTGGTGATTGTTTGTTCGACTCCCTTCAAGTACTACTTAACAATCAATACACCTCAACTCAAATACAAAATGGGGCTATAGGTCATTTCCTAACTTGCCTTCAAAACAAGGACAAAGAAGCAATTAAATCATATAACAATGAACTAAATCCTGATACTTTATATACGTTGCACAAAGTACATGACCAAGAAACATACTTCTGCAAAATGCGATTGTCTGCAAAACCATGCACATAACATAGTGAATGTGGATTGTGGGGTGACTTGTTTTGCATTCACTGGATATCCAGATGGTTGAAAATACAAATAAGCCTCTGGTCATCAACAACAGCAAGAAAGTACTTAGATTTCAATGATTCTGGATATACAGAATCAGTCTCTATACTGTTCCATGATACAAACCCTCTGGCTGGACATTTTGAGCCGCTACTAAGAATCAAAGCCCAAAATCTAACTCGCCAATGCTCAACAAGCTTACTCCAACTTAAAAAGTTGATTAGAAGTGGTCCACAATACAAAATTACCTACTTGAACAAGACACATGCTTTGCCAAAAAACAAGAAGAATTTGATACCATTTGTCATAGCAAACAATTTCAAACATAAATCAACAATAAGACTTAACCACCTGAAGAACTTGATTAGAAAAGAAAAACAAAAAAAAATTGTACCTGCCAGTCCAAAGAAAAAAATAACATTGTCACCAATAGAAATTTATAAAACAACAATACAAGATTCTCCAAAATACCCATGTACAGTTTGCAAAGTGCTCTGTTTCAACAAGGACATCAGGACATTCAAAGAAAAACAAAAAGAACTATATTGTAAGCTATTACAATCAGATTCCTTAGCATTCACAGATTTCATATGCCATGTATGCTACTTTGCATTGAAACAGTCCACTATTCCAAAGTATGCTACCCCCCAGAAAATAAGAACTAATAGCATAGCAACTTTAACCAAGAAACATTTATTCCTCTCAAAAACAAAACAACATGAAACATCAAATATTGAAGCCATCACATCAATAGTAATGCTATCTAACAATGAACTCAATGTTTGTGATATTTATGCAAGACTTGCAATTTCCATAGATGAAGTAATCGCAATCTTGCAAATAATTATTGCATCCAAAAATTCAGAAAACATGTTGTGCATTTTAGGCGATTTTAATGTGGACATGTTTTCAGAGAGCAGAAGCAAAAGAATACTTCATAGTTATATGCAACAGAACAATATACAATTTATGTTGAACCAACAACACAGCATGCACAAGTCAGTCATTGACCACATTTGGTCCAACACGAGTACAAATATATGCTCTATCTATAAATCAGAAGCATATTGGACTGATCACAATCCAATTTTCCTAAAATTGCATGTTGCCCAATAGACAAATTCAACTTTATACAACTTATAGCCTTATTTCACTTTTGTGCTTTGCAATGCCTTTTTCAATGCTATATCCATTATTTGCAGGAGATCAATGGATGAAACTAAAAGACAGTCAAAGAAAATAGTAACCACACAAGAAGATTCAACACAACGGTAAATCACTCATAGTATTAATCCCTCATACTCATTCACCCAAATCACAAATATTCAAATAACATTGTTCCAATTCTTTGCAGGACACCAAAATATGTATCAAAAAGATAGGCAAAACAAGTGCAAGTTGGACAGGAAGAGTCAACACAACGGTAAAGTGCTTGGTTCTTCATTGTACCGCCATTTTCCCAACTTGCTAATATTAAATTAGCATTCAATTGACATTATCCTTGTTCCTTGTAGAACAAAATTCAAGAAGCCTAAGATTATTTCAATCGAATAGCTAAATTCAAAAAGAGCTGGAGACACCTTCCAAGGTGATGTGATAAGGCCAACAAAACACGGGAAATGCTGCGTGCTGATTTAATAGATCAAAAAGCAGAAATGACAATCACGCTAAATGTTAGTGGAAACCTTGTGTATAAACATGAGCCTAACATAGTCCCAGGGTCAGGTATCTCAGTCTCAGATTTTCAAGTTGTGCCTAGGACACACTATGATAGAGGTGACTGCGATTGCATTTTGATTTTAACAAACATAAGCACCATTGAAAACATCCCGCGCCTCTGTCAAGAGTACAAATTCATTCCAAGTTCGACTATCAGCCAGCTGCTAACAACTATAAATGGGTACCCAGCTGGCACAATAGCTGTGTTAGTAGTTGGTGCCAAGAAAATGGGTAACCAATTTGCAGTTAACATCAAAGATGGCCACACTGACGTAGACAGAGCACAGGTATTTCGGTCTACAAAAATTTTCCTTCTCTTTCAATTTCAACCTTTTCTCGTTCTACAATAGTCTCTATAACAATTTCTGTAACAAAATGTAATTCTCTCATTAAATCACAGGTGCTATTACGGTCTACATATGAGCAACAATACTTTGCAATCGAAGACCAGTTGCATACAAATAAAACACCTGCAATGATTTTCAAGAATGTTGTAAGGAAAACAGATCAAAAGAACACGTTTCACACATGTCGGTCAACATTCATCTGTAACTTGACTGACAAAAGAAGCTTGGAAAAACTCAACAGCCTAGTACATTCAACTTTCAAGGTAACGACATTCATTTTTTTTTAACTATCGCATTCAAACCTATATTTTTTGTCTCCTCTAACAATTTTGAACCATATTCTATAGGTTTCTGGTACTTTAAAAGAAACAAATGCATTTTCCAATCCATTTCATGCATATTGTCCAAAATGCAAATGCAAATTCACTGCTTATGGCACACTCCAAGAAAAAACTGCTCACTGCAAACAGTGCAACCAACAAGTCAATTATACATACTGTTTGCAACTTAAAACTATCATTACAACTTATGACAATCAAACAATTCAGTCTTCAATCAACCAGTTGACCATGCACCGTCTATTTCCCAAACTGCAAAACCTCAGCTATGAAGACTATATCAAGGACAAGTCAGCAGTGATATTCATCCTACGGGACTTCAGCGCTAAAGGGAATTTTAGCCTTGACCAGAACAATGCCATTGTTGAAGCCATTTGCATTGACAAATAGATAGGAAACACCACCAAAAGGTAAAAAAATCATTCATATGTAAACTTTTTCTCTTGTAAACCAGCACCTCAAATCACCACCCATACATAGCATTTTCTTGGCTTTACAGGAAACTAGGAATACAGGAGTACAAATTTACATTGTTCAGACTTTAACTTTTTGGCCTTTCCATGCTGCAAGACATTTCACTGGTTTTGACATGTTAAAGACATCTTTGGTTTTAAAATACTCTATTGCTATTATACATTTAGACACTTTTATAGGTTACTATGTTAAAGTCTTCTCAAATATGGACATCTGAAAATCTAATTTTCTTTTTGGACCTACGAAGACAATGGTTCTCTATGTACATCCAACATATATGTTCAATAATTATTACCCCTCTATGCATAATGCCATTCAAACTATATAGTTTAAATGTTTCCTTTTGCATTCTATGGTTTCTAGCTTTTCCAATATTTGGTCTCTATTTATCATGTTTTCGAGAGTTTATGGTGACTGAGTAGAAGTTGTTATGGTTGCACTCTCCAGACCCATAAACAAGTTACTTGAGGTGATAAATAGTTATTTTCCTCTAGCTTTTTTCATTTTATGCTGTTAATGCAACCAGGTCTTCACACTGCTTTTATGCATTCTACTTTATAGTCACTTTTTCATCACGCATTCTAATGTATAAAGTACATTCCTGTATAGAGAAATCCGTTTGTTGCTTTGGATACATATATGCATATTTACATGTATGTATGCTTCTATGTCCATATGCACATATGCATATATTCATGTATGCATGTATTCATCTAAGCTTCTACATATCCGAGCATGCAATTGCGTATACATGCATCCATGCATTTATGGATGTGCCACTCTAGCCTTGTAACAATTTATTCTGTCCTATGGATGTCGCATATAGGAACACTAATTAGCTCTTCCACCATAGATAACAGTTGTTTTTGTAAATTCCAATTCTTGGAGTTGGCATTTACCATTGTTGGAGTTAAAGGATACCATTGTTGGAGTTATGGATAGACACTGAGAGGGGGGGGATGAATCAGTGTCTGCACTTTTTCAAACTTCAACCAAGATTTTACAATCCAATTTCCTTTTCTTTCAACAATAGTGTAGAGTAATATCATTTGAAAGCACAAAGATATGACAACATAAACTCAGTCTTTTAGATAACTTATGAAAACATGATTTGAGTGAGATATCTTGCATTTCCCAAAACATAGCTCAGATTAGATCTCAATATTATTCTAATTAATGCATTCATGAGTTGAATGTAATCATTCATAAACATAATTGAGAACAACAATAAACCCAACTATGAACAAAAACAACAATCAACACAGAAAAGCAATAAGCACACAGAAGAACAAAGAGACAGAGAATTTGCCGAGTGGAAAACCCTCCTGGGGTAGAAAAACCACTCCTAAATTGCCTTACTGGCTTAATCTTCAAAACCACTTTTAACAATGCCTTATAGGCCAATTTTTGAGCACCAACTCAAGGATCACCAAACCCTCATTTTAGAGACACCAATCTCAAGGAGCGCCAACCCTTCATTTAGAAACACCAATCTCAAGGAGCACCAACCCCTTTCTCAGATTACAGAATTACAATCATAATATATCAGAGGATCACTCTATTTATAGTTAAGCTCATTTTTCTCTATTCTCACGTCTACAATATACCCTAAGGATTACAACCAGAGAATTACAATCACCAACCTTCTCTATTTTCAACACAGGTTTATATATATATACATTTCAAGTATGTCGGTTATCAAGAAATCTTCAAAAATGTTTTTCACCAGATTCTGAAACTCTCTTGCTATTATTAGAATATGAAGCTGATTCATAATGATCTGTAGATGAAAGAAAAAATTAGAGTAACGTCTATCCATAGAGCTTTTAATTTCTGTGCTAAATCAGGAGACTTCAAATTGTAACTGAAAGATTTTCATCAAGGTCATGACAACCCACAAACAGAAAAATCATATCCTTTGAAATCTCAGAGAATATTTTCTAGAGAATTGATACCAACCAAAGAAGTTGCCATGTAACTATACTTAGAAAATCACATGTCGGTCACAAAATTAGAGTTTGTTAAATGTTTGCTGAATCATCCAGACAAGTATGCCGAAAGGAAATTATAACTTTGAACGTTCCTTTGTCCCTGTGTGTTGCCATGACTTTTTGCCGTCGGGGAGAAACCATATCGAAGACCTTTTATGTTTTAGTCGTTGAGACACAAGAGTCAAAGAGATGTCATGTGGAATTCATAATGTTACGCCGAGAGCCAAACACTATTTTCTTTCCAATCGCTGAGACTTAGTGAAGTCGGGAAGACCTCTTGTAGATCATTCAGTGTCTTACCAAAAGACCATGAGATTAATCCTGTTGTCATGAAAAATCATTTTTCTTACCGACGAGACCCTTTTGATTTCCATTCACTATCGCTGTAGCCTTTTGATATCGAAGAGACCTCTCAGAGAGTACTTTAAGTTATACCGAAATACATCCGTTCATCCTGTGTCGCTGTAGCCTTCAACTTTCGGGGAGACATCTTGTAGACAGGTCTTTGTTTTACTGAAAGACATTCGATACACATTGTCGCCGTGACAATCCATTACCTGTGCCGAAATCCTTTGTCAATATCAAGTCGCCAAGACAATATATAGTCGGGGAGACACTATATAGACAGTCCTCTGTTTTTCTGAAACATCTCGAGCACACCTTAGTTCGCCAAGACAGTATTAATCTCACACCGATGAGCGTTTGATAGAAACCCCTTGTGTGATGTCGCTGTAGCTTTATGATTCTTTCACCGATGCACCCTTTTATCTTATGAGGGTCGCTATAGCATACCAATGTCAGGGAGACCTCTCGACAACAACTTGAGTCATACCGAAACATCTTCATTTACTCAAAGTCGCTGTGACAATACAACCCTCTCACTGAAAGCCTGTCTTTAGACTCAGTCACCAAGACTTGATGGGTTCGCTGAGACTCTACATCAAGATTCATGAGTCTTATCGAAATCCCACGTGATCATTCTTGTTCGCCGAGACAACTCGATGCTTATGCCGACGGAATCTTTATTGCCGTTTGTCATCCTCTATTTGTCGCTGTGACATAACCAATCTCATGCCGAAAGCTCCTCATAAGACTTAGTCGGCAAGACCTTACGGGCTCGCTATGACAACACTATGATATTGCATAGTCCTGTCGAAAACAACTTTTCATTCAGAGTCGTTGAGACAGGATGGATACTTATGCCGAAGGGATCACTCATGCCGATATGATTATTTTTTGTGCCAGTCAGTGTGACAAACCAATATCGCTGAGACCTCATACCGAGAGATTTAACTTACACCGAGGGAAACCTAAAGAGCACCCGTCGCCGAGACATTTTGAATTCAGCAAGACGTTAGCCCGACCATCTGACTCATGCCGACAAATTGTTCCATGTGCACAAGTCAGGGAGACAAAAACACTTCGCCGAGACCTATTCTGAAAAACCCTAATTCTTGCCGATAAGATTCCATCCACCATCGGTTGGTGTAACATTGCAATTTCGCTGTGACAGTATATCGATGGGATAACACTTTGCCGAAATGCTCATTCTAAAGCGAGTCAATGTAACATTTTATTTTTGATAAGACCTTATCCCAATTGTATACCATAAGCCGATAGAGAGTACTTTCTGTCGCCAAAACCAAAGACAAGTCTTGCCGAAATAACCTTTCTTGAGCTGGTCGCCAAGACAACGCTACTGTTACGCCGAAAGTAGTCTGAATGTTAAATACAATCGCCATGACATCTGAAATGTCTTGCCGATAGGCAACTCAGACATTTCAAAGAGGATCGGTGAGATCCTGCCATTCTCACTCCGATATGAGTAAGCCCGAAAGAGAAACAACCAATACCTGTGATATGCAAGGAGAACCATCTTTCAAACTCTGTCAGTCAAAGATGTAGCATTCATAACCTGAACCAGAAAACTCATCACCATGAAATTGAACCATAACATATAACTCTCTGTAATAGCCAAGAGACATCAAAGAAGTGCCATAATAAATCATATGGATTCAACCTAAGACTGATCATCAAAGAGAACCAACTAAAAGAGATTTTGACATCAAGGACAAACTATAAACACAACTGAGATCCAACAAATGGTATCAGAGCATTTGTAATTGAGCATCCACAAAGTAAGCTCAGGCTAACTTTACGCATTGAACGAAAATCATTCATTCAAAGAAAGTATGAGTGGAAGATTCACCATAAATCAATACTTATTGGATCTTGCATTCTTCTAACATACATGAAATAAAATCTAAACTATGATGAGGGATAAGAACCATGCCAACTCCAAAATAAGAGAAGCAATCACCATCAAAACAATGCATGCATTACTTATTACTTTGGCAATCGTACACAACAATTACTTATCTCAACATGTTTTGCAACATGCTCCCATGCTTTACAAATGAGGAGTGAGCTCAATTTATAGGCTCCTCAATTACAATTCAATTATATAGTTTTGTTGTATCAGAGCATTTACATGTATATATGCTTCTATGTCCATATGCACATATGCATATATTCATGTATGCATGTATTCATCTAAGCTTCTACGTATCCGAGCATGCAATTGTGTATACATGCATCCATGCATTTATGGATGTGCCACTCTAGCCTTGTAGCAATTTATTCTGTCCTATGGATGTCGCATATAGGAACACTAATTATCTCTTCCACCATAGATAACAGTTGTTTTTGTAAATTCCAAATCGAGCTTACATCTATCAAGATACATATATACTGAAACTTAAAACTACTAATTTATGATCTCTCTTGTTCCATTTTCATAGACATGTTACTATTGCAATCAAATGTGTAAAGCATTCATGTCCAAAGAAATTAGAAACAAGAGTGGCAATATGTTACACAACCTTCTGTTATGCCTTTCTAGCAGTTTTTCAATTACATTTCAAGAAAAGCAGAAACTACATTTTTATTCATATTATTTCATCTATGGAATTTGTAGCTTTTGCAATAATTATTACAGACATTGAGTTTAGTGTTGAATAGTTCTATTGTTCATGTCATGACTTCAACATTTCTTTTCTTGTATTGCTTAGTTTTTGATAGACCTGTATGCTCTTCCTTGATGTTCTTATGCAATCTATGGTCTGTACATTCAAGATATTGGAATACTGTGGCCAGATCTACCCCACAAGACAATGCATATATGTTTCTTACACCCATTACATGTCAAATTACATTATTTGACAAAGTTAACATGTGAAAACCAAAGTGTCCATTATGAACACTTATTGCATTCCATGGGACCACATTTCTTTGAGGAGTTTTTTCAAACAGTTCGCTTCCCTTGTGTATGCTTCCATATTTTGCATATGTGCCTATGAGCACATTAACTATGACAGTTCACAAAATTCCTTTATCCTTTATGCTTTCTTCATAGCGAAAAAGCTCAAAGCAATTGCAGGGTTTAGGTTTAGAGAACACAGGCTTGCAGAACACAAAAACAACACATGCAAAGCAATAGAGATGCATAGCGAGTGGCTTAACTCTATATTAAATGACTAAAGTACCCATGCCATGTGTGGCCACTAGGCCATTTCAGCGCCTTCACCTCCAGCCAGATGCCATTTAATGCATTTAATTTGCATTCATGCATTACATACGTCTATTTGATATGAAAAATGCAGGTAGGGTTTCATAGTGCTTTAAGGCATTCTTATACTTTGATTATAAATTCGTATTTTAAACTAATTTTAGTATTATCCATTCAAATTTCTTGTTGAAATGCAAAGGTTTCATCTGCCTTTGATAGGAATTATGTAGAAACCCTCTTCTCCATTTTACTTCATACATGTGAGCCCTGTAAAGTTTGTATATTTTTTATTATTGCAAAGCGGTCCCATAAAAAGAGCTTTGGAACCAAAATTATGTCAACCTTTGCGATAATGAGAGCTTTGGAGCAATGAGTCGACAGTGTGTTGCTTTGAGCTTTTCCATTGTCATCAAAGCATAAAGGATAGAGGGATTTTGTTAAAAGTCGTGGTTATTGTCCTCGTAGGCATAAATGCAAACAATGGGAGATACAGAAAATAGGTGAACTGTTTGACAAAACTCGTCAAACAAAAACTATTATATATGTTTATTTGTTTATATATTCATTCATTTGTAGAAGAAAAAGTGGGAAACTAATACAACAGTAGGTAGTTATAACCTGCAAAAAGAATCAAACCTGGAACAAGAGCAACATCCAAAAAATTGCACTTTAAAGTACCTAATGCACTAGAGAATTTACCATAGCAGAATACAAATTTTCATTTGCACAGAGATAGACAAAAGAATGCAGTAGAAACCTATTTTCTGTCAACAAGTATTTAAATTCTGTTAGACGTCGTGGTTATTGTTTGCATTTTCCTCATATTTTAATGCATTTAATCTGCATTCATGGATTACGTACCTCTAGCCGCCAGTTTTTAAACTATGCCTTTGCTTAAATTTATTTAACCAATTTATGCATTCACATTTTCCTGAATTTTTAAAATGAAAATGATTTATAAAGCTACTCGGACGAATAGAAAAATAGATAAATGCTAATTTTCCAATATAAAAAATAGCTCTCCAAATTCAAACTATACAAAAAAAAAAGTAATATGTTAAATGCCGAAATGTGATTGGCCAATGCTGTTGGTTAAAAGCATTGCAGGCAAATGCATAGGCAAATTAAAAATGGGTTCACAGGAAACAGCTATAAACTGATGATAATCAACTACAAGCTATTACTTGTGCCACTCACAATACCCTTTTGTAAAGATTGTCCTTGTAACAAGAAGCAACGATATGGCTACAAGTACAATCAATAAACTGAGAATCTTGAATTAACCTTTTTCTTTGTCTACTCTATGCAATTGTAAACAAAGGAGAAGGTTCATTCTAGAAACTCACCTTGTACTCTTTTCTTGAAGAATTTGCTACAATTGCAGAGTTTAGGTTTACATTGTTCCAAACTTCTCATTATGGCACAGGTTAACAACACATTGGTTCTAAAGCTCTCTCTATGGGACAACTCTACAACAATTGAAGATATATAGTCTTTACAGGGCTCACATGTAGTTAACAAAATAGAAAAAAGGGTTTCTACATAATTCCTATCAAACCACATTTCATGGATCCACATTTATTCGACGACTTCTGTCAAATAGTTCACTTGCTTTTGTATGCTTTCCATTTTTTGCATATGTGCCTATGAGGACAATACCTATGACATTTGACAAAATTCTTCTATTTACATGCATCCATGCATCCTGCCCATAGATACACAGATACATGTATCCATGTGTACTACAATACATGCATGCATGGATATATGTATCTATTCAACTTCATATGCAACTCATGGATATTTCCATACATGCATATTTAAACATTTATGTATCCAACTATGCATGTATCTATCTATCCATGCAACTATGTTTCTATGTATTCTTTTACCTATACATGCATCCACACATATATGTATCTGTGCTTCTATGTCCATATGTATACATGCATCTTTCCATATATGTGTCGATGTATCTATGGATACATCTATTCATAGATACATGTATCTACGCATCTATGGATACCATGATGGATGTGCACATCCGTGTATCTATGGATACATGTATCAAGTAGCTTGTTTCTCGGTCTTGATTCTGCAGCAACAACATCTCCTGTGACTACATAGATTTCCACAATAACAAAAATCAAACGCTCAAACTAATCACAATGCATCTCCAGTCACTTAAATCTATATTACATGATAGATCCACATGCCATTTAATGCATTGACTTTGAAACACAAACAAGAAAACAGATAAATGACTAGATTAACATGAGTCAAATGTCAAATGGTCCTATTAGCTGATACGCTATTGTTACTGTGACATTTTAGCATCTATCAAGTCTCATAGCTCCAAACCTGGTATCATCTAAAGGCCACATAAATATTCAGTTTCCAACCCGATGGGGTCATTCTATTTCCATTTGCTTAAATTTATTTCATTTCATTATCTACTACTTACTATTAATTGTTTAATCCATTATAAATGTGTCTTTTTCTTCATCTCATTATGTATCTATGTATCCATGGATGCAATCATGCATTTATCGATTTATGCATATATCTCACCATCTCTCCATGCATTTGTCTATATATGTATGGTTGTATCTATGGCTACATGTATACATCGATTTATGCATATATGCACCTATGAATTGCATGCACACATCCATGTATATATGCATCTATCAATATCATGCATGGATACCTGCATATATGCATGTCCGGACTCATGCACCCATGTATATTGCATTCCTCGAAAGCACATTTTCCTGAGGAGTTTTGTAAAACAGTTCGCTTGCCTTATAAGTGCTTGCGTATTTTACATGTCTTCCTATGACAAAAATAATCACGACATCTAACAAAACTTAAATACTTGCTGGCAGAAAATAGGTTTCTATTGCATTCTTTTGTCTATCCCTATGCAAATGAAAATTTGTATTCTGCTATTGTAAAAATCACAACTCATGGCATCCTTATACACTTATGCGCAATTACATGCTCTCTACCATATTAACATGCACATGGTTTTCCATTGCTACTTTGTTGATTGGCTTTGATTAATAGGTGATTGTGCACAACAATAATTATCATTATTTCTTTCTTTTAATTCTTATGTATTTAAAGACTAATTAACAACTACCTAATTAATTACATATGCATTAATACAAGGGTAAATGAGCATTAGAAACTTCATAACAATGACACAGTTAACATACCAGTCTCAAGGTGTTCAGTCTAAATACTCATTGATTACAATATGCTAAACATATTTCAATCCTCTATGTTTCCGTACATGCATATATAAATATGTTTTTTTCTTCATCTCATTATGTATCTATGTATCCATGGATGCATTCATGCATATATCAATTTATGCATATATCCCACCATCTCTCCATGCATCTGTCTATATATGTATGGATGTATCTATGGCTACATGTATACATCAATTTTTGCATATATGCACCTATGAATTGCATGCACACATCAATGTATATAGGCATCTATCGATATCTTACATGGATACATGCATATATGCATGTCTGGACTCATGCACCCATGTATATGTCTTTGTCTCTGCTCATCTGCAGATGCATATATGCATATTTCTACACATACATGTATCTGCACACTTCTCTATGTAACATATCTATCTCTGTCTACATACATGTGTCTATGCATCCATCTATACATGTGTGCATGTACAACATGCACATATGCATTTGTGCATGCATATACAACACTCTTCCTTAGAACACAAGCATGTACAATAGAATACAGTGTCCACAAAATAGCTACGATGCATTGCAACTGGCTTAAATCTATATTAAATGGTCAAAGTATACTGGCCCCCCATGGCCTTCGAGCCATTCCAGTGCCTTCCCCACTAGCCAGATGCCATTTAATGCATTTGCTTCAGTTATTTTGACCACTCTATGTGTTCGCATTTTCCTGATATTTCAATGCATTTAATTTGCACTCATGGATTATGTACCTCTACTTGCCAGTTTTATAAACTATGCCTTTGCTTAAATTTATTTAATCAATCTATGCAATCACATTTCACTGATTTTCTATATCAATAATGATTTATAAAGCTATTCTGATGAATAAAAATAGATAAATGCTATTTTTCCAATATTAAAAAATTAAAAGTTATATGTTGACATCCATTCATGCATATTGTCCATACATGCATTTATGCATGTATGCCTTCATCCATATTTGCATGTGTATATAAGTACATCGTTCCATGTAACATATGCATTTGTATCTATATGCAAATATGCATGCATCCATATATACATGTATTCATTTCTCCATCTGTCCGTATAGTTCTGTTTCCTGTCTATACATGTGTCTGTCGATGCATCCATGCATATATCTATGGATAGCTCTACGTATTTCTATGTCCATGCATTTATTGTTCTCTAACGCATTAGCATTTGCATTTTCCCAGTTTCATGATCTTCCATTTTTAATTTTTTCATAATATATGCATTTATTGTTCTCTAACGCATTAGCATTTTCATTTTTCCAGTTTCATGATCTTCCATATTTATTGTTTTCATAGTATATGCATAACAACTTCCACTTTGTCTTCTTTTTTCACTCTTCTATCCTTAAATATCATTATATTTTTATATCTATTCTTCTATTGTCGCATTTCAAGGAAGCTCAAGGATCTCGACACCTTGATTAGTATGAAGGAGAGTGAGAAATGCAACATGAGTCTTCCTTCTGTGTTTGTATTGAGACACTCAGCCCTATGATGATTTTTAAAAGCATAACCAATAACAAACTAGACATTCTTCCACCCTTTGTTGGAAGAAATAATCACTTCATACCCTATCGATTCCATTCATTTCCATTTCCACCCTTGCACGTCCTTTCTTCTCAAATCAAATACATTTCAAAATCCATTTATATGCTTGCCTTCAATCACACCAATCTGTTGCATTTCTTTTTTCTCTCAATCCAGCTCACTCATTCAAATTTTTATATCTTGCATTTAATTTTAAGCATATAACTAAAAAATGATAAATTCATACCATTTACATTCCATTCATTCTCATATCCACTCTCGCATATACTTGCCTTCCATATCAAATACTTTTTATAACTTATTCATATACCTTACTTGCATCTCATCATTCTCTCAATTCCCTCTCTTTGTTGCACTTGCATAGCTCATTCCTCTTTTTTACCCTCACATATCTTTATCTATATCTATACCTCAAATATACCTTCATCCATCACAACAAGATTCACACCATACCAAACAAAGAAAAAGATGAAGAAAATATCAAGGTTATGCAATTAAACACTGAGGGCTTTGAAAATAACTATCATAACATAAAGTTGTATTCAAGAGTTCTTTCCAAAACGTCTTTTTCTAAATCCTACTTTTTACAGATCCCTAAGAGCGCATATAACAGTTTCTTGAAGGCTAAAATGTATGATCAGATTTAACAAATATTTACATGTATCCATGGATTCAAATGCATCATTAGATATTCTTTATACACTTGTTCAAAAAACACTAATGTATTATACTTTTCTTTCAATCATAAATGTTTTTTGTATATCTTTCAAATGCAAATTGTTTCTGACATTTCTAACTTTATGCACCCAGGCATATTTATTTATGCATTCCTTAGATATATGCATTTGTGATATATAGTTCATTTTTCCTGTTTTCTTTCATTTTCTACTGCAAATGCAAGTTGAGTCTCATTATGCTTTGACGCATTTAGAGTACTTTGATTATTGATTTGTATTTCTAATTGATTTTAGTGTTTTCCATTCAAATTTCTCGTTTAGATGTTAAGGATGCTTTTCACTCTTCTATGCATTGTGCACATGGATACATGTATACATGCATACATAGATGGCTCAAGCATTGTTACAAATATTTAAGATTATTTTCATTTAATAATTCGAACAAAATAATAATACATTTTTGCTTCCTACATAAGATCATAAAGGATGTTTGTTGCTGCAAATGTATACATACACTCATGTAAAAATACAAGTATTCATTGGTATATCTATAAAAAAGTCCACGTATTTATTCTTTTCATAGTATATGCATACCAACTTTTGCTTTGTTTTCTCTTTTGACTCTTGTATCCTTAAATATCATTATATTTTTATATCTATTCTTCTCTTGTCACCTTTCGAGGAAGCTCAAGGATCTTCGCACTTTGTTTAGTACGAAGGAGAGTGAGAAATGGGACACGAGTCTTTCTTCTGTGTTTGTATTGAGACACTCAGCCCTATGATGATTTTAAAAAGCATAACCAATAACAAAATAGAAATTCTTCCAACCTTTGTTCAAAGAAATGATCACTTCATACCCTATCGATTCCACTCATTTCCATTTCCACCCTTGCACATCGTTTCTTTTCAAATCAAATACATTTCAAAATCCACTTATATGCTTGGCTTGCATCACACCAATGTGTTCAATTCTTTTTTTCTTTCAATCCAACTCACTCATTCAAATTTTTATATCTTGCATTTAATTTTAAGCATATAACTCAAAATGATAATTTCATACCATTTACCTTCCATTCATTCTCATATCCAGTCTCACATATCCTTGCCTCCCATATCAAATACTTTTCATAAGGCATTCATATACCTTACTTGCATCTCATCATTCTCTCAATTCCCTCTCTTTGTTGCACTTACATAGCTCATTCTTCTTTATTACCCTTACATATCTTTATCTATCTATAGCTCAAATATACCTTCTTCCATCAAAACAAAATTCACACCATACCAAACAAAGAAAAAAATGAAGATAATATCAAGGTTATGCAATTAAACACTGAGGGCTTCAAAAATAACTATCATAACATAGAGTTGTACTCAAGAGTTCTTTTCAAAACATTTTTTCTAAATCCTGCTTATTACAGATCCCTAAGAGTGCGTATGACAGTTTCTTGGAGGCTAAAATGTATGATCAGATTTAACAAATATTTACATGTATCCATGCATTCAAATGCATCATTGGATATCCTCTACACACTTGTTCAAAAAACAATAATGTATTATTCTTTTGTTTCAATAATAAATGTTTTTTATATGTCATTCAAATGCAAATTGTTTCTGACATTTCTAACTTTATGCACGCAGGCATATATAGATTCTTGTTTACATACCAAATTACATGTACACATGTACACCTCAATGCTTGCATAAATATAATTATATGCATGCATTGCTAATAAATAGTTTATTTTTCCTGTTTTCTTTCATTTGATACTGCAAATGCAAGTTGACTCTCATTGTTAACATGGAGTTGTATTCAAGAGTTCTTTTCAAAACATCTTTTCTAGATCTTGTTTATTACAGATCCCTAAAAGCGCGTACGACAGTTCCTTGAAGGCTAAATTGTATCATCAGATTTAACAAATATTTACATGTATCCATGCATACAAATGCATCATTACATATCCTTTATACACTTTTTCAAAAAACACTAATGTATTATTGTTTTGTTTCAATCATAAATGCTTTTTTTTTAATGTTTCAAATGGAAATTGTTTTTGACATTTCTAACTTTATGCACGTAGGCATATATTGATTCTTGTTTACATACCAAATTACATGGACACATGCACACATCCATACATGCATAAATGTTTACATGGCTCCATATATTTATGCATTTCTTCGATATATGCATTCATGATAAGTAGTTTATTTCTCCTATTTTTTCCCATTTATTATTGCAAATGCAACTTGAGTCTCATCATGCTTTGAGACTCGTTCAGATGCCAGGGATGCTTTCCACTCTTGTATGCATTATGTGCACATCGATTCATTGATACATGTATACATAGATTCTCTCTCAATAGTTTTATAGTAGAAAAAAACCTAAAAGGTATAATTCTTATCACTGTATACTTTTAATGCAAAGTGCTATAAACATGTGAATTATTAAATATTTCTTATCACTATATACTTTTAACGCAAAGTGCTATAAACATATGAATTATTAAATATTTCTTATCACTACATACTTTTAATGCAAAGTGCTATAAACATGTGAATTATTTTGGTATAGCTACATTTTATCTTGGGTAATATCGTTCTTTATATCTTTGCAAAATATTTTTTGTTTAATATATCTCTACATTCCTTTCTAGTGATTCAACTAAGAATTTATTGTAATATTTATTTCAATTATATATATATATATATACATATACATATATATATATACATATACATATACATATATATATATATATATGTATATATGTATATATATATATATATATATATGTATATACATATATATATGTATATATGTATATATATATATATATATGTATATACATATATATATGTATATATATATATGTATATATATGTATATGTATATGTATATATATATATGTACATATATATATATATATGTGTGTATATATATATATATATAATTACATTGTTCTATACACAAAAATATATTTTCGTATTACATAAACAAGATTAAAATCTTATTTCTAATAAAATCAATAGCTTTCTATAGAAGTTACCTTCACACTACATTAAAAAAAAGATTGATTCATCTTACAAAAGTTTACACTCAAATGAGTTACCCATTTCAATGTTCCACCTAACACTAGTGTTTCTACTAGCACTCACATATTGTCATATAATAAAGTCAAATAGCTCAATTGTATTAATTAACCTAACATGTGTTTTAGAACATTACACTAGACATAAATTTTATTTACAAATAATGCGGAGACATGGATGGCATCTTTTTTCTTTGGATTTTTTTAAAGTTTAGTAGACATTGATTTCCCAAAATTCCAAACACATATGCCCCTAGAAGTTACTTACAAATGTCATTCTTATAAAATGTTGTAGTGTAAATTATTTTCTTCTTATCATAAAATGAATGAGTCATGTAAAAATGCATATTTTTAAAGTGCTTGGGCACTAGTTTTTCTAAATTCTTGCAAATGAAATTTGATGCTTTAGAAATATTCGTACATCAAAACTTTGTTCAAATTGAAATGATGGATGTTAATGTTGAAATTGAAATAATGGATACATAACGTTTATTAAAAAGTAAATTTAAAAATTGTGCATTGCTCATAAGTAGTTTATTTGTCTTGTTTTCTTTCATTTAATACTAAAAATGCAAGTTGAGTCTCCTCGTGCTTTCATACTCGTTCAAATGCAGAGGATGCTTTTCACTATTCTATGCATAATGTGCACGTGAATACATGTATACATGCATGCATGTATGCATAGATGGCTCAACCATTGTTACAAATGTTTCAGGTTATTTGCATTTAATAATTTAAACAAAATAATAATACATTTTTGCTTCCTAAATAAGATCATAAAGGATATTTCTTGTTCCAAATGTATACATACACACATAAAAATACAAGTATTTATTGGTATATCTATAAAACACTCCACGTATCCATGCTACCCATAAATACAATATCACATGCATCCATCCACACATGTCAACTACTCACATGTCTCTATGGACCACGTTGTCCATGGACCCTACACATTTCACGCATTAATGCACCATTGAAAGTTATTTCAAACTTTCCTAGCTAAATTTAATACATTTATATTCCTATCTCCTATCTAATTACTTTTTCTAACTCATAGCTAGACGCTTTTTACCTCTCGGCAGGAACTCGATGCTTGCGTCACTTGTTTTAAATGATACTTGCAAAAGTAATCCATCCATTTTAATTTATTATTTTTTTAATGTTATTTTATTTTCTTGTCTTTTTATGCTATCCTTAGAAACACTAAGTTAGCTAACCTTCTCCGTGAAAAATTCCCTTGAAGAATAAGACATCAATATACTGATTTAATTTAGTTTAAAGGATTGATAATTTCATTATTATTAGTACTCTTGTAATGATTTTGGCTTTTTTTAATTAACTAGTTATTAATAATTTAGTTTTCAACCAATCAAAAATAATATTTAAACAAAAATTAAAATAAAATTCAATTTCGTAAAGTTAAAATATTTAACTTTACAAATTATAAAAAATATTTTTTGTGCATATGATTGGTTAAAAAAGTTATGTTGTTATTGGCGGATAAAGCAAATTAAATATTTTTTAAAAGAATGATTTGGATTCACACTATTAAAATAAAAAAATAAAAGAAATTGTATTATTTTTTCCATTAAACTAATATCTTTTTCTATGTTCTTATGTTTTTAATATTTTATGGTATAATTTGATTATATATGTTCTCCTTCTTCTTATAGAATTTATATATACTATTTTTATTTATATCTTATATTATTATAGGTAATAATTTGTAATAAATAAATTAACCTATATTATGTAGGTAATATATTAATTTATATTATATATAATATTAATTATAATATATAATATAGGTTATTTTATGTTGTTATTTATATATATTAATAAACTATCTTAATTAACTACTATCTTAATTATAATATTAATATTATTATATTATTACTATTAATAATTAATATAATAGTAAATCACTATATTAATAATTATAACAATATTTTAAAATATATTAATATTATAATATTACCTATTTACTTAGTTTATATAATGCAATTTATAAATTATTAATATTAAATTAGAATATAATATATTTATTATATTAACAGTATATTTAACTTCAACTATAATATGAAGATTTCACTATCAAATTCAAAATCAAAATCAACTTTATTAGTCATAGTTATGTCTAGTACTTCTCTCAATGAATGGGTTCATATTAAAATGTATTCAACTTTGAAAAAAAATAACACCAAACAATAAACAATTATTCTAATTTATTTTATTTTCAAATATTTAACATCAAACAAGATATTTACATCACATAACCAGAACATATAAAAAAATGAACACTATTAATCAAACAAAACACATAAATACAAAAGTCAAAACTAAAATACAACAATTAAAAAAAAAATTACATTTAATTTTATTCATGTTAATTAAATTTACATTTATTTTTATTCCAACTCTACAAATCTCTAATTAGAAGACTACAAAGCCAAATACTGGCCACTGCGTGGCACTTGTTAATTTTATCAACTATCAAATTTACCACTATTACTATTACTATTAGTTTTACCATCTACCATTTACTAATATTACTAGTACAGTCAAATATTGTTCTTGAAAAATCTATATTAAATATTAATATTATTATTATTATCTTTCACCATTATCTATTAGTATTACTATTGCCATTATTAATATGAGTACTAAAATTTATTCTATTATGAATATTATCATCTATTCTTTTCATTAATACTAATATTGAAATTGTTAACTACTAGAATATTATTAAGTAATAATATATCTATATTTGCTATTCTATTTATTTATTTATTAAATTCACACCATTAACCATGCTATTTATAATAATGCTAATAAAAATTATAATAATCACTTTAATATTCCAATCAAAATTATTATCACTAAATATATATTCTAAATTTAAAAAAAAATCAAAATTATGTTTAAAGCATCATAATGAAATAAAACAAATGAGAACCAAAGATAAGTTAAAAGACTGATTTATTAATTTGCATTGCTGTTCTAATTGTATGCATAAATTGGCACCGCTTAAGATTGTGGAGAGGCTTGACTCAAAGATGTAGCTTTATTAGTCCCTGCCTATTTATAGGCGGAGACTAATGTAATCGATTGAGTCAAAGGGAAATTTTAATTGTTTCTTGGGAACCGAGCGCAGATATATGCAGCGTTTATCCAAAGTTTTGTTTTTTAGTTTAATTTGTTGGGAAAGAAATTAGTTTTTATCTTCACTCTATTGGCCAGTGCCTTATTTCCTCGGGGGTTTAATTATTTAGTAATAATTTTCAATATTGTATCCAATCATGGGGAGAGGGAAAAATATTAAGCTTCTATCCCTAATGTTTTGTCTAGTTTTTCGAAGAAGGGCACATGGACGAGATGGGCGCGTGGCTGCATTCTTCATCGCGTCAGGTGGCATTCTTCCTGTTACGTGTCTTTCTTCATGGCATCTACGGTTTTTGGTTCATTCAGGAGTTGTCCGGATGAACCTCTCTCTAAAGCCTACTTGCCGACGCCAGAAATGACTGTCTAGTGTTCATGTTCCTGGGTTTGGACTTGGAGGTAGGGTTTGGAAGCGATTTTGAGTCTTCTTCTCCGATGCAGTGAGCATTTGAGGTAAAATATTACGGTAGTTTCTTGCTGTTGAGGGTTGTTTTGCAATGCTAGTTTTATTTTAGATTGGTGGAAGGCATGGAACGGCTGAAGCCATGAGACCAGATTCTTTGACACATTTACTCAGATATTTTACTGTTTTGTCAATGCTATTTGAAGTCTCCATAGCTTCTTCCAAAGCATTTGTTTTAAGCTTTTTCCCATGGGAGCAAGGCATTGAGATGTTTGATAGAATGCTTTGGTAGAGATGTATGGAAAATGTGGTGGCATGGACAAAACAATGGAGTGTTTGGGAAAATGTATGAAATGAATGTCTGGTGATCATTCCATGCCTCCACCATCCCGTCCAACGTTTGCTGTACGCAGGTTGCAATTCTCAGACCCAATATTTTTATATCTACTTTTCATTTATTGTGAATAGATTGAAGTGTAGATAATTCTGCCTTGTTAGGGTTACATAATATTTTTCGTGCAAACGCTACATATTTTCCTCAAGTGCATAAGATATTTTGTGCAGATTCTTGAGGTAAGTGGCTTGCCATAGTTTCGACAAGTTTTATTTTTATGAGTTGCAAGAATTGTAGTTTTCGTATAAGGGTTTGTTCTGTAAATTCTGGTAGCTGTAAAAGCCTAGTATTTTTTTGAAATTATTTGTCATGTTTCATTAAACCCTTATCATATAAAGGCCAAGCGCACCCTTATGAGGTCCCTGTGTGAGTTCTAAGGCTGTCACAAAAAAATTTCCCCTGCAAAATGAACAGACTCTATGAACCTCTCTTGGCTATCTGTCAATACAAATTTGATGAAATCCATAATGACATGGTAACACTTTTACATGATCTCTCATGTCCCACTAATCTCTTAAAATTGCTATTCTATTATATAGGATTGTACTATCACTATATGGGTCTACTCTTGCATCATGGAGACTATCCTTTACCTTTTTAAAGTTTTCTTTCCATGTTTCTTTTCTCTTCTGTAATCCGCATTGTGTTGAGGCTTCAAGTGAAACACTGTCATGCCTTTGTCTTGACTTTAAACTGGACACAATTTGTACTAGCTTTTACCTCTTGTATTCTTATAAAGCTATCCTTAGGACCGTCACTTATATTGTTTTCTAGCACTAATATATTAGATGGAGGGGTGGTTTCTAGCATGGGGGACCTTGAACTGCAAAAGCCTTACTGGTGTCAGAAACTTTTGTTTCATTTACCTAATTTTTTCCTTCAGCATAGTCTCGTTTCAGACAATTAGGTCTTTGTGGATTGATTTTAAAGGGGTAAGATCTCTTTGTATATTTTTTCCTCAAGCATGTTATGCTTCAAAAGAAATTCTTGAGTTTAAGCTTTTGTATTGTTTATACTGTGCTCTAAATAGTCGATAGAATGCCTTTTTTTAATCCTGAAGAGTGCAAAGATGATTTTTCTGTTGTTTGGTCCTCTTCTCTTGAACCTAGAAAAGTGTATTACAAATGGCTTTTACTTAATCAAAATCTTCTTGTTGTCAAGTCAATCTTCTTCACCTTTAGTGTCATGCATCTTCATCCTTAAGCTGTTCAACACTTATTTTTTGGCTTGTCACAGATTTTTACCTTCATGGCATCTTGAGATCAATTGCCTGCTCAGCTAGCGCCACTTTAGAGGATAGTTCCAGAATTTGCTTCCCTTGGAGACCTGACTTTTCGGTTAGTTGCTTTGCTCAATGTTAGTTGCTTTGCTCAATGAAATTTGTTCCTCTAGGCAGTGAAACTTAACATACCCTTCTTTACAAGCATTACTTTGTTATGATAACAATACAGTGTTAAAAAGTTGATAGTTGAGAATGGTCACAATATTTAACTCAAATATATTTTATTCCCAAGGATTCATCCATAGCTCAAATATTGTCACAAAGCTGAACGGTGAAGTTTGTACAGTATGTGATATCTATGAACTCCACAAGCTTCATAATGATTTCTCGCCTAAAACAAATAATGATAACAATAACATGGAACATTTTCACCACAATTCAACAAGATTGCAAAATAAAGAAGTAAGCAAACTCTTTTATATCCAGTATTTTGTCCAAGTCTAGCTCCTCTCCTATCTTTTCTTCACCAGTTCATGGACTCCTCTCTAGGCCATTTTATAGGTTGCTGTGATACCAAAACTGGTGCAGATTATTCTCTCCTACGCTGGAAGCTTTTACCTACCACTATAGACGGTACACAATGAACAACATAAAAGATTAAAACTTACTTATTGTCTAGAATGGAACCACATACATTCTCTTACAAAAGCTATTTCCTTATGCAGTCTGGTGTTTATCCACCTGCAAATACAGTCAATAGACATACTGCTGAAGGTTTACAATTATTATGGCATCTCCAAAAATGACCAACGACCTGTGAGGTATGTGCTGCTCTTATGAACAACATTCTCTATTCATTTTTTATAATTAGACTTAGCCTCGAAATGATCAACAATGTAGTGTTTTGTAGACGAATTTCCTACACTGCAATTTCCAAATCACTTGAATTTGATTTAATATCTAAAAGGCTATTCTTGCCTCAACTATTTTTGCATGAAATTATAATCTGTTGCTAAATGTTTGTTTCCAATGACACATATTTTTTGTATCATAGGCTTTAACCTTGATTGAGGTTTACAAGGATCTTTAACTTTAATGTGTTGCATGGACTTATATTTTTGATGTAGGGTTAGTTTGTAGTGCGTATAAAATGTCTGACTTAGGGTAGGCTCAAAAGATGCATAAAATGTTTTGACTTGGTGCTGTAATTCTATCGTTGAAATTTGAGAAGATTAAATGAAGTTATAATTGTTGTTTCCTAATTTTGTTAAAATTCCTGCCTTCTAGATTTTGTTGTGAAGCAACCTTAGTTTCCCCAATTCCAAGTATCACCTTTCAAAAATTTCTTATAACTATCATTAATTCTTTGTGCAATGTGATGTGAAAAGCAAAAATCTATGGTTTATGCAATAGAGATAATATAGGAGATATTACATATATTTCCACCCATACCGGCTAAGCAAGAATTCATCTTCAAAGCCCTGTCTAAGTTTTTGGTCCTATCTTTGTACACGGATCTTCAATTTTTTCTGAGTGAAAAAATCATATTGGTTCTTGAAGCATTGGTCTACTGCCTTAAATCTAACAGATATTCTCCTAAGCATGATTCTAGTATAGGTCAGTCTACCCTGCTTCCTAGCGAATATTGGCAAGAATTCATCATCATAAATTGAAGGAACATTAGATGAGTACATTGCCAGGAAGATTGGACAAGGAACTAAAGGTCAAAACTTCTTCTGTTATCCACAGAATTTACAGGAGTTAAAATTATACTACAATTTTGGATTTTCTACTTACACAATTATGATAACTACAGGCGAGTGGTTCCATAACTTACAATGGGCATTCAATGGAGGAATTTGTCCCTCAGAAGACATCTGCCTACATAAGTCAACATGATTTGCATGTAGGAGTGATGACTGTTAGAGAGACATTGAATTGTTTTCTTTCCATGTTTCTTTTCTCTTCTGTAATCCGCATTGTGTTGAGGCTTCAAGTGAAACACCGTCATGCCTTTGTCTTGACTTTAAACTGGACACAATTTGTACTAGCTTTTACCTCTTGTATTCTTATAAAGCTATCCTTAGGACCGTCACTTATATTGTTTTCTAGCACTAATATATTAGATGGTAAGCTATCACCACTATCTTTTATTGATATCTAGGCCTCATATGCATAACATGACGAAGAGGATTGCTCCTATTCAACACTATCCTCAAATGCAAACCCTTCCTCACTATCATAGCATATTACAAAAACTCTTGACATACTGTTGTAACTGATCTTCTATTCACTGTTTTCATAACTATAATTTTCTATTTCTATTGTACTGTCTATCTCTTGAAGACTATCTTGGTGTCACTATGACAATTTCTACTTATGCAGTGGTGGATTGTAGGTTCAATAGTCTCACATATGAATACCTAGCAAGAGGGTTTTCTTCGCCTATGGCTATCATGGGCAGGTTTGTGCACTTTGAATTATTGGGCATGAAGAAGTATGAAATTTTAAGATTTAATGTTTTTTTTTCCCTACTTTTTTGTTGCTGGTTGTGTGATTTTTAAGCCTTAGAGTTATTGTTTTGAGTCTCAGCTCATCTAATTATGAAAATGGGGACCTGTTCATTCCATTTTTTAAACAGAATGATCACTTCCAAAATCTATGTGTGAACCCCTCTCTCTCTTTACATACATCCACACACACATATGCATACATGTCTACCATATAGGTGTGTACAGATAGAGAGAGAGATAGGGGGTGTGTAGTAATGTAGATTTAATTTTGCATGTTTTATTCTATCCCAAAAGATTTAGTAAAAGCTCCATGAATCTACAGATCTTAGCCACATCCACATCCTTTGTTCCATTACTTTCTTCGTGTAGAAGATTCTTAGGCGGTTAACTATTTTCATATATCAGAATTTTTGCTTCTTCGTTGGGTAGTCTAGCCTAGAAATTGTTCAACTTCAAAGGAACCTCTGGACTTTGTAGAAAGTGTTGCTGATCATAACAGGCCACTTTTGTGTTCAGATTTTGACGAGAACACTGCTCTTGGTTATCTTCTTGAAAATTTGCATCTTCAAACAAAAATGAATTCTCTTAAAAATAACTGTGTTTCTGACCAAGTACCATTGTAGAATGCTTAGACCAATGTCATTCTAAATTTGATGTCTCTGAAAATCAGACTCAAATTCTTATTAACAAAAGCAATTCCAAAATTTTCTTCTATCAAAGTTCTGTACAGGAAATGCTAGTAGAAATAAAATGCTAAATTGTTTTGGATTCTATTCAATTTTTTTTCATGACTGTCTTTATCCCTGTTAGGAAAATCAAATGCAGTATCCTTCAGGATGCTTCTACAATCTTTGTTGAATTTTACATTGAATAATTTATTTTGTCTTGAATCTCTCTTTCCGATTAGTGTGCAAGTGTGCATCACATTTAAAGTGTACTTGTGCCAATCTTAAACAAATCACTACAATAGATATGCAGTCCATTCATTCAACAGTCGTGCAGTTTAGAGTCTTGAAATTATCATTGCAAGAAATGCCAGTCTGGTAGTTGTCTGCACATATTTTGATTTCCATATATTTCGCAGTCTATGTTTTGAGACTTAGTTGCGATCTGACCATATATCTAAACCCCACAATAGTTTTTGACTGTTGTAGATGAGATGGCAATTCATTTGGAAGGGAGGGTAGATGTAGGTGAGATCTTGGTTCTATGGATTGCTACATCGATATGTGTTAAATTGTTAATAGGTGAAGCAACTATCTTAATAAAGGTGTGATAAAATGTAATGTATCAAGACCCTTTTTCATTTGAGATTAGCACTAATAGTATGGTTATATATTGACTACTGCCTCTAAAATCTCAACACCATATTTGCCATAGCCGCATTTTGCTTGTATCCCTTTGATTGACACTTCAGGATACTCTGCCTAGATAGAATTTCCTAGCAATATATGTGGGACCATTTGTATTGCATTTGAGTATTATGAAACCAAATGCATTGTTCAGATTTCTTTGTAATAATTCCTTTGTAATACTCTTTCTATGTACAAATAATTCCTTAGTTTATAGGCATGAATTCCATGCATGTGAAAGCAATATGCAGTGACGCGCCCATGTTGTCCATGTGCCCTTCTTCAAAAAATAGACAAAACATTAGGGATGGAAGCTTAATATTTCACCCTCTCCCGATGATTGGATACAATGTTGAAAATTATTGCTAAATAATTAAACCACCAGGAAATTGGGCACTGGCCAATTATTAATTTTCTTCCCTGCAAAATAAAGTGAAAAGCAGAACTTTGGATATGATGTAGCGTTAATCCAAATTTTTGTTTTCCCGTTTATTTTGGTGGAAAAAATATTGCTCTTTATCTTGGCCTGCATTGGTGTGTGGCTAATTTCTTGAGGTTTTAATTATTTAGTAATAATTTTAAATATTCTCTCCAATCATCGAGAGAGGCATGTGCCATTCCTTGAAGAAACAAACAAAACATTGGGAAAAAATTCGTAATACTTAAGGCAGGAGACTAATGTAATCGATTGAGCCAAAAGGCAATTTTAATTATTTCTTGCGAACTAAGCGCGGATATATGAAGCATTTATCTAGAGTTTTGTTTTTTAGTTTAATTTGCTGGGAAAGAAATTAGTTTTTATCTTCACATCTATTGGCCAGTGCCTTATTTCCTGGAGTGTTTAATTGCATTACGCCGGAAGCTGCTTGAGCCTTCTTAAAGAAGGTCCACTTGTGTTTCATATAACTAGTGTTGCATTTTGAGAAATAGTCAACTCCACTATGTATGCTTCCACATTTTGCATATGAATAGTGCAATGATGAGTAGCTTGAACCTGCTGAGGAGAATGGTGTTGTACCATGCATTTGCAAAATATGGATTCTATAATCCTATTTGCATTATGGCAGCAACTCATTCTTCTAAATAGGTTCAGCTTGTCCATCGTTGCAAAAAGAGGAAGCATAGATATATTCCATGCACAAATCAGCAGTTCCTATGGCCATGCGGCAAGCAGAAAATAGCTTTACTACCTATAGGTGTAAGGAGAAAATTGGCAATGGTATGCAAAATTCCACCTCTTATTTTGCAAGTTCCTGGTGAATTAGCATATTACAATATATTTGATATTTTCAGCTGACCTATTTTGATATTGTTCAATACATTTGTTCTAGATTCTATAACAGAATAAAAAAGACCATGCAGAAATCAGAAATTTTTTATGGACATAGACGAAGAACAGACCAGCTTCACTGTGCAAAGGGCTATAGACACATTTGACAATGGTACACAAATTTTCCTAGATCTCGCTTTGGAGCATTTTCCTGTACCAACATACAAAAGTACATTTGAAAATTTCAATTTACCTATGTTGTTTGTTGTTTCCCATATGGACTTTGTTTTCATGCAAATTAATATGACAATTGATATATTCACGGGGAAGTTTTCTTCTCGTTTTTAGCTTTTCCCAATCTAATTTTTGGATTTTGTACATGCTTAAATTGTTACAGGTACTTGTTCTTCTTACAAGCACTTGTAGCTGTTTGGAAATAGATTTATGAAGCTTTGGATCAACACATCTAAAGGTGGTGTCAAGCATGAAGGATTCAAGCTATTGGCATCAATCTTTAAACCCCTTTTGCATTTTCTATGTTAGACCATGTATTCTTTTGTAGAAGATATAATTGTACATAGATGCAAATACTGTAAGCAGTAACAATTCTAACTTAATGCTTTTCTTAGGATTGTATAGTACATGCACAATGAAAAGAAATTGTTTGTTGATTAGTCACTAATTTTAAACTTCCTATCATGTTGCAGGTTCAATTGCAATAAGCAACAATACAGAGACTATGCAACACCTACTTACAATTTGCGTTTGTAGTTACCGTATACTGTTCCTTGACAATTGTTCCATATTGGGCATATGGATTGAGCAACTCTACCTATAATTCTTGTATATTAGGACATATGCAATTAATGATAGACCTATATATATATATATATGGGCTAAATGTTTTGTGACTGGGTCTTGTATAACATGGATTCTGCACTTATACCTAGCAGAATTATGCTCAATTTGTAAGCAACTATTTGGATGCAACAATCATGTAAATACTCAGCATATTGACCAAAAAATGCTCGTTGCATCCTTGTCACAAAAAGTGAAGAGAATTACAAATACTCTTCCACCACCAGACTTTGCCTATTATACATTTTCCTAACTATTAGTTCCTCCCTTCCATTTATTGGTCATTATTAAGTTATTCTATTCCTTTTGCCAAATATATGCTCAAATGCACTGATAATAAAATGTTGCTTTTGTTCTATAGGAGCTGGGGTGCGTCAGTATTCTGCATTAAGTCATAATCTAAAAGCTTCCACATCACTGTTCTCATCGACGTGAGTAATTAATGATCATGACTATTCTATTGTGGCCTTTTTAAAATATGCATTTCATTCGTAGACAGCTTCAATATAGGTTTTGTTTTACTCATATGCATTGCCAATTAATTGTTGATTTTGTTTTCTAGGGCGTACACTACATCTGCTATTAACATACAAGGATATTGTTACACCCCTTGTAGACTTGGTGACGAAGGTGTGTAGTAGAATACTAAACTTATTTCTACTTCACTTGCTTGCAAAGAAAAGAAAAATTATATTCAATTGCATTCAACAGTGCAAGTTTCACATATTGCTTAATAATCATTGTACTACTAAATAGTCACAATACAATCTATTTTTTTGCTAAATAGACATTACACTACTAAATAGTCACAATACAAGCTGCCTTGTAGCAAAAAAAAAACCCTATTTGGGCAATATGGTCATAAACAATCCACCCAAAAAACAAGAACTCCCCCTACAACCAATTGATGTGGAGACCTACACACCGAATACTAAACCACATTTTACATCAATTGATGAAGCTCTCCACGATGCACATTGTTTTTGAATCGATACATTCAACTACAAAGTAGGTGATTTCCTATTTGACATGATACATGTTTGCTTCACTCTCGCTATTCTCCAAATCAGCTATGCAATGGTCTTGTTGACCATTTTCTACATCGCCTTCACAATGACTGCACCATAGCTTCAAGTTCCTATGAAAATGACTTGCATCCAACATTCCTTAGGCAATTGCATGGTGTAGAAGACAAAAACACATACCTGCATAGAATGAGGCTTTCAGCCACAGAGCATAATAGCAATGGTGAAACTGGGCTTTGGGGTAACACATTTTGTTTAAAATGGCTAGCACATTGGTTGGACATACCAATATGCATTTGGTCTGCAAGGTTCAAAACAAGGTACTTGGATTTCAACAAGGACGGATGCAATCATATGATATCAATTCTTTTCCATGATACAAATCCTACTACTAGACACTTTGAACCTGCATTTTCACGACTAAACATGTACAATTGCATTCAAAACGTTTAGCGACACTTGGCAAATGACACTTGCAAAATACATATTGCAGTTTCAAGAGCACTTGGACCACAATTGCAAATGCATTTGATACACTTGGCCTTTGTAGGCCTGCAACATTTTCCACTACATGTGGTGAAAGCATGTTTGCAGCCATAGCTTTCCTAGTTGATGAACACTTTGATCCAATTGCTTTGCGATTATTCATGGCCCAGTCATTAGCAAATGCATTGGAAGTTGAGAACAAGTATGTGTTGGCATGCTTTAGCTCTTCTGGTTAGCATACCATAGCAAACAACAATCGTCTATTGTGATTTCAATCATTAGTTTCCAACATTGGAATACCATATGTACAAAGTGGCCTTGAGGGGATTGAATTTTGCATATTATGGCTCTCGCACATATTCCAGGCAACAATACATGTATGGCAAGCATCTCCATTGCCTGGTTCAAAAACATACAGAAATAGCAAAGAGCCAGTGAAGAGCTTTAATCTGATTTGCTTTGTAGACAACTCACATCATCATCATCATCATCATTACGAACCACTTCAGCAAAAACAATAATTGAATCATCACATGCATATTAACAGTTTCGTTGTTGTTCAATATATGACAAATGACTTCAAAATTGCATCTAGTCCTACATTTGAAGGCAACCTTATAGTTCCAAAAGCATTGTGCAGTTGTCAATCAGATGCTTGCACTGCATCACACTCCACTTCCACGTACAATATTGCAAGAGATAATACAACTAGTTACATTTCAGCAAGTCTAGATCATAAAAGAACATGAACTTTTCCCATCTCAAACCTACATGTTTGTAATGCTTTACGATGTTTGAAAGCAACAAAACGTGGCATAGGTCAACAACGAATGGGCATGAGAAATGAGCAAACAACATTCAAAGATGCTCCAAACCAAATATATAGATCTTCAAAACCTGGTAATTGTACAACAAATACAAGCAATGAATTGATACAGTAACAATTAATATAATTTCCTTATGTTAATATGAAATTGTGTTAAGTCAAAGTTTGTATTTTTTATTTCTTCAAGAACACTTTTGACTAGTCTGATTTCCATTAGGCTTCTTCAGCCCTGATTTTCCCATTTCATAATTCTTCTAAATCATTGATGGAAAGATCATTACTTATCAATCAAAGAAAAATGAAAACATTGCCAGGAATTCAAGAGAGAAAAAAAGAATTTGCATGTACAAACACATCCCTTCCACTTTAAGTCTTCTCTGAATGGCGTGAAGATAACCGTCAACATTGGTAGTAGCATACAAATTGAAGCATAGCGTAGTTGAATTCTGGTCAATAGATGGTCTTCCAACACCATTTAAATAGGATACGATATTTGCGAACAAGATTTGGCTTAAGTTGAAAAAATTTAAACCACGGAATCTCTCTGTAGAGTTGAAACAAATTGTTCTATCATGGATATGTGTTCATCCATCTCATTATTTCAACCTGTCACCCCAGAGGAGAGTAGAAACGCTATAAGAAATATCTGAAAACTGGTCGATTTATTGGTCCAAACTGATATTAAAGAAAAATAAGTGACGCGAATATTCTGGCAACCGGTGGTGGAAATTTTGAAACATTGATGCTTCAAACAACCACCAAACACCTGCTCCAAACTTGTAGCGTACAAAACCATTCCTCAAACCTGGCGTGGTTTTCAGGGAGCACCGGGAAGAACAGAAATTTTAACTCTAAGGGCGACAAGATTCGCCACCCCTACCATAGTAAACTCAGAAGGATATCACAACTCCATTGCTCACCACTGTCAAGGTGAGATACACGTGGCACAGTGGGTTTGAATTTGAGGAAAGCACGTTGCTGCAACATGTAAGGGAATGGCTTTAACATGCCCCTTCTCTTTGCCAATCCAACTGCATTTCTATCCAGAATTGCCACCTCACCAGTGACCATTTGCTGCATTGTACATTTGTGTTTGATGTTATAGCAAACCTACGATTTAGCTCCATAAAAAATGTGATTGCATAGTCTTTGAGGCTAAGAAATTGTCATAATCCTATTTTTTAACTATGCATTTTTTCAACGTATATCATCTTATTTGACAGTGATCGGATTATTTGCACTGTCCTCATTGCAAAAAAATTGTATTTTGACCACTTATTTATTTCTATGAAACTTGACATTAATGTTAGTAGATTCATTTCAGTTCTTAGAGTTGAATTTTTGACCCTGTTTCTTTGTTTTCTAAGTTTCATTTCCTTATTTTCTATGCACACTGTAAAGTTAAACAAACATTTTCTTCCTAGCAAAATAAAAGGTGGAAGTGATGGATTGAAAACGATTATGACCCGCTTTGTTCCGGCGCGCACACATGGCAAATTTGTTTTACTTAATTGACCGCATTGAAATGATGAAGACCTATTTTGCACATGCTACACCTAGAAGTCCCTATGCCATATCTAATGGCTCACATGGATTCCCTTTGGCTTGAAACCACTGCCACTTAAATAGTGGTGAATGGGGAGGGAGAGTGGTGAGTGGAGGGGAGAGTGGTGACTTGGGGGGAGTGGGAGGGCGGGCCCCCCCACATTCATTTCTATTCATATTTTTGTAAGTTCCATTTCCAACTATGGTTTATATTTTGTATTTTACTCAGATGTACCTCACTGCTTTTTGCATTGTTAACCTGCTGGTGACCGCATGCCATGCATAAATCCCGCAAACTTTAAGCATTATATGATGAATGCACGCCTTTCACCCGTAAGTATTATAGAGACGATGGGAATGGTGCCAGTCTTTCCCTGCTGGTTATTTTCTCTCCTCAGACTAACATAATAAAAGCATTTGAAAATTTCAATTTACCCATGTTGTTTGTTGTTTCCCATATGGCCTTTGTTTTCATGCAAATTAATACAACAATTGATATATTCACGAGGAAGTTTTCTTCTCTTTTTAGCTTTTTCCAATCAAAATTTTGGATTTTGTACATGCTTAAATTGAAATACACGTATTCGGTTCTTCCCATACCCTGTTATCAAGCTTTCCCAAATATTTTGAAGTTTTGGATCAACAACACATCTGGTGTTAGTGCCGCCATGAAGGTGGACCCGCTTATTGGCAATCAATCTTGGACCCTTGAATTTCAGCAGGTGCTATACTTTCATATATATAATTTATAGATGCAAACAATTGTAAAGCGCAATAAATTCAACTTGGTCGCTTTTCCGATTGTATAGCATACAGCCTTTTGAGCAGATTGTTTGATTAGTCACTAATTTTAAACTTCCTATCATGTTGCAGGTTCGATTGCAATAAGCAACGATACAAAGACTATGCAACACCTACTTACAATTTACATTTGTGGTTACCGTATACTATTCCTTTACAATTGTTCCATATTGGGCATATCGATTGAGCAACTCTACCTATAATTCTTGTATATTACGACATATGCAATTAATGATAGACCTATATATATATATATATATATATATGGGCTAAATGTTTTCCAACTGGGTCTTGTATAACATGGATTCTGCACTTATACCTAGCAGAATTATGCTCAGTTTCTAAGCAACTATTTGGATGCAAGAATCATGTAAATACCCAGCATATTGACCAAAAAATGCTCGTTGCATCCTTCTCACAAAAAAAGTGAAGAGAATTGCAAATACTCTTCCACCCCCAAACTTTTCCTTTTATACATTTTCCTAACTATTAGTTCCTCCCTTCCATTTATTGGTCATTATTAAGTTATTCTATTCCTTTTGCCAGATATATGCTCAAATGCACTAATAATAAAATGTTGCTTTTGTTCTACAGGACCTGGGGTGCGTTGGTATTCTGCATTAAGTCATAATCTAACAGCTTCCACATCACTGTTCTCATCGACGTGAGTAATTAATGATCATGACTACTGTATTGTGGCCTTTTAAAAATATGCATTTTATTCCTAGACAACTTCAATACAGGTTCTGTTTTACTCATATGCATTGACAATTAACTGTTGATTTTGTTTTCTAGGGTGTACACTACATCTCCTATAACATACAAGGATATTGTTACACCCCCCTGTAGACTTGGTGACAAAGGTGTGTAGTAGAATACTAAACTTATTTTTGCTTCACTTGCTTGCAAAGAAAATAAAAATTATATTCAATTGCATTCTACAGTGCAAGTTTTGCATATTGCTAAATAGTCCTTATACTGCTGAATAGTCACAATACAACCTGTCTTTTTTGCTGAATAGTTATTGCACTACTGAATAGTCACAATACAGGCTGCCTTCTAGCAAAAAAAAAACCCCTATTTGGGCAATATGGTCATAAACAATCCACCCAAAAAACAAAAACTTCCCCTACAGCCAATTGATGTGGAGACCTACACACCAAATACTGAACCACAATTTACATCAATTGATGAAGCTCTCCACAATGCAAATTGTTTCCGAATCGATTCATTCAACTACAAAGTAGGTGATTGCCTATTTGACACGATACATGTTTTGCTTCACTCTCGCTATTCTCCAAATCAGCTACGCAATGGTCTTGTTGACCATTTTCTACATCATCTTCGCAATGCCTGCATGACAGCTTCAAGTTCCTACGAAAATGACTTGCATCCAACATTCCTTAGGCAATTGCATGGTGTAGAAGACAAAAACATATACCTATGTAGAATGAGGCTTTCAGCCACAGAGCATAATAACAATGGTGAAACTGGGCTTTGGGGTGACACATTCTGTTTAAAATGGCTAGCACATTGGTTGGACATACCAATATGCATTTGGTCTGCAAGGTTCAAAAGAAGGTACTTGCATTTCAACAAGGACAGATACAATCCTATGATATCAATTCTTTTCCACGATACAAATGCTGCTGCTGGCCACTTTGAACCTGTGTTTTCACGAGTAAACACGTACAATTGCATTCAAAACATTCAGCGACACTTGGCAAACACATATTGCAGTTTCGAGAGCACTTGGACCACAATTGCAAATGCATTTGATACACTTGGCCTCTGTAGGCCTGCAACATTTTCTGCTACATGTGGCGAAAGCATGTTTGCGGCCATAGCTTTCCTGGTTGATGAACACTTTGACCCAATTGCTTTGCGAATATTCATGGCCCAATCATTAGAAAATGCATTGGAAGTCAAGAACAAGTATGCGTTGGCATGCTTTGGCTCATCTGGTCAGCATACCATAGCAAACAACAATCCTCTATTGCAATTGCAATCATTAGTTTCCAACATTGGAATACCATATGTACAAAGTGGCCTTGAGGGGACTGAATTTTGCATATTATGGCTCTCGCACATATTCCATGCAACAATACACGTATGGCAAGCATCTCTATCGCCTGGTTCAAAAACATACAGAAATAGCAAAGAGCCAAAGAAGAGCTTTAATCTGATTTGCTTTGTAGACAGCTCAAATCATCATCATTACGAACCGCTTCAGCAAAAACAACAATTGACTCATCACATGCATATTAACAGTTCCGTTGCTGTTCAATATATGGCAAATGACTTCAAAATTGCATCTAGTCCTACATTTGAAGGGAACCTAGCTGTTTCAAAAGCATTGTGCAGTTGCCAATCAGATGCTTGCACTGCATCGCACCCCACTTCCACGTACAATATTACAAGAGACAATACAACTAGTTACATTTCAGCAAGTCTAGATCATAAAAGAACACGAACTTTGCCCATCTCAAACCTACATGTTTGTAACTCTTTACGATGTTTGAAAGCAACAATACGTGGCATAGGTCAACAACAAATGGGCATGCGAAATGAACAAACAGCATTCAAAGAAGCTGCAAACCAAATATACAGATCTTCACAACTTGGTAATTGTACAACAAATACAAGCAAAGAATTGATACACAACGAGAGAATAAATTGTCTGAAAGCAAACATATCTTCAACAGAGGCCTGCCACTCAAAATTTGCAACTGCCACACTCTCTCCGTTAACTGTAGCAACTGCCCATATTGAAACAACAAACAACAAATGCAGGCTTGGGCAGCATCTTGGCCATGAACAACCATCGCATTTTTTAAAAACAAAACAGAAACCTGCAGCAACACATTCACTAAATGATGTAAGCAAATGCCTACAACCGAAGACATCTACACCAAACACAAAGAAAAAATCAACATCACATGAGACATTGCACTCTCTTAAAGCTAAAATGTGTAATCGAAACATAGCACACAGAAGCATTGCACAGACAAGAAGTCCCACTTCTGTTCCACGTAGTAGCAACATCACAAGTAAAAAACAGTCCTCCAATAGTAGTCCAAATCCAATCCATCAACAATCATTAGATTCTATGAAAAAGCAAATGCAACACCCACAAGTGCAATGTCTTCTGCATATGCGAAATTGAAATCAGGTATGCACCACAACTATAGACCTGCCGGATCAGCAATCATTACTTTCTCTTAAAAGACAGATGCGCACAGCAAGTAAACATCATACTTTTCACATGCCAAATTTGAAATGTAGATCGTTTGCATCTTTTATAGTCAGAACACAATCGCTAGTGATCGACAAACAAAAAATAAATGGAAATTTACAAAACCGAACACAATAGAAAAATCCATTGACAGATACTTGCAAAGCATAAATGACACACCTACACAACCATGTTGCCTTTGCGATATGCTTCACTTTCAGCAAAATATGCGCAAGGTTGATCATGCACTTGCTCAAGCTTTCTCTTTGCTTCCTATTCCAACTAATGAAAAAACATTGGCAGTTGGCCAATCTATTTGTAAACAATGCACAAAGGCTATTTTAAATGCAAAGGTTCCCTATTTTGCTACACCTTGGAGCATAAGACGCAATGCAGCAATAGATGTTGTTGTCACTGACCTCCCTTGAAGAAAGGCTTGTGTCTTTGCACATTGCTTTTGCACAGATCAGGCAACTAGGATATAAGCGAGCACAATATGGATTGCTTGGGACAATCATCAATGTTCCAGTGGATTTTGATAAAGTGCAACAAGCATTGCCTAGGCAACTAGATGAAAATACAACAGTCGCAGTTAGACTAAAATGGAAGCTACAATATGACAATGCATATGCACAAGGAAATATTAGACCTTCTCTTGTGATGAATGCTTTAATGACACTATCAAGAACACCATTGTACAAAGAACAAAACATCTCCATAAATAAAGACTGGGAAGAGCAATTGGCAAAGAGAACAGCAAAATTGCATATAGATACTGAAACAGAACCAAGTATGGACAATGACATGTCTGAAGATGATCATGAACCCGTATCTGAATCAGTTATACATTGGTTCAATGATGCACATTCAATCAAAGACCTTGACACAACCATCATTGAAATTGCACCATCTGAAGGGTTTAAACCTCTTGGCATTTTCCAAGACACATACGCAGAGGAAATGAACTTCCCAACTTTGTTCTATGGTTCAGCTCGGCCAGCTGACATGACTAAAAGCTTAACATACCAAAAGATAGCAAAATGGGAGCTTATTCATAAAGACAATGACTTTGCAACACACATAACAAATATTTTCTTCAAAGCCATCAAGATAATTATTCGCCAAGTATCTTCACTGGCATGGATTTGCATAAGAAAAACTGAATTAAAGGATAGAAAGTTAGTTGCAAAGGATGTCCGCAATCCAGCTACCCTAGAGAAAATATTAAGATCTCCATTAGGTTACAAAACATTAAAAAGCATCCGCACCTCACCAGACTACCTAGAAAACACCAAAAAAACATATTTGCAATGATAAGACAATTGGGACCTCCAACATTTTTTGTAACATTGACAAGTGCTGAGCACTTATGGGAACCATTGTGCAGAGCTCTACAACAAATATCCATTTAGCAACAAACCAACTCCAATGAAAGTATAGAGGATAGGGATCTGGACTTTGAAATCAGAAAGAACCCAGTAATTTGTAGTCGGTATTTTAATCATAGAATCAATGCATTTCGAAAAATGATGCTAAAAAACCATGAGCTCTTTGGCCAAGTCATGGACTACTCTTTTGTGACAGAATTCCAAAACCAAGGCAATGAACATGTTCATTTCTTGCTATGGATAAAAAATGCACCTGTGTATGGCAATTGCCTAAATTTTGAAATAGAAAACTTTGTTGACAAGTACATTTCGTGCAACTCATCACTGCTTGATACAAATCTCGTCAAAATGCAAACACACCATCATACAAAGACCTGCAGAAAATACAGACACTCAAGCTGTAGATTTAGTTTTCCGTTACCTCCCATGAACAAAACAACAATTTTAGAGCCATTGCCCATGCCCCATCCTGCAATTAAGGACAAAGCAAGAATATTTTTCAAGCGCTTGGAAAACAAACACTACACAAAAGAGGTTTCATTTCAAAATTTCTTGGACGAATTGGAAATGAATGAAATTGATTACATTGCAATGCTCCGATCAACATTGACACGCAAAATAGTCATGCTAGAAAGAGAACCAGCTGATATTTGGATAAATTCCTTTGCAAAAAAAGTACCAAGCCTCTGGTATGCAAATACAGACACACAGTTTATTTTAGACGCATATGCTGCTGCATCTTACTGTAGTTCATATATGACAAAACAAGACAGAACATTGTCTCTTGCATTTCGGCAATTGCGGCAACTGTGCACTCATGCTTATGATGGAAAAATACAGTTCATACGGAAACTTGGCAATGCATTGTTAAACTACCAACAAATGTCCAGCCGTCAAGCTGCTCATATTGTTCTCTCATTTCCATTGCGTAGATGCTCAAGGAAAACGGTTTTCATCAATACTGCACCACTAGAAAATAGAGTATTCATGTTAAAAAGCCCAAAACTATTAGCAAAGGAGCCAGATGATTCTGAAAATATCATGTGTTCATCTATAATAGAAAAATACACACAGCGGCCAGAAGCTCTTGACAACTTGTCACTAGTTGAATACGTTGCCTTTTATTCAGGCACCTCAACAAGGCTCCAAAAGAGAGCAACTCCGCAGATCATTCACTATGTAAGATATAATCCACACATTGACCCTGAGAATTATTGCAGAGAGAAACTCATGTTATATGTGCCTTTTAGAACAAGTGAGCAAACCTTGCTTGCTGGATATGAAACATGGAGTGCAGTGTTTAATGCTAAAAAATCACAAATTGCAGCAATCGAAAAATTGTTCATTGCACAAATTGCTCCTACATGGGGTGACATTGACGAAGCTGCTACGACAGTTGACAATGATATGCACCCAACAATTGACCTTGCAAATGAAATTGAAAAACGCAAATTGGAAAATGGCATAGAAAAATACGACATCATGAGCGACCTAAACCATATGAAAAGTAGAAAGGTCACAAACTCAATCTCTGAGAAAATGTTTTTAGAGATAGCACACCCATTGCTCCTAAGCAACAAGGAATACTTCAATTTATGAAGACAATTGAACAAAGAACAACAATCGGTACTAAAGGATGTACTAATGGCAAAAAGACTAGTGCCCAATAAACCTTTCTACTTGTTCTTGACAGGTGGAGCAGGCACTGGCAAAACGTTCACAGGTAAAGCCATTTTCAAGGCAATGATCCGATTCTACGATAAACAGCTGGACAGTGACCCCCTCAAACCAAAAGGCATTGTTGTTGCTTCAACAGGGAAAGCAGCATTTAACGCAGGTGGCACCACTGCACATTCAATCTTTCATCTACCATGCAATTCTTCAAAGATGTTACTACTAGATTCAAACACAGCTGACACGTTAAGCAAAAAGTTTGAGCAGTTGCAAATTCTTCTGATTGATGAAGTCTCTTTGATTGGCTCGAAAATGCTTCACAACATTGATAGAAGACTTCGTCAAATCAAACATACACCAACAAAACCTTTTGGCAATATAGACATCATATTCTGTGGAGACTTCTACCAAGCACAGCCTATATGCGATTCTTGGATATTTGAGGAACCAACAATAGACAAAGAGAAAATTCCATACACGTTTTGGGTTGACAATGTAAAATGCTTTGAATTACGCAGCGTGCTTAGACAATCAAATCAACATTTCATTTTTGTACTTAATCGGGCAAGAACTTCTCAGCAAACTAGTGAAGACATCAGCTACTTGAATGCAATCTGCTACAAGACACCCCCCAATGATCCACGATTTCCATACTTGTTTCATAGAAATTCTGCAATTGATCAGCACAACAGAAAAATGCTAGACTACTTACCCACAAAGCTCTTCGTTCTAGAAGCAGTGGACAAACAAGATACAACCATTGATAGCAACCAATTTCACTTGGACAAGTCATTCTTGCCTGCAACAATTTTTCTCAAACAAGACATTTTAGTTGAATTGATAGCTGGTAACCTTGACACACAAGATGGCCTTGTCAATGGTGCAGATGGCATTTTTAAAACATATACAACTGACCAACAAGACATTGTGTGGATTCAATTCAATGACCCTGCTGTTGGCAAATCCCGTCGTCAAAGAATGCAACATCTATACACAAATTGTATTTTTCCTTCATGGACACCCATAACAAGAATCACTAGAAAAGTTAGAACAACTATGAAAATAGTCACAAGAGCACAATTCCCTTTACAGCTTGCCTGTGCATGAACTATTCATAGAGCACAAGGTCTCACAATGGACACACTGGCTTTTGATCCCTCTAAAGTGTACCAACATGGTCTTGTTTACACTGCTTTATCACGTGTAAGGAACATCGAGTCATTGTACCTCATACATAAATTGTAGGAACAAAATTTCAAGGTTTCAGAAAAAGTAAATAATGAGATGCAACGCCTCACGACGTTGGCAGAATGGAAACTACAACATAGTCTTGCACTTGTCTGTTCAAGCCACTTCAGCCTATGTTCTTTGAATACATGTAGCTTTGCATTGCATGCCCAAGAAATAGCCCATGACTATGACTTGCTGGAAGCAACTGTTCTTTGTTTCCAGGAAACAAGAGACGATGTCCTCGACCATGTCAATTTCCTTAACGAAACACACAACTGCTATACTGCATTCAGTATTCATGGTCTACTAACATGTTGCAAGAAAACAATTTCAATCCAAACTATCCAGACATTTGCAACAAATTATATAGAATCAATAACCATTGACCTGTTGCATCTAGGCACCACTCTACGTATCACAAATTTGTACTTGACACCAAACACACACATTCATGATTTATTCAGCCTAATAGAAAACATTCTCAGCTCATTGCCACCAACCTCCAAATTGATTGTTGTTGGCGACTTTAACATTGACATGCTACAATCCACAAAGACACAAGCACTCCTCCTTGAATTTATGCAACAACACAAGCTGTCACTACTTGTTGACAATCCAACGACACATGCAGGCAGTCTATTGGACCACTTTTGGATACGCAACATCGAAAGTGGTGTTGTCAACTTCACTATACTAGATACATATTGGACAGACCACTTTGCAATATCTCTTCATTTCCAGCTGTAGTCAAAACATGCTCAATTTTGTCAAACAAAGTGTGCCCCTTTTACAAAATTGATTCCAGAATACCAAGAATGGTACAATTGATAAAGAACAGTTCCCACTTACATTTGTAATTTGTAATTTTATTTCGATACTTTGAAGATTGAAGACCAATGCAAATTAAAGCTGATGCACGAATAGCTATTCTCAAGTGTACAAGAAGATTAGACCATCCTGAATGTGGTGAGCATATAGAAATCTTGCCTCTTCAATTAATGATGATTATGATAGATACGATGCTTTTGTATTGTTTATACTGTGCTCTAAATAGTCGATAGAATGCCTTTTTTTAATCCTGAAGAGTGCAAAGATGATTTTTCTGTTGTTTGGTCCTCTTCTCTTCAACCTAGAAAAGTGTATTACAAATGGATTTTACTTAATCAAAATCTTCTTGCTGTCAGGTCAATCTTCTTCACCTTTAGTGGCATGCATCTTCATCCTTAAGCTGTTCAACACTTATTTTTTGGCTTGTCACAGATTTTTACCTTCATGGCATCTTGAGATCAATTGCCTGCTTAGCTAGTGCCACTTTAGAGGATAGTTCCAGAATTTGCTTCCCTTGGAGCCCTGACTTTCAGTCGGTTAGTTGCTTTGCTCAATGAAATTTGTTCCTCTAGGCAGTGAAACTTAACATACCCTTCTTTACAAGCATTAATTTGTTATGATAACAATACAGTGTTAAAAAGTTGATAGTTGAGAATGGTCACAATATTTAACTCAAATATATTTTATTCCCAAGGATTCATCCATAGCTCAAATATTGTCACAAAGCTGAACGGTGAAGTTTGTACAGTATGTGATATATATGAACTCCACAAGCTTCATAATGATTTCTCGCCTCATAATGATTTCTCGCCTAAAACAAATAATGATAACAATAACATGGAACATTTTCACCACAATTCAACAAGATTGCAAAATAAAGAAGTAAGCAAACTCTTTTATATCCAGTATTTTGTCCAAGTCTAACTCCTCTCCTATCTTTTCTTCACCAATTCATGGACTCCTCTCTAGGCCATTTTATAGGTTGCTGTGATACCAAAACTAGTGCAGATTATTCTCTCCTATGCTGGAAGCTTTTACCAACCACTATAGACGGTACACAATGAACAGCATAAAAGATTAAAACTTACTTATTGTCTAGAATGGAACCACATACATTCTCTTACAAAAGTTATTTCCTTATGCAGTTTGGTGTTTATCCACTTGCAAATACAGTCAATAGACATACTGCTGAAGGTTTACAATTATTGTGGCATCTACAAAAATGACCAACGACCTGTGAGGTATGTGCTGCTCTTATGATACCCCATAGTATAATAGTATAATAGTATCTGGCAGTTGTGAATGTATAGACATCTGGCAGTTATTTTCAATATTGTTATTCAAAATGAAAGTAAAACAACTGCCAGATGTCTATACATAAAATTTCAGTCCAATCTGCGTTTAAAAACTGTAGAAGGACATATAGATGAAGTCAACTTTCAGTATACCTATTTTTCATTTATTTCCTAAGTGATCAGCTCTTTTAAGTGTTCTAATAATTTGCATTGGCTTCTGCCTCTATGTTACGGCTCTTTTTTTGCATTGGCTATATAGACTCAAGACTACGGCAACAAGACCCTCTTCAAACTGGTAAATGTCTTACGCTTGACACCAACAAGCTTGAAAACTAGTTTACTTGCTACCAATGTTTTTCATTCAATTTGTTTTGTTCCATTCATTGGCACAGATCTGCTATTACATGCCCTGTACGAGCATTTGGAAAACAACAATCCCGTTTGCTAGACACCATAACATGGATCATTCAATGGTGCCAGAAAGCCTGCCATCGAACAAGCGAAAGATGGATGAAAATATGTACTCACATTCTTAATATACTTTTGCTTTGTCTTAGAATTATGCATTTCACATTAATCCTCACTAGCAACTCCTACTAACACTTGTCCATCAGTGATGTAGACACCTCTGCCAGTGACCCTGCTTGCTCAAATGAGATTCAAGAACAAGGTCACAGCCATATAGCCACCCCTCAAAATGATGTTGCTCGTTCATGTCAGAGCCAACAACAAAAGAGGCAAGTATTTAAAAACATTCATGCCATATGTAACTTCATTTTTACCAGTGTCAGTTGCTTATTCTATTTCTATGATTGTTGCTATTGCAATTTACAGGATGAAGACAAAATCCGTTCAGCCATCAAGCATACTTGATATTTGTACAAAACAATCCATCAGTGATGTAGACACCTCTGCCAGTGATGCTGCTTGCTCAAACGAGATTCAAGAACAAG
The DNA here is from genome assembly GCA_007258455.2 of Sequoia sempervirens. Classification (NCBI taxonomy): domain Eukaryota; kingdom Viridiplantae; phylum Streptophyta; class Pinopsida; order Cupressales; family Cupressaceae; genus Sequoia; species Sequoia sempervirens. The sequence goes on along the minus strand of VDFB02105785.1, from coordinate 293,046,086 downwards.
GTCACAACCATATAGCCACCCCTCGAAATGATGTTGCTCGTTCATGTCAGAGCCAACAACCAAAGAGGCAAGTATTTAAAAACATTCATGCCATATGTAACTTCATTTTTACGAGTGTCAGTTGCTTATTCTATTTCTATGATTGCTGCTATTGCAATTTATAGGATGGAGACAGAACCCATTCAGCCATCAAGCATACTTGATATTTGTACAAAACAATCCATCAGTGATGTAGACACCTCTGCCAGTGACGTTGCTTGCTCAAACGAGATTCAAGAACAAGGTCACAGCCATATAGCCACCCCTCGAAATGATGTTGCTCATTCATGTCAGAGCCAACAACAAAAGAGGCAAGTATTTAAAAACATTCATGCCAAATGTAACTTCATTTTTACCAATGTCAGTTGCTTATTCTATCTCTATGATTGCTGCTATTGCAATTTACAGGATGAAGATAGAACCCGTTTAGCCATCAAGCATACTTGATATTTGTACAAACCAATCGGCTGTAGCCTTCGAAGGTGATGTTCTGGTCATCTATGGCCCTGCTGCTACCAACAACCCTCCAACCCAGCCAAAAGTGCCAATTCTACATCTTGACTTGGTCGATAGCTATGGCCAAATGACAATAACAGCAAACATTAACAATAGATTGATTGACATATTCTTGCCAAATCTATCGCCTGGTACAAGTATTCGAATCACAAACTTTGTGATTAAAAAAAATCAAAATATGACAAAGGAGATGCTGATTACTGTCTCCAGTTCACTAGTAAAACCACCATGCAAACCATTCCTAAAGTCTACAAAGAGCGTAGACTAATACCTGACACAACCATCTCAGAGCTGATTAAATCAAAAGATAGCTATCCAATTGGATCAGTTGCTGCTATTGTTACTGCTCACTATCAAATGCCGATGCAACATGAACTACACATCAGAGATGGAGACACGCACAACGACTTAGCTACTGTAAGATATTATGCAATAATCTTAAACCTCACCCTAAATCCTTTTCATCATGCGTATTGTTGGCCATGACAACTAACTAAATTGTTCACTTTACAGATTATAGTACCTAGCAGCTTTACAACACCCTATGCAAAAGTGTGAATGTTATTGGCATCAGCAACAAAGCCATTGGTTCTGTTCAAAAACATTGTTCGCAGCGGACACATAGGCTCAACACTCATGCAAATAACACAGTCCACGTTCATTGACGAGCTGAATGACCTATGTACTAAAGCTTTCCTAGGGAAATTGGTTTCTACCAGCACACAGGTATCTAGCCTCACAATATTGTACACTTATCTTAAAAATATTTAGATTATTTTAGACACAATGCAATCTATACTAGTTCCTAGAGCAACTTTGTACCTTACTGATCTAACTTTTCTTAGCCTAGAGATCTCAACAGTGAACAACTATTATTACTAGACACTTATATTTTATACTTCTCCATTACTTTTGTTCACTTATATTTTACACTTCTCCATTACTTTTGTTCCATCCAGACATTGCTATGCCTTCTAATGAAATCTGCATTGTCATTCCAGGTAGTTGGCACCTTGAAACCAAAGAATGTCCACTTGCCACCATACCAGCCGGTATGCATGACTTGTGAACAAAGAGTTTTTCTTACTGAAACAACAGACAATAACGTTGTCCAGTGCACAACATGTGCGACAACAACAAAATTCCAATATAGGCAATTCCTTGAATGCACAATACACACAACGAATGGAGATCTGGACTGTTACCTACAGAAAGAATTGCTAGAACAGAATTTCCCTCAACTTGCTGCAATACCTTATCTAAATTACAAAAGAGACATGTCCACGGTGATGTTCATGCTACGCAAATTCCAATTAGAAGGAAAATTTAAACTTGCCATGGACAACTGCATTATAGAAATTGTCAAACAAGACAATGCTATCGGACTTCCACCCAACTAAGATGAGATTTGCAAATTAACAGAGGTACTTATTTATTCTGCACAAACTAATTACTTGACTTTTACAAAATGTTGTCTTCCTCTCTCCTGCTAAAGAATCTGTTTTGTTTCAGAGATGCTGGAGGACAAAGTAACCACCAATCTGCATAGTTCAAAGATGATTTTTAAGCTCTAATGGAACCCTAAATTGGGTTTTTGAAAAATCAATATGCGCAGGAAAAGGGGACAGTTTCATCGCTTTTGTGGTTTAGGCAATTTCAATGCTAAAAGCACTCAATTTTGGTACTGAAACGACACAAGGATAAATGCATTTGCAGTTTTTCTGAATATACTTTTCAGCATTTGGGTGAGACAGAAGTATTGCCATTGAAAACAAAAACAACATTGATTTATGTATTATAGCTTATGGAAATTTGAACATTGCTTGATCCTTCAAACATTTGTCTTGAAATGTATCTTCTATCATAGTTAATGATCCATTGGCATTGGACTTCCAATTATATGATGTTGATGCAAGCATGTTGCTTTATTACCTTCTAATTTTTGTGACTTACTTAAATTGCATATAGCGGATGCACTTCCACGATGTCATCATGACAAACTATAATCATCAGGATTCACAAATTCCTGAATTGTTTTTGTGGTTTGATTGCATTCTCATTATTAAACCATTGAGTAAATTGTTTATTTGCTTATGATATTGCTATCAGGATTCAACCGTGTAGTTTCGAGTCAAACTCATTGACCCATGTTTTATGAGTAGTGGTTCAACAAGAACCCATCTCTCATGATATCGAATGGTCCACTTAGCACTCATTGCATTCAAACTTTGCTGTCAACAGTTTATTTGCTATCAAACTTTGACTTGTTTTAAAATCCCAGCATTTTGCTCTTTTTCATATGAGTTTATTTTTGTTCTTTTGCATGCAAACAGCCCTGCTCATGGCAGGGACTCCAGCTCTCGCAGAGCGCTTGTTCATGCATGTTTTCAATTTTAAACATTAAATAGGTTAATAATAATATTTTATTATATTCTTATCATCATAAAAAGAATGATCCACATATAAAATAATGTAATTGCACAATGTCACATAAACATATTTAGACTTTCTAATTACAAAATTATATTTTAACTTTTCTACAACACTCTAATGCACGTCAACTATTTTTTCATTTCCCAAATGAATATGAAGAAAACACTCAAGGAATTATACTTAGCCAACTACATGCAAAATGCAAAAATTATAAACCTACGAGGTGTGTGCAATATTCCATCATACTCATCGATGTCAATCGACTAAGCACCCCTACCTCGACCATGTTCTTCTCTTCGACCTGTACCTACGCACACTTGCAATTAAATTTTAATCAATAGCATTAGCCCATAAAACAAAAATTGAAGTGAAACAAGTGCATTACATCATCATAACATCTAACATTTACTTTGAATCTTAAAATTCATCTAACTGATATCAATAAACATCACACATAGGATTAACACATATCAAAGGTTCAAAGTCTAATTTAATTTTCCAAATAACATAATGTCAAAACTATGCAAGCAAAGAATCAATATGTGACACTATTATCTCAAATGGTTCCATCACAATACACCATAAAATTCCATATGTAATTGGATTTTCCAAGTGTCTGCATGTTTCTAGTCATTTTCTCTCATTTCAAGGGTTCTTATCCCATTGGGAACTAGGAATCAAATATTTTGTTGGTTGTTCGAACCTCCTCAAGAATTCAACATTTCCTTCTTTGTGGGGGGTTCTGAATACATCAAAAACCAAACACCGTCAAAGGTTCCTATCTCCATAGGAAATCTTGAAATGTTTTATGTTGAAGTTATTTTTCAGCAAGTTCAATAGGAACTAAAATTGTTGGGAGCTTTGTTGGTTTATGGAACTACTCTAAGCTTCGACTTATAAAGCTTTTCAAGACACTAAGTCTCTATTGACAATCCCACTAAGAGATAGAACTATTAGGAGTTCTGGTGGTTCTTGTAACTCTTATGATCAAAATTTTAAGCTTCACAAAACTTAATTCTTTATCGACAATCTCACCAAGAACTAGAATTTTGACGATTTTGATGGTTGTTGAAATTGCTCAAAGCTTCGACCTATAAATATTCATAGAAAACTAAACTTGTCAACAATTTTTTTAGGAATTAGAATTGTTAGTGATGTCACTAGGAACTGGAATTGTTCTATCTCGTTGAAGGCTCCCACTCCTATACAAACTATTGAAATCTTCAAAATTTTAAGTATTCCTCCTTCATTTTAAGTTGTCGAGGGTGAAGATGATATCGAGAACTTGTCAGAAGTTCTTGGGGTTCTTGGAACTATTTGTTTCTCCAATTTTCTTATTAGGGCTTCTATTAGGAACTAGAACTTGTCAAGGGGTCTCGGGGTTCGTGCAACACCTCATAGCTTCAATTTATTTTGAGGCAAGGCTAAAGCTATGACTACCCATAAATTTTCCAATTTTCATCCAATTTTCACCAAATTTTAACTAGAGATACCCTTTTAGCTCCTCTATAAGGTGAAATTTTTACTTGACCAAAATTCAACTTGAAAATTTCTCCCGAAAATAAAATAAAAAAACAATTGTTAAATAAAACCAAAATAAAGCAAAGACTGGAAACAAAGTGAGAAACATGTTTTGGTGATATAGGATTGCTTGTGAGCTTGAATGCTACTACATCAAACACATTGAGTAAGTGAAATGTTCCATGAGTTTATAACTCATGAAAATTTTGGAACGTCCAAAAGTGGAATTCTATAATTAGCCAATTTTATAGCATTCATCCAAGAGGCTTTTTTTGTAGCTCTATTCTTCCAACAGACTAGGTATTCCATGTATTCCTTCTCCCTTTTTCTTTTTTCCACTCGAGAATCGATCACTTTGTCTATCTCTTCAAATTTATTTTTAGGCAATTGATGTATCCATCCTTGTGCATACTGTTGGAAATTCAATTTCATGGGCATTGGATGAAAACTTTCTCAACACCCTAAATGGGCCTATCTTCTTCCATTTTAATTTATTATATGTTCCTTGTGGGAACCTCTCTTTTCTCAAATATGCCAAAACCAAATCACCAACTTGAAACTCTTGTTCTCATCTATGCATATCAACATGCTCTTTGTACTTCATGACTCTTTTCCAAACTCTCCTTCATCTCTTTATGTAATTCACGAATATAATCAGCAAAATCCTCTACTACAATGCTCTTCCTTGGAAAATCTATACTATATTTAAACTCATTAGCACATCTAAGGTTATACCCATAAACAATATGACAAGGACTCTTTCTTGTGCTCTTATTGATTGAATTATCATAAGAAAAATCTACTTGAGTCAATGTCAAGTCCCATTGGTTTGGTTTATCACCTACCAAACATCTTAACAAATTACCTAAACTTTCATGTATAACTTTAGTTTGACCATCAGTCCAAGGATGGTAAGTTGAGTTGAAACTTGATTGTGTTCCCATCTTCTTTCATAAAGTATGCCAAAACTGACCAGCAAACTTCATATCCCAATCTAAAACAATACTTTTAGGAAAACCATGTAGCCTAACTACCTCTTTGAGAAATAGTGTAGCTATGTCAAAAGCATAATTACTCTTGTGACATGGGATAAAATGAACCATCTTTGAAAATCTATCAAATACAACAAAATTGAATCATTACCTCTTTGTGTTTGAGGCAATCCTAGAACAAAATCCATACTTATATATTCCCACGATCTTTTCGGTATAGGTAATGGTTGATACAACCTTGTATTCTATTTTTTTCCTTGGAATGTTGGAAAATTTTGTACCTTTGTACTATCTTCTTCACATTTGTATTCATTCTAGGCCAATAATATCCTTCATTCAATAATGCTACTATTTTATCCACACCAAAACATCCACTTAGACCTCCACTATGCTTCTCTCATAACAAATTTTCCCTCATTGACCCTTGAGGTATGCACAATTTTTTCCCTTGAACAATAAACCTTCTTGAATAAAATACTCTAGCCATGGAGTTTTATCATTTTTCCATAGGATTCCTACACCTTGTCCACACTTCTTTAAAATCTGCATCTTCTTTTTCATTGCATCAAACCCAATGACATTAGCTCTCAATTCATTCAACAACAAACATCTTCTACTAAGTGCATCTGACACCCTTTTATACTGAACACTTTTCTACATTAAAATAAAAAATAATTCTACAAAAATTCTACCCATTTCATAATTTTTTGACTTAACTTACCTTGGCTATTTATAAATTGTAACTCGTGATGATTAATGTATAATACAAACTCCTTGGGTAAAAATTAATGCCTCCATTTCTTTAGTGCTTGAACTATTGCATAAAATTCTTTCTCATGTACTGAATTTTTTTTTTGCTTCATTTAATTTATCATTGAAGTAAGCAATGGATCTTCTCTCTCAACTCAAAACTCCACCAATTGCACATACAATAGCATCACAAACTACTTGGAACACTTTAGTAAAATTTGGCAAAGCCAATATGGGTTGTTCTATCACCTTTTTCTTTAACAACTAAACAAATTTCTTTACTATAATTGTCCATTGAAATCATTTTCTGCTACCCTTCATTGTCTCTATGATTGGTGCACATATACCACTAATTTTTTATGAACTTGTAGAAGCTCACCAATCCATGAAAAAATCTAGTTTCAAACATAATCCTAGGTGAAGTCCAATTCACAATTATTTGACCTTTTGTGGGTCCATCTTCAACCTCTCTTCGCACACAAAAATCCTAGCAAAAATCCTAGGCACACTAGTTGTTTCTTCATAAAACTACATTTCTTTAAATTTACCATCAATTTATCTTCTTTCAATATCTACAATACTGCTCTAATATGCAACAAATATTCTCCTTTGTCTTACTAAAAATAAAAATATCATCCAAATAAACAATGACACAATTACCAAGGAATGGTTTCAACACTTCATTCATCAACCTCATGAAGGTACTAGGGGAATTCTTCAATTTGAATGGCGTTACCAACATCTCATTCAATCCATCCTTTCTCTTGAAAGTTTTTTTTTCATTCATTTACTTCTCCAATCCTTATAGATCTAATGGTAGCCACTCTCCAAGTCTATCTTGGTGAAGTAATTAGCTCCATTCAATCAATCCATCATATCATTCATTTGGGGTAATGGAAATGTGTACTTTATAGTAATCTTTTGGTGTTAATATTACTAGTACAACACATGGGCTCAATTTTTCTCTTATCAAACCCTTATCCAATAACTCTTGCATTTGTCTGTTTATCTCCTCATTCTCCATACTTGTGCCATTCTATATGGTGCCTTGTTTGGAAAACTAGCCCCTAGTATCAAATTCATACAATGGCTTATGCTCCTTACAGATGATAATCCATTAGGAAACTCCATCAATTTTTTTGTAAACTCATCCAAAATCTCTTGTACCTCTAGGGGAACTTCTTCCTTCTTCTCTACTATCCTAACCTTTGTAGGCTCAGGAATGAAGGCATAACATTCCTATTCCTTCTTCATATCCTTCAAAAATTGTTTCCCAGTCACCAAATAAACTTTGAGATTCTTTTTTACCTCCTCATCCACTCTTTCATGGGATTCAAAACATATTCTTTCCTATTCTTCTTTAGTTTATAATATTTTTTTACCATCATGAATGGCTTCCCTATCATATTGCCATGGTCTACCCATATAATATGGCACACATCCATTGGCATAATATTACATAATATCTCAACCTTATCACTAGCGATATGGAAAATTTCTAAACATTATTCACTTGCCAATAATTGGTGTCCCTTTTGTAACTAGGAAACTTTATAGGGACTCAGATTCTTCATCCTTTTCAATTGCGACTTCTCCACCATTTATTTTGACACTATATGTTAGTGCTACCACTATCTATGATGACTCTACAACACATACCTCCATATTTATATTTGGTTTTGAACAAATTCCTCCTCTGCATAGGTTATTCCTTCTTTTTTTGGTTTCAACAAAATTCTTCTCAACATCAAAGACTCTTCATCTTCAGGCTCTTCACCACGCTTGGGTGAATCTACAATTTCTTCTTCATCTTGATCCATATAAATTATGGCCTCTTTCCCTTTTCCGCTACTCTATTGTATATGAGGGAATTCAAATGCCCTATGTCTAGTTTCTATACGTTATAAACATGTACCACTAAATCCTCTTCCTCTTCCAAAATATCCACAACCTCAAGAATAATCTCCCTTTCCTTTGGGACAACTTCCTCTTCCTCTAGTTTTTTGAGTGTAATTACTCATTTGAGAGGTGTTGGATTCTTCTTATTTTACTGAATAACCTCTTCCACTACTAGACTGTCCTCTACCATGTGAGTTTCTTCCTTGACCTCCTGAGTTATTCTTTTATTTTCTTGCTAACTTCTCTTCTACCTTTAGTGCATACTAGTATGCTTCCTCCACACTATGAATTCTAAATAGATTAATTTAAACTTGGATTGATAAACACAGTCCATTCACCTACCTTGACACTTGCTCAACATCATCATCTACATGTCTTGCTCTAATACTTAGTCTACAAAATTATTTTATATATAATCTTTGACATTGGATTCTCTTAATTCATAACTTCTTAAATAAACTTAAGTGATAATATGTTGGTAGGAATTTATCCTTCCTTTTTATCACCATTTTGTCCCATGATTTGATCTTCTATTTTCCTCTTCTATGTCATTCTATCTATAGATGACCCCATGATAAGGATGCATGTCCTTCTTTTAGGAAAATGACATCTCGACCTTGCAATTACATAAGGTTACTATTTATAGTAATTTTACATATGAGCATGGATTGATTCGAAATTTTCCCCAAAGCTTTGGATTGGCTAAATAAACATGCTCATAAAGTTTCATCATAAGATTATGTTTGGATTTAAAGATATTAAAGTTTTCATTTTTCAAAGTTTGAAAGTCCATTTTGAAGGCCTTAGAGGAAATTTTTGGGCTTGGAATTGGTTGTAACCAACATAACTAGTTATAGCTCGATAGACTGCTTCACAAGCTTTTCAATAGTTCAAACGATTCATCAATCGAACACCCGGATCAAAAGTCATTGTCTCCAGAAGTTGGGTCTCCTAAAATGGGAGATGTAAAAACATGTTGGACACATAAATGAGTTGTAAAGGGGGAGTTACATGTAGTGGCTTGTGTTTTGATACATCATAGGCATTTGTTCAAATATAAGGACGGGCACCACTTTTTAGGTGGTTTTAGCTCATGGTTTTGTAATACCGTTTGATGGTTTCATGTATTGTATCTCCTATATATTAGATGCATGAGATGGAGAGTGAAAGAGTCTTATAGCTATTGAATTGCCTTCTGATCTCTAGTTGGTGATACTCCTATGAGAAATCTTGCTCTACAAGTATATTGTAATCTTGTTGAATTTTGAATAATATATTGGGCGACTTTTGGAGTGTGGGGTTTTTCTCATGAAAGGGTTTTCCCATGTAAATCACTGTGTTGTGGTATGAATGTTATTTATGTTTAAGTTTATGTAACTGTTTAGATTTGAAAAGTTTTTACATCCTCCTCTGAACATTATTATAAGAAGTTGTTCCACTACCTTAGCTTCCTTACACTTTTAACTTAGTGCAAGCAAGATTCACTTTCTTGAGGTCTTCGATTGATTCAAAGTTGAAATATTTCTCCATTTTAGAGATCCAGTCTACAAGTTCATCAAGATTCAAACTATCGTTATAGCTAGGAGGATCCAATCTTGGTTTACTGCTTATTTTGAACATTGCCTTTAAAAATATCTCCTCAACTTGATCCACTTCACCTTTATTTTCCTCATTTTCTCCATCTACCACTTCTTCATCCTCACTAACATCTTCAACATGTACCCCTAGTTGGGTCACGAGCACATTATGATATGCTCATGTTATTGTTTAAATTGGGTATTTTCAACCCTTAGGTTTGGATTTTCCTTGGGATTCCAACCCAAAGGGTTGGACTTACATGCGAATGCTCACAATTTTTTTTTTGCAAATTCTAAATAAATGACACAATCTCAAGTGATCTCTCCATTAGGTTTGCATGTCTTTCAATGTCAAGTAAAAAAAATGACATAGTAATGTTGAGCTCTCTCTTAGCTTTCTAACCATGTAATTTTGTCTATGTTTCAATTATGTTAAGGCTTTGAAATTTAATTTATTTTGTTAGTGTTTCTATTTTTTGTCAAAAATCTATGTATGGTATTTTTGGTCTCATTTTTACCCATTCATTGAAATTTGAAATAAATAACATTTTTAAAAATTAGACTCTATTCTATACATAATGGATTTTTATTATTATTTTCAATTAGCTTCCAAAAAAATTAGGGGATACACACTCAATTTTTTATTTTTTAGGATGTGTCCACTTTGAAAATTAGTAAAAACTCATAAATTCATTAAAAAATTAACAGAAAAATCGAGTATAAACTACATGGTGTTAGCTAATTTTTTATTGAAGTGATTTTTAAAATACTAAAAAAAAGTTAACATTTTAGGGGGAGCACACCAAACATTATATTATGTTTTTTTGAAAAAAAAGAGTAATTTGTGTGCTCCCTCCCCTATTTGAATCCCTTAATCTCTACCATTTTAAAAAAAAGTAGTTTAGAAAATAGATCCAAGGCACTATGACTCTTGTTCGTGTTGTGTCTTTAAATTTTGAGCCTAACCATCTTCAATTTCTCATCCAAAATCATTTTTTCCCGATTTCAAAAAAAATAGTGGTCACTTAAGATCCCCTTTTGGTCCCCCATTTCCATGCACATACCCACTAATTAAACTTTATCTAGTAAGTCAAGCAATTACATAATAAAACTCAATAGTAAAAACATATATGCTAATATGGGAATCCATGAATCAAGTTAGGAGGTTAGAAGCATTTGTTCCACAATTAACTAAAGTCAACATGGTTGCTATGCACATAAAACACAATTAGGGTAGCAAAATGGCTAGCATTACATTTTTATTCCATGCTTGCGAATTTTCAAATGGAACACTCATCAATGAAGAGAGTACACAAAATTGACACCATTATTCATATCCTTTTTATAACCATCTACATATTTACGTTCAAGATGATGAATTTTTACTTTGGCATGCATCTTCATTGTCCTTCACATGTAAGTCAAAGTGGGGAAAAAATGTACTGGTAAAAATTACACACCTTGCACTTTTCTCCTATATTTTGGGCTCACTTTGACCCATTTGTCCTAAGTGCAATGGCTAGCATACATGTGATGTATTTTTATGAAAATTTGGCAAATCTCTCAAGCCATGATTGATTATGACCTCACATCCTAATGGATTAGTCCTAAACTACAATTTTTCCATTCATTATCATGGATCAAACCTGTAGATGTGGAATTATCCTAAGTTAGTTTATGGGTACAAAAATGTCCACCAAACTTATAAATTCTAGTTTTAAAATGGGCTTATTCCAACCTCTTTCTTACTAGTCATTGCTTATTGATCTAAGCAGATAATATTCAAATTACATAGTAGAGTGTTGTACAAAAATACAAACCCTAATTCATTATTGTCATCTAGGAATCATTAAGCATATGTAGATTCTAGGAGTAATCATGAAAATTATCTATGGACATCAAAATTGTATGAAATCTAGGCATACTACATATGATTGTTTGTTGTCTTCAATCATTGTTCCTTACCATTAAATTAGGGACAAGTGTTTGACCAAAGGAAAACAACCTTAGCTTAACAAACTCTTAAATAGTGTCTATCAACAGCCTCCTTCTTAGACACATAATACAAACATCAAAGTAAACAAATTATTGATATTAAATTCAATCTAGTTCATTTTTGTGTGCACGGTTTAGTTTTACAACTAGTTTTCATATCTATGGATGCAAAAGTGAATCAAGAGAACAAATATCGATTCTATTAGTTCCAAGACCACCATTTGATAAATTCCATTTTTTTGACATATTAATGTAAATCAATTTACAATATCTATTACAATCAACCCTCCATTAAACTTAGAAATAAAATTATTATTTTATTTATTTATTTTCATAGATTTATTTTAATAATATTATCAATCTAACTCTATATCAATTAATGTTTTTCCATTTGTAATTTAATTAATTATAATCATGAAAATGTTTGAACATGGTAGGCTAATTTGGTAGAATCTTGAACGCACGAAATGGCGACCTTGAAGGGAGGGAAAGTGTCGTGTGGGCACGAGATAAGGTTGGAAATGCATATGACAAATTCAAATAGATATTAATGTGCATTTGGATTTGAAGGCCTGGTCCGTGCCACAGGTTTGGAATTATCCTCGGATCCATGTCCAATTATGGCCTTTTGAATTGGAAAAATCCTCACAACCCAACCTCAAATATCTGTTTCATTCATTTTCAAAGCTACCAAATCTCAAACCTATATCTTTGATGATGTTGAGCTTGCTTCTGTCGAAACATTTCCTTATCTGAAGAGGATACCTGCAGGTGTCGTTTTCTTCATGTTTTGGTTCATTGCCAGAAGTTCCATTTTAGCCACCGGGTAGCTCTATTTAAACCTTTTTTCTTTCAAACCCCCACCTTTTTTGCTCTTGTTTATGTAGAATTAGCATGATGGAAAGAATTTGTGTTGGGGCGCTGTCATGCCTACCTCAGCTTAATAAATTCCCAAGGTACCACCTAACAAGTAGAATAAGGAATCCTTCCTACTTGGGTCCCAAAAATTCATCCAAAATAGCATTTTGCTTATCAAAACTCAAAGCCAGATCGTTAAATAAGATAGTGAGGGAGTCTGTGTTGCACCCAGTTGGATTGGGGTTTAGGAGGGGCTTAAGCAATTCGGTACTTTATGAAACAATTCAGTTGTTTGCTAGCTCAAAAGATGTGAGGTAGAGGAATGGGAGATGTTTAGAGCGTTTGAGTGTGAGAGCAACGGCAGCAGACAGCCTTGGGTCATCGCCCTCAACTTCTCCAAAGCAAATTCTAGGTGTAGAAGTTAAAACACTGAAGAAGGTCATACCTCGAGGGCTCATGTTCTTTTGAATTTTGTTTAATTACACCATTTTGAGAGATACAAAGGGCGTATTGGTTGTGATAGCCAAGGGCAGTGGTGCAGAGATTATTATGTTTTTGAAGACGTGGGTGAACCTGCCAATGGCTATTGGTTTCATGATTATCTATACTAAGCTTTCTAATGTCCTTTCTAAAGAGGCATTGTTTTATAGTTGCATACTGTCGTTTATAGCCTTCTTCGGTGCCTTTGCATTTATTTTGTATCCTCTTAATGAATATTTTCACCCGACCGGTTTGGCAGACAAGCTTCTTCAAAACTGGGTTCCAGATTTTTGGGACCACTCGCAATTCTTAGGATATGGACATTTAGTTTGTTTTATGTCATGGCAGAGCTATGGGGAAGTGTGGTTGTTTCAGTGTTGTTTTAGGGCTTTGCTAATCAGGTATGTTTCATATGGTTTCTCTTTTCAAGCACTCAATGCTTTTTTGCAAAAGTGTGATTATGGCCAAGACTGTTCGGGGGACTGAATTGCCATAGATGTGCCAGAATTTGACCATGTATTCATGTATGTTCGACTCCAATGCAAATAGTATTTAACCATTTATGAATTTTCCAAGTTGTGTTACTCTTTATTTAAAACTCAGGTGGATTGCTACTTCAAATTCTTTTGGTTTATCTCTTCTGAGAAGCATTTGATAAAGAAAATATATTTTTTTTTAATTTTTAAATCTTTATCTTCGTCTTAATGCTATTGAGAGCCTATTTTGACAAGAAGTGGTTTTATGTATTGTTGATACTGTTTTGATCAAACAGAGACCCTTGTGCCAGATAAGGAGTGTCTTTTTGGTTCTTGTTTTTAGCCTATTCATCCTTTATATTTTTATTGAGTTTTTGCTAGGATAGTTGTTATAATATCACACAACGAATCGGTTGTTCTTCTTATTCCTTGTGATGCTTGTTAGGCTATTAGATTGGGCTTCTTGTCATTGATTGTCATTATTTTTCCTAACAAATGAGAATGAGTTTGGTCTTGGTATGATTTCTTTCAAAATTTATTCTAATAATCTTGGGAATTGTCTGGTCATGTAGTTCTGGTCAAAATGGTTACCAGTAAATCGAAATGAATTGATTACATCACCTCTACACACACTACACAATTGATATGATTCCATTGATAATGTGCCTTGTTTGTGGCACCACATCCACCAGCATGGATTGACTCGATTGCTTTTCTCTTCTTGTTGCACTTGTAAATCAACAAATACTAAAAGCATCCTAAAGTGCTAATGATCAGATTTTGTTGCATTTTAACTAAATTATGCTAATAGAATTTTTGATGGCCATGACAAATTACCACTGTTGATGAGACTAAACAATTCTATCCTCTCTTTGGACTGGGTGCAAATGTAGCCTTGGTTTTCTCTGGCCGTATAGTTAAATATTTTTCACATTTGAGGAAAAACTTGGGACTAGGTGTGGATGGCTAGGCAGTATCATTGAAAGGAATGATGAGCCTGGTAGTTTAACTAGGATTTGCAATCACTGGGATATACTGGTGGACAAACAAATATGTGGTAAATGATCCAACATTACCGAAGGCAGAAGCAAGGAAAAAGGTAGAGTGCGGTGGTCTATATATGGAAGATAAAATCTTATGGTTGGTTAATAGATGTTGTTGAGGTTCACCATCAAACAAAGTGTATTCTCCCCTGATGGTTGTAATATGCATGCAGAAAGAAAAACCCAAGTTGGGAATGGTTGAAAGTGCAAAATTTTTGCTCAAGTCAACATATGTGTGAGACTTGGCAACTCTTGTGGTAGCTTATGGAATAAGCATAAATCTGGTGGAAGTCACATGGAAATCCAAACTTAAGGCTCAGGTATAATTGGGGTTTATTTCTGATCATATATATATTCTAGGTGGTGCCTTCATTTGAAAATCATATATCAAGTGTTTATCGTTTAATGTGATCATCTTTTTCCTCTTACATTGGTTGTCCTTTTATTAGATTGGGTATAGTGTTTCCAATTTAAAGTCCATAGCATTTCAATGTTTGTTTTATTTCAATTACTGAATATTGATCTTTTCACATTTCAAATGTTCTAAGAGCATCTTTAGGGTACATAGAATTTTATAGATCATAAGGGGTTTGTTGTTATATGCTTTATTATTTTGCAATTTTGTTGCACTTTGAGAATCTAATTTCCTTTTTTGTTAATGTTTCAAATGATGAAGTATCCAAGTCCCAATGAGTACTCGACATTCATGGGGGATTTCTCCACATATACTGGAATAGCTACCTTCAGTATGATGTTGCTAAGCCGATATATATTCAGAAAATATGGTTTGGGTGTCGCAGCTACCATCACTCCAGCAGTGTTGCTTGTGACAAGAGTGGCATTCTTTTCATTGGTGCTTGGTAGTGATTCACTTGCTCCACTTCTAGCAAAATTTGGAACTACACCATTACTAGCAGCAATCTATGTTGGAGCCATGCAAAATATTTTCAGCAAAAGTGCCAAGTACAACTTGTTTGATCCTTGCAAAGAAATGGCATACATTCCTCTTGATGAAGATACAAAGGTCAATTAGTTTCCTATTTGTTGAAATCACTTCTGCATTCCACACAGCTGCAATTGCTTGCATTCCCCTATAAATTTTGGTAATTTCCAGTGATTGATGAACAAGTCAAGGGCAAAGCTGCAATCGATGTGGTCTGCAATCCACTTGGGAAGTCAGGAGGCACACTCATTCAACAAGTCCTTATATTGGGATGTGGGTCACTTGCTAGTTCAACACCATATCTTGGAGGCATTCTTCTTGTTATAGTCGAAGCTTGGCTTTATGCAGCACGCTCTCTTGACTGGCAATTCACTCCACTTGTTAAGAAGGATTTGAAGAGCAAGTTAGTGGAAGGAAAGTTGTCAGCAATGTCCAAAGCTGTGTCAGCCAGTTCAAAGAAAAAACCAGAGGTATGGTACCTTTACAAAGCCTATAAGAAATCATTCTTATGCTTTAGAGTCTATTTTATTTTCATTTTGCATTATCCAAAATTTCTTAGATTTTTTTCCGCTCAAATTGCAAGTAACCTATAGATTTGTAAGTGTGCTCAATGAACAAGGATTCATTGAAGGTCGTTATGTCCCTGTCATAGAAGGAAATGCTCCGATGGCACAATCAGATGGGAACTTTATTATGCCAGTAAGCCCTCCCACGGACAGTGCTACTGATATAGGAGTGGTTAGATCTAAGAAATCATCAGATGGTGTCGAGTTACAATTGTTAGAGCCTACACCAGAAAATTAATTAGATGATCCCTTGCCCTCATTCCATAACTTTTCAACCATCTGTATTAATACTGAAAGGCTGTAAAATTCCATTTCATTGTTCTAAGTTTCTAATTTCTTCTTAAAATTTTAGATCACTGAATACTCACAATCATCTGTACAAAAGGTGTTGTCCTTGGATTAGAGTAGCAACAATTGGTAACTGATTGTGGTTCCAACTCATAGTTTGTTGTATAGGAAGGGAAGGTTTGCTAATTGAGCTTCTGACCTCCTTTACAAAACTGAGATGATGAGAATAGCAATAGTGCAAGACCTCATGCTTTTTCCATCTTGATTTACTTGAGATGTTGAAGTATTTGTAAACAGTTTGTCGTGATTTCATGTTTGTCTGCAAATCTGTTTTGCTGAAACGAGATATAGTTAATTTAGAGTTTAGACATTGTAGCATAGTGGGATTTTTCACTACGTCGAGTATTTTCATGCTCAAACCATCACCTCCAATATTTTTCAATTATTTGTTACCTGAATGATTACCGATTTATTGTGAGGGAAACCATGCAACTCTTGTTAGAAACAATAATAAGGTCACGAAGCTGCTAGTCCCTACCAAAGCCATTTATTTGAAAGTAGAATTAATAGTAAGTGGTGCATGGTATCTAATTTTTATTGTTAGAATATATTTGAAAATTAGTTTGTATTGTAGCTACTTTGAAATGTTATATGAGTTTTTGAAGCATTAGAATGTCTTCCAAAATGTTTGATAACTTACAATTTGCAATATTTATTAATAGTACCAAATCTAAATTATGAACTTGTCTTAATTTGTAAACTCTTTGACATCTCATAACATATGAAATGTAGGGAAAGGGAAATCTTTGAGTTTTCACCTTAGGGTTTGACACCTTTCTTTTTAATGTTTCATTAAAATAAAAGGGAGAAATGGAATTGGATTGGAAATGCAAAGGTGGTGTAACAACCCCGGTGTTCTACTTGGTATAGTTTCCAATGTTTTCACCTTAAGTGAATGAATTACAATGCCATGACTTAGCAATAAAAAAATTTCTTCCCATAATGTAAATTACATGCATAATCGAATAACACTAATTCCAAATTGTCATTGAATTTCAATGTAATCTTACAAATCTTCCAAATACATAGATATCATATTGAATGAACTCAAGTATAACATTCATGATTACATCCTTCCACATAACTGGGTACATGATATGTACATAGCTCCTCTGAGCTTCATCTAGCAATAACTATACAAACTGGTCCTGATGTCGCCTCATCAATGCTTACATTTTGAATGTCCCCGCTTGTTAGTACAAAAACTCCAGTTGTCCTTGATACTGACGCAAACATCTACAAACCTTGGCCGCCAAATGATGAGGAGAAGCATTACTCAAGCGTTTTTCTACCAACCAAAGACTCATATGTAGTCCCACGACATTTATCATTCAATGGATGGCCCTACCCTTTGACGAAGAGATTGGTTGGTAAACCTCGTATCAATAGCCTATCTGAGCTTAGTGTTGTGTCCTACATGACTAGAACTTGTAAAGCCACAATTTAGGACCATCATGCATACATCTAGATCACAATGAATTTGACAGTGTAAACAGTGGCTACTTACACTACTTTGGCCAAAGTGTTCTCACTCAATACTTCGAATCAAGGTCATTCTATTCACATACACTTCTACAAGCTTGGTTTGGATCTTGACTATTCATATGCTATACTTAGGTAATTTCCTTCCCTAGGTAATCTCTAACCTCAAAAATAACCTATTTCCATCACTATGATATCTTATGGATATTCCCATCCTTGGTATAATATAAGAGCTTTCCTAGTCCACGAGTTAACTATACATAGACAAGCCATTCATTATAAAAGACAATCTAGTTCCAAGTATAAATTATAATCTAGAGTATAGCTATATAAGCTTCTTCTATTCATAGCTTAGTTATTCATAAATAACTGAATCCAATCAGTAATATATCATACTAATAAGTGGTTCTTATCAAGAGAATAGCCACATCAGTGATTGACCTCAATCAAAGAATAATCATAGCAATAGGTGCTTCCCTTCGAGAGTGTAACCCCTTGATAAAAGAGTTATTCAAGTAGAGTTTTGTTGACAATATGACTTCTCTTCAAGAGTGTAAAGCAGATAACCAAGTAGCCTCTTTAACTCATTAGGTAGTCCCACCCGCGTTTCTAATCATATAAAATTTCATAAACTCAAGTGGTTAGGCTTAATCTCCTAGGTGAGTTTTAACCTTGTTCATCCTATTCTTAGGTTAAAGTCATGGACCAATTACTAGTCTAATTATATAGGTTACTTTAACCTCATATATTCTAATTTCAAGTCCGAGTGTACAACCCAACCCAATAGTTATTCCCAACCTATAGGTATCAATGAGTATTTAAGTACTTATTCTCGGAGTAACCCACTAGCCATATAGTGTATTCAAATAACCTAGCTACAAGTAATTCTTAATCTACCCTTGTATAATCATATCTAGTATAATAATAATAATACTTATGACAAACAAATCCTTCTATCATGGAGTAACTACAAGCATATCACAAAACAGTATAATAGCTTCTAATTCCTTTTCAAAGCAATACTATTTTGCCCTAATGCAAGTATTCACAATAGACAATTTAAAGCAATCATGAAACAATCATTCAAAAACTAAGACAATAAAAGAATATTATCCTCATGCCTTTTTTTGCTTATCCAATCAATTGACTGTAAATCAGTTTTCCCACAACAACAACTATTTTATGCTTGATCCTTCAACTATGCCACGATAATCCCCCTTCTCTCAGGCTAATAATGTACTTCACTTAGTAAGCCAATACTCTCACAAACACTCACAATTGTCTCTCTATCTCTCTCTCAAATAAAACAAAATATTGCAATTATAAATTATAGAGCAAAATGTATAAAGTACTAAGCATAATGCATATGGGATATGTCCCAAACAAGTGAGTTTTATCTACTATTTATACAACAACAAATAAAATTCCCATCCTACAAAATAGGCATGAATGTTGGCAGTAAACACCATGCATGGCTACTCACTCAACACAGCTAAAAGGTGGCGCACAAAGAACATACTCAGCCAAACAATACTACAAGTCGACCTCTTTTGATGACAGTAGTGAAAGACTATTTCAAATTAGCACATGATGATAATGGTGCAATTTGAATTGCCTTGACAATGAACATCTACAACAAGTAGGATTCATAAGGTGGCGCCAAGGTAAATATCTCACTCTCCTACAGTTGGTGGGTTTCAATATATTTGAATAAGTCAATATCAAATATGCAACACAGTTCAAATCGACTTAGTCTTACATGAGTCGACTCTCCTCATTTATCAGTTTGACCAAGTCATCGACTTGCTATTCATGCTTCTTATTTGTTGTTGATATTTACCAAATGACATGGCATTAAAGAGTTTACCAAGTCAAAGTTGTTTCCACATAAGGCGTCGACTAAGTCTCCTTCACATATTGACTTCATGGATGTAAGTTATTTTGCATAATACTTGTTCCTTTATGCATGGGCAGCAAGAGCAATATTCGGCCTTTAATAGTACAATCACAAGTATAATATACGTGGCGACAAAGAACATACTCAGCCAAACAATACTACAGGTCGACCTCTTTTGATGACAATAGTGAAAGACTATTTCAAATCAGCACATGATGATAATGGTGCAATTTGAATTGCCTTGACAATGAACATCTACAACAAGTAGGATTCATAAGGTGGTGCCAAGGTAAATATCTCACTCTCCTACAGTTGGTGGGTTTCAATATATTTGAATAAGTCAATATCAAATATGCAACACATAGTTCAAATCGACTTAGTCTTACATGATTCGACTCTCCTCATTTATTAGTTTGACCAAGTCATTGACTTGTTATTCATGCTTCTTATTTGTTTTTGATATTTACCAAATGACATGGCGTTAAAGAGTTTACCAAGTCAAAGTTCTTTCTACATAAGGCGTCGACTAAGTCTCCTTCACATATTGACTTCATGGTTGTAAGTTATTTTGCAGAATACTTGTTCTTTTATGCATGGGCAGCAAGAGCAATATTCGGCCTTTAATAGTACAATCACAAGTATAATATATGTGGCCTTTGCTTTAGCTAATAAATTGGCCTATGTTCAATTTGACTTAGTCTTAATTCATACATGTGTTGTTTTAAACCCATTCCC
>VDFB02105785.1:292959345-293025436 GCA_007258455.2 Sequoia sempervirens | reverse complement strand
CAAAGTTGTTTGGGCCACGATTCTGACCTCATCCCTTAAGGTGTGAAGACCTTGCACTCAACAAGACTTATCTTTGGTGGGTTCATGTTGAATCTTTTAACTTCACTACCAAACCAAAAACCCGTTAACTTTACTTTTCCTTTTTCAATATAAAGATATTAATAATTATTTTTAGTGACTATTATTGTGTACCCATTTAATACTAGATTATAAATGATTAGATTTTTTTTGAAATATACAATCTAATGATATGATAGTTTTAATATATTAAAAAAAATAACATGTTAATTGTGACAATATTTAATGTGCTAACTCCATCTATAACAATGTTTATTATACTAAATGCCAGTTGTGGATTATATCTAATAACCAACCCAATGCATCAAATTATGTCATAACAAATAAATAAATCGATTCTCTCCACTCTACGCTTGTGGTGTGAAGTTCTAAAATCATTATTCCGACTCATATGACGAAAAAATTTCATTAACAATTTAACAAAATTAAACAAAGGAAAACCTACCTTCCTTCCATTCCACTATAGGAGAGGACCCAGTAGTTGTGCACCCTAACTTCGCACTTCTCAAAATCCTACTTGGAAATTTCAAATCACTCTAATTTCTTTACAGCAGCTTACTTGGCAAGTCCCCTACTTATAACTTTCGTTTCAAGGCCACATCATCAAATATGATGCCACATCAGCATGCTTTTTTTCAAGGTGTCCAAAAAGGCCCAAAACAAACCTGCTACCAATACTTGTGTATTCACATCATGGGTAGTTGAGCATTGATGTAGCATCACATGATTGGTTGCTTTTTAGATCAAAGGAATACATTTTGTTTAAGTTAACGTAGTCATGTCACAACTATTGGGCATTATATAAACAACTACTATCTCAACTATTGAAACACGCTCAACTACTGGGTCCTCTCCCCTATCCTTTTATGAAATGATAAAAGAAAGAATATAGATTAAACAACTTCTTAAAGAAGTAAGATTAATAAATTGTGATAACATTAGAGGGCATGTTTAAAATATTATTTCTTCTATAAAATTAAATTTTAATAGAGGCAAATGAGTAATATTATTTATAGAGGGTAGTTTTACACTCTATTTTTGCATGTTATTCTTTTAAGAAATGTGAGTTAGGCTCATAATTTAGAGTTGTTTTAGTGTTAAAAATATAATTTATAAATTTAAATAAATAATTATGAAATTAGGGATGAGGTCATTAGATAAAAGAATGTATGTATTATGAAAAAAAAAAAAAAAAAAAGTTTGTATATGGGGATAATCAAAATTTTACAAGCAAGAGATGGTCTTTTAAAATTTTAAAAAATTATGTTTAAATCAAACATGTTAGCAAAGAATATAAATTTAAGAATTAGTTGAACTTAAGATTTGATTAATTATTATTTAAGAAAGAAATTTTTGAATCATTTATGAATTTAATAATCACGTGGTTTTAATGAACTCTTTGTGATTACTTTATAAATGACTTTCTTTTATGACATCAATTCATAATGTAATAGTTTTTCCACATGATATTTTGGTCTAATAAATATAAGATTAAGATAATGAAAAACTTTCACAACTTTTTAGCCTTAGATTAGTTGTGTGTGTGCATGTAACATTTTAAGTTCAAAAGATAAATGTCAAACTTCATTACACAACTTAAGATGAAGATTAAATGAATTATAATACTACTCATAATATTAAACATGTCATTAGAAGATATTGAGAACTTTAAACAAGGTAGGGTTACTTCATGATGTGTTAAGGAGGGTATAATTATTACCACACAAGGAAATGAACATTATGAAGAATAATTAAGGTTAATTAACATCTATCAAAAAGATGATATAACCCACAACATAATAGTCCATAATATCACTAAGAGGTATAACCTCAGGTTATTAAAATATCCTCTAAAAGAATCAAACTAGTCATGAAAAGAGAAACAAATTCGATCCTATCAATGGAGACATATAGGAAGACTAACTACCAATAAAGAATCATTTTATGTGGATTAAGGTTGTCTTGTATATAGGAATTTTCCTAAAGAAAGTAAATTTATTGCATTGTCTCTTGGTATGGAAAATCATATCAAAATTTTGATTCCAAATTTAATATTTATTAAATATTAATTTAAGATTTTGAATTGTTTCTAAATATAAAAGATAAAAAAAATATGAAATTTGAAGATTGTAGACAATCTAGATTGGTAAATTTAGAAATTAAATTCTTTAAAAAAATGTATAACATACTCAATTGATCCTTTTTATTATGATCCATTTGAAATTTTAGAAAATGTAAGATATTTAGTATACAAACTTCATAAATCACCTCCCACTTTATATTATAAGGGTAAACCTTAAAAGTTAGATTCTTCTAAATGATATTTAAGATTGCTTACATTCAAATGCAATCCATTAATTAACATTATTCTCTAACACCATCCATATCTAAATAATAGAATAGTGAATGTAAATCACATTTTCCCATGATAAGATTCAAATATTGAAACATTTAAACATCCTTACCATTTGTTTAAGTCTCCTCAATGATCTTATTTACTTGAACTTGTAGTTGCATGGCTAAGACAATGCTAATGATATTATACTTGTTGGTAGGTTTTATCAATACAATGATCTTATTTTGAATGCATATTGAAAATAGAACATTGAATCTTCCTTCCTTGGAGCTAAATTACTTGAACTCTTCATCCATACCTCCTCTTCATTTCCTTCTTCAATATTGTCATCCTTGTCTAATCATAAATATTATTCATCCTCCTCTTTCTTATCATATTTTTCTTCTTCTCCATCCCAATTATTCTCCTCATCATTATTACCACTCCATCAATTATTTTTTCTTCCTCTCATATCTATACCATGTATCTAAGAAATCCTATATCATTGAACCTCTCAAGAGAGCTTACCTAAAGAATAACACCATTTCATTTCTTCACCTTCAAGTGCAAGTGGAATCTTTCAAAAATACATTCTATAGATATTTGTAAATTGTATCAATATTACTATTATCTTAACATTATACCCTTACCATCAAACTTAGATAGTAACATGAAAACTAGGTTTTGAAAAAGATGCTTTCAACTAATAAATTTATCCACCATAGATCTAAAGACAAGATCACTTAGAAAGCTAGATCTTTAAATATTTCATGTTAATTACATAAAATGGTCTTCAATTTTCTTGACTAAATTACAAGATATGAAAATTTCACACTTTGAAAATTAACGAAATCTTAATTTCAACAATCTATTTTGGAGAGTTGGCAATCCCTTAATACCGCTCAAATTCCTTATTATGACCATTTCTTGAAAATATCTCAAAACCAATTTTTTTATTACTGCCTCAATTGGACGTGCTTGTGTGAGGACATCAAAGCCTCTAAAATTTATTGCTTCTTGTTGTAATTATGCACCCAAAAAAAATTAATATAAATCAAATTAATATGGTAAAAGTCTACATAACCATATAACCCTCAATATTTGTTTGAATCTTTATGGTGACCACTTTTTGGAAAGGCGTCCAAAGGATCTTTTCAATGACTCTAAGATCTCATTAATTCAACATATGTCAGGAGAAAGACATTTCTCAAGATAAGTTTATTTCTAAGAAAAAATAAAATATTATCCACCCTTGTTCTTGAGTGGGTGTTGCTCTAATACAGCTTGTTAAGCTCCACACATGATAATTGAAATATGCAAGATATAATAATATGTAAAATAAGAATAGATGCCACAAAACACACAGAATATTTCTAGACCAAGATCTCTTAATATTCAAAATAGAATAAACTTTTAAAAGAAATATTATACAATACTTCTTATAAAGAAAGTCACTCCACACTATATCTCCAATATAAGATCCAAACCAAAATATAATACTCTTCACATTTTGATTACACTTATATTCACCTCCCATATATTGACTTATCATTGAAGGGTAAACCACTAATCCCTACATAAGACAACTCATTATTCTATATAATTAATTAGACTATCTTTCTAAACCAAAACAATGTCTACATCTCAATTGGTATGTCTATTGCCCTATAATATTATACTACTAGATACATAGAAATACAAGTTAATGGCCTAGAAAAGAAGGTACAAGACCTACAAATGAAGTTAAAGAACTGCAAGCGATAATTGATGTTTTGAAATATCAAGGCCTCCCTGGAAATCAAACGAATAACTAATAATAGAGGTAGAGTACATCCATCCCAGATTGATTAAAAAACTTATGATGATTCTGCTTTATAGAGATGCAATTATGTCCCTAGGAGGACAACTCTGTAATTAATGCTTGACCCTCCACTTCCACCCACCATTACTGATCAAAGTTCAGTCCAACGGTGCAGAAGAAAGAGCCCAACATAGAGAAAAGCAAAACACCATGGACCCAGCATATCATAGGAAAAGAGAAGAGAGGGGGGCGCACCCCCATTTCCATTATCTCCTTATCACTTCTCCCAACACCAATCATTCCACGCAGTTCGCCTTTTGATGGTCCTTAGCTAAGATCTTCATGTTACCTTTGAAGCATCCTATTTCCCTTAGCATATTCTTTCCTACCAGCCATCTCCATTGTTCAGTTCAAATCAAGATCGAATAACACTGAATCATTACAATTTAGGGTAGTAAACTGGAGCCCAAGACAGTTAATCCGGTATGAAGAACATAGTGTAAACCATCTTTACATATTATTTGGTAGTTTTGCACATTGGACTACACATTTCCACTGCACCCATTTTCTGTGGCATGGATCAATGCAACTGGCATATCATTTTTCCGGTCCTTTGACTATATATATGTGAGTTTTCTTCTTTATGCAGAGGAATGAATCCTTAGAAATTATATCCCTTAATAGTTTGAGGAATAATTGTACAAGTGGTCTTAGTGAGGATGTAACTTTTAGCCTTCAAGGTTTTACGTAAAGATGTGTATTAAAAAATAATTGATAAAAGATAATGTGGTTTCTATACACTTGGAATGTGTTAATATTCTTTTGTGTGAATTATCTCACATTCCAATAATAATTATAAAGAGTATCTAAATCTATAATTAAAAAAATTATTTGCATATTGTTTTTCATCATTTTATTTTTATTAAGTTATTGGCAAAAGAAAGAGAGAGCTTTCAAGTCTTAAATGGATCTTTACACCATATTTTTTGGTACCACTCTAATCTTTCATATCATTTTGTGGTTTGATGCCAATTGATTTCTACATCAATGGGTATATCAAAAGGTTTGGCATTTGATAGGATTCTCTTTTGCATCATCTCTCTTTTATGTATCCAAAGATATATAGGGAGGTTTGGTAAATTGGGTAGTTAGGTTTATTGAAACGATATTTCTATTGAAAGGCAAGAGTAACAAGGTTAAATCAACAAGGATTATTCTAGGAGACATAAGGGAAAACTAGCTTAACTTTGAAATTATCACTATGGATCCTTTGATTCTTATTAGCAGTAAAAATTGACTTAAAAGTGAAAATGAGATATGTTAACCCTTCTATTGGAGCATACATTTTGAGAAATCACTAATAACTTGGATCTAGCCACAATTCTTTGTTGAATGGTGATTTGGTGTAGAATCAACATTAATTGTAATTTCAAAAACCAAGTTAATGTTGTTGAAGTATGTCCCAATACTATGATATAATATTCATCTGAGCATTTTATGTGCCCACTTAAATCCTAGGAAAAAACTAAAAATTGTATATGAGGGAAGACACAATGTTAGAGGTGCCTTGAACTTCAACTATGCCCTCATAATAAAGAATATTTAGAGCCCTCACATGAAACATGATCATGATTGAAGAAAAATAAATAAGATAAAACTACATACCATGGAGAATTATTATTGATGATACATGGGAAATTAAATGATCATTGATCTCCAATCATGTTGAGGAACATATACTTCTGAAGCTAGGCATCTTACAATAGATTAGTGATTGCAATGAGTGGAATTTTGGGAGTGATTGATGAGATGGTCATAATCATTAAATCAGATATTACACCTTCCACTATCTTTAGTAGAAGATTGAAATACTATGCTTACACAAAGTAAGATTGTTTTCAACCAAATCAACCAATGGAGACTAATACATGGGAGATCAATCTAAAGAAAGAGCATTTGCACTCACCTAACCACCCAAATAAGTAGTGAACTCGCACATGGGACATAAGTGAGGGTTGTACTTCACTAATATATAAATCACTCAATTTTGAAGAGGCCCTAGAAAAATGAAATATGGTGAAATGTTAATCCTTCACACAATTAGTGATTCATAATAAATATTAGTAATGAATATTCTACCATAAAAAGAATGGGTGTACAAGTGATAATGAAATAATTAGCAAATAATTTCTCAATTTAACATTCTAGAAAGATCTAAATAAATTGTGTTGATGATTGTACTTAAAAATCAAATTTTTAATGTTCAAAGAGATGAGATCACTAAGGGATTCAACATATGTTTTAAGTCTACCTAAATGAAATGATCAACCAAAATTCCTATTTCTTGATAGGTTGGCACTATCAATTAAGCATAATATATGTACCTTTGAAAGGCTAAAAGGCATAGGAATTTGTTATCATTAGTCATGTAATTTAATAATGTATCAACATCCTAATGCAATCGAAGACCAAGAACCCAAAATGAGGTGTTGATCTTTGCAGCCTCCACACTAATTCCTTTTAAATCCACTAAAAATTAATTCTCATAGGGAAATAAAGAAGACCCAAATTTTTTTGAAAAGCAAATCATCAACCATACACTTATGTGCACAGAAAACTATCGACATACCATCTTCCAACATCAATTTTAAATATTTAAATACCTTACATTTTCCTTGAAAACTTGTCCATTAAGAGTTCCCACCTTCATCTGCAATAATGCATGCTCGCTATATTTTTCGACCAGCTATACCATGTTACACTTCAAGTCAAACTATCAAAAAATCCTTTCCTAAACATTGGGGCTTTGACCCCTTCCAACAAATTTTCTTCAATTTTCTCTTTTTACAAATTCCTTTTATGAGATTGTCGATTGTTATAGCCCACATTCACTCAAAAGGAAAATCAATTCTAAAACAATAACTTGAAATTATTTGAGAGCTCCAAACCAAGAATTCCTAGCTCAAGAAATGACAAAGATTTAAAACAGTGCTGACTTTTTTTATTGACAAACACTTTTGCATATAACTTCCAAAATGAAATTAAACAATCTAGAAAAATGCTACAAGAAAGATTTACAATCAACAACCTCAAATCAGATCCAAGAGGCCTCAAATCAGTCATCTACAATAATATATGCATCCACAAAGCTTTGACGCTACCTCCAAGATGTCCCATCTAGTCTTCACCATTATTTCTCTTCTCAAACTCTTGTTTTTTCTCCCATTTATTTCCCATTCTTCTCTTTTCTCACTTGGGTGTGGTTACCTCTATCCTAGATGTTGCACTTTCATCCACTCCCCTTTTTCTAAGCATTTCCATTCTCCTCCTTAAACCCCCTTCATTCATCTCCAACAGGAAATTTTGAATTCTTTTCTAAAATTATCCTCCACTAGTTCACTCCACCACTCCACTACCAGGTATCCAAATTCTTTTTCCCCATTGATTGCTGCAAATTTTTAATTCCAAGAGGAGTTACAAATGCCAAACATGGTCTCCCCATTCCTGGGCGTTGGAATTTTTCCTCCTTCAATTTGGTGAGGTAAAAGTAATTTTATGAGCCATAAAACACATAAAAATCAAGTCTTTGGTGTCATATATCCAATAGGAATTACAATTTAGTTTTTAATATGCTGGAAATGTGTGAAATGTGCCCCGAATTCGTGCCTCAAAAAAAAAAAATCACTACAAAATTAAATGAAGAAAAATGCAACCTTTTTTTGTGTGATGCAAGATTGCCTATGTACTCGGATGCTCTGGCATCACATCCATCACCTAATGTCAAGGAGTTGTGTGAGTAATCGTAAACATGAAAAATTTAAAATAGAATAAAAAATTGTAGAATGCAACATTTAAATGCTTCACCATGCCCAAAGTACCCTTGCCCAATTTTTATACGTCAACAATGCTAACCTTGTCCATTCAAGAAAAACTTAATTCAAGGGTTCTATACTTAAGGTAATAAAAGTGGACTCTACCTATCAAGTAATGTTGGTTTTAACACCAACATTCCAATAATTAGGTCACTAAAAGTTGTTAAGCCATCCAAGTGCATGAATTATCTTGGTTACAAACTAGGGGGAATCGAAGGTAGTATTAAATCTATTTGTAGAACTATTAAATTTTAATCATATCCACCAACCCAATTTATTAAAACTCAAATCATTAATTTAATCTTAACCAACTATGAAATAGTCTCCTCCAAAACCAAAACTTATCCCTACAAATGAGAAAATTAGCCTACATATTTTCCCTACACATGATATCATTGCATATAAAAAGTAATTTATGTATTAAATATGGTCAAAAAATTGATCACACATGACTAACTTGCTTTGAATCCATAAATTATCATATAAAGTATTGTTGCAACTAACCCACCATCTAAATCAATCCTCCTAACTCAGCTTGATGAGTTTCAAAAATATATATATGATCGTATAAAGTTTTTTTTACCTCTAAACATACCTCTATAATCTAAAAATATACTTCACTATTTTTTTTATCCATTTCATATAAATATATCCTTGAAGTGATTTATATTTTATATTAAGATTATTGTCGATAAATTAATTGATTTTTAAGTAGAAATATGTAAAATAGATGAATGAACTTTATTTGGTGTGACTTAGTTTATTTCATACTTACATTTGTCTATTTTTAAATTTTTAAATGAGAAATGGAATTGTACAAGACTAGAAAATTGCTCATTTGGTTGAACATGTCATTTTTGTTGTTGTGCAAGTTAATGTCGTTAATTTCTTGTATGAGTCATTTATGTTGCTGCACAAAGGATCTTCTTTGTTGTGCAAGACACCCATTTAGTTGCACGGTAAGTTCCCCTGCTACAATGTATTCTTTGGCTACAAAAGCACTCCCTTATACTTTATAAGAAAATAATTACCACAAACAATATATTTTAACAATCCAAATAATTTGCTATTGATGAGTGTGTTAGAGTATAATATCTACTAAAGGCCCATACATTAATAAATAGACCTAAAATAAATATTTATAAAGCTCTAATATAAGGTATAACATTATGTTATATAAATATGGTTTTAATATATTACAAAGAATATTTAATTAGATTATTTATTAATATAAACATATGTATCTTTAATATTAATTAACTTACCAATTAATATTAATGTTGTTTGTAAAAGGTATTGTAACTTGCCAAAAGAGTGTTATCCACCTTATTTCCCTATGTTTAAAAAAATGTGAAATAAGGAATATTGAAATGTCTACTTTACACTAGAGGTTAATGTGAAGTCATTTGGAAGGAGGAAGGGATTTATCCAAGGTTCATTTGTCTAAATATATAAATAAATATGTAAGTTTTCCTAATAATGAAGTTTTATATTACTTAATAATTATATTTTGTGGGGTTTTTTACCATGTATTTTCCCACCATAAATTTGTGTGCATTGTAGTTTTCATATTTAATTCTTTCCTTTTTGCATTTATATTATATTTTTTCAATCTTTTATAAGCATAATTTAATTAATTATACTAAATAATAATAACTTTGATATGGTATCAAGCCACCTCTCAGGTACTAATTGTTTGTAAAAAAATAAATTCAAATCAAAATAATCCAAGGCAAGTTCAAGTAGTTATAACTATAAAATTATTGGAAGAATATATTTATTCAAACTTCTATTTACAATTTATTATAAGAAAAATTAAATTGTAAAAATGTATTTTTATAAAAATATTTTACATTATACAATAAAAAAAGTAATTACCCAATTCAAATTTTTTTGGAATAGAATCATGGTTGTTCCAAAGAAAAGTATAAATAAAATTATATTATATGATTTTTTTTATATAGCAAATCTTGTTTTAACTTATAAAACAAAATTTTAATATTAAAATAATTAAAGGTAAAAAAAATATTAAAAGGGCTTCATCCCTTTACTATAAAAAACCAAAATATCTGAAATAATAGAATTTCTATGGCCAAGTAATAGCCCTAATAATGGTTAGAATAAACAAAACAAAACTTAAGTCCAAAAAATATTAACACATTAAAAAAATTGAATACTAAAGATTAAGTAAGGTTGCATCCTCATAGTCCTCTTGGAAGGCCTTTAATTGATTTTCTATTAACTCATCTTCCTTCTTGGTTAATTTTTTATTTTCGAATTCTTGTTCTAGTGCTAGGGACCACATTAGCCTAGATCTCTTCGAGGGCTATGTTTTCTTCTAATAATTTTTTTCTATTGGCAGTGTTGTGGATGGTATTGCAACTATAGTCCACCATTTTTTAGTTTTAATTTGAGTTTGAGGATATCCTTCTCCAAAAATTCCACTTTGTCATCATTCATAGTGATTTCTACTTTAAGCATGTTTATCTCTTTTGTATTGTTCCACTAGTTAGATAAATTATTTTCCATCTCCCTTAGGGTGAGATTGTTAGAAATCTGAAATAGATTGAATAACCCAAGGAACTATTTAAGAGAAAATCAAAGTTACATAAACTGGAAAAATATAAGAATGAAAACTAGGACTCTGAGAGATTATGCAATGTTGATGTGACAATATTACATTAAGAGCTTCCAAGCTGAAAAGATGCATGAAAGATTGCAAGAAGATGCAAAAGTATGCAAATACAAGCTTGGTAGTGAAATTATGTAGAACTAAGGAGAGGATGTAGGTGGCAAATCCAACCAATGAGAATCAACCAAAAAAAGTGGAGGATGTCACCAAAAGTGGGAAGTGTTCCACCCTTTAAGGAAGGGGACACCACATCACTTATCTTCTAGTAATAAACTCACTTTATTATCCTAAGAAAGCTTAATAAAGTGTAGGAAAAACCAAGGACTAAGGGAAAATAAATTAACCCACTAGGAAAATAAAAACCTACACCAACACCCCCCTAAGCACAGCTTAGAAGGATGTAAAAGATGATGGGTCTTGGAAAATGAGGCCATGTTAGGTACCCATGTACATATCAAATTCTCTCCAAAGAAGAAGACCCCCCACAAATAGAGAGAGAACACCCCCCATAATAGAAAGAGAAGAAAAGAAGGACTAAGTAGCCCTCCCAAGGGGATCCAATGGCATATGCTCAAAACTAGATGGAGAAGATGGTCCACAATCGTTGAATAGCATTCATCCCCTTAGGAAGAAACACAACCAAAGGTGAAGCATGGTATCTCCCAAGTCCTAAAAGGAATATGTATGAAGAAAGTGCAAGATGTATGAAGTCTCTGAAGTCGGCTCAAGTATCCCCATGTCAATGATGAAAGATGTCAAAATCAAATTAGGTGTTCTAGGCCACACTGTTGAAGATGACAAATCAAAATCTCCTAGAGATTGATGTAGAGCACAATTCAAAGACAATGATGGATTGACAATAGTTATGCAATGACTATCATCAAAGAGGAGAGATAACCCCTCAAATGTGTCCTCCAAATCTAAAATATATGTCTCCATAAACAAGTCTGAAATACCTATCAAGAGATCATTCCACAAATCTATATCTAGAAGATAATGGATGCCCTGTCGCAAGAAATCATTGGAAGCTTTCGAAGAAGCAACTCTAGACTCTGAAGTAGCAACAATAGATGCAAGGAAAAAAGAGTGGTCCTTAAAGAGAATATGTATGTCCTCAATAGTGTCATCTAGATTCAAAATGAAGGACTCTACAAACAAACAAGAGATGTATGGTAGAAATTGGTCCCAATGAATTGCATCCAAAAGACATAACTGATCCTACTATAATGAATCATTGGAGGCTCTCGAAGAATCATCTCTAGAATCTAAATCTGCAATAGGTGATGTCGATTTAATCTCAACATGAGGATATGATGCAGGAGCATCTAGTGGTGTAAGGGCAATCCTGCATCACCCAAAAAAAAGAGTTTCATTTCATGTTGGTAGTTTCTTAGATGTTTTTGCATTTCTAGATACCCTTTTCGTCATAATGTAATTCCCAACTTACAGTTTTTCTTTTCTATTCCTGGGTTGAAACATATTGCAGTTTTAGTATCCCAGAATTGCACTTGAAAACCTTCCAAGTCATATTTGAGGCACTAAATAGTATTGAAACGTCCCCAAAACTTTCCAAAATCGGCGTAGAAAATTTTGACTACGTTCTTGACCCCTAGACCTTTCCAACGGTTCAAAAAACAAAGTCCCGGATCAAAAGTTATGGCTCCCGAAAGTTGGTGCACTTTCAGATAGAAGATACTAATTTTCAAATGTACTTTTGAAATTTGAATTTCAATTTGTAATTTCTAGCACCAGACCACCAAAAACTCAAATTTGAATGTTGTTTTGGATCCAAACTAAAAGGGAGCTCTATTTATGGGCGAGTTTCTAATTTTTGTGTAGCTTTTTGGGGACAAGTTCACATACTGGGAAAAAGGGTTTTTTCTATAACTCTGTAGTTTGCATATTTTCAGAACTTGAGGATCTCAGATACTCTACATGTAAGAAGATCATTTTCAAAATAATAAAATAACATTCTCTGTTTGGTGTGTTAAATTTCTATGTCTCGAATTGCACCCTCATCAGGTGGTATCAGAGCGAGGTTTTCTTGAGTGTGTGGATAGATTGCCGATCGTGAGGTAGTTCATACCAGGACTGTGGTTGTGGGTCGAGGTCAAGAAAGATGCCTCCAAGAGTAATGCTTGGTAGGTATGGTGGTGCCAGAGGTGGTCGAGGCAGTAGAAATGCTAGTGGAAGAGATTCATTGGTGGCTGAGGGTTTCAAAGCCCTCCAAAGACAGATTGATGCATTGCAGGAGCAAATGAGAAGAGGGTTAAACTCAAGAAGGAGAGAAGAAAGTGAGGATGAAGAAGAGGAGGAAGATTCAGATGTAGAAGAGGAAGAGGAAGAAGAAGCAATTGATCAAGACCAAATGCAGCTGATAAGGGCCATTTCAAAGATTGGGAAAAGACCCAGAGCAAAAGTCCCCATTTATTTCGGAAGTCTAAACCCAGAAGAGTTGATTGACTGGATCAATGATTTGGAAGAATATTTCAAGTATGAGGAGATAGAGGACCCAGATCGGGTCAAGTTTGCAAAAACGAAGCCGAAGGGCCATGCCAATATTTGGTGGAAAGAGGTCCAATTGGAGAGAAACCGAAGAGGAAAAGGCAAGATCACCATATGGGATCACATGGTGGAGAAACTAAAAAAGTAGTTCATACCAGTGGACTATGAGCTAGATCTGCTGAAGAAATTGCAAGGGTTGAAGCAAGGAAGAAAATATGTGAAAGAATACACTGAATATTTTCACAAGATGATCATCAGAATGGGTCATACAGAGGCCAACAAGGAGAAGGTAGCCTGTTATCTTAATGGGTTACGGCCAAGCATTCAAGAGGAGCTAAGCCTGGTCAAAATGACCACCATTGAGGATGCATACCAATTTGCTCTGAAAGTTGAAGAGAAGCTGAACAAAAGATTTGATAGCAAGCAAAAAGGACGAGAAGCTCATAGTGGAAAGGGAAGTGGAAGATCTTTTGGAAGCTGAAATGATGATGAGAAGAAAAATGAAGATGTGGGTACCAATCAAAACCAAAGGAATGATAAATTCTACCACCCTCGTGATCAAAATAGTGGTGATCAAAGAGGTAGAGGATGAGGGAGATCTGGACAAGGATCCGGAAGAGGTGGTTTCAAAGGAACATGTTTCCAATGTGGTGAAGGAAATCAAGCCTATGAATGTCTGCAACATCAAGGAAGGGTAGACAAAAGGCCGGAAGGTCGTGGAAGGGTTGCACATGCAGATGATGTTGAAAGGGGAGAAGCCCTAGCGATTAGAAAAGCACTGGTGACTAAAGAGAAGGAACTCGAACAGAGGAAGAATTTGTTCCACACAAGGTGCAAATGTGAAGGAAAATGCTATGATGTCATCATTGACAGTGGGAGCACCGATAATCTAGTGTCAGAGGAGATGGTTACAAAGTTAAAGCTAAAGAGGGAAAGGCATCCACAACCATATCGGATTGATTGGTTGCAAAAGGACCACAAAGTTCTAGTCAATGAATAGTGCCTAGTGAAGTTCAAGATCGAGAGCTACCATGATGAGGTACTTTGCGATATCATCCTCATGGATGCATGTCACATGTTGTTGGGGAGGTTGTGGTAGTTCGACAAGCGGGCTATACATGATGGCCATGCAAACACTTATTCCCTAACGAAGGATGGGGTTTGTCACAAGTTGAAACCCTTGAAGGAGGTCAAAGAAAAGGTATGCAGTAGTGCTAGAATTTGTTATGTTGATGGAAGAAAATTTTTAGAAGGTATGAAGCATGAGCGTGTTTGTTATGCATTGATTCCTAGAGTGGGTAAGGAGGATGGTGAGAAGGTGCCAGTAGAATTTTTTGGGTTGTTGGATGAGTTTTAGGATATTGTTTCTGATAATGTACCTAAGGGTTTACCATCAGTGAGGAAGATCAGACATCAGATTGACTTGATCCCTGGAGCCAGCTTTCCAAATAAGGCAGCTCACAGAATGACTTCGGTAGAAAATGAGGAGTTAAATAGACAAGTTCAAGAGTTGTTGAGAAAGGGTTTGATTCAAGAGAGCCTGAGCCCATGTGCAGTACCTACAGTACTAGCACCAAATAAGGATGGGGATTGGAGGATGTGTATAGACTCCCAGGCCATAAACAAGATAACAATCAAGTACAGATTTCCCTTGCCAAGGATGGATGACCTGATGGACTATTTGAGCGGAGCTCAGTACTTCAAAAAGATTGATCTAAAGAGTGTTTATCACTAGATCTAGATTCAAGAGGGAGATGAATGGAAGACTACATGTACCAGTGGCTAAGGGCAATCCTGCATCACCCAAAAAAAATAGTTTCATTTCATGTTGGTAGTTTCTTAGATGTTTTTACATTTTTGGATACCCTTTTTGTCATAATTTAATTCCCAACTTACGGTTTTTCTTTTCTATTCCTGGGTTGAAACATATTGCAGTTTTAGTCTCCCAAAATTACACCTGAAAACCTTCTGAGTCATATTTGAGGCACTAAATGGTCCCAAAATGGCCCCAAAACTTGTCAAAGTTGGCGTGGCAGATTTCAAGCACATTATTGACTCTAAGACCTTTCCAATGGTTCAAACAGTTTGAAAAATAGAGTCCCAGATCAAAAGTTATGGCTCCCAAAAGTTGGCACACTTTCTAGAAGATACTAATTTTCAAATGTACTTTTGAAATTTGATTTTCAAGTTGTAATTTTCGGCACCAGACCGCCAAAAACTCAAATTTGAATGTTTTTTTTGGCTCCAAACTAAAATGGAGCTCTATTTATGGGCGGGTTTCTAATTTTTGTGTAGCTTTTTGGGGACAAGTTCGCATACTATGAAAAGGGGTTTTTCTATAGCTCTGTAGTTTGCATATTTCTAGAACTTGAGGATCTCAGATCCTCTACATGTAAGAAGATCATTTTCAAAATAATAAAATAACATTCTCTCTTTGGTGTGTTAAATTTATGTGTCTCGGGTTGCACCCTCATCAAGATAAGAAGCAAGAGAAGTCTTTGTGTCATATGAACGTTCAAGACATGCATAATACTTAAGCTCCTCTAAAGTAGCATCATCATAGGGTATATTATCTACATCATCAAGTGGAATGAGGCAATCTGTAGCAAGATCATCAAGGAATGGAGAAACATGAGGGTCTCCAAACATCACCCAGAACTTGGTCCAAAGTGTGTGGGGACATTCAATATCCGCTATAACCAACATAGTGTAATCATCAACATGATGACCAAGTAATCCTAATATATGATCAATTCTATTACCCCATTCTAATTTCCTTCTAGGTGTGTTTGGTTCAAGCATGAGCCCATAAAGGTAAGGCAAAATTTTGAGCCATTTGAGATGGGTTAGAATGCTTTTTTTCCAAGACTCATAATTAGTCTTATCTAGAATTATCACAGAAGGATGGGTACAAAAACCCCCGATACAATCCTCAAATGATTACAAAATAACATAAAAATATAACATTAATACACTCCCACCCTTTTCACTAGTATCAAATATCACCCCCTCCCAAATATTATAAGTTTTCCACTTTATAATTCGGTGCGTTTACAAAGCCTTTTCCAAGATACAATGCTCAATAGACTCAAAATAGCTAAAATTACAAATTATAATACAAAATGAACTTGAGAAAAAATATGGAAAAAATAGTCTTATGACTATGTAGTGCTCTTCAATACCTTTCCAATGCCTATTTGTTTTCAAAAATCGAAGAACCGGGGCAAAAGTTATGGCCTGTTGAAGAAACTTGCACCAAACAACTTCAAACTACAATATCTAGTAGACAATTGAAGAATTTCTTTTCAATACCTTTGTGGATGGAAATTTCTCATCTCCATCTTTTCGACAATATCTCATTTGCAGAAAATGGACATCATGGCGAATAGGGGTTTTTGGGCCTTCTGAATGCAATGGAAAGTTCGTTTGGGCTAAAAATATTCTTCAATAAAAATTTGTTCACCATATCTGAGCGTCAAACCCTCATTTGCAACTATGTCAAATGATCTCCAATTTGGATGAAATAAAAGCCAATCTTGACTTTCTTGAGCCTTTTGAATGCATTGGAATAGTCAAAAATACTACCAATATAACCAAAAAATTTGCAAATCACCCAAATCTCACAAAACACATGCAATATTAAGAGGTTATTAGATCTTTGCAAATCCTTTCTGATTCTCTAGATCATTCAAAACACAAGAGAAGAGCATACGAGAATTTACAAGATATTTATAAGAAACTCAATCTCTCAATCGAGAATCTATGAACTTAGATTTATCAAAACAAAAGCTTTGATACCATGTTAGAAATCTGAAATAGATTGAATAATACAAGGAACTTTTTAAGAGAAAATCGAAGTTACATAAACTAGAAAAACATAAGAATGCAAACCAAAACTCCGAGAGATTATGTAATGTCGATGTCACAATATTACATTAAGATCTTCCAAGCTAAAAAGATACAATGCAAATATGCATAAAGATTGCAAGAAGATGAAAAAGTATGCAAATACAAGCTAGGTAGTGAGTTTATATAGAACTAGGGAGAGGATGTAGGTGGAAAATGCAACCAATAGGAATCAACCACAAAAAGTGGAAAGAGTTACACTCTTTAAGGAAGGGGACACATCACTTATCTCCTAGTAATAAACTAACTTTATTATCCTAAGCAAGCTTAATAAAATGTAGGAAAAACCTAGGACTAAGGGAAAATAAATTAACCCACTAGGAAAATAAAAACCTACACTAATAGAGATTCTCCTTACTCATTCTCTTAACTAAAAAGGATTTTTTAAGGTTAGTTATATTGAATTCATCATGAAACCATCTCAATGTTTTCCTATGGGTAACAAATTCCTTGTACATCTCAACCATTTTTTTTTAATTATAGTAACTACCAAAACCACATCTTCAATGGATGATGAAGGGCATGATGTGTTGTAATGGTGTGAATTTGCACCCCTTGCAAATTCCCAATTTACACAACTTACCTTAGAAAAATCAAACCCGATGATTCTATTGCACGTCCTCCATTTTCTCTCCATCCATTTGGAAGTTGTCTGTAGTGTCAGTGGGGGAATTTATGTCCAGGACGTGAGCGCAAAGTGTGGACCCCTGCACGACACGTCATCTTGACAAGATTCCGGCCTCTAGAATCTATAGAGGCATTACAATTCTCAATTCGCAATGAAGCATAACGCCTCTACCCCTTCAATTGACCTTGAATGGCTCTTTTGGCTCCCATTTCATCTCCAAAAGGTTATCTCATTCATTCAATTGGGCTTCTCGAATCTCATTCGATCTCCTTCACACTTTTTGATCTTCTTGAGTTTCTACACACTCATTCAATCTTCTTCACATTTTCTTGATCACACTCACTTCATTCACAACATTTTTCACCATCTTTGAAGCTCCAAGTTGATATTTTGTTTTTTTTACTCCTCTCGTTGTTGAGGAAACATTGGCATTCACAAGCTTGTGAGCTCACATCTTCCTTCACGTGTCTTGAGAGCATCTTGTTGGGAAGGTGATATCCATTCATTCAGCATCATTGTATCATTTTCGTAACATATTGTTGTTAGCATAGTGCATAGTACTTCTAGTTCATTATCTTTCTTTATCGTACTTTCTCTATTGTGGCTATTATGGTTATCCATGGAGGTGGGAACACCAAAACAGAGGTTTGACTACGACAAGCCCCAAAATAGCCCCAACATTTTTCCTCATTTTGTTGTGTGTAATTATTTCATTTGTGTGGAGCTTTGCAGGAGGTTGGACCGATCGTAAGTTGGATTTCTACCACCCTTGCTCATCATTTTTTTCATAATCAATTTATTTATCAAGTCAAAGTCTTCTTATTGTTTTGGTATCTTAGTTGTTTTTTGTTTTTTGTCATTATCTCAAACTGCACTTGTCAAGTTGATAGTAGGTTTTTCTAAGTTCTTAGACTGTACTTTATGTTCTATGTTTGTACGAATGCCAACACCCGACTAGGATGCTAGCACATCACGTTGTATGTTCTGCACTAGAGTCCTTTAGCAGAGAGTTGCCTAAGTTACAGTCTCGACTCTCGAAACCTGCTCACCTAA
Organism: Sequoia sempervirens; assembly: GCA_007258455.2. Taxonomy (NCBI): domain Eukaryota; kingdom Viridiplantae; phylum Streptophyta; class Pinopsida; order Cupressales; family Cupressaceae; genus Sequoia; species Sequoia sempervirens. The sequence continues at coordinate 293,006,626 of VDFB02105785.1, read as the reverse complement.
CTTCCTAAACTCTCGGGTTGACAAAAGGAAAGTGACAGATCAATTTTCCTTATTTTTCACCCCCTCAAACATCAAACCTATCTTAAGCAACCCTTTAGCGTGAGGTAGATCAGGGCAGTTGATTGTTCTAGACCCTCCCATGACCTAGGGTCCTAAGTAGTCAGTCCCCGTCTACATTTTGGTGAACCAATGTGAAACTTGTTATATTCATTTCTTTGTGTTGGGGTTCTCTCTCTCATGTATGTGTAGGTTGTGGGATTGTGCGTTGTGACACTTTATGAGCTTCACAACCCATTCTACAACCTTCAGGTATGTATTTATAAGCAGCGTGCAATAGCAACACTTAGAGATGGACTTTACAAGGGTCACTATGGATCTTTCCTCCCAAGAGATGGTATCGGTGATAGAGATGAGTTTCTTCAATGAAACCACATGTGCCCCTACTCCTCCTGTCTCCCCTTTTGCTCTACCTCTAGGCAACTCGCATAGATCCACTTGATTCCCATGCATTTATCAAGATGGGTGAGTTATTAATATCATCAGACCCCAGTGCAGCCTTAGATTCTCTTAAGATGCCAAAGTCTCTTCTAAAGAAGATCAGAGAAGAAGTACCCATTCAATTGTTAAAAAAAATTGGGGTTCTTCATTTTGAGTGTGGTGAACTAGAGGTGGCTCAAAAAACTTTTATGGAGGCATTAGGAAATGATCTTTTGCCTCTACATAAATCTTTGTGATTAGTTTTGTGCATTTTTTACTTGTAGGATTCTCAAAGTTAGTGAATAAGGTAGTGTTCATGAAGGAATGGAAAAGATGTGTAGAGCCTTTGAATTATACCCGTACTTTGCAATGGAATTGAATCATTTAGCAAACCATTTTTTCTTCACTACAGGGCAGCATTTTCTTGTGGAACAGTTGGCTGAGATAGTTCTTGTTTCAACTAGCCACCCTCTCATGAAATCTCATTTATATTATAATCTTGCACAATCTTATCATAGTAAAGGTGATTAAAACACCACTTGTCAATGAAAGCCAAAGGCCACAAGATTTTGTAGATAGGTTCAATTGAAGCTAGGAGATCTTAAGAGTTCTCTCTCAAATTTTGAAAAGGTTTTGGAGGTCCACCTTAAGAACTGTGAGAACTTAAAAGTTGTAGGCCATAGATATGCTTAGCAAGGGCTAGTAGAGAAGGCATTAGAAATTTTAAGAAAGGAAACTCGCATATATCCACCTAATGCCCATGCATTTATCAAGATGGGTGAGTTATTAATATCGTCAGAACCCAGTGCAGCCTTAGATTCTCTTAAGACGCCAAAGTCTCTTCTAAAGAAGAGCAAAGAAGAGGTAACCATTCAATTGTTAAACAACATTGGGTTTCTTCATTTTGAGCGTGATGAACTAGAGTTGTCTCCACAAAATTTTATGGAGGCATTAGGAAATGGCATTTGGGTTGAATTCATAAATAAAAGCCTCAGTGCTAATTCTACAGTTTTTCTTGTGCTCTTTAAGGATATGAAATTCTTCCATCGACTAGAAGAAGGTGGCGTTTCACTTGATTTACCATGGGATAAAGTCACAACACTATTTAATCTTGCTAGGTTGTTTGAATAGCTACATGATACTGAAAAAGAAAATCTTTTATACAGGATAATATTGTTCAAGTTTCCTAATTATGTGGATTCATATCTACGTCTTGTAGCCATGGCTCAAGCTCGGAATGAGATCCAACTAAGCCTAGAATTGATTGGGGATGCACTTAAGGTGGATAAAAACTCATCAAATGCTTTATCTATGCTTGGAAAAATGGAACTGAAAACATATGACTAGCTTAAAGAAAAGAAACAATTAAATTTTCCCAAAGTGAATCATATGCAAAGAATTCTTATGTTGACATTTCACTTGGAAATTGGAATTATTTTACAGCTTTTGGCAATGAGAGGAGGGATCCAAAGGTGCAGTCACAACATCTTGAGAAGGCTAGAGAATTGTATTGTAAAGTGTTGGCACAAAGACCAGGAAATTTTTATGCTACAAATGAGGCACCCATTGTGCTAGCTAAAAGGGGTCAATTTGATATTGCAAAGGAAATTTTTACATAGGTACAAGAAGCTACAGTGGGAAACATCTTTGTTCATATGCCTGATGTGTGGGTAAATCTAGCACATGTTTACCTTGCACAAGGACAGTTTGCGCTTGTAGTGAAAATGTATCAAAATTGTTTGAGGAAATTCTAATTTGGCACTGACACCCAAATTTTATTATATTTAGCTCGAGCACATATGAAGCAGAACAATGGCAAGATTCTAAAAGAACATTATTAAGAGCAGTAGATTGTAATGAGCATTTTCAATTTGTGTTTGATGTAATGAGAATTTTGAATTACCTCTGAATTCACTGCAAAGGGAATCCCCAAATCAAATTTCGCTACAGAGGGCCTCGGTGAATTCATATTCATTGCAACAAACTTTGAATTCCTTTCCCTTGCCCACCTTTTCAGAAGTCTCCAAGTCCTCTCTGAATCCTTATTTCCCATGCAATTAGCTATTGATCAAAATGCCTCATGTTATTCTAATGAATGAAGCAAGGTATGCAATGAATGAATGAAGCAAGGTCAAGCGAGATGAATGAATCTGCAATGAACGTGAATAATTGTGCCAATACATCGTGCCAATATTTAGCCAAATTGTTTTTTTAAAAAATTGTCTACTTTGGATTTGATAACTAACTATTTAGTCATTTTTTATTTCTGTGACTAAATAATTTTTTAGTCAACAACCAAATTAGTCATTTATTTACTCATTTATAGCTAACTTGTAAAAAATGAGTATAATTTAGTCATTTTTAGTTGTTGTGACTAAAATTTGTAGTCACCTAGTCATGTACTTGCAAAATTCTATTAGTGGAAGGCTCTGTCCATTGAGCAAGCTGCTTTACAGAAGGAGGAAGGGGATCCAGCAGCTCCTATCTTAGTGTCTTCCGCTATGTCTTCCTCTTCTGCACCTTCTGCTTCAATTCTTGCTGCTTCGATATGCTTCCGGATCCCCCTACGAGTTTAGATGACCCTCACCCTAAAAGGGTGCAATTTTTCATTGCTCCTTCGATTGAGCGTCCTCTTCTAATGTCCCATCCAAGCATCCTACCTTTTCCCAAGCCCGTGGATATGTTGAATATCTTAGTGGTGTTTGTCGTGGTTTTCTCTACTTCTTCCTCGCCTTCTACTTCATTTATGGGGATCTTGCATCCTCTGATGCAATGCAAGTTGGAGGAAAACCCTACTTCTAATGGGGGTCAAAAGAAGAGATCACCTTCTTCGTAAGTTGGTTCTTCTCTGGCCTGTGTCATCCTAGTGATAGATGCAAGCCCCACATCTCCTGAGTTCATCATTTCCCCCGAGTCCTTTAGTGAGATTGATAGTGGATCTCAGGTTCCTCCTTCATCGCCCACTCAATTGACACATGGAACTCTCGTTAAGTGCATGTTCAACTTGGTAGACGATGTCATAGCTTTGTCAGCAATTTTTGAAAAATCAATGACATTTACCACACAGGAGTTGAGGGAAGAAGACCTCGAGGGGCCCTCTTCCTTGGCTCTTGTCACAATAAATTTGGAGGGTACTCCCCTTTCTATCCCGCCCTTGCAAGCTCATTTTCCTTCCCATTATAATGATCTAGATTGGGAGAACGATGACCTCTTAGTTGATGAGGACTAGGAGGGCACCTCTTCTTCATTTGTAGATTAGATTTTTGTGTGTTTTTTTTTCCCGTGCTTGTTTTATGTGTTCCTAGAGAACCCTTGTCACCCCTTTAGGTGCTTGGATATAGGAGTGTTTTGTGTCATAAACTTCTTCTATTTTTCACATCATTCTTCCTCTGTTGTGCCTTGATTTTCAACAATTAGGGACAATGCAAAGCGTTGGGGGAATTTAGGCCTCCCTTCCATGTTGACCCAATTTTTTATTTTCATTTTGTTTTCAAGTAACTTTCTTCACATGGTCTAATATAGTAGGGGGTTGATGATAGTTAATTTATATATATTATATTTATCTATTTATATTTATGAGCAGCTCTAACCCCAAAGTATTAGATCCCCATGTCTCTTGTTCATTATGTTGTTGTTTGTCCTTTCTTTTTATCTTTCTCTCTTCTTTGCTTTCTTTCTGATGTTGTGGTGCTTATGTGTTGTCCCTCACATGCATGACAACACTAACACGGTTACATCTCATCATATTACGTGGGCCACAACATCACTTTCATTATTTCTTTTCTCTCCTTAGGATGTCGCGTGCCTCTGAGTTTAGCATGCACCATCCTAAGGGGGGGCTATCATACTACGATTTTCAAAAAGGTGTAATTAGTAGCCAATGAATCCCTTGTTGAAAATCCTTTATTTTTTAAAAATCACATTCTTCAGCAAGGATCCCTAGCAGAATCTTTTTTTCATCATGGATTCATAAGATAGAATCTAAAAACTTTCCTTCAAGAAGGGAGTACTTCTTCTGATAAAGAAGTCTAAAAAATTGCCCTTGTGAGGGCGTATTTTTTCTTTCGAATTCCTTGATGAAAGAAATCTTTTGAAAGGATTCCTTGATGCTAGAATCATTGGTGAAAATTGTTATCACTTTTCAAACAGAGTGTCCCTTGAGTGGACCCCTTTTCTTTTGAAGGTTTCTCGAGGGACCCCTTTGAAATCTTCTCCTTCAATTGTTAACTATCTATGTGACTATTCATTTGTCTGCCTGCATGGATTTTTGATATCTAACATGTTTTTTTTCTATAGATTAACATGTTGCTTTGTAGGAGCACCTATGAAGCTACTTTTCAATCAACCTTGCAAAATCGAGTAAATGTAAGGTCCCATCAGAATCTTTGAAGCCTCTCACATCGAGCTTCCCTCAGGACCAAGCACCAAGGGTTCCTCGTTTAGAAGTCTGAGGATCTGTAAAGCGCTTTCATCATGCAGGATATTTTTGTTCAACTCCATACGATCGGGCACTTGCAGATCCTTTTTTCACCTTTTCGTAGGTTTGAGGGCCTATGGTGCATTTTTTGAACTCTCCTTAGGACCAAGTACCTATGGAGCCATCCCCTCTTCCTGGGCATTCAAGTGTGTCAAATTATGGTCTGCTTCCTCAACGGTTCAAGTATACTTTCTTTAAACTCTTTCGATCTACTTTACCTCACATTTGGTAACACATATGCTCACTAAAGTGGGGGAAAAATGTAATGGCATGAATTTTCACCCCTTACAAATTCCCCATTTACAACCCTTACCTTAGAAAAATCAAACCCGATGATGTTATTCCATGTCCTTCACCTACTCTCCATCCATTTGGCAGTTGTTTGTAGTGTCTGTGGAGGAATTTCTATTGAGGATGCGAGCGCGACACATGGATTTCTACAGAGCACGTTGTCATCCTGATAGGATTCCTACCTCTTGAATCTATAGGGGTGTTACAATTCTCCATTGGAAACGAAGCATAACACCTCTGCCCCTTCGACCAACCTTCAACAGCTCTTTTGGCTCCCATTTCATCTTCAAAATTCTATCTCATTCATTCAATTGGGCTTCTAGAATCTCATTTGATCTCCTTCACACTTCTTGAGCTTCTTGAGCTTCTACACACTCATTCAATCTTCTTCACATTTTCTTGATCACACTCACTTCTACACACTTCATTCACAACATTTTTCACCATCTTTGAAGCTCCAAGTTGACACTTTGTTGGTTTTACTCTATCATTGTAATGGCAGCATTTCCATTCACAAGCTTGCGAGCTCACATCTTCCTTCACATGCCTTGAGAGTGCATCTTGTTGGGAAGGTGATATCCATTCATTTATCATCATTGTATTGTTTTTTTAGCATATTGTTGTTAGCATAGTGCATAGTACTTCTACTTCATTATCTTTCTTTATCGCACTTTCTCTATTGTGGCTATTATGGTTGTCCGTGGAGGTGGGAACACTGAAATAGGGGTTTGACTGTGACAAGCCCCAAAACAACCCTTACATTTTTTCTTGTTCTATTGTGTGTAGGTATTTTGATCATTTGGATCTTGTAGGAGGTTGGACCGATCATAAGTTGGATTTCTACCACCCATGCTTATCATTTTGTTTATAATCAGTTTTTTCATCAAGTTAAAATATTCTTCTTGTTGTTTTGGTAGCTTAGTTGTTTTTTATTTTTTTTCATTATATCAAACTACACTTGTTAGGTTGATAGTAGGTTTTTCTAAGTTCTTAGACTATACTTTACATTCTTTTTCTATACGGATGCCAGCGCCCAACAAGGATGCTAACACATCATGTTGTCATCTGTCTTCTATGCTAGAGTCATTTGGCCGAGAGCTACCTAAGTTATAGTCTGGACTCCTAAAACTCACTCACTTGACTTCCTAAACTCTCGGGTTGACAGAAGGAAAGTGAAAAATCATTGTCCTTTTTTTCCCTTTTTTTCCCCCTCAAACATCAAACCTATTTAAAAAACCCATTACCATGAGGTAGATCAAGGTAACTGATTGTTCTAAACCCTCCTGTGACCTGGGGTCCTCAGTAATCGGTCCCCCTCCTCTACATGTATTAGGGATAAAATATTTTTTAATACTTTTAGTTTCCTTAATAATATGAGAAAATCTACTTTATTCTTCTAAACCTCTTTAATCTTCTCTTTATAATTTGAGATAAGGGAAAGCTCCTCCTCTCCCAAGTAGTTAGAATCCTCAAGAAAAATAACATTTTTAATTCTTCTTGTGACTATTAGAAGAGTCACACTTTGTCAAATCATCCCCTCATGTAATACTTTGAGCAAACACGGATGGTAAAGTTAGATGGAGGGGAGCATTGGAGTAGGCATTTTTTGAGTGGATTTAAGTTTTTTGATTAAAGGTTTAGTTGGCGATTAATTAGGGTATAAGGAACTTGGGGTTTGGAGGAAATGGTGTGGTAGACTAGCAAAATATTTAGGGATTGGTATGGAGTGATGGAGTTGACACTATGTTTTGAAATCCATAACCATGTGTTCAATTGATTATAATAAAAAGAATATAAGTCTTACATTATAAGCATGATGAAAATGTAGCAAAAGAGTCAAGTCAAAAGAGTAAAGAGATTGGATTTTTCTTTCAAGTGTGACATACCTAACAAATTACCATAAAAATTCCTCATAATGACATAAAGAGAACACTTGAGGAATCTACTATTAGCTCACTTGAGTCATTTGTCACTTCTCAAGAAAAAAATTTCCTCCTTTTTATTCTTCCTATATTTAAATATATTTACACCATTAGTAGAGAAGCCATACCTATGCAACAAGGTCCTCAAAAACATCAATTTTGACTCCTCTCATTTTATCCACTCTTGAATACCAATTTTGAAAAAATAAATCAATGTTGTAGGTTCATTCTCCTTTATTCTCTTGAAGTATCTAGTCAAACCCCATTTTGTTATGACTCTCCATGAAGTAACATTTCATTTTTCCCATTCAAATGAACTGTGATCCACCTAATTCATATCAACCTCATGATGATTAAACCTTGCACCAACATGTAGACCATAAAGGTTCTCTCCTTATTGTCAGTAAATAGTCTATAGTAAAAAAAAATATTTTGAAATGAGATTTATAGTCACTATTAAAGCTCACAAAAGGGTAGGAAGAAGTTTCTCAACCATCCATTTATATTTGTGATTATAGTTCATGCCAATCCTATCCCCGTCATGGAAGGATAGAGCTAGGGATTTCACATCCTTTAGCATGTAGGCATTCATTTTCAATCAAGTTTATGTCTTCACTAGGAAGTTGCATGCCCCCCTTCCAATTAAAAATATCCAGATTGGAGACCCCCCTGATTAACAAAGAAGTTAACAGCTACATTACCTTCCTAATAGACATGTTTAATTTTCATGAGAAGGGAGTCAAGAATTTTGATTGAGTCAACAATTAGATTAGATATGGACCATATAGGATAAAAAATTTAAGAAATTTTAATTATTTTATTTATTTAATTTATTAAAAAAAATTATTATTAAGATAAATGAATATTAATTGTAAAATATTTTTTAAAATTATTGAAGTTATAAAATAAAGGTAATTTTTTAATCTTAATATCTTATTAAATAAATAAATTGTGAGACCCACCAGTTAATACCAGATATTATGCTACTTTATTCTTTCTAGATTGACAAAGTTTGATTCTCGTATGGATTATTAAACATTATGTTATGATATAGACTAATGCTATATAATTTTATTTGTATTATAATGATTTAGACATTCGACTTCATATTTGATTTCACATTATGATGATGTGAACTTTAGATCTTGTATTTGATGTTATTGATGATTATGGATGAATGAGTAGAATTGATGAAATGATAATTGTGATATGGATATTAATTGCAACATTGGGATTTTGTTCGATTATTTGGGTTGTCTGGATTTATTATCACTCTCATGTTTTATCATGCCTTGGACCTCTTGCACAAGGCAATGGCTAGGCTTGCGCTGGATACAGGAACTGGCATTAATTTCCTTCTTTTCGTGGTTTACAAGTTACCTTTTGGCGATCATTTTCTTGTGATCATTTCCAAATTGGGGTTTTATCGCATCTTCTCTACTTTTTTCACTCACATTTTCTTTTTTCTTTTCACTGTGTTGGTTTTTTGCTATAAGCAGCCTGATGCCATGGGTGGTGACCGGGTGCGGGTCGAACCAGATAAATGTGATGAATGGAAGGTAGATGACACCATCTGGGATATATGCAGGGAGGGCAGAATTTCCCAGTTTATGGAATGCATGTCTAGCTTTGATGAGGGCCTCTCCAAGTAATTTGTCACCTCTTGGGATGCCAGAAGGGTTACTATGGGGAGAATTTCTTTTGAAGTTAACGAGGAGGTGATCACCAAGGCCACGGGTCTAGCTATGGATGAGCATAAATGGAAGAAAACTACCAAAGTTGCTGACCAAACCAGTCTCAACCTTTTCTTCAAGGGTGATGAGAAACCTATCAAGCTATGTGGGGGCTACGACCATGAGGCACTTCCGGAGCCTTGGGACAAAGTTTGCATGGTGATAATGAAGTATTTCACTCTTGAGGGGAGGTACGGTGTGTATTATTACTACCATTTTAATTTCCTCAATCACCTCAAAAATCACCACAATATCTCCATTCCATTTTTTCTCTTACATTCTCTTGAAAATTTTGTGCTTGATGTGGTTGAAGCCATGAACTCGAATAAGAATTTTACCATTCTCCACCAAGGGCTTATGTCCATACTCCTTTCCCTTTTCCCTCCTAAACCCATTACTATTGAAGAGGCTCTGGTCTCTTTGGCTTCTCCATCTGCTAGCATTATGGATACCCCTATCCCCAGTAAGAAAAAATGTATTAAAAAACCTGTCATGAAAGCCTCTCCCTAAGAGACATCCCCCATTCAGGGGCCTGTGGTGAAGAAAAAGGATAAAAAAACGTATAGCTCCCACCTTAAAAACTAAAGCCAAAGCCTCTAAGAAAACCAAATTTAGGCTTCAGCAAATTGATTCTGACATTAAGATCACCGGGGAGACTAGTACCCCTCGTAGGTCAAGTAGATTGGTCATCAAGCAAGAAAAAGACAAGAGTTTTAAGGAGGCTTCAGAATCTAAAAATGGTGATGGGAGTGAGAGCAAGAGTAAGGAGGAAAAGGATGTGGAGGAGGAGGCTCTTTCGGCTTCTACTAGTATTTTCTCCCATATTTCTGAAAGCCTTAAAAGGGGTCCCATGGGCCCTACCAATATTAGGATCAAGGAGGTCAAGTCTAGGGCCTCAAACATTGTCGAGGGAAAGGCCCCCATGGAGGAAGCTTGCAGTAAACAGGATGTTGTTTGGGAGGAGGTCGACAACCTTAAATGCAAAGTGGAAAGTTTGGAGAAAAGGTTGCAGAATGTTACTCGGTTCGTGCTGAAGATCATGCACAGGTTTTCCACCACTCTGTGTCTACTACAAAAGGACAATTCCATGGACAATGTGGAGGAAGAAGCTGTCAACAAGGAACTTCTTAAGTTCCTCACTGAAGATTGGGCTACCATAACTTTAATTAAGCCATGCAATGGGAAGAAGGATTAGGGTCGTGGGGGATTTGGTTTTTTAGCTGGTGTTGGCCTCAATAGCCATTGTCTCTTTTTAATTTTACGAAAGATAGTGTTATTGTTTTCATGTCTCCTCATAACTGGTATGACCCTTGATGGTTTGTGGTCAAGACTGCTCTAAATCATGGTTTCATGATGGACATTACTATTAGTATTAGTTTTTGTGTTATGTTTTGGAGGTGTTTTTTGATATGAACTATTTAGGGTGTTGGTTTGGTTTCTAGACCTTGTTGTTACTGTGTTGTTAGTGTTACTTTGTTGTTGATGACCTGTGGGACCTTGTACTAAAAGGAAAATACCCTACTTTTGATGCTTTTTATATCAAAAACATTGGGATGAGAGTAAATTATTGAGTTTAAAGGAAATTTATGAAATTATGAATTATTGTTACTATATGAAAATGGAATAAATGCTCTTAGGTGAATGAAATAATGATGAATCTATGACACTGATCTAATTGTGGATTGGTATTCTTATGTGATTTAAAATGTGATGGAAATTGTATGACATGAATATGTATATATGTTTTTATTTATTTTAATTATTGGACATATTAATGTGCAAAATTGAGTGTACAGGTACAAATTTCATGGCCAATGGAATTGGAGGTCTTTAAGGAACCCAATGTGATAAACCCTGTGTGAAAGCCAATTGTAGTCCATTTAGAAGGGACTATAGTCTTGATATGATTTAATTTTTGTAAAGTGGTTTGAGATGTGAATGTTATTTTTATTATAAATTTTTCTTTTAAATATTTAAGTTGTATTTTATAAGAAAGATCATATTTAAGAGTATTTTGGGATTTTTATTTTATTTTTTAAATCTTACATAGAAAATTATTTACAAGGCACGCAATTTGAGGGGCCATGGCCCTATGGATGGTTGCATCCCTGTGGTGAGCACAACCCTCCACACACTACCGCCACATGAAGGGGTTTCTCCTCATTCCTTTGCAAACGTAATTTCAAGCATTGAAATATTTAACCCAATAGAACTACAATTTTTAAACCAGAGAAAGAAAGAAAAAAAAATAGCTAGAATATTAAATCTGTTCGCTACTGCTATCCATGGTGACAGGAACAAACAAGTGCTCTGCGGGAGATGGAGTCCCTGCCATGAGCAGGGCTGTTTGCATGCAAAAGAACAGAATTACAGTTTAAAAATCAGAAGAATCTTCAACCATAGAAACTAAGTTGACAAGTTAAAAAGGAAAAATCTTCAGAGAACTAGACCATGTTTTGCCATCAGCACTTCTTTAAGTAAAAGATAATAAATCTTCAAAATAAATTCATATTATTACTCTGATGAAAAAGAGCAAAATGTTGGGATTTTAAAACAAGTCAAAGTTTGACAGCAAATAAACTGTTTACTCAATGGTTTAATAATGAGAATGCAATCAAACCACAAAAACAATTCAGGAATTTGTGAATCCTGATGATTATAGTTTGTCATGATGACATCCTGGAAGTGCATCCACTATATGCAATTTAAGTCACAAAAATTAGAAGGTAATAAAGCAACATGCTTGCATCAACATCATATAATTGGAAGTCTGATGCCAATGGATCATTAACTATGATAGAAGATACATTTCAAGACAAATGTTTGAAGGACGTAACTGAGAAACATTCAGAGTTCATAAGCTACCAAGCAATGGCTAGCAAGAAGCATGGAGGAGAATATGTGCAAAGCATTTGCTTAGATCAAGCAATGTTCAAATTTCCATAAGCTATAATATATAAATCAATGTTGTTTTTGTTTTCAATGGCAATACTTTTGTCTCACCCAAATGCTGAAAAGTTTATTCAGAAAAACTGCAGATGCATTTATCCTTGTATCGTTTCAGTACCAAAATTGAGTGCTTTTAGCATTGAAATTGCCTAAACCACAAAAGCGATGAAACTGTCCCCTTTTCCTGTGCAGATTGATTTTTCAAAAACCCAATTTAGGGTTCCATTAGAGCTTAAAAACCATCTCTGAACTATGCAGATTGGTGGTTACTTTGTCCTCCAGCATCTCTGAAACAAAATAGATTCTTTAGCAAGAGAGAGGAAGACAACATTTTGTAAAAGTCAAGTAATTAGTTTGTTCAGAATAAATAAGTACCTGTGTTAATTTGCAAATCTCTTCTTAGTTGGGTGGAAGTCCGATAGCATTGTCTTGTTTGACAATTTCTATAATGCAGTTGTCCATGGCAAGTGTAAATGTTCCTTCTAATTGGAATTTGCGTAGCATGAACATCACCGTGGACATGTCTCTTTTGTAATTTAGATAAGGTATTGCAGCAAGTTGAGGGAAATTTTGTTCTAGCAATTCTTTCTGTAGGTAACAGTCTAGATCTCCATTCGTTGTGTGTATTGTGCATTCAAGGAATTTCCTATATTGGAATTTTGTTGTTGTCACACATGTTGCACACTGGACAACGTTATTGTCTGTTGTTTCAGTAAGAAAAACTCTTTATTCACAAGTCACGCATACCGGCTGGTATGGTGGCAGGTGGACATTCTTTGGTTTCAAGGTGCCAACTACCTGGAATGGCAATGCAGATTTCATTAGAAGGCATAGCAATGTCTGGATGGAACAAAAGTAATGGAGAAGTATAAAATATAAGTGAACAAAAGTAATGGAGAAGTATAAAATATAAGTGTCTAGTAATAATAGTTGTTCACTGTTGAGATCTCTAGGCTAAGAAAAGTTAGATCAGTAAGGTACAAAGTTTCTCTAGGAACTAGTATAGATTGCATTGTGTCTAAAATAATCTAAATCTTTTGAAGATAAGTGTACAATATTGTGAGGCTAGATACCTATGTGCTGGTAGAAACCAATTTCCCCAGGAAAGCTTTAGTACATAGGTCATTTAGCTTGTCAATGAATGTGGACTGTGTTGTTTGCATGAGTGTTGAGCCTATGTGTCCGCTGCAAACAATGTTTTTGAACAGTACCAGTGGCTTTGTTGTTGATGCCAATAACATTCACACTTTTGCATAGGGTGTTGTAAAGCTGCTAGGTACTATAATCTGTAAAGTGAACAATTTAGTTAGTTGTCATGGCCAACAATATGCATGATGAAAAGGATTTAGGGTGAGGTTTAAGATTATTGCATAATATCTTACAGTAGCTAAGTCGTTGTGCATGTCTCCATCTCTGATGTGTAGTTCATGTTGCGTCGGCATTTGATAGTGAGCAGTAACAATAGCAGCAACTGATCCAATAGGATAGCTATCTTTTGATTTAATCAGCTCTGAGATGGTTGTGTCAGGTATTAGTCGACGCTCTTTGCAGACTTTAGGAATGGTTTGCATGGTGGTTTTACTAGTGAACTGGAGACAGTAATCAGCATCTCCTCTGTCATATTTTGATTTTTTTTTAATCACAAAGTTTGTGATTTGAATACTTGTATCGGGCGATAGATTTGGCAAGAATATGTCAATCAATCTGTTGTTAATGTTTTTTGTTATTGTCATTTGGCCATAGCTATCGACCAAGTCAAGATGTAGAATTGGTACTTTTGGCTGGGTTGGAGGGTTATTGGTAGCAGCAGGGCCATAGATGACCAAGACATCACCTTTTAAGGCTACAGCCGATTGTTTTGTACAAATATCAAGTATGCTTGATGGTTGAACGGGTTCTGTCTTCATCCTATAAATTGCAATAGCAGCAATCATAGAAATAGAATAAGCAATTGACACTGGTAAAAATGAAGTTACATATGGCATGAATGTTTTTAAATACTTGCCTCTTTTGTTGTTGGCTCTAACATGAACGAGCAGCATCATTTCGAGGGGTGGCTATATGGCTGTGACCTTGTTCTTGAATCTCGTTTGGGCAAGCAGCGTCACTGGCAGAGGTGTCTACATCATTGATGGACAAGTGTTAGCAGGAGTTGCTAGTGAGGATTAATGTGAAATGCATAATTCTAAGACAGGGCAAAAGTATATTAAGAATGTGAGTACATATTTTCATCCATCTTTCGCTTGTTCGATGGCAGGTTTTCTGGCACCATTGAATGATCCATGTTATGGTGTCTAGCAAACGGGATTGTTGTTTTCCAAATGCTCGTACAGGGCATGCAATAGCAGATCTATGCCAATGAATGGAACAAAACAAATTGAATGAAAAACATTGGTAGCAAGTAAACTAGTTTTCAAGCTTGTTGGTGTCAAGCGTAAGACATTTACCAGTTTGAAGAGGGTCTTGTTGCCGTAGTCTTGAGTCTATATAGCCAATGCAAAAGAGAGAGCTGTAACATAGAGGCAGAAGCCAATGCAAATTATTAGAACACTTAAAGGAGCTTATCACTTAGAAAATAAATGAAAAATAGGTATATTGAAAGTTGAATTCATCTATATGTCCTTCTATAGTTTTAAAATGTAGATTGGACTGACATTTTATGTATAGACATCTGGCAGTTGTTTTACTTTCATTTTGAATAACAATATTGAAAATAACTGCCAGATGTCTATACATTTACAACTGCCAGATACTATTATACTATTATACTATGAGGTATCAGATGTCTAGCCCAACCCCTTTATTCAATATTGTCCTAGGGTCTAAGCACATGAATTTTCAAACTTGTTAAACTGAGGTTTATGTTATGTGAATCTGATTGGAGTAGCAACACAGTTTTCTTGTCAATAGTGCAAGCCTTGATGAAATTAAAAAATCTGCATTTATAGAACCATTTAAATGTGGAATATCAAAATCAAACATATTGTGTAAACTTGTGTCAAAATTCTGTATCAGAGTAGAAGAATATTCAAATTTTGAATAGACTTGGATAAAAGAGAAAAGCTGATTTTTGATGCTCATATAATTGTTGTTGAGTGCCCAATTTAAAGTAGAAAAATAGATTTTGTTATTTGCAGGTTTAAACAGAAATCATTAAGAGTCACATGGCCTATGCTTTCTCAAAGCAGGCTTCTCAAGAAGTGGATAGATTTTGGCAAAAGAAAGCAGAGCTCAAAAGCTATGCCAGGTTTTGTTTGATACTGAATTATCTCCTACTGTTTAACCTTTTAGCGTAATCAAACAACATATACAGAGAATTAATCTAAGTACAAAAGCATTTTTTCAATGAAGAAAGTGTTGCCGGTGCAGGAGAAACATGAAGCTATTTAGAAATTGATGGAAGGGGCCACAAAATTTTGAGAAGATGAGTTTCCATATCAATATTAAAAATATGGTATCAAATCTCGCAATGATTAAGCATTTGGAAAATTAATAAGTTACATAATATTCAAACATTCATCACTAACAGTGTGTCTCTCCTCCAAGGAAGGAGAGGTAGGCAGTGTTAAACAACATATGTGCAGTCAACCGCCATCAATAACGTATGATATTCATGTATTTAATGTGAGACTATTTAGTAAGTATCATCAACAAAACGAAAGTTCAAACTAACCTAAGGCAGATAACTGTGGATGTCTTTCTGCAGTAATGGCAAAATGTTCAACAACAAAAAAACTATCTCGGCGACTCTGCAACTGCCCTCATGTGCATGAATGCAAAACATAAAAGAAAGCAGAGACATTTAGCATCTGCATTACTATTTGTCCACATCGAAGCAAGAGAATTTGGTTAAAACAGAATTTCCTAATTAGGCTGAGTTCAAAAGAACCATTTCCATACTGGGCAAACCTTATGTATCCTTGAACATTCACAAGTAACATGCAAAAACTTGTTTGATATGTTTATTAAAGGTGATTCTGTGAGATGATTTTGATAGTCATTTCTGTTGAGTCCTATCTAAATCATTAATTGTATTGATAGACCATAACTAATTGGGGAAGCATAAGTCAGGATAGTCAATTGTGAATTACATCATATCAAATTAAATGCATAGTATAATAGCATTTCAAAATTGGAATGAATTAGGCTAGGTTACTACCTATAACCATAGCACTTGGATCATTGCTAGAATACATAATTAACCACAAAAAAAACTTACACAGTTCATGGGATATATGGCTGAGTTTCTAATCCTAAGAATCCACTGCATTGTTTCAATTCCCCAACTATGTTTCTTGATCGTATCTATCATAATCATCATTAATTGAAGAGGCAATATTTCTATATGCTCACCACATTCAGGATGGTCTAATCTTCTTGTACACTTGAGAATAGCTATTCGTGCATCAGCTTTAATTTGCATTGGTCTTCAATCTTCAGAGTATCGAAATAAAATTACAAATTACAAATGCAAAGTGAGAACTGTTCTTTATCAATTGTACCATTCTTGGTATTCTGGAATCAATTTTGTAAAAGGGGCACACTTTGTTTGACAAAATTGAGCATGTTTTGACTATAGCTGGAAATGAAGAGATATTGCAAAGTGGTCTGTCCAATATGTATCTAGTATAGTGAAGTTGACAACACCACTTTCGATGTTGCGTATCCAAAAGTGGTCCAATAGACTGCCTGCATGTGTCGTTGGCTTGTCAACAAGTAGTGACAGCTTGTGTTGTTGCATAAATTCAAGGAGGAGTGCTTGTGTCTTTGTGGATTGTAGCATGTCAATGTTAAAGTCCCCAGCAACAATCAATTTGGAGGTTGGTGGCAATGAGCTGAGAATGTTTTCTATTAGGCTGAATAAATCATGAATGTGTGTGTTTGGTGTCAAGTACAAATTTGTGATACGTAGAGTGGTGCCTAGATGCAACAGGTCAATGGTTATTGATTCTATATAATTTGTTGCAAATGTCTGGATAGTTTGGATTGAAATTGTTTTCTTGCAACATGTTAGTAGACCATGAATACTGAATGCAGTATAGCAGTTACATGTTTCGTTAAGGAAATTGACATGGTCGAGGACATCGTCTCTTGTTTCCTGGAAACAAAGAACAGATGCTTCCAGCAAGTCATAGTCATGGGCTATTTCTTGGGCATGCAATGCAAAGCTACGTGTATTCAAAGAACATAGGCTGAAGTGGCTTGAACAAATAGGTGCAAGATTGTGTTGTAGTTTCCATTCTGCCAACGTCGTGAGGCGTTGCATCTCATTATTTACTTTTTCTGAAACCTTGAAATTTTGTTCCTGCAATTTATGTATGAGGTACAATGACTCGATGTTCCTTACACGTGATAAAGCAGTGTAAACAAGACCATGTTGGTACACTTTAGAGGGATCAAAAGCCAGTGTGTCCATTGTGAGACCTTGTGCTCTATGAATAGTTCGTGCACAGGAAAGCTGCAAAGGGAATTGTGCTCTTGTGACTATTTTCATAGTTGTTCTAACTTTTCTATTGATTCTTGTTATGGGTGTCCATGAAGGAAAAATACAATTTGTGTATAGATGTTGCATTCTTTGACGACGGGATTTTCCAACAGCAGGGTCATTGAATTGAATCCACACAATGTCTTGTTGGTCAGTTGTATATGTTTTAAAAATGCCATCTGCACCATTGACAAGGCCATCTTGTGTGTCAAGGTTACCAGCTATCAATTCAACTAAAATGTCTTGTTTGAGAAAAATTGTTGCAGGCAAGAATGACTTGTCCAAGTGAAATTGGATGCTATCAATGGTTGTATCTTGTTTGTCCACTGCTTCTAGAACGAAGAGCTTTGTGGGTAAGTAGTCTAGCATTTTTCTATTGTGCTCATCAATTGCAGAATTTCTGTGAAACAAGTATGGAAATCGTGGATCATTGGGGGGTGTCTTGTAGCACATTGCATTCAAGTAGCTGATGTCTTCACTAGTTTGCTAAGAAGTTCTAGCCCGATTAAGTACATAAATGAAATGTTGATTTGATTGTCTAATCACGCTGCGTAATTCAAAGCATTTGACATTGTCAACCCAAAACGTGTATGGCATTTTCTCTTTGTCTATTGTTGGTTCCTCGAATATCCAAGTATCGCATATAGGTTGTGCTTGGTAGAAGTCTCCACAGAATATGATGTCTATATTGCCAAAAGGTTTTGTTGGTGTATGTTTGATTTGACGAAGTCTTCTATCAATGTTGTGAAGCATTTTCGAGCCAATCAAAGAGACTTCATCAATTAGAAGAATTTGCAACTGCTCAAACTTTTTGCTTAACGTGTCAGCTGTGTTTGAATCTAGCAGTAACATCTTTGAAGAATTGCATGGTAGATGAAAGATTGAATGTGCAGTGGTGCCACCTGCGTTAAATGATGCTTTCCCTGTTGAAGCAACAACAATGCCTTTTGGTTTGAGGGGGTCACTATCCAGCTGTTTATCGTAGAATCAGATCATTGCCTCGAAAATGGCTTTACCTGTGAACGTTTTTCCAGTGCCTACTCCACCTGTCAAGAACAAGTAGAAAGGTTTATTGGGCACTAGTCTTTTTGCCATTAGTACATCCTTTAGTACTGATTGTTGTTCTTTGTTCAATTGTCTTCGTAAATTGAAGTATTCCTTGTTGCTTAGGAGCAATGGGTGTGCTATCTCTAAAAACATTTTCTTAGAGATTGAGTTTGTGACCTTTCTACTTTTCATATGGTTTAGGTCGCTCATGATGTCGTATTTTTCTATGCCATTTTCCAATTTGCCTTTTTCAATTTCATTTGCAAGGTCAATTGTTGGGTGCATATCATTGTCAACTGTCGTAGCAGCTTCATCAATGTCACCCCATGTAGGAGCAATTTGTGCAATGAACAATTTTTTGATTGCTGCAATTTGTGATTTTTTAGCATTGAACACTACACTCCATGTTTCATATCCAGCAAGCAAGGTTTGCTCACTTGTTCTAAAAGGCACATATAACATGAGTTTCTCTCTGCAATAATTCTCAGGGTCAATGTGTGGATTATATCTTACATAGCGAATGATCTGCGGAGTTGCTCTCTTTTGGAGCCTTGTTGAGCTCCCTAAATAAAAGGCAACGTATTCAACTAGTGACAAGTTGTCAAGAGCTTCTGGCCACTGTGTGTATTTTTCTATTACAGATGAACACATGATATTTTCAGAATCATCTGGCTCCTTTGCTAATAGTTTTGGGCTTTTTAACATGAATACTCTATTTTCTAGTGGTGCAGTATTGATGAAAACCGTTTTCCTTGAGCATCTACGCAATGGCAATGAGAGAACAATATGAGCAGCTTGACGGCTGGACATTTGTTGGTAGTTTAGCAATGCATTGCCAAGTTTCAGTATGAACTATATTTTTCCATCATAAGCATGAGTGCACTATTGCCACAATTGCCGAAATGCAAGAGACAATGTTCTGTCTTGTTTTGTCATATATGAACTACAGTAAGATGCAGCAGCATATGCATCTAAAATAAACTGTGTGTCTGTATTTGCATACCAAAGGCTTGGTACTTTTTTTGCAAAGGAATTTATCCAAATATCAGCTGGTTCTCTTTTTAGCATGACTATTTTGCGTGTCAATGTTGATCGGAGCATTGCAATGTAATCAATTTCATTCATTTCCAATTCGTCCAAGAAATTTTGAAATGAAACCTCTTTTGTGTAGTGTTTGTTTTCCAAGCGCTTGAAAAATATTCTTGCTTTGTCCTTAATTGCAGGATGGGGCATGGGCAATGGCTCTAAAATTGTTGTTTTGTTCATGGGAGGTAACGGAAAACTAAATCTGCAGCTTGAGTGTCTGTATTTTCTGCAGGTCTTTGTATGATGGTGTGTTTGCATTTTGACGAGATTTGTATCAAGCAGTGATGAGTTGCACGAAATGTACTTGTCAACAAAGCTTTCTATTTCAGAATTTAGGCAATTTCCATACACAGGTGCATTTTTTATCCATAGCAAGAAATGAACTTGTTCATTGCCTCGGTTTTGGAATTCTGTCACAAAAGAGTAGTCCATGACTTGGCCAAAGAGCTCATGGTTTTTTAGCATCATTTTTCGAAATGCATTGATTCTATGATTAAAATACCGACTACAAATTACTAGGTTCTTTCTGATTTCAAAGTCCAGATCCCTATCCTCTATACTTTCATTGGAGTTGGTTTGTTGCTGAATGGATATTTGTTGTAGAGCTTTGCACAATGGTTCCCATAAGTGCTCAGCACTTGTCAATGTTACAAAAAATGTTGGAGGTCCCAATTGTCTTATCATTGCAAATATGTTTTTTTGGTGTTTTCTAGGTAGTCTGGTGAGGTGCGGATGCTTTTTAATGTTTTGTAACCTAATGGAGATCTTAATATTTTCTCTAGGGTAGCTGGATTGCGGACATCCTTTGCAACTAACTTTATATCCTTTAATTCAGTTTTTCTTATGCAAATCCATGCCAGTGAAGATACTTGGCGAATAATTATCTTGATGGCTTTGAAGAAAATATTTGTTATGTGTCTTGCAAAGTCATTGTCTTTATGCATAAGCTCCCATTTTGCTATCTTTTGGTATGTTAAGCTTTTAGTCATGTCAGTTGGCCGAGCTGAACCATAGAACAAAGTTGGGAAGTTCATTTCCTCTGCGTATGTGTCTTGGAAAATGCCAAGAGGTTTAAACCCTTCAGATGGTGCAATTTCAATGATGGTTGTGTCAAGGTCTTTGATTGAATGTGCATCATTGAACCAATGTATAACTGATTCAAAAATGGGTTCATGATCATCTTCAGACATGTCATTGTCCATACTTGGTTCTGTTTCAGTATCTATATGCAATTTTGCTGTTCTCTTTGCCAATTGCTCTTCCCAGTCTTTATTTATGGAGATGTTTTGTTCTTTGTACAATGGTGTTCTTGATAGTGTCATTAAAGCATTCATCACAAGAGCAGGTCTAATATTTCCTTGTGCATATGCATTGTCATATTGTAGCTTTCGTTTTAGTCTAACTGCGACTGTTGTATTTTCATCTAGTTGCCTAGGCAATGCTTGTTGCACTTTATCAAAATCCATTGGAACATTGATGATTGTCCCAAGAAATCCATATTGTGCTCACTTATATCCTAGTTGCCTGATCTGTGCAAAAGCAATGCGCAAAGACACAAGTCTTTCTTCAAGGGAGGTCAGTGACTGAACAACATCTATTGTTGCATTGCGTCTTATGCTCCAAGGTGTAGCAAAACAAGGAACCTTTGCATTTAAAATAGCCTTTGTGCATTGTTTACAAATAGATTGGCCAACTGCCAATGTTTTTTCATTAGTTGGAATAGGAAGCAAAGAGAAAGCTTGAGCAAGTGCATGATCAACCTTGCACATATTTTGCTGAAAGTGAAGCATATCGCAAAGGCAACATGGTTGTGTAGGTGTGTCATTTATGCTTTGCAAGTATCTGTCAATGGATTTTTCTATTGTGTTCGGTTTTGTAAATTTCCATTTATTTTTTGTTTGTCAATCACTAGCGATTGTGTTCTGGACTATAGAAGATGCAAACGATCTACATTTCATATTTGGCATGTGAAAAGTATGATGTTTACCTGCTATGCGCATCTGTCTTTTAAGAGAATGTAATGATTGTTGATCTGGAAGGTCTGTACTTGTGGTGCATACCTGATTTCGATTTCACATATGCAAAAGACATTGCACTTGTGGGCGTTGCATTTGCTTTTTCATAGAATCTAATGATTGTTGATGGATTGGATTTGGACTACTATTGGAGGACTATTTTTTACTTGTGATGTTGCTACTACGTGGAATAGAAGTGGAACTTGTTGTCTGTGCAATGCTTCTGTGTGCTATGTTTCGATTACGCATTTTAGCTTTAAGAGAGTGCAATGTCTCATGTGATGTTGATTTTTTCTTTGTGTTTGGTGTAGATGGCTTCGGTTGCAGGCATTTGCTTACATCATTTAGTGAATGTGTTGCTGCAGGTTTCTATTTTGTTTTTTAAAAATGCGGTGGCTGTCCATGGCCAAGATGCTGCCCAAGCCTGCATTTGTTGTTTGTTGTTTCAATATGGGTAGTTGCAATGTTTGAGTGGCAGGCCTCTATTGAAGAAATGTTTGCTTTCATACAATTCATTCTCTGGTTGTGTATCAATTCTTTGCTTGTATTTGTTGTACAATTACCAAGTTCTGAAGATCTATATATTTGGTTTGCAGCTTCTTTGAATGTTGTTTGGTCATTTTGCATGCCCATTTGTTGTTGACCTATGCCATGTATTGTTGCTTTCAAACATCATAAAGAGTTACAAACATGTAGGTTTGAGATGGGCAAAGTTTGTGTTCTTTTATGATCTAGACTTGCTGAAATGTAACTAGTTGTACTGTCTCTTGTAATATTGTACGTGGAAGTGGGGTGCGATGCAGTGCAAGCATCTGATTGGACACTGCACAATGCTTTTGAAACAGCTAGGTTCCCTTCAAATGTAGGACTAGATGCAATTTTGAAGTCATTTGCCATATATTGAACAGCAACGGAACTGTTAATATGCATGTGATGAGTCAATTGTTGTTTTTGCTGAAGCAATTCGTAATGATGATGATTTGAGCTGTCTACAAAGCAAATCAGATTAAAGCTCTTCTTTGGCTCTTTGCTATTTCTGTATGTTTTTGAACCAGGTGATAGAGATGCTTGCCATACATGTATTGTTGCATGGAATATGTGCGAGAGCCATAATATGCAAAATTCAGTCCCCTCAAGGCCACTTTGTACATATGGTATTCCAATGTTGGAAACTAATGATTGCAATCGCAATAGAGGATTGTTGTTTGCTATGGTATGCTGACCAGATGAGCCAAAGCATGCCAACGCATACTTGTTCTTGACTTCCAATGCATTTGCTAATGATTGGGCCATGAATATTCGCAAAGCAATTGGGTCAAAGTGTTCATCAACCAGGAAAGCTATGGCTGCAAACATGCTTTCGCCACATGTAGCAGAAAATGTTGCAGGCCTACAGAGGCCAAGTGTATCAAATGCATTTGCAATTGTTGTCCAAGTGCTCTCGAAACTACAATATGTGTTTTCCAAGTGTCGCTGAATGTTTTGAATGCAATTGTACGTGTTTACTCGTGAAAACACAGGTTCAAAGTGTCCAGCAGCAGCATTTGTATCGTGGAAAAGAATTGATATCATAGGATTGCATCCATCCTTGTTGAAATGCAAGTACCTTCTTTTGAACCTTGCAGACCAAATGCATATTGGTATGTCCAACCAATGTGCTAGCCATTTTAAACAGAATGTGTCACCCCAAAGCCCAGTTTCACCATTGTTATTATGCTCTGTGGCTGAAAGCCTCATTCTATGTAGGTATGTGTTTTTGTCTTCTACACCATGCAATTGCCTAAGGAATGTTGGATGCAAGTCATTTTCGTAGGAACTTGAAGCTGTCATGCAGGCATTGCGAAGACGATGTAGAAAATGGTCAACAAGACCATTGCGTAGCTAATTTGGAGAATAGCGAGAGTGAAGCAAAACATGTATCGTGTCAAATAGGAAATCACCTACTTTGTAGTTGAATGAATCGATTCGGAAACAATGTGCATTGTGGAGAGCTTCATCAATTGATGTAAATTGTGGTTCAGTATTTGGTGTGTAGGTCTCCACATCAATTGGCTATAGGGGAAGTTTTTGTTTTTTGGGTGGATTGTTTATGACCATATTGCCCAAATAGGGGTTTTTTTTTGGCTAGAAGGCAGCCTGTATTGTGACTATTCAGTAGTGCAATAACTATTCAACAAAAAAGACAGGTTGTATTGTGACTATTCAGCAGTATAATGACTATTTAGCAATATGCGAAACTTGCACTGTAGAATGCAATTGAATATAATTTTTCTTTTCTTTGCAAGTATGTGAAGCAGAAATAAGTTCAGTATTCTACTACACACCTTTGTCACCAAGTCTGCAAGGGGGGTGTAACAATATCCTTGTATGTTATAGGAGATGTAGTGTACGCCCTAGAAAACAAAATCAAGAGTTAATTGTCAATGCATATGAGTAAAACAGAACCTGTATTGAAGTTGTCTAGGAATAAAATGCATATTTATAAAAGGCCACAATACAGTAGTCATGATCATTAATTACTCACGTCAATGAGAATAGTGATGTGGAAGCTGTTAGATTATGACTTAATGCAGAATACCAACGCACCCCAGGTCCTGTAGAACAAAAGCAACATTTTATTATCAGTGCATTTGAGCATACATCTGGCAAAAGGAATAGAATAACTTAATAATGACCAATAAATGGAAGGGAGGAACTAATAGTTAGGAAAATGTATAAAAGGCAAAGTCTGGGGGTGGAAGAGTATTTGCAATTCTCTTCACTTTTTTTGTGAGAAGGATGCAACGAGCATTTTTTGGTCAATATGATGGGTATTTACATAATTCTTGCATCCAAATAGTTGCTTAGAAACTGAGCATAATTCTGCTAGGTATAAGTGCAGAATCCATGTTATACAAGACCCAGTCGGAAAAAATTTAGCCCATATATATATATATAGGTCTATCATTAATTGCATATGTCGTAATATACAAGAATTATAGGTAGAGTTGCTCAATCCATATGCCCAATATGGAACAATTGTAAAGGAATAGTATACGGTAACCACAAATGTAAATTGTAAGTAGGTGTTGCATAGTCTTTGTGTCGTTGCTCATTGCAATTGAACTTGCAACATGATAGGAAGTTTAAGATTAGTGACTAATCAACAAACAATCTCTTTCCATTGTGCATGTACTATACAATCCTAAGAAAAGCATTAAGTTGGAATTGTTACTGCTTACAGTATTTGCATCTATGTACAATTATATATACTGCAAAAGAATACATGGTCTAACATAGCAAATGCAAAAGGGGTCTAAAGATTGATGCCAATAGCTTGAATCCTTCATGCTTGACACCAACTTTAGATGTGTTGATCCAAAGCTTCAAAAATCTATTTGGAAACAGCAACAAGTGCCTGTCAGAAGAACAAGTACGTGTAACAATTTAAGCATGTACAAAATCCAAATTTTACATTGGAAAAAGCTAAAAAGAGAAGAAAACTTCCCGGTGAATATATCAATTGTCGTATTAATTTGCATGAAAACAAAGGCCATATGGGAAACAACAAACAACATAGGTAAATTGAAATTTTCAAATGTACTTTTGTATGTTGGTACAGGAAAATGCTCCAAAGCGAGAGAGGAAAATTTGTGTACCATTGTCAAATATGTCTATAGCCCTTTGCACAGTGAAGCTGGTCTGTTCTTCATCTATGTCCATAAAAGTTTTTTGATTTCTGCATGGTCTTTTTTAATAGGATAACAATACAAAAAACATTGAAATTTTATCTTGATAAAATACAAAATATAAACCATAGTTGGAAATGGAACTTACAGAAATATGAATAGAAATGAATGTGGGGGGGCCCGCCTCCCACTCCCCCCAAGTCACCACTCTCCCCTCCACTCACCACTCTCCCTCCCCATTCACCACTGTTTAAGTGGCAGTGGTTTCAAGCCAAGGGGAATCCATGTGAGCCATTAGATATGGCATAGGGACTTCTAGGTGTAGCATGTGCAAAATGAATTAAATGCGTAAGCAATATTTCAAATGTTGACTTTCAATGTGATCAATTAAGTAAAGAGCAAATTTATTTGTGTGCTCGGAACCAAGCGCAGGATATAATGCGGTGCTAATCCAAAGTTCTGCTTCACCTTTTATTTTGCTGGGAAGAAAATGTTGGTTTAACTTTACAGTGTGCATAGAAAATAAGGAAATGAAACTTAGAAAACAAAGAAACAAGGTCAAAAATTCAACTCTGAGAACTGAAATGAATCTACTAACATTAATGTCACGTTTCATAGAAATAAATAAGTGGTCAAAATACAATTTTTTTGCAATGAGGACAGTGCAAATAATCTGATCACTGTCAAATAAGATCATATACGCTGAAAAAATGCATAGTTAAAAAATAGGATTATGACAATTTCTTAGCCTCAAAGACTATGCAATCACATTTTTTATGGAGCTAAATCGTAGGTTTGCTATAACATCAAACACAAATGCACAATGCAGTAGATGGTCACTGGTAAGGTGACAATTCTGGATAGAAATGTAGTTGGATTGGAAAAGAGAAGGGGCACGTTAAATCCATTCCCTTACATGTTGCAACAACGTGCTTTCCTCAAATTCAAACCCACTGTGCCACGTGTATCTCACCTTGACAGTGGTGAGCAATGGAGTTGTGATATCCTTCTGAGTTTACTATGTTGAGGTGGCAGATCTTGTCACTGCCAGTTAAATTCCTGAACAACTGCCAGGTAACCACCAATCTGCATAGTTGAGAGATGGTTTTTCATGCATACAAGTTTGAATGGGTGTTGGTGGTTGTATAATTTTGAAGCGCATCAATGTTTCGAATTTCCACACAGTTGAGATGTTAACGTCTTATTTTCTAACACCCTAATATCAAGTTTGAATGACAAATCAAACCAGGCATCCCAGATATTTCTTATGTCCTTTGTTTCTCTCTAAGTAGATTGGTAAAAAGTAATGAGATGGATCAGACACATATCCCTTTCATAGAACAATTGCTCATCTGCAGATTCTAGTAGTTTAAATTTTTGCACAACTTAAATAAAATCTTGTTGCCAAACTATCATGTCTAAGCATTTAAATGGTATGTTGGAAATTAAATACTGTCCAATAAGAATTCAACTTCTGCTATGCTCAATTTGTAATTGTGTATGCTACTAATGTTGACTAGGATTATCTTCACATGCATTGGCAGAGAAGACCAAGGTCAGAAGGATAGTGTTTATTTTTTTGTCTAGAATTTTTCTTTTTCTCTCTTGATTACAATAATGTTTTCATTTTGCTTTGATTGATAAGTAATGATCTTTCCGTCAATGATTTAGAAGAATTATGAAATGGGAAAATCAGGGCTGAAGAAGCCTAATGGAAATCAGACTAGTCAAAAGTGTTCTCGAAGAAATAAAAAATACAAACTTTGACTTAACACAATTTCATATTAACATAAGGAAATTATATTAATTGTTTGTGTATCAATTCATTGCTTGTATTTGTTGTACAATTACCAGGTTCTGAAGATCTGTATATTTGGTTTGGAGCATCTTTGAATGTTGTTTGCTCATTTCGCATGCCCATTCGTTGTTGACCTATACCACGTATTGCTACTTTCAAACATCGTAAAGAGTTACGAACATGTAGGTTTGAGATGGGCAAAGTTGATGTTCTTTTATGATCTAGACTTGCTGAAATGTAACTAGTTGTATTGTCTCTTGCAATATTGTATGTGGAAGTGGAGTGCGATGCAGTGCAAGCATCTGATTGACAACTACACAATGCTTTTGGAACTATTAGGTTGCCTTCAAATGTAGGACTAGATGCAATTTTGAAGTCATTTGTCATATATTGAACAGCAACGGAACTGTTAATATGCATGTGATGAGTCAATTATTGTTTTTGCTGAAGTGGTTCGTAATAATGATGATTTGAGTTGTCTACAAAGCAAATCAGATTAAAGCTCTTCATTAGCTCTTTGCTATTTCTGTATGTTTTTGAACCAGGCGATGGAGATGCTTGCCATACATGTATTGTTGCGTGGAATATGTGCGAGAGCCATAATATGCAAAATTCAATCCCCTCAAGGCCACTTTGTACATATGGTATTCCAATGTTGGAAACTAATGATTGAAATCACAATAGACGATTGTTGTTTGCTATTGTATGCTGACGAGAAGAGCTAAAGCATGCCAACGCATACTTGTTCTCAACTGCCAACGCATTTGCTAATGACTGGGCCATGAATAATTGCAAAGCAATTGGATCAAAGTGTTCATCAACTAGGAAAGCTATGGCCGCAAACATGCTTTTGCCACATGTAGCGGAAAATGTTGCAGGCCTACAAAGGCCAAGTGTATCAAATGCATTTGCAATTGTGGTCCAAGTGCTCTTGAAACTGCAATATGTGTTTGCCAAGTGTCGTTTGCCAAGTTTCGCTGAACATTTTGAATGCAATTGTACGTGTTTAGTCGTGAAAACACAGGTTCAAAGTGTCCAGCAACAGGATCTGTATCATGGAAAAGAATTGATATCATAGGATTGCATCCGTCCTTGTTGAAATGCAAGTACCTTCTTTTGAACCTTGCAGACCAAATGCATATTGGTATGTCCAACCAATGTGCTAGCCATTTTAAACAAAATGTGTCACCCCAAAGCCCAGTTTCACCATTGCTATTATGCTCTGTGGCTGAAAGCCTCATTCTATGCAGGTATGTGTTTTTGTCTTCTACACCATGCAATTGCCTAAGGAATGTTGGATGCAAGTCATTTTCGTAGGAACTTGAAGCTATGGTGCAGTCATTGCGAAGGCGATGTAGAAAATGGTCAACAAGACCATTGCATAGCTGATTTGGAGAATAGCGAGAGTGAAGCAAACATGTATCATGTCAAATAGGCAATCACCTACTTTGTAGTTGAATGTATCGATTCAGAAAAAATGTGCATCGTGGAGAGCTTCATCAATTGATGTAAAATGTGGTTCAGTATTCGGTGTGTAGGTCTCCACATCAATTGGCTGTAGGGGGAGTTCTTGTTTTTTGGGTGGATTGTTTATGACCATATTGCCCAAACAAGGTTTTTTTTTTGCTAGAAGGCAGCTTGTATTGTGACTATTTAGCAGTGCAATGTCTATTCATCAAAAAAATAGATTGTATTGTGACTATTTAGTAGTACAATGACTATTAAGCAATATGCGAAACTTGCACTGTTGAATGCAATTGAATATAATTTTTCTTTTCTTTGCAAGCAAGTGAAGTAGAAATAAGTTTAGTATTCTACTACACACCTTCGTCACCAAGTCTACAGGGGGTGTAACAATATCCTTGTATGTTATAGCAGATGTAGTGTACGCCCTAGAAAACAAAATCAACAATTAATTGGCAATGCATATGAGTAAAACAAAACCTGTATTGAAGTTGTCTACGAATGAAATGCATATTTTTAAAAGGCCACAATAGAATAGTCATGATCATTAATTACTCACGTCGATGAGAACAGTGATGTGGAAGCTGTTAGATTATGACTTAATGCAGAATACTGACGCACCCCAGCTCCTATAGAACAAAAGCAACATTTTATTATCAGTGCATTTGAGCATATATTTGGCAAAAGGAATAGAATAACTTAATAATGACCAATAAATGGAAGGGAGGAACTAAGAGTTAGGAAAATGTATAATAGGAAAAGTCTGGTGGTGGAAGAGTATTTGTAATTCTCCTCACTTTTTTTGACAAGGATGCAATGAGCATTTTTTGGTCAATATGCTGAGTATTTACATGATTGTTGCATCCAAATAGTTGCTTACAAATTGAGCATAATTATGCTAGGTATAAGTGCAGAATCCATGTTATACAAGACCCAGTCACAAAACATTTAGCCCATATATATATATATATATATATATATATATATATATATATATATATATATATATATATATATATATAGGTCTATCATTAATTGCATATGTCCTAATATACAAGAATTATAGGTAGAGTTGCTCAATCCATATGCCCAATATGGAACAATTGTCAAGGAACAGTATACGGTAACTACAAACGCAAATTGTAAGTAGGTGTTGCATAGTCTCTGTATTGTTGCTTATTGCAATTGAACCTGCAACATGATAGGAAGTTTAAAATTAGTGACTAATCAACAAACAATTTCTTTTCATTGTGCATGTACTATACAATCCTAAGAAAAGCATTAAGTTAGAATTGTTACTGCTTACAGTATTTGAATCTATGTACAATTATATCTTCTACAAAAGAATACATGGTCTAACATAGCAAATGCAAAAGGGGTTTAAAGATTGATGCCAATAGCTTGAATCCTTCATGCTTGACACCACCTTTAGATGTGTTGATCCAAAGCTTCATAAATCTATTTCCAAACAGCAACAAGTGCTTGTCAGAAGAACAAGTACCTGTAACAATTTAAGCATGTACAAAATCCAAAAATTAGATTGGGAAAAGCTAAAAACGAGAAGAAAACTTCCCCGTGAATATATCAATTGTCATATTAATTTGCATGAAAACAAAGTCCATATGGGAAACAACAAACAACATAGGTAAATTGAAATTTTCAAATGTACTTTTGTATGTTGGTACAGGAAAATGCTCCAAAGCGAGATCTAGGAAAATTTGTGTACCATTGTCAAATGTGTCTATAGCCCTTTGCACAGTGAAGCTGGTCTGTTCTTCGTCTATGTCCATAAAAAATTTCTGATTTCTGCATGGTCTTTTTTATTCTGTTATAGAATCTAGAACAAATGTATTGAACAATATCAAAATAGGTCAGCTGAAAATATCAAATATATTGTAATATGCTAATTCACCAGGAACTTGCAAAATAAGAGGTGGAATTTTGCATACCATTGCCAATTTTCTCCTTACACCTATAGGTAGTAAAGCTATTTTCTGCTTGCCGCATGGCCATAGGAACTGCTGATTTGTGCATGGAATATATCTATGCTTCCTCTTTTTGCAACGATGGACAAGCTGAACCTATTTAGAAGAATGAGTTGCTGCCATAATGCAAATAGGATTATAGAATCCATATTTTGCAAATGCATGGTACAACACCATTCTCCTCAGCAGGTTCAAGCTACTCATCATTGCACTATTCATATGCAAAATGTGGAAGCATACATAGTGGAGTTGACTATTTCTCAAAATGCAACACTAGTTATATGAAACACAAGTGGACCTTCTTTAAGAAGGCTCAAGCAGCTTCCGGCGTAATGCAATTAAACACTCCAGGAAATAAGGCACTGGCCAATAGATGTGAAGATAAAAACTAATTTCTTTCCCAGCAAATTAAACTAAAAAACAAAACTCTAGATAAATGCTTCATATATCCGCGCTTAGTTCGCAAGAAATAATTAAAATTGCCTTTTGGCTCAATCGATTACATTAGTCTCCTGCCTTAAGTATTACGAATTTTTTCCCAATGTTTTGTTTGTTTCTTCAAGGAATGGCACATGCCTCTCTCGATGATTGGAGAGAATATTTAAAATTATTACTAAATAATTAAAACCTCAAGAAATTAGCCACACACCAATGCAGGCCAAGATAAAGAGCAATATTTTTTCCACCAAAATAAACGAGAAAACAAAAATTTGGATTAACGCTACATCATATCCAAAGTTCTGCTTTTCCCTTTATTTTGCAGGGAAGAAAATTAATAATTGGCTAGTGCCCAATTTCCTGGTGGTTTAATTATTTAGCAATAATTTTCAACATTGTATCCAATCATCGGGAGAGGGTGAAATATTAAGCTTCTATCCCTAATGTTTTGTCTATTTTTTGAAGAAGGGCACATGGACAACATGGGCGCGTCACTGCATATTGCTTTCACATGCATGGAATTCATGCCTATAAACTAAGGAATTATTTGTACATAGAAAGAGTATTACAAAGGAATTATTACAAAGAAATCTGAACAATGCATTTGGTTTCATAATACTCAAATGCAATACAAATGGTCCCACATATATTGCTAGGAAATTCTATCTAGGCAGAGTATCCTGAAGTGTCAATCAAAGGGATACAAGCAGAATGCGGCTATGGAAAATATGGTGTCGAGATATTAGAGGCAGTAGTCAATATATAACCATACTATTAGTGCTAATTTCAAATGAAAAAGGGTCTTGATACATTACATTTTATCACACCTTTATTAAGATAACTGCTTCACCTATTAACAATTTAACACATATCGATGTAGCAATCCATAGAACCAAGATCTCACCTACATCTACCCTCCCTTCGAAATGAATTGCCATCTCATCTACAACAGTCAAAAACTATTGTGGGGTTTAGATATATGGTCAGATCACAACTAAGTCTCAAAACATAGACTGTGAAATATATGGAAATCAAAATATGTGCAGACAACTACCAGACTGGCATTTCTTGCAATGATAATTTCAAGACTCTAAACTGCACGACTGTTGAATGAATGGACTGCATATCTATTGTAGTGATTTGTTTAAGATTGGCACAAGTACACTTTAAATGTGATGCACACTTGCACACTAATCGGAAAGAGAGATTCAAGACAAAATAAATTATTCAATGTAAAATTCAACAAAGATTGTAGAAGCATCCTGAAGGATACTGCATTTGATTTTCCTAACAGGGATAAAGACAGTCATGAAAAAAAATTGAATAGAATCCAAAACAATTTAGCATTTTATTTCTACTAGCATTTCCTGTACAGAACTTTGATAGAAGAAAATTTTGGAATTGCTTTTGTTAATAAGAATTTGAGTCTGATTTTCAGAGACATCAAATTTAGAATGACATTGGTCTAAGCATTCTACAATGGTACTTGGTCAGAAACACAGTTATTTTTAAGAGAATTCATTTTTGTTTGAAGATGCAAATTTTCAAGAAGATAACCAAGAGCAGTGTTCTCGTCAAAATCTGAACACAAAAGTGGCCTGTTATGATCAGCAACACTTTCTACAAAGTCCAGAGGTTCCTTTGAAGTTGAACAATTTCTAGGCTAGACTACCCAACGAAGAAGCAAAAATTCTGATATATGAAAATAGTTAACCGCCTAAGAATCTTCTACACGAAGAAAGTAATGGAACAAAGGATGTGGATGTGGCTAAGATCTGTAGATTCATGGAGCTTTTACTAAATCTTTTGGGATAGAATAAAACATGCAAAATTAAATCTACATTACTACACACCCCCTATCTCTCTCTCTATCTGTACACACCTATATGGTAGACATGTATGCATATGTGTGTGTGGATGTATGTAAAGAGAGAGAGGGGTTCACACATAGATTTTGGAAGTGATCATTCTGTTTAAAAAATGGAATGAACAGGTCCCCATTTTCATAATTAGATGAGCTGAGACTCAAAACAATAACTCTAAGGCTTAAAAATCACACAACCAGCAACAAAAAAGTAGGGAAAAAAAAACATTAAATCTTAAAATTTCATACTTCTTCATGCCCAATAATTCAAAGTGCACAAACCTGCCCATGATAGCCATAGGCGAAGAAAACCCTCTTGCTAGGTATTCATATGTGAGACTATTGAACCTACAATCTACCACTGCATAAGTAGAAATTGTCATAGTGACACCAAGATAGTCTTCAAGAGATAGACAGTACAATAGAAATAGAAAATTATAGTTATGAAAACAGTGAATAGAAGATCAGTTACAACAGTATGTCAAGAGTTTTTGTAATATGCTATGATAGTGAGGAAGGGTTTGCATTTGAGGATAGTGTTGAATAGGAGCAATCCTCTTCGTCATGTTATGCATATGAGGCCTAGATATCAATAAAAGATAGTGGTGATAGCTTACCATCTAATATATTAGTGCTAGAAAACAATATAAGTGACGGTCCTAAGGATAGCTTTATAAGAATACAAGAGGTAAAAGCTAGTACAAATTGTGTCCAGTTTAAAGTCAAGACAAAGGCATGACGGTGTTTCACTTGAAGCCTCAACACAATGCGGATTACAGAAGAGAAAAGAAACATGGAAAGAAAACAATTCAATGTCTCTCTAACAGTCATCACTCCTACATGCAAATCATGTTGACTTATGTAGGCAGATGTCTTCTGAGGGACAAATTCCTCCATTGAATGCCCATTGTAAGTTATGGAACCACTCGCCTGTAGTTATCATAATTGTGTAAGTAGAAAATCCAAAATTGTAGTATAATTTTAACTCCTGTAAATTCTGTGGATAACAGAAGAAGTTTTGACCTTTAGTTCCTTGTCCAATCTTCCTGGCAATGTACTCATCTAATGTTCCTTCAATTTATGATGATGAATTCTTGCCAATATTCGCTAGGAAGCAGGGTAGACTGACCTATACTAGAATCATGCTTAGGAGAATATCTGTTAGATTTAAGGCAGTAGACCAATGCTTCAAGAACCAATATGATTTTTTCACTCAGAAAAAATTGAAGATCCGTGTACAAAGATAGGACCAAAAACTTAGACAGGGCTTTGAAGATGAATTCTTGCTTAGCCGGTATGGGTGGAAATATATGTAATATCTCCTATATTATCTCTATTGCATAAACCATAGATTTTTGCTTTTCACATCACATTGCACAAAGAATTAATGATAGTTATAAGAAATTTTTGAAAGGTGATACTTGGAATTGGGGAAACTAAGGTTGCTTCACAACAAAATCTAGAAGGCAGGAATTTTAACAAAATTAGGAAACAACAATTATAACTTCATTTAATCTTCTCAAATTTCAACGATAGAATTACAGCACCAAGTCAAAACATTTTATGCATCTTTTGAGCCTACCCTAAGTCAGACATTTTATACGCACTACAAACTAACCCTACATCAAAAATATAAGTCCATGCAACACATTAAAGTTAAAGATCCTTGTAAACCTCAATCAAGGTTAAAGCCTATGATACAAAAAATATGTGTCATTGGAAACAAACATTTAGCAACAGATTATAATTTCATGCAAAAATAGTTGAGGCAAGAATAGCCTTTTAGATATTAAATCAAATTCAAGTGATTTGGAAATTGCAGTGTAGGAAATTCGTCTACAAAACACTACATTGTTGATCATTTCGAGGCTAAGTCTAATTATAAAAAATGAATAGAGAATGTTGTTCATAAGAGCAGCACATACCTCACAGGTCGTTGGTCATTTTTGGAGATGCCATAATAATTGTAAACCTTCAGCAGTATGTCTATTGACTGTATTTGCAGGTGGATAAACACCAGACTGCATAAGGAAATAGCTTTTGTAAGAGAATGTATGTGGTTCCATTCTAGACAATAAGTAAGTTTTAATCTTTTATGTTGTTCATTGTGTACCGTCTATAGTGGTAGGTAAAAGCTTCCAGCGTAGGAGAGAATAATCTGCACCAGTTTTGGTATCACAGCAACCTATAAAATGGCCTAGAGAGGAGTCCATGAACTGGTGAAGAAAAGATAGGAGAGGAGCTAGACTTGGACAAAATACTGGATATAAAAGAGTTTGCTTACTTCTTTATTTTGCAATCTTGTTGAATTGTGGTGAAAATGTTCCATGTTATTGTTATCATTATTTGTTTTAGGCGAGAAATCATTATGAAGCTTGTGGAGTTCGTATATATCACATACTGTACAAACTTCACCGTTCAGCTTTGTGACAATATTTGAGCTATGGATGAATCCTTGGGAATAAAATATATTTGAGTTAAATATTGTGACCATTCTCAACTATCAACTTTTTAACACTGTATTGTTATCATAACAAAGTAATGCTTGTAAAGAAGGGTATGTTAAGTTTCACTGCCTAGAGGAACAAATTTCATTGAGCAAAGCAACTAACCGACTGAAAGTCAGGTCTCCAAGGGAAGCAAATTCTGGAACTATCCTCTAAAGTGGCGCTAGCTGAGCAGGCAATTGATCTCAAGATGCCATGAAGGTAAAAATCTGTGACAAGCCAAAAAATAAGTGTTGAACAGCTTAAGGATGAAGATGCATGACACTAAAGGTGAAGAAGATTGACTTGACAACAAGAAGATTTTGATTAAGTAAAAGCCATTTGTAATACACTTTTCTAGGTTCAAGAGAAGAGGACCAAACAACAGAAAAATCATCTTTGCACTCTTCAGGATTAAAAAAAGGCATTCTATCGACTATTTAGAGCACAGTATAAACAATACAAAAGCTTAAACTCAAGAATTTCTTTTGAAGCATAACATGCTTGAGGGAAAAATATACAAAGAGATCTTACCCCTTTAAAATCAATCCACAAAGACCTAATTGTCTGAAACGAGACTATGCTGAAGGGAAAAATTAGGTAAATGAAACAAAAGTTTCTGACACCAGTAAGGCTTTTGCAGTTCAAGGTCCCCCATGCTAGAAACCACCCCTCCATCTAATATATTAGTGCTAGAAAACAATATAAGTGACGGTCCTAAGGATAGCTTTATAAGAATACAAGAGGTAAAAGCTAGTACAAATTGTGTCCAGTTTAAAGTCAAGACAAAGGCATGACGGTGTTTCACTTGAAGCCTCAACACAATGCGGATTACAGAAGAGAAAAGAAACATGGAAAGAAAACTTTAAAAAGGTAAAGGATAGTCTCCATGATGCAAGAGTAGACCCATATAGTGATAGTACAATCCTATATAATAGAATAGCAATTTTAAGAGATTAGTGGGACATGAGAGATCATGTAAAAGTGTTACCATGTCATTATGGATTTCATCAAATTTGTATTGACAGATAGCCAAGAGAGGTTCATAGAGTCTGTTCATTTTGCAGGGGAAATTTTTTTGTGACAGCCTTAGAACTCACACAGGGACCTCATAAGGGTGCGCTTGGCCTTTATATGATAAGGGTTTAATGAAACATGACAAATAATTTCAAAAAAATACTAGGCTTTTACAGCTACCAGAATTTACAGAACAAACCCTTATACGAAAACTACAATTCTTGCAACTCATAAAAATAAAACTTGTCGAAACTATGGCAAGCCACTTACCTCAAGAATCTGCACAAAATATCTTATGCACTTGAGGAAAATATGTAGCGTTTGCACGAAAAATATTATGTAACCCTAACAAGGCAGAATTATCTACACTTCAATCTATTCACAATAAATGAAAAGTAGATATAAAAATATTGGGTCTGAGAATTGCAACCTGCGTACAGCAAACGTTGGACGGGATGGTGGAGGCATGGAATGATCACCAGACATTCATTTCATACATTTTCCCAAACACTCCATTGTTTTGTCCATGCCACCACATTTTCCATACATCTCTACCAAAGCATTCTATCAAACATCTCAATGCCTTGCTCCCATGGGAAAAAGCTTAAAACAAATGCTTTGGAAGAAGCTATGGAGACTTCAAATAGCATTGACAAAACAGTAAAATATCTGAGTAAATGTGTCAAAGAATCTGGTCTCATGGCTTCAGCCGTTCCATGCCTTCCACCAATCTAAAATAAAACTAGCATTGCAAAACAACCCTCAACAGCAAGAAACTACCGTAATATTTTACCTCAAATGCTCACTGCATCGGAGAAGAAGACTCAAAATCGCTTCCAAACCCTACCTCCAAGTCCAAACCCAGGAACATGAACACTAGACAGTCATTTCTGGCGTCGGCAAGTAGGCTTTAGAGAGAGGTTCATCCGGACAACTCCTGAATGAACCAAAAACCGTAGATGCCATGAAGAAAGACACGTAACAGGAAGAATGCCACCTGACGCGATGAAGAATGCAGCCACGCGCCCATCTCGTCCATGTGCCCTTCTTCGAAAAACTAGACAAAACATTAGGGATAGAAGCTTAATATTTTTCCCTCTCCCCATGATTGGATACAATATTGAAAATTATTACTAAATAATTAAACCCCCGAGGAAATAAGGCACTGGCCAATAGAGTGAAGATAAAAACTAATTTCTTTCCCAACAAATTAAACTAAAAAACAAAACTTTGGATAAACGCTGCATATATCTGCGCTCGGTTCCCAAGAAACAATTAAAATTTCCCTTTGACTCAATCGATTACATTAGTCTCCGCCTATAAATAGGCAGGGACTAATAAAGCTACATCTTTGAGTCAAGCCTCTCCACAA
Source organism: Sequoia sempervirens (assembly GCA_007258455.2). Classification (NCBI taxonomy): domain Eukaryota; kingdom Viridiplantae; phylum Streptophyta; class Pinopsida; order Cupressales; family Cupressaceae; genus Sequoia; species Sequoia sempervirens. Next base: position 292,969,052 of record VDFB02105785.1, on the reverse strand, counting down.
TCTTAAGCGGTGCCAATTTATGCATACAATTAGAACAGCAATGCAAATTAATAAATCAGTCTTTTAACTTATCTTTGGTTCTCATTTGTTTTATTTCATTATGATGCTTTAAACATAATTTTGATTTTTTTTTAAATTTAGAATATATATTTAGTGATAATAATTTTGATTGGAATATTAAAGTGATTATTATAATTTTTATTAGCATTATTATAAATAGCATGGTTAATGGTGTGAATTTAATAAATAAATAAATAGAATAGCAAATATAGATATATTATTACTTAATAATATTCTAGTAGTTAACAATTTCAATATTAGTATTAATGAAAAGAATAGATGATAATATTCATAATAGAATAAATTTTAGTACTCATATTAATAATGGCAATAGTAATACTAATAGATAATGGTGAAAGATAATAATAATAATATTAATATTTAATATAGATTTTTCAAGAACAATATTTGACTGTACTAGTAATATTAGTAAATGGTAGATGGTAAAACTAATAGTAATAGTAATAGTGGTAAATTTGATAGTTGATAAAATTAACAAGTGCCACGCAGTGGCCAGTATTTGGCTTTGTAGTCTTCTAATTAGAGATTTGTAGAGTTGGAATAAAAATAAATGTAAATTTAATTAACATGAATAAAATTAAATGTAATTTTTTTTTTAATTGTTGTATTTTAGTTTTGACTTTTGTATTTATGTGTTTTGTTTGATTAATAGTGTTCATTTTTTTATATGTTCTGGTTATGTGATGTAAATATCTTGTTTGATGTTAAATATTTGAAAATAAAATAAATTAGAATAATTGTTTATTGTTTGGTGTTATTTTTTTTCAAAGTTGAATACATTTTAATATGAACCCATTCATTGAGAGAAGTACTAGACATAACTATGACTAATAAAGTTGATTTTGATTTTGAATTTGATAGTGAAATCTTCATATTATAGTTGAAGTTAAATATACTGTTAATATAATAAATATATTATATTCTAATTTAATATTAATAATTTATAAATTGCATTATATAAACTAAGTAAATAGGTAATATTATAATATTAATATATTTTAAAATATTGTTATAATTATTAATATAGTGATTTACTATTATATTAATTATTAATAGTAATAATATAATAATATTAATATTATAATTAAGATAGTAGTTAATTAAGATAGTTTATTAATATATATAAATAACAACATAAAATAACCTATATTATATATTATAATTAATATTATATATAATATAAATTAATATATTACCTACATAATATAGGTTAATTTATTTATTACAAATTATTACCTATAATAATATAAGATATAAATAAAAATAGTATATATAAATTCTATAAGAAGAAGGAGAACATATATAATCAAATTATACCATAAAATATTAAAAACATAAGAACATAGAAAAAGATATTAGTTTAATGGAAAAAATAATACAATTTCTTTTATTTTTTTATTTTAATAGTGTGAATCCAAATCATTCTTTTAAAAAATATTTAATTTGCTTTATCCGCCAATAACAACATAACTTTTTTAACCAATCATATGCACAAAAAATATTTTTTATAATTTGTAAAGTTAAATATTTTAACTTTACGAAATTGAATTTTATTTTAATTTTTGTTTAAATATTATTTTTGATTGGTTGAAAACTAAATTATTAATAACTAGTTAATTAAAAAAAGCCAAAATCATTACAAGAGTACTAATAATAATGAAATTATCAATCCTTTAAACTAAATTAAATCAGTATATTGATGTCTTATTCTTCAAGGGAATTTTTCACGGAGAAGGTTAGCTAACTTAGTGTTTCTAAGGATAGCATAAAAAGACAAGAAAATAAAATAACATTAAAAAAATAATAAATTAAAATGGATGGATTACTTTTGCAAGTATCATTTAAAACAAGTGACGCAAGCATCGAGTTCCTGCCGAGAGGTAAAAAGCGTCTAGCTATGAGTTAGAAAAAGTAATTAGATAGGAGATAGGAATATAAATGTATTAAATTTAGCTAGGAAAGTTTGAAATAACTTTCAATGGTGCATTAATGCGTGAAATGTGTAGGGTCCATGGACAACGTGGTCCATAGAGACATGTGAGTAGTTGACATGTGTGGATGGATGCATGTGATATTGTATTTATGGGTAGCATGGATACGTGGAGTGTTTTATAGATATACCAATAAATACTTGTATTTTTATGTGTGTATGTATACATTTGGAACAAGAAATATCCTTTATGATCTTATTTAGGAAGCAAAAATGTATTATTATTTTGTTTAAATTATTAAATGCAAATAACCTGAAACATTTGTAACAATGGTTGAGCCATCTATGCATACATGCATGCATGTATACATGTATTCACGTGCACATTATGCATAGAATAGTGAAAAGCATCCTCTGCATTTGAACGAGTATGAAAGCACGAGGAGACTCAACTTGCATTTTTAGTATTAAATGAAAGAAAACAAGACAAATAAACTACTTATGAGCAATGCACAATTTTTAAATTTACTTTTTAATAAACGTTATGTATCCATTATTTCAATTTCAACATTAACATCCATCATTTCAATTTGAACAAAGTTTTGATGTACGAATATTTCTAAAGCATCAAATTTCATTTGCAAGAATTTAGAAAAACTAGTGCCCAAGCACTTTAAAAATATGCATTTTTACATGACTCATTCATTTTATGATAAGAAGAAAATAATTTACACTACAACATTTTATAAGAATGACATTTGTAAGTAACTTCTAGGGGCATATGTGTTTGGAATTTTGGGAAATCAATGTCTACTAAACTTTAAAAAAATCCAAAGAAAAAAGATGCCATCCATGTCTCCGCATTATTTGTAAATAAAATTTATGTCTAGTGTAATGTTCTAAAACACATGTTAGGTTAATTAATACAATTGAGCTATTTGACTTTATTATATGACAATATGTGAGTGCTAGTAGAAACACTAGTGTTAGGTGGAACATTGAAATGGGTAACTCATTTGAGTGTAAACTTTTGTAAGATGAATCAATCTTTTTTTTAATGTAGTGTGAAGGTAACTTCTATAGAAAGCTATTGATTTTATTAGAAATAAGATTTTAATCTTGTTTATGTAATACGAAAATATATTTTTGTGTATAGAACAATGTAATTATATATATATATATATACACACATATATATATATATATGTACATATATATATATACATATACATATACATATATATACATATATATATATACATATATATATGTATATACATATATATATATATATATACATATATACATATATATATGTATATACATATATATATATATATATATATACATATATACATATATATATATATATATGTATATGTATATGTATATATATATATGTATATGTATATATATATATATATAATTGAAATAAATATTACAATAAATTCTTAGTTGAATCACTAGAAAGGAATGTAGAGATATATTAAACAAAAAATATTTTGCAAAGATATAAAGAACGATATTACCCAAGATAAAATGTAGCTATACCAAAATAATTCACATGTTTATAGCACTTTGCATTAAAAGTATGTAGTGATAAGAAATATTTAATAATTCATATGTTTATAGCACTTTGCGTTAAAAGTATATAGTGATAAGAAATATTTAATAATTCACATGTTTATAGCACTTTGCATTAAAAGTATACAGTGATAAGAATTATACCTTTTAGGTTTTTTTCTACTATAAAACTATTGAGAGAGAATCTATGTATACATGTATCAATGAATCGATGTGCACATAATGCATACAAGAGTGGAAAGCATCCCTGGCATCTGAACGAGTCTCAAAGCATGATGAGACTCAAGTTGCATTTGCAATAATAAATGGGAAAAAATAGGAGAAATAAACTACTTATCATGAATGCATATATCGAAGAAATGCATAAATATATGGAGCCATGTAAACATTTATGCATGTATGGATGTGTGCATGTGTCCATGTAATTTGGTATGTAAACAAGAATCAATATATGCCTACGTGCATAAAGTTAGAAATGTCAAAAACAATTTCCATTTGAAACATTAAAAAAAAAGCATTTATGATTGAAACAAAACAATAATACATTAGTGTTTTTTGAAAAAGTGTATAAAGGATATGTAATGATGCATTTGTATGCATGGATACATGTAAATATTTGTTAAATCTGATGATACAATTTAGCCTTCAAGGAACTGTCGTACGCGCTTTTAGGGATCTGTAATAAACAAGATCTAGAAAAGATGTTTTGAAAAGAACTCTTGAATACAACTCCATGTTAACAATGAGAGTCAACTTGCATTTGCAGTATCAAATGAAAGAAAACAGGAAAAATAAACTATTTATTAGCAATGCATGCATATAATTATATTTATGCAAGCATTGAGGTGTACATGTGTACATGTAATTTGGTATGTAAACAAGAATCTATATATGCCTGCGTGCATAAAGTTAGAAATGTCAGAAACAATTTGCATTTGAATGACATATAAAAAACATTTATTATTGAAACAAAAGAATAATACATTATTGTTTTTTGAACAAGTGTGTAGAGGATATCCAATGATGCATTTGAATGCATGGATACATGTAAATATTTGTTAAATCTGATCATACATTTTAGCCTCCAAGAAACTGTCATACGCACTCTTAGGGATCTGTAATAAGCAGGATTTAGAAAAAATGTTTTGAAAAGAACTCTTGAGTACAACTCTATGTTATGATAGTTATTTTTGAAGCCCTCAGTGTTTAATTGCATAACCTTGATATTATCTTCATTTTTTTCTTTGTTTGGTATGGTGTGAATTTTGTTTTGATGGAAGAAGGTATATTTGAGCTATAGATAGATAAAGATATGTAAGGGTAATAAAGAAGAATGAGCTATGTAAGTGCAACAAAGAGAGGGAATTGAGAGAATGATGAGATGCAAGTAAGGTATATGAATGCCTTATGAAAAGTATTTGATATGGGAGGCAAGGATATGTGAGACTGGATATGAGAATGAATGGAAGGTAAATGGTATGAAATTATCATTTTGAGTTATATGCTTAAAATTAAATGCAAGATATAAAAATTTGAATGAGTGAGTTGGATTGAAAGAAAAAAAGAATTGAACACATTGGTGTGATGCAAGCCAAGCATATAAGTGGATTTTGAAATGTATTTGATTTGAAAAGAAACGATGTGCAAGGGTGGAAATGGAAATGAGTGGAATCGATAGGGTATGAAGTGATCATTTCTTTGAACAAAGGTTGGAAGAATTTCTATTTTGTTATTGGTTATGCTTTTTAAAATCATCATAGGGCTGAGTGTCTCAATACAAACACAGAAGAAAGACTCGTGTCCCATTTCTCACTCTCCTTCGTACTAAACAAAGTGCGAAGATCCTTGAGCTTCCTCGAAAGGTGACAAGAGAAGAATAGATATAAAAATATAATGATATTTAAGGATACAAGAGTCAAAAGAGAAAACAAAGCAAAAGTTGGTATGCATATACTATGAAAAGAATAAATACGTGGACTTTTTTATAGATATACCAATGAATACTTGTATTTTTACATGAGTGTATGTATACATTTGCAGCAACAAACATCCTTTATGATCTTATGTAGGAAGCAAAAATGTATTATTATTTTGTTCGAATTATTAAATGAAAATAATCTTAAATATTTGTAACAATGCTTGAGCCATCTATGTATGCATGTATACATGTATCCATGTGCACAATGCATAGAAGAGTGAAAAGCATCCTTAACATCTAAACGAGAAATTTGAATGGAAAACACTAAAATCAATTAGAAATACAAATCAATAATCAAAGTACTCTAAATGCGTCAAAGCATAATGAGACTCAACTTGCATTTGCAGTAGAAAATGAAAGAAAACAGGAAAAATGAACTATATATCACAAATGCATATATCTAAGGAATGCATAAATAAATATGCCTGGGTGCATAAAGTTAGAAATGTCAGAAACAATTTGCATTTGAAAGATATACAAAAAACATTTATGATTGAAAGAAAAGTATAATACATTAGTGTTTTTTGAACAAGTGTATAAAGAATATCTAATGATGCATTTGAATCCATGGATACATGTAAATATTTGTTAAATCTGATCATACATTTTAGCCTTCAAGAAACTGTTATATGCGCTCTTAGGGATCTGTAAAAAGTAGGATTTAGAAAAAGACGTTTTGGAAAGAACTCTTGAATACAACTTTATGTTATGATAGTTATTTTCAAAGCCCTCAGTGTTTAATTGCATAACCTTGATATTTTCTTCATCTTTTTCTTTGTTTGGTATGGTGTGAATCTTGTTGTGATGGATGAAGGTATATTTGAGGTATAGATATAGATAAAGATATGTGAGGGTAAAAAAGAGGAATGAGCTATGCAAGTGCAACAAAGAGAGGGAATTGAGAGAATGATGAGATGCAAGTAAGGTATATGAATAAGTTATAAAAAGTATTTGATATGGGAGGCAAGTATATGTGAGAGTGGATATGAGAATGAATGGAATGTAAATGGTATGAATTTATCATTTTTTAGTTATACGCTTAAAATTAAATGCAAGATATAAAAATTTGAATGAGTGAGCTGGATTGAGAGAAAAAAGAAATGCAAGAGATTGGTGTGATTGAAGGCAAGCATATAAATGGATTTTGAAATGTATTTGATTTGAGAAGAAAGGACGTGCAAGGGTGGAAATGGAAATGAATGGAATCGATAGGGTATGAAGTGATCATTTCTTCCAACAAAGGGTGGAAGAATGTCTAGTTTGTTATTGGTTATGCTTTTAAAAATCATCATAGAGCTGAGTGTCTCAATACAAACATAGAAGGAAGACTCATGTTGCATTTCTCACTCTCCTTCGTACTAATCAAGGTGTCGAGATCCTTGAGCTTCCTTGAAATGCGACAAGAGAAGAATAGATATAAAAATATAATGATATTTAAGGATAGAAGAGTGAAAAAAGAAGACAAAGTGGAAGTTGTTATGCATATACTATGAAAACAATAAATATGGAAGATCATGAAACTGGAAAAATGAAAATGCTAATGCGTTAGAGAACAATAAATGCATATATTATGAAAAAATTAAAAATGGAAGATCATGAAACTGGGAAAATGCAAATGCTAATGCGTTAGAGAACAATAAATGCATGGACATAGAAATACGTAGAGCTATCCATAGATATATGCATGGATGCATCGACAGACACATGTATAGACAGGAAACAGAACTATACGGACAGATGGAGAAATGAATACATGTATATATGGATGCATGCATATTTGCATATAGATACAAATGCATATGTTACATGGAACGATGTACTTATATACACATGCAAATATGGATGAAGGCATACATGCATAAATGCATGTATGGACAATATGCATGAATGGATGTCAACATATAACTTTTAATTTTTTAATATTGGAAAAATAGCATTTATCTATTTTTATTCATCAGAATAGCTTTATAAATCATTATTGATATAGAAAATCAGTGAAATGTGATTGCATAGATTGATTAAATAAATTTAAGCAAAGGCATAGTTTATAAAACTGGCAAGTAGAGGTACATAATCCATGAGTGCAAATTAAATGCATTGAAATATCAGGAAAATGCGAACACATAGAGTGGTCAAAATAACTGAAGCAAATGCATTAAATGGCATCTGGCTAGTGGGGAAGGCACTGGAATGGCTCGAAGGCCATGGGGGGCCAGTATACTTTGACCATTTAATATAGATTTAAGCCAGTTGCAATGCATCGTAGCTATTTTGTGGACACTGTATTCTATTGTACATGCTTGTGTTCTAAGGAAGAGTGTTGTATATGCATGCACAAATGCATATGTGCATGTTGTACATGCACACATGTATAGATGGATGCATAGACACATGTATGTAGACAGAGATAGATATGTTACATAGAGAAGTGTGCAGATACATGTATGTGTAGAAATATGCATATATGCATCTGCAGATGAGCAGAGACAAAGACATATACATGGGTGCATGAGTCCAGACATGCATATATGCATGTATCCATGTAAGATATCGATAGATGCCTATATACATTGATGTGTGCATGCAATTCATAGGTGCATATATGCAAAAATTGATGTATACATGTAGCCATAGATACATCCATACATATATAGACAGATGCATGGAGAGATGGTGGGATATATGCATAAATTGATATATGCATGAATGCATCCATGGATACATAGATACATAATGAGATGAAGAAAAAAACATATTTATATATGCATGTACGGAAACATAGAGGATTGAAATATGTTTAGCATATTGTAATCAATGAGTATTTAGACTGAAAACCTTGAGACTGGTATGTTAACTGTGTCATTGTTATGAAGTTTCTAATGCTCATTTACCCTTGTATTAATGCATATGTAATTAATTAGGTAGTTGTTAATTAGTCTTTAAATACATAAGAATTAAAAGAAAGAAATAATGATAATTATTGTTGTGCACAATCACCTATTAATCAAAGCCAATCAACAAAGTAGCAATGGAAAACCATGTGCATGTTAATATGGTAGAGAGCATGTAATTGCGCATAAGTGTATAAGGATGCCATGAGTTGTGATTTTTACAATAGCAGAATACAAATTTTCATTTGCATAGGGATAGACAAAAGAATGCAATAGAAACCTATTTTCTGCCAGCAAGTATTTAAGTTTTGTTAGATGTCGTGATTATTTTTGTCATAGGAAGACATGTAAAATACGCAAGCACTTATAAGGCAAGCGAACTGTTTTACAAAACTCCTCAGGAAAATGTGCTTTCGAGGAATGCAATATACATGGGTGCATGAGTCCGGACATGCATATATGCAGGTATCCATGCATGATATTGATAGATGCATATATACATGGATGTGTGCATGCAATTCATAGGTGCATATATGCATAAATCGATGTATACATGTAGCCATAGATACAACCATACATATATAGACAAATGCATGGAGAGATGGTGAGATATATGCATAAATCGATAAATGCATGATTGCATCCATGGATACATAGATACATAATGAGATGAAGAAAAAGACACATTTATAATGGATTAAACAATTAATAGTAAGTAGTAGATAATGAAATGAAATAAATTTAAGCAAATGGAAATAGAATGACCCCATCGGGTTGGAAACTGAATATTTATGTGGCCTTTAGATGATACCAGGTTTGGAGCTATGAGACTTGATAGATGCTAAAATGTCACAGTAACAATAGCGTATCAGCTAATAGGACCATTTGACATTTGACTCATGTTAATCTAGTCATTTATCTGTTTTCTTGTTTGTGTTTCAAAGTCAATGCATTAAATGGCATGTGGATCTATCATGTAATATAGATTTAAGTGACTGGAGATGCATTGTGATTAGTTTGAGCGTTTGATTTTTGTTATTGTGGAAATCTATGTAGTCACAGGAGATGTTGTTGCTGCAGAATCAAGACCGAGAAACAAGCTACTTGATACATGTATCCATAGATACACGGATGTGCACATCCATCATGGTATCCATAGATGCGTAGATACATGTATCTATGAATAGATGTATCCATAGATACATCGACACATATATGGAAAGATGCATGTATACATATGGAC
>VDFB02105785.1:292878097-292959245 GCA_007258455.2 Sequoia sempervirens | reverse complement strand
GGGATCGCCTTGTGACCATTCATATCCAAAACACTTCCACCACGAGTGCAACTCAACTTACACCTACTGATCCACTTATTCTGTTATGCGAATCCCTAGGTACTCGGCCTCTTCATTCCTTTCTGCATTACTTCACCCACACTGAGCAGTCCTAAACTCGGTTGCATTTCTTCTACATGCCTATTACACTGTCTCTTGGCATGCCTAGTGCCCAATTCTGCCTATAACACAACATCAAAAGCTCCAACCTCCTTTGTGCTCATACCTCATGGATGAAACCTTTGCAACACCTTCATCAATGCCTTATTGCACGGACTTGACTCTACCAAAATTCCTAGTTCAAACTTCTCATTTAGCCTGTTTTTGTCCAACCCAATTGGTAAGGATTTTCCCTTGTGACTTGGCCTCCTCTTGGTCTCTCCCACCTCAAGGCCTATCCGTCACCTGATTTACTTCTCGGATTTGTCTATGACAACATCCTTCTCCCAAAACTCAGTGTCTAACTCAAGTCCACAATATCCGATGAGGACTTATGTTCTGAACATATACTACGGTTCTGGAAGCCTCTGCCCATAGGAAATTCTGCAAACTTAGATCATGGATCATAGCCTTTGCTGCCTATACTATAGACTTGTTCTATCTTACGGAAATTCCATTTTGCTGGACACAGAACTCCCTCTTGATCCCTGCCTCAATACAGAGATTACAAAAAATCCTCTGGAAGTGAACTCCCCTCCATTGTCTGATCTCAAAACCTTAATCCTTTTCCCAGACATGTTCTCAACTCGTGCCTTGAATTCTCAGAATCCATCAAGAACTTCTTTAGACTCTTTAAAATATTGTCAAGAATGGTTGCGACTATTGCCAATTTTCACTAACAGCAGGTCGTCCTCATGGAGAAAACAATGGAGACGGTAAATTTTGACTTTCAGATCATCACTAAATGACCAATACAAAATTATCATGAACTAATGAAATTACAATTGCTAAGCTAACAGTCCTAGGCATGCTTGTAACCCACGGCCTAATGAAGATGCATTTGTGACTAACAGATGCAAATATACACAGTGAATAACCCACAGCCTAATCAAGATGCAATTGTGACTAACAGATGCAAATATACATAGTGAAATAATGAACCTGCTATGGTTGCTCTGGGTAAACAATGACGTCTTGCCCCAGCCCGCATAGACTTCCAGATATGATCCTTAGTTTGATCGGTCTTTATCCAAGACAAGTTGGTGACTTGTTAGGAGATTCTCACTTATTAAAAGGGAGCTCTTATCTTCCTTTGAAGTCTCTATCCTTGAGTCTGCAAATAGGTCTTCCTCATTGTCTACTTCCTTATTTATTGTCACATGATCATAGGAATCAATAAAGTTGTTCCCTCTAACTGAGAATTTTCTTCATCAACAATGCTGCTAAATAGTTGTGAACACCATGGGTTACATTCAACTCTAGTGTGTAATGCCAAATTCACAGGAAGCATGAAGGATGCCACAACTTCATTAAAGTCTGATCTGGCACACTTGTCAGAGACCTGCAAACAATTACTTAAATCTGCTATTACAATCTAATCTGGTGTGTTGGCCATAGACCTGTAATCTATCATTTGATGGCTCTAGAATAGTGCACTGGATCCCAACTAGATGATGCTCTTTATGCCTCCAATGACACTTGCAGTGGACCACACAACAGTGTGAAATCACTATTAAATAAACAACTGTATCACCTGATATGTTTCCACTTGTCAACAAATGTAATCATCATATAAACCACTTTCAAATTGTATCAAACTATCCCATATCGAGCCATTAATGTGACTCCGCCTGTTAACTTCATAAAACTGTCTTTTAACCCATGTAAGATCAAAACAATGTATGCGCACTATAAACCCAAGGTTTTGACATCACAGGCTATGCACAAAATGTATTATAACTGACCATACATATGCATGAGATCATACAACAAATGCAAGACAAACCCCATCTTCATCCTCTGACTTAGACACCCTTCTCTTGGTGCACCCTGGCTCTACTATGCTAGACCCTAGTGAAGCTGATCTTCGCAGTATCCTGCTGTTGTACTGACTAACTCAGAGGGAAAGATGCCTACAGATTTCCTGTCATGACAGTGACAGGAACCTAAGTAACCAATAGCTACATACTTGGACAATAGACTCATTCTTATTTGTCCAATACAGATCTTTGAGCCTTGCTACCACTTCTTTCATTCTCTGTTGTCAACCTTTCATTCATGGATGCAACTGTACCCAAATCTACAATGCATAGCATAAGCAATGGCTACAAGAGATCTGCCCTGTTGAGGATAGATATGAGCAAAACATTTTCCCAACCACAGAATCTGTCCTTCCCAATCATCTGATTTTTCCATTCCCATAGCTCCAAAAATCTGACCACCATTATCTTCCACACACATAGTAAATGCTAATTCCAGTGTTGTTTCTAAAAAAAATAGGATAGGATAGTCACAGAGTGCCGCATCACATGCAATTGTGCCTTCTTGTATCTCTGTCCTCCTAAAGATTGAGCTTCTTGCATGCGGTCAAGCAGAAGCTTTAGAAACATATCTTGATATCTATGTGATTGGGGAGATACGTTAATGATTTCCTTCAATAATGCCTCCAAAGAATCAACTGTATCTTTCACAGAGAATGAATTATCTTCTGGAGCAATAGAAGCTAGCAAAGGAACAGGCCTGCTTATATCTATCTCAACTAATGAACAAGCAGGATGCTCCTTCTGTGAGAGATTTATGTTAGGCTCTTGCCTCAACTTTCCCATTTTTTTTTTTTACAGCCTGAGCATCTGCAAGACCACAAAGTGCTTCAAATCTTTGAGTTTCTGATACTGACATAATACCCAAGAGAGTGCTCTATGTCTGAGATGCCTTTTCATAATCATTTGACTCGGCATATGCTCTTCCAAGCCTGCATAAATGGTCTGTCAGACATGCTTTATCATCTGTTGTATTGGCTATTTCAATAATTGATTCGTAGGCCTCCACCATCTTATCCAATTTTCCAGATGCTTCAGATAACTCAAAAAGTCCCTGCCAAGCTCGCAGAGAATTTGGACTGAGCGCAGCGGCGTGGCAATAGGAAGTTTTTGCGTGCTCATATTGGCTGCTTGCAAAGAGGGCTTTGTCGAGCACAACAAGGGCATCATAGTTATTTTGGTCATCGGGCTGCTTGAGAAGCTGCTTGCACAATGTGACTGCCTCCTCAAGCCTGCCCTTCGACAGCACCTCCACTGCTAACTTGAGCACGCTGCTGCACTTCTTCGGAACCTCCATTACTTTGCCTTTCTCCACCTGATCTGGAATTTTGGTCGAACTTTCTATGAAAAAATTCCACTGCTTCAAATCTAAACTGTATCTGCTCAAGAATAAAACTGATTTCTGCCCTAAACACAGAATTGTTTAGTTCCACACAACCTGGAATTTTGCTTAGTCAAATCTGATCAGTTTTCTTGAACCTTGGCTCTGATACCATGTTAGTTTTAGATCAGATTTAACAGAAAACAGAAAAGTAAACACAGAACAATGAACACAGAGATTTTATCCTGGGAAAAGCCTTCTTCTCAAGGGAGAAAAACCCAGCAACGCTTTAATAAAAGATCAGGTATAATAGTGCAGAAAATCGCACTTGAGATCAAGCCAAAAAATGGCAGAATACAATAACATAAGCCAGCACTATAGGTAGTGCGAATTCCTGAGCAGAAATAAATCTCCTTGAGAGCGAATCTTCTTCTTGATCAAGGAATGGCGAGTGAATTGAATTGATGAATAAGGAGTCTCTCTCCCATATATACAGATCTAGGCGTCATTCTCCTCTTGAGCCGACCCAGAAAATTCAATATTTGGTTATGATTATTAGGCCAACTTGCCTTATGTAATAATTCTTTTGGGAAATACCTCCTGAAGCTACTCAAAACATTAACACAAAGCACTGAGGAATGTGAACACCAAAACCATAAATTACTCTTGAATAAAGATGTCAATCGAAGTATTATTTTTTCTAACTACTTAAAGGCAAAAATTCATTTTCATTTCACTTCAAATTTCCTACTACAATTTCCAATATAAGCTTGTATCGTAGATGTGATTAGCATTGGACTACGAATTAAATAGTTCATGTTAAGGATTGAGATTTGCAAATATCTAGAAATCACCTACCAGTCAGTGTATAGCTTATTTGCATTCTATAAAGAATATCTGCTTAATATCCTACCACAAAAGATGCCTCGTCAACAATGAATCATTTCATCTGAATATACACATGTTATTAAGAAACCAATCTCAGGCAATTCGCAAGTAAAAGGAAAACATTTACTTAATTTACCTTGAGAAACATTGCAATTATTCTCCATTATATATCCCACTCTTCCCAAATAAGCAGCAGTACCGACTGGTTTTTTCGATCCCATTTGTTCGAGTGTCTTCATCAGGAATCTTGCTACCTGTGATAAATAAAGATGTTCTTAGAAAAAGAAAAAAATGCCCTAGAAGAATAATACTCACCCCAAGAAAAGGCACAGCTGGCTTGTACAAACTACAATTCCCACATTGTTTACCCACACACTTAGATGAAAGTATATAAAGGATTTAACAAACATAACCAGGTTCTTGAAAATATATTATAAATACAAGGAATCTACAACACCTGTACCTTTTCATATGAATTATACACAAAGTTCTCATTGAACTATAAATTTTATGGAAAGGGCCCTAAGCAATATCACTAATCAACAAATTTGGCTGACAAATACAATGAACTCCACGTGTGAGCTAAAAAATTTACATCCTGTTTATGTTGTAAAAGCTTTTAGTTTCAGGTAATGTATCTGCTTACAAAATTTAATAATAGCATAAGCCTTGTCAGTATTAATTTTGCAGAAACTAAATGTGTATAAAGAAAGAAAACAATATTTCCAATTTATTGAAACCTTCACATAACAGTGTTATCCAAAGAAAGCAAATAGACACCTAATAATAACATATGCCATGTGCATTGACTGTGATGGACAGCCCTGTACTTGTAGATTCAAGATGTCAAAAGAATTTGAATATTGAAGTACAATAATCCCTAGATGCTAATATTTGGCATTTGAGTCCAAAAGAAATTAAAAGCAAGTTGGAAGAGGTGCAGCTATCTTCAGTCAGCAACACTAACTTGCACATAAACGGATAAAATAACAGAAAAGGACATGACAGCTGGTACAAGACAAAAGATATTAAAATTCTAAAATACATATACAGCTAGGGTAAAGAAAACCTTAATATAAAATTATAAATACATAAATTGTAAGTACACCCTGTTCTCCCCAAACTGAAATTCCACACTTCTGATGATATTTTCTGAATTTGTATTTTGGTTTATTTTTGGTTTTATGCTTTTGATTTACAAGTTTGTGCTTGTTTTGATTTGTTTTGAGATTTTCAAGATTATATGCCAGGAAGCAGATGATATTGAATTGCAAATGCAAAGGAAGATATTGTCAACTAATGCAAATCAAACTAACTGCTGTAGCAGACCCTTTTGATATTCATCCAAATCAGTTTGCATACATTTGTTTACCAATACAAATATCCATTACAGCTCTTAATAATGCCTGATAAATAAATAGACTTCATACCCAGAGTGTAAACACATTGAATGCAGGCCTGAACATCATAGCAGCAATCTGGAAATCTGTAGCAGCCACTGTGAAACCCTAACAATGGACGCCAACTTCCGAATAGCAGTCTTCTCCACTCCAGAAATGAAGTATATTGATTTCCAAGGTATAGCCACCCACAAAGGTCAGATATCCCTTTTAACCTAGGCGTTTCCAGTCAGAGCTTCTCACATCCAGCATATGACAGCAGTACAGCCTGTAGAAATCAGTGCAGCCCTTGTTTGAGACCCACGTGGTTATGGGTGAAGGTGCTGGCAGCAATAAAAAGGTATCACAGCTCTTATGCCCTCCGATCCCAAACAAAATACCCTTAAAACCCTTGAATAAACTCTTCAAAATCTACTAATGAAATCCCCACATGCCACAGAAGAGAAGGCACA
The DNA here is from genome assembly GCA_007258455.2 of Sequoia sempervirens. Lineage (NCBI taxonomy): Eukaryota > Viridiplantae > Streptophyta > Pinopsida > Cupressales > Cupressaceae > Sequoia > Sequoia sempervirens. The sequence continues at coordinate 292,953,166 of VDFB02105785.1, read as the reverse complement.
GCCAGTAATAAAATGTTCTCCAATATTGATTCTTCAAACTTCTGATTTGCTAAGAATAAACCCCTCGAAGAAATATGTTATTACTCCCCACTATTTAAGCTCAATATTGACTCCTGGATGAAGCCAATATCACAGGCGATCTTCAGCTGGTATTTCACAACCTCAGAATGCAAAAATCAAAGAGAGACAATGTTCTCAATGACCAAGAATTGCAGAAATTGCAAAAACCCTAGGTTTCTTCTTCTCCACAGCGAAACTCTTCAAAACATAAAAATCAGTAATCCCGAATGAATCATAAGAGCTTTGGTTGATGCTTGATATACTTTTCCAAGAAGAGGTCAATCCTCTAGAAGGCTCTTTTAATCACTAAAAATGATATTAAATGTGCACTTTATAACTTTATAATAATTCCTCAAAGTGGGCGCCCATTTAATTAATCATTAATGAACCTTTTTTTAATGTCTCATGGCCCCATTAGACATAAAGTGCAATTATAAACTTTATAATATGCTTTTATAACATTTAATTATCATTAAAGTCACTTTAATGATAATATCTCTTTTAATAATCATTGATTCACCAAAACAATTGAAACCGGAGATCAACATTGCGTCCATGATACGTCTAGGTGCTTTACTATACATAGTAACAATGGACTCCCATGACCTGACAACTTACTATAAATAGTAAGTGTATGAAACTGAGTCCTGAATCACCAAACGAAGGCCTATCCTAAACCAAACAAGACCCTCTAACCATCTACATTAGCCTACAAGGGCCAAATAATAAGCTAATCTACCAAGAAGCTGGAACAAGCTAAAAAGGGGACATTACAGTCCGCCCTCCCTAAAATTGCTTGTCCCCAAGCAATCTCAACTGCCAAAAGAAAACCCTCTGAAAGATCACTCTACTTGGGTCACAAGGGAAGAACTATGTAATGTCCTTGATATCACCAACCAACTCCTGCAACACCGGCATCAGAACAACTGGCAATTCATTATGAACCACGTCCACCTCAGTATCAGGTGTCTCAGGAGCATGAACCACAAGGGGAAGCGACTCAGAATGCTGACGAAGTTTGCTTTCCATATCTGCGCAAGGTAAGATATCATACAAACTGTCCACCAAGTGCACATCAAAACTATAAATCTAAAACAAATCATGTATAGGTGAATCAAAAGCAAAACTATAGGCTCTGCTCACCGTGTACACATTGTATAACTCCTTAGTGAGCCCTACCTAGAATCATGATGCACTAGAAGAATCCCAGTCACTGCGATTATTGCCCAACTCTGTACTGGTACCTAGAGGAAGATCAGCATCAAGCTCGAAGAGTGGATTTTCATAAACCAATCCAACATCAGCCTCGAATAATGGATTATTCACAAACCGCACAACTACTCCATGCTGACCTGAGTCATCCCTCTCCAAACCGCTTGAGCATCGAATAGAATTAAACTCCTGCACTGACTCGCACGCCTCCTCCTGTACCATCTCCTTCTCTCCCCTTCCGCTCTTCTCTCTACAGAGAGAGATAGAACATAAGCTCCCATCTGCAATTCCCCTCAACACGTAACCTCTACCATTCATTTTGAACTTCATCTCCATTTTAGGTACATTGAGGGTGAATTCTCCAATGTCTTGGAGCTATTTCATGCCCAACACTATGTTCATCTCACCCATGTTAACCACATAGAAGTTAGCCTATAACTCATAGTCATTCAATAACAGAGTGAGATTACATATCTGCCTAGTGCAAGTGAGAGTATATCCATCGGCAACTCTAACTCTGAATCCAACAAAGTCCTCTGCGTGGAGTCAACAGCTGGCCACAATCGATAGATTTATGCGTTGCTCCAATGTCAAGCATAGCAATGCAACGTTGTCCGTTAACCGTTCCCCTGATTTTGAATGAAGTCCCTTCCTGTATATTAGCAAATAAGGCCAAAGGAGACAAATTTGCATCAGGTCCAAGCTCTGTAGAGGCTTTTCCCACCTCATCATCCTCTGGAGCAGCTTGCTGATCTGAATCTTCAGAATCAGAATCCTCATAATAAACCCACATCATACAGTTGGCCTTGCCCTTAGGCCTCAAAGGACAGTCATGCTCTTTGTTGTAGGGCCCTTTGCACCAGTAACACAATTGCTTCTTCATCAATTCATCCCGTGACTCCTTATCCACCTTAGCTGCTGATTTCTTTTTCTTACCAGCAGTTTGTTGAGGATTCTCATCGCTGGAAGAAGTAATATCTTTAGTAGAAGACTACTTCTTCAGAGCAGCCAACTCCATACTTCGTGCCTTCTTCATTGCCTCTTGGAGCGTCGGGGGATCAAAAGCTTTGATCCATCCTCTCAATGGTTCTAATAAGCCTTCAATAAACAAAATGACCAACCTTCTTTCAGATATGCTAGGGACCATAACTGAAAGCCTCTGAAATTCACTAATATACACTTCCAAACTCCCTACTTGCTTGAGTTGAGCAAGGTCTCTGAAATATAATTCTGGGTCTTTCCTGTCAAAGCACTCAATCAACCTGTCAGTGAATTCTTGGTAAGTGGTGATGAGGTGATGCTGCAAGGTGACTATCCCATGGCGCCACCAATCATGAGCTAACCCATCCAAGTGCAAAGTTGCAAACTTGATTGCATCATCCTCTGACATAGGCCAAAGGGTCAAGAAGGTATCCAACCCAAAGGGTCAAGAAGGTATCCAACTTGTGAATCCAAGCTCTTGTTGTGACCTTCCCGCTACCATCAAATGTTGGAAGTGTGAGCTTGCTTGTGGCATGTTTTAGGTCCCTGCTTTGGTTCCTTGGTCTCCTATCTTGCCTTGTTCTGTTGTGCTCCCTCCTTTGACTCATGTATCGGTCAAAGGTCAAATGCTCCTTTACTTGGGGTGGTAGCAAATCCCATTCATCGTGCATTGACACGACATTATCTATGAATGATGCATCTTCATTTTCTTCAGCATTCTCTTCTTCTGGCTCATTCCTCAAAAATGTAGGACGCAAAGGTTTATCGGTGGTACGAGTAGGTGCTCTTTGTGCTCTTGGAATCCCAGCAACACTTCCATTGTCTTCCTGCTCATGATTTTGTCCTCTAGGAGTATTCATCTGCTGTATAGCTGTTGTATGTTGCTGCAAAACATCTACTACATGTTGCTGCCCTGCTGCAAGACCTCTCATGATTTCTCTTGCTTCTCTTTCTTCATTATTGGTTTCATGTATTGGTGGACTACCACCTCTTCTATCACCCATTATGTCTTGTTGTGTATCTGCAATTGGATTTTCTTGTTGTTCTGCTCTTCTACGAGTATAATACCTATGCGGACCAACCTATGGTGGTTGCACATGATACTTTAACCCTCTAGGCTGGCAAGATCAAAGCTCCGATACCACTGTAAGTACCCCCTATTCTCCCCAAACTGAAATTCCACACTTCTGATGATATTTTCTGAATTTGTATTTTGGTTTGTTTTTGGTTTTATGCTTTTGATTTACAATTTTGTGCTTGTTTTGATTTGTTTTGAGATTTTCAAGATTATATGCCAGGAAGCAGATGATATTGAATTGCAAATGCAAAGGAAGATATTGTCAACTAATACAAATCAAACTGCTGTAGCAGACCCTTTTGATATTCATTCAAACCAGTTTACATACATTTGTTTACCAGTACAAATATCCATTACAGCTCTTAATAATGTCTGATAAATAAATAGACTTCATACCCGGAGTGTAAACACATTGAATGCAGGCCTGAACATCATAGCAGCAATCTGGAAATCTGTAGCAGCCACTGTGAAACCCTAACAATTGACGCCAACTTCAGAATAGCAGTCTTCTCTACTCCAAAAATGAAGTATATTGATTTCCAAGGTATAGCCGCTCACAAAGAAGGTCAGATATCCCTTTTAACCTAGGTGTTTCCAGTCAGAGCTTCTCACGTCCAACATATGACAGCAGTACGGCCTGTAGAAATCATTGCAGCCCTTGTTTGAGACCCACGTGGTTATGGGTGAAGGTGCTAGCAGCAATAAAAAGGTATCACAGCTCTTATGCCCTCCGATCCCAAACAAAACACTCTTAAAACCCTTGAATAAACTCTTAAAAATCTACTAATGAAATCCCCACATGCCACAGAAGAGAAGGCACAGCCAGTAATAAAATGTTCTCCAATATTGATTCTTCAAACTTCTGATTTGCTAAGAATAAACCCCTTGAAGAAATCTGTTATTACTCCCCACTATTTAAGCTCAATATTGACTCCTGAATGAAGCCAATATCACAAGCAATCTTCAGCTGGTATTTCACAACCTCGGAATGCAAAAATCAAAGAGAGACAACGTTCTCAATGACCAAGAATTGCAGAAATTGCAGAAACCCTAGGTTTCTTCTTCTCCATAGTGAAGCTCTTCAAAACATAAAAATCAATAATCCTGAATGAATCATAAGAGCTTTGGTTGATGCTTTGTATACTTTTCCAAGAAGAGGTCGATCCTCTAGAAGGCTCTTTTAATCATTAAAAATGATATTAAATGTGCACTTTATAACTTTATAATAATTCCTCAAAGTGGGGGCCCATTTAATTAATCATTAATGAACTTTTTTTTATGTCTCATGGCCCCATTAGACATTAAAGTGCAATTATAAACTTTATAATATGCTTTTATAATATTTAATTATCATTAAAGTCACTTTAATGATAATATCTCTTTTAATAATCATTGATTCACCAAACCAACTAAAACCTGAGATCGACACTGCATCTATGATACATCCAGGTGCCTTACTATACATAGTAACACTGGACTCCCATGACCTGATGACTTACTATAAATAGTAAGTGTGTGAAACTGAGTCATGAATCACCAAACGAAGGCCTATCCTGAACCAAACTGAGCCCTGGAGAAGAAAACACTCAGATAACTGCCAAACAGAACCCTCTAACCATTTGCATTAGCCTACGAGGGCCAAATAATAGGCTAATCTACCAAGAAGATGGAACAAGCTAAAAAGGGGAAATCTAGCAATAAAGTCCTTGTGAGAACAAAAATGTTTGACAATGAAAGGGATTATTACATTCGGCTTCAACCAAAGCTTTTTTGATAAAAATTGTACCATCATTAAAAGTTATCAAAATCCGCTGAAATGATAGAGCTTACTGCTGATATGAGAAGCTCTTGACAATGATTTGATAAGGAGTTCACCAATCCATCTTGTTTGATACATAAAATTCTGAATGCACTTTATACTGTTGAAACAAGATCTCTGCCAAAAAACAGTCATATCAATCAAAATCTGAAAAAATTCTGTTCAAACTTCCCTTGTGACAGATTTTGCTTTGGTATTGTTGACAAATGACAGAAAATAAACAGATTTTCAAACAAACCAACTGCTGCTGTGATTGTTTGTGGCAGGAATATCACTGCTAGTTATGGTGTTCTGCTCTGCTTTTAATATTCTAATGTGAAGCACAGCTGTTTGGATTTTGCATTCTTTCGAGTTTAAAAGATTGCAACTGTTACTAGGAACAGGCATCTCCTTTATTAATCGATCTCTCTCTTTTTAAATGCTCACCCGGTATGCTTATCACCTGTCTATTAATAAACCTTGACTATGTTTGGATATCTGGGCATCAATTAATAACAGATCATCTTTCTGCCCCTTTTTGAAACTGTTGGTCGGTTGCCACTATGCTATGTGTGCAACTATATATAGCTATTTTGAACTTTAAAATAAGCACACCTTTTCTTCAATCAGGCAAGCCCTTCTGCAAAGGTTTTTCCACTTGATTTTTTTAATAGTGTCCTATCTTACAGAGTGGTGGACTTCACAAAAGTAATTTTAGACTCTGATTTTTCCTTACCTGAGCATGCACCTCAACGCAGGAAAACTTGAAAGCAAAACCCCTTTCTTAGCTGCACACTGTGATGACAAAATTGAAAATATATCTTTGAAAAATGAGTTCATCTTTGCATTTGTTACATGCACACCAATACACTACTTTTTTAAAAGACTTTCTAACTTTGAATCTCCTTTATAAGATGCACACCTAAATACAAGAACATCACTTTGAGATTTTGAAACAAGAACTCCTTTCAGACATATGTGCCACATATGCAATCTTGGGTTTCAAATTTTGATGACAAAATTCCTTCACTCAAGTGCACCCATGTGTCTGCAACTCAAACACATGGAAACTCAAAACCATCACCTATATCAAGTGCACACCTAATAGTACAGTTTTGACATTTCTTTTCTTGAAACTCCATTCCTTTAAACAAGTGTGCACCTGTCTATGCATTCCTAACTTCAACATTGACGACATCAAATTCCCTATTGAGGTGAGCACCTCACAATGTAATTTGAGAATCTAATTTTCAAAACCTATTTCCTTGATACAAGTGCACACATGTATGTGTGATTTCAATCCTAACCTTGAGTGTTATTTTTCCCTTGTCAAGTGTACACCTAATAATGCATTTATGTCTTTGAAATTGAAAATAAAGTTTCATTTATTGAGGTGCACACCTCAATATGCATTTTAGACCTAAAAACTTGATTCTTCATCACAAAGGTGTGCACCTAATAGTGAGATTCCTGACTTACAGGTTTGAAGTTTTATTCTCTTCACAAAGATGTGCACCTGACAAAGGGATTCTGACCTTGGTCTTTGAAATTCTCTCCTATGCAAGGGTGTGCCCTTGACCTCTTCCCTTAGCAATTTTCTCTAACAAATACTATCTTTAATCTGGTAAGGTGTGCCCCCTCAATTAGGTGTACATTAAACATTGGAACTGCAATTTGACTTTGAAATTCACTTTGTCTTTGATTAATCCCCGCTCTTTGCCTTGGTGTATTTGCTTGAGGTCATATTTGTTGATCTGCAAAGACGCAAAGAGGAGCAACAAAACACGACATAGACCAACAAAACACGACATAGACCACTAGAGAAAAACTTGAAATATGGTTTGAAAGATCAAAAGATGAGGTTCAGCTTCAAAACTTGACACAATAAGAAAAATCATAAAAGTACAAACAAAAGAGCAATGCAGAAAGCTGGAGATGGTGTTGTCTTTCCAAGAATTTGGGGGGTGTGGGTTTGAAAGACCTCAAAATGCAGGGCATTACTTTGGCTGTAAAATAGATCATCAAGGCTCTTAAGGGTTGAGAACCTTGGTAAATATTATCAAAAATAACATTTGCATGGCCAGCCCTAAAAAGAATTTGGGAAATTCTTTGTCAAGCTAAACGGCTTGCCATTTTTCTATAGAATATGGAGGTATTGGGAGTTTGAGAGATAATTGTTTGGTGGCCATAAGACTTTTTCTAGCATTGAGGTACTTTTTTGGCTATAGAAAACTTGATCCCATGAAATGAAGTCCAAGCAAAGTTTCAAATTCTTGCATCACAAAAGAAAACATATTCTATTCTCAAGAAAACTATGTATTCTCAAAAAAACTATGTATGATGTTAAATTCAATGTGTGTGTGTGTGTGTGCCATGAAATGAAGTCCAAGCAAAGTTTCAATTCTTGCATCACAAAAGAAAACATATTCTATTCTCAAAAACACTATGTATTCTCAAAAAAACTATGTATGATGTTAAATTCAGTGTGTGTGTGTGTGCGTGTGTGCGTCTCTCTCTCTCTCTCTCTCTCTGTGCAAAAAAATTTTAAGAAATAACAGAATTACAAATAGTAAATAATCACATTTCAATCTTTGATAGGATGATACTTCATCATTGATCAATGACAGTGATAAAGATATTTGTCAATTGATAGTTCAAAATTTCGATATTATGTCACATATCATATATGTCCAAAATGATTCAAACGAAAATCATTATGATCTTCAAAATTATGTACTAAAATAATATTCACAAATAGAAAGAAAGAGATAGTTGTCCTTTCCTTCAGGAGGACTCTGAAGTCAACTTAACAGATGAATTTGACTTGCTGACCCAGCTCTCTCTTCTCAAATGATTGACATGTGTTTCTATCATGATCAATGACCCCAATCTCCTCTTTCATTATCTCATTCACATCAGAAGATACAATTACCCTACCTTTCAAGTTTGACAAGCTGTCCATCAATTTTCCCTAAAAACTACATTGACATTTTTTTGCAAATAAATCATTCTCACTTGTACATTGGTAATTCTTAACATTTTTCCTCTTAAGCATGAGCCTAATAATCATTCCCGATATCAGTTTCTTATGCAGTTTGGATGAGCTAAGATTTCAATCATTTTATTTGATTAGTTAAATAATCAAAACAATAAAAAACATAAATATATTATTTCGAAGTACCAGCTGCTGACCTGAAATCAACCATATGCCAAGTTCCAGAGAGAACCCATAAAGTTAAAAATTATATTCTACGAGGTCACTGAGAAGTTGGCATAAATAGCAGTACAAAAAAGTTATAATCCAATGCTTACAAACCAAAGTAATATTTAAAATATTCTGTGTGTCCAGCTTACTAACCTCAAAAGTAATAGGAAATGGCACATGCATCAAAATACCTGAAGAAGGAGGACTGTGTTATCTCCCTCGTATGTGCAGGCAGGAACATAAGCAGCAAATAGTTCTGGAAGCCCACTACTGCACAAGTACCCATGTCCACCACAAAGCTTACGGCACTCTTCAATGCCATCCTATGCATCGCAATGTTTTACAAAGGAAAGTTACTAAAAGAAAAGCTTAATCTGTAAAGGAAGCAATAACAATATAATGCAGAAAATAAAAAGTAAAGACCTGAATTACAAGCATAAATTGAACACATAACTAAAGTCAAAAGATATTTCAAGCAAGGAAACTAAGGAACTTGCCTACCAAATGTCAACAGCAAAAAACCGAGCAACTATCGATAATTTACAATTGGAAAATAATGGTATATACTATATATAATGACTTTAACAAGTAATTAAGTGTCAAAAATCACATTTTTTCTCAGATTTCACACAATCTTACTTTAAGATAAGATGTCATTTAACATCATTTAGGTTGTAACGATTTGTAAAAGTTATCAAAGTGAGTTTACTTGTCCAGAAAATTCCTTCTGGGTGTTTAGTTGTAAAGTAGATATTCAATCTTTATTGATTTTCTTGATTCTATCAATATAATAATGCATGTAATTGTGCTCACAGACAAATGTCTACAACATGAATTTGAATGTTTGGTGCAAAAATTGCTGCCATGGTTGCTATTATCCTAACTAGTAAATTCTATTCTGCTACAGCAATCTTTATCAGGAAGAAATATGGTTCATATCAACTTTGTATTGATTTCCAAGAGTTAAACAAAACAACTAGCAAAAATTGGTTTCCTATATCACTTACAAATGAATTACTCAAAGAAATTCACAGTGCCAATCTCTTTAGCAAATGACATTTAAAATCAAGAGATTATAGAGCTAAGATACAGAAAGAAGACATTCCAGAAACGGCATTTCATACTCAAGAAGGGTATGAAGAACTCAAGGTGATGACATTTGCACTAACCATTTAACCTGCAACTATTCAATTGGTGGTGTTAAAAACTTTTCATCATTTTTATAAATTTTTGTTATTATTTTTAAATTTTTAATACCATATAAATTATTTAGGAAATTTTGAAAAATCATCTAAAGCATTTTAATCAAGTTTACCAGTTCTAGAAGAAAAAAATACCATTCTAAGAGGTCTAAGCACAGTTTTGGGGAATTATAGATAGAATATCTTGTTCATATAATCTCAGTAGAGATTAGTGTAGACACTTCCAACACAAAAGCTGTGATGTATAATCTCAGAAGGGATTAGAGTAGACCCTCTCAAAATAAAACCTGTGGTTGAATGGTCAATCACACATAAAATTTCAATAATAACAATTACTCACCAAGATCTATGCCCATTTTTTTCCATTTTCTGATCTACTGAAAAAGGACTATTTAACATGGTCTGAAAATGGAAACCAAAGCTTTTAAAAGCTTAAGGAGGCACTATCACAGACTCCAGCCCTTACAAGCTCCAAATTCCTTCAAACCATTTGTAATAGAGTGTGGTAATCATGCAAGATGACACCCTATTACTGGAAAGTCAGAAATTAAAACCCAGGGAGAAATTTATATCAGTTTATGATAAGTAAATATTAGCAATTATGCATTCCTTAGAAAAATGGAGGCAATATTTGTTAATGAACAAGATTCTAGTTAAAAATTAAAATAGATCACAATAGTTTTGAGTATCTCCTAAAAGAAGATCTTATCAACCAAGCAACAAAAGAGGATTGAAAAGACAGAAATGTTTAATTTGGATATTGAGATTTTACATAGAGATAACATAATCACGCAACAGATGCTTTATCTAGTAGAGATTATATGAAATATGCCCCTTAATTTTTTTTTGTTGATTTTTCAATATCAATTACAATGCAACACGCACCCGTTAAGGTTAGCTCCAAAACCAAAACGATGCGGATAGTAACTCTAACCAAGAATGTGCCCTAAGACCACTGAAAGAGGAGGGGCGAGCATATGGCCAGAGGATCCCTAGGATCTAAATAACTCAATAACTGAAACTGATTACAATTGTAAGTGCAAAGATAAAACTCAACGCCAAGAATGTTCACCAAGATCCTTAGAAGGTGAGGTGATAGCATATGGTAGAGTACCAATTACAAAACTGAAATAAACTTAGGCGGATAACCAGCCATGGAAGTTTTCAAAACTAACTAATTCATCCACTGCGGCGGGCATCCACTCAACCGTGGGGATTCTCCACTTATACAATGGGTAAGATATAAAAGATACAATGATTAATTCCTCCACATTGGCGGTAAACCATCCAGGGGTTACAATGTTACTTAAACACAAAGTAAATGCAGAAATATGAGTGACTGGAATAGTACTACTAATTCTCAGCCTTACAATACAGAATATCTGCAAATTACAAAGATCTTTCAATAGAAATTCACTCCAAAATAGCAATAGTGATTACTCTATACTTTTGATCCCAATAATGAATTGAAACATTAGAGAAATAAGGCATAGAACAGAAGTATAAAGGTCTGATATAAAAACCTGCAAGTTAAAGTTCAGACCAGCAAGATAAGTCTTCAACAAAATGCTTGAAATCTGAAACAACCTTTCACCAATGCACTTGAAACTGAAATCACATCCTTTCCAATGCTAGGCGACCAAGTAGCAATCAAGAACCAAGCCCAAACAGCACCAAAAATGGCCCAGCACGTTTTTCCAAGGCAGCAATGGACAAGGTACGACTCTAGAAGTGGGTCGACCTTGCTTAAAAATCAATCCTTCCATTATAAATTCTCATTGAAATTGCAAATTCTTCAATTCCAATGCTAGGCGGCCAACATACAAATGTTCAGCAATGCAAAACAGCCATCAAGAGAAAGGCTCGATTCCCAATGCAATCACCAAGAGAAAAGTGCGGCTCTTGAAGAGGTACGGCCTTTCTTAAAAATTCCAATCTTCAAAATTAAATCCCATCTTTTGCAAGAAGGGTCGCCCATGTCCAAGGAATCAATTGCTTCAAGGCCCAGAAGCAAATAAAAATCATACTAAGAGCTGTATACAAAAATCACTTTCAGCCATGATAAACCAGCAATTACAAAATTGGAAATTACTACTAAAATTCTCCAAAATCTTCAACGATGAAGCTCAATATGCACTTTTGAATGAAGCACACTCCCAAATGACCATCTAGGGAACCATAGTTTTAGGTCCGAAGAATGGTGTAAATACTAAGCTCCCCCTTAGCTAGGTTTTGAAATCAATTCAGCAGCATAACTTTACATTATTTTCCAAAGATAGAAAACTCTTCTCAAAGCCTCAATATATAAGCTTCAATTGGGCAAATGAAGCAACCTGTAACTCCAATCAAGAAACCCTTCAATTTCTCCAAGGGACATCCACCTCAAAAGCAATTTTAAAATATTAAAACTCTTAGTATTCCTTTTCCAAGTCATCCCACATTTGAGGAGATATTTGAACATTAATAAAACATTAATGAACTTAAATGAGGCATCCCCCCATCATGACCCCATTGTAAAACAACTTGAAGTTCAATGACTAGGCATGGGGGTGCACCATTTTTTCACACATCGCCCCATTGCAAATGGGGACCCCCTGTTTTCGCTTTTTGCCTCGATGTTGCAACTGCTTATTACTTGTCTTTTTACAATGAGGTCATCATTTTGAGGGTTCCAAGCCAGTCTTTTGCAAGTCATCTAAGCCAAGTCAAGAATTCATGCTTGAATCAGTGCGTAGACGTCATGGAAGCGCTCAGAAGGCCCAAGAAACGAAGATCGACTGTGAATTCGGCCAATTCTGAGACTTCCTATTTTTAGGAAAAGTTGCTTTTTCGATTTTTCATTTTTGGCATTTTCGGACCAAACAAGGTTCCCTATTTTTTAGGGTTGCTTTTTCTATTTTTAGAAAGTTTCTATTTTTTTTTAGAAGGGTCCCAAGTTCTGAAAACGCACTCAGAAGTTCGAAAAACTCAATAGAACTCTCAGAAAATCAAAAAGAAAATTTGGAAAAATTATTAAAAAAAAGGTCAAAAAGCATGAAAATCAGACCAAAAACGTTCAATTCTGGAAAATCAATCAAAACCAGTTCAAAATTAACCAGATCTGAGGCAAAATCATGAAAATCAGCTCTAAATGTGAAAATTGTGAAAAATGTGTTCAAGTCTGAAAATTCGCCATGGAGGAAGGATGAAGAAAGAGGTATGAATGTCAGAAAGCTGGTGAAGTCCGCCCAGCACTAAGGAAGCATGTCCAAGCAGCAAGGATGCTCATCCTTGGATCCTCCAAAGTCCGCCATGCATCAAGAGGCAATGTCCTTGGATCTTCCAAAGTCCGCCCAGCATAAGGATGCTCATCCTTGGACCTTCCAAAGTCCGCCATGCACATGCCAAGGGGCTTGAAAGTCCGCCATTCACAAAGAAAGGAGGTGCCAAAAGGTTCTTGTCCGGCAAGCATGCATATCCTAATCAGTTCCTAAAGTCCGCCCTTGATATCCTAGGATCCTTTGAAGTCCGCCATGCCATGTGCTGCACAAAAGGAAGTCCCCCTCTAAAGTCCGCCGCCTAAAGATCCTTGTCCAAACATCACCTAAAGTCCGCCATCTGCTTAAAAGAGAGATGCAAGAGGGTTATGAAGTCCGCCCTTGAAAGATTTGACTTGGCTGAAGACTATCCATGAAAATTTCGAAATTTTGCCTAAGTGTAAAAGCCTAAAAAGGTGGGAATTCGAAATTTTGACTAAGTATTGTAGGATTTCCAAAGGGGATAAAATGTCGAGATAAATGCTAAAGTGTTGAGGAAATCCGCCCTAGAAAAGAGGGACGTCCAAAAATGTTCATCCTAAAGACTTACAAAGTCCGCCATATACTTGGAGGAGGTTAGCAAGGTATCAAAGACATCCATGATCCTCGTCCAAAATGTCAAGGAAGTCCGCCAAAGATGATAAGATTTTTCGCTAAGTGTTAATGCCAAGTCTAAGAAGAGGTTCGAATATTTGCCTAAGTACAGAGGCTAAAAGGATGGAAAGTTGAGAATTTTGACCAAGTATTGAGACACTTTCGAGAGGTCAAATGCCAAGCTTGAAAGGGCACGTGCTAGAGAAGATTGGGATTTGGCAAGAAATAAAACGAAGTGTGCCTAACACGATGAGGAAAAAGAGACAAAATTTGCCTAAGTATGGAAAATGTTAAAAATTGCCAACTTCGACCGAAGAAAAATGCGCAAGGCAAAGAGAAAGGAAGGATCGTCCTTGGCCGGAAGGAAGGAGAATATGTCAGACATCAAGGAAATCCGCCCAACGAAGACATCCAGACAAGGATTTTGCCTATAAAAATTCGACTGAGCAAGAGAAAATTTGACTTTGGCAGAACAAAATAGGCTCAGTGCTATTAAAAATGTCGCCATGGCAGAAGAAAATAGGGATCTGGCATAACATTTATTGACGGAATGGCTTAAATTTTGGTTTGGCTAGACGAAATTAAGGACAAAATTGGAAAATACACTCTTAGCCAAGAAAAATGGAAGGAAAATCGAAATAGCCATGGGTCCAAAACGAACGGGTTGGAATAAATTAAAATATTTTTAATATTTTAATAATTTATTTTCAACTACTCGGAAATTTAAATGCCTTGGACAAAATCGAATTCGCCAGACGATGTTTTGGAGGAAAATAATTTGTGCCGGCCAGAGATAAAATCCGATGGGCAAAATTAAATTCACCGTGACTTCAGGAGAGAGAGTGGTAAAAATTCAGGAGAGAGAAAATCTGAATTTGTTTATTTTATTTCTTGCAGGTGGATGACGACGCGAGGCGAGTCTTCAAAGAAGAAGCAAAGGCATGGAATGGAGGCAAGTCTGCTTCAAGCCAGATAGAGTGAAGGAAAAGGATGGCACAAGCACGAGAAAGTCTGACTTTGCCCAAGCTCAGCATGTCCAAACCTTTTCCGACTTTGCTTGGAGAAGGTATGTCCAGACATCCATAAGATCCGCCAAGTACAATGGCAAACATGATGCAAAGTCCGACCTAGACCAAGAAAAGAAATGTCAAAGTGTTGAGAAGGTTCGCCAAGCATAAAGAAAAGATGGCAAAACCACTAGCAAATCCGACTTTGCTCAACTGAGAAATGGCACAAGCATGATAAAGTTCGACTTCTCCCTAGAAATGTTTGTCCAAAGTGGCTTGAAGTCTGACTTAGGCCGAGAGAGAAAACGTCCAAGCTCATATGAAGTCCGCCCAAGGAGAGGACGAGAAAATTGGCTAGAAGAATTCACTAAGTGTTGGACGGAAAACAGGAAGGGTGAAGAGGAAAATAAAGAGGAAGTGAATAAAATTCTTGTCCAGGGATGGAATTTGTCCTACATAGCACAAGCCAGATTCAGAATTGAAGGCAAATCCACAGGCAAAGTTCGTTCGAGCATGGTGTTGAATGATCCAGATGATGTTACAAAATGAACCTGAATAGCCAAAATTTGGCTAAGTCTAGGAAATACTTCACAGAGGAAATTCCAATTTCCTCCATTGTGGCGAAAGCACAAAGGCATTCTTCTCCAAATTCTAGACACTTGAAAGGAATCCAAGATCAAAGTTAGGAAGGAACAAGCACAACGGACAGAGTCATCGGCAGGGAAAATATTCTAAGGCAAGCACGTGGAGAAAAACGAAGCAACCAAGGAAGACATCCAGCACGCTGAGGTGGCGCCTCGTCATCTTCCAACCAATCAAATTGTTCCAAATCAACATATAACAACTTTCTATTTTATTGTTGATTTATATTTAGCAAAAGGGACAAGTGTCCTCAAATGAAATTTTCTCATTGGTCGAAAGTGACAAACCCTAATTAGGGTTTTATTTTGTAATCTCGGCCGTTGATTTGAAATCAATCTTGGCCATTGAATTGTAATTGGGGAGCCTATAAATTGAGCTCGCCCCCTCATTTGTAAGGTGTGGAGACAGATTATGTATATTGTCGCATTGAGACTATTTTGAATGATAAAAGCTCTTGAGCATGATTTGCCTTGAATCACTTCTTATTGTTGAATAGTAAGCGAGGTTACATATTGCCTTCCGCCATAGATTAGAGTTAAAGTTAGATTAAATAGAATTTGCTTTGAAAAGTTGTTAAATTGAATGAGAGATTGATCGTATTGATTCAATGGTGAAGTGTAGCTCATACTTTTTTCGAATGGATGATTTGCATTCGATTTGTAAAGTTAGCCTGAGCTCTTAAACGTGGAAGCTTAACTTCAACCTCATTTGAGGTTTGAAAATTATTCTCACAAACCCCTTGAAGATTGCACCCACTTTGCGTATGTTGTCCTGCAGGAGGCGAAACAAAGTGTGGTTTATTTCTCTTCACCGAGTCCTTACTGTCTCTTGAGTTCTTAGGCTTAGACTAGATTCTCTGAACCCTATTCTTTTTGCCATTTTTTTGAGATCCACAATTGAAAGTCCTAATTGAGAGCCTTTAAAGATAAATTTCCTAAGTCCCTAGCTTGTGCAGACTTTCTACGTAAGTCCCCTTGTTTATTACCAGCATTATCACAACGACCATTGAGCTTATCCACACGTCGAGACCCGACTAAAGAAACCTTGGAATCGCCTATGCGGTGGTTTTTCAAGAGAGGATAGAGTGTCTTTGGACATTTTTATTCTGATGTTTGGTGGATGATAAAACACTCATCAACAGTACAAACTCAAAATACAAAATTGACTAAGTGCTGAAACTCAGTCCAAAGGAGAGATAGAATTCCAAAGCAAAAACCAACACCCAAACTAAATCTGCCAGAAATAGAATGATGACCTAAGCTGATGCTACGAATGATGCCACTGCCAAAATTAGACTTACTAAAAATAGCCAATACCAAAAATAGTAAGTTCGCTTCAAAACCATCAGAAAGCCAAACTGAACAACCGAACTGCAAAGGATTGAACTGCTGCTAAACAGATACTACTAAAAGATAGACTTGCTAAAGAAAAATAGCAAATTGCTATAAATAGTAAGCCTGCACAACATCCTCTAAACGCCAACTGAGCAGTATCTGAAAGAGGAAACCCTAATTTTCTGCTTCAGCTTAGCCTACAGATTTCCGGAAATAGGCTAAATCCCAATGAAGAGCGTAGGGCTAAAAATGGGGACATTACTTTATAAAAATATCAGCATATACAATTAACAATTAATATTCCAAAACAGCCAAATGATGTTCAAGCTGATTGTGCAACAGTGAAGAACGTAAAAAAATTATTGTTGATATCCCCATTTTGTTTGGAGAAATGATATTCTTAGGGTCAAAGATTGAATCAATTTCCATTAGGATTCAATGTTTACTAAGCAATTTTAGAAAGATAATCATGAATCTCCAAATATATGGCATGTCAATTATTCAAATTATATTATAATGTTCAAAAATACTGTATTGGAGAAATTATAAAATATGAAAAAGTTTATACAACAATATGTTGCAGAATGTGATATGTGCCAAAGCATAAGTGAATATGTGATATTGCCCTAGTTTATTACAACCAATATGAGTAGAAATGAAAAGCAATTTCCATGCATTTTCTCGATGGTATTCCTAACTCAAAAGGAAATAACTGGATATTTGCTGTGATAAGTTGCCTTACAAAACATTTTTGATTTCTTGGCATGAGCAAAGCACCTTCCCCCAAACAAATCACTTAATCATAAGATTAAAATGTTTATAAATTACATGGATTTCCTAAATCAAATGTATGTGATTGTGATCCCTATATTTGCTTGCAAGTAACTTTGTAAGGAGCTATACATTCAAACAAGAATGGCATTTGATATGGATTCTGCTTATCAACCACAAATAAATTTGCTAAATGGTAGAATGATACTATTGGTAACTTCATTATCAATGATAGGGACAAAGGGGGGCAATACATTTTCATCCTTTGTAAAGAGCCTTGCAAAATTTGCTCTAAAATTTCTGTTTTGACTCCTTTGGAATTATGTCAAACACTTGGTGTGCAAACTGTATCTGTTGGTTTTCGTTTATGTTTGCTTGTTTGATTTGAAGGGAGTTCATTCGTATGCTATCAAAGCTGCTGTTAAAGATGCCCTGATACCACTGCAATGTGCCTTGTCAAATTTGTGTGCTTAAGTTCTGATTTTCTGCCTCAGATATGTCTGTCTACACTTCCCTTGCAATCTTTGTTCTGCTGGTAAAGCGTTTCAGTTTGATTTGTTTTGCTTGTTTTAATGCCAGTGCTTTTTGTGAGCTTTAAAAGGGATTGCAGATGCCACGAGACAAATAACAAGATAATATGCAACTCTTTTTTTTGTATATTTTCAAATGCACACATATTAAAATCTGATGCAACGCAAACCTACAGCCTAGAAGTATTTTCTTAACACTTAGTATACCAACTTAGTAAGTGGAATGCAAGTGCATAAAGAGACGTTTGACAAATAGATTGGCAGCCAAACAAACCCTTCCCTTGATATTATGAATGAAGTGTAATGCTGTGTATACCTATGAAGATGACTCAGAATATGTTCTTTTTTCATTTACCAAAACATGACTGAGTTTACAATGCAGCTGGCTGTTAGCATTTACAATAGACACTAAATTTTGAAACAAGTTCCTATGCAACTCATTCACCTCCTCTACTATTCTCAAACAAAATGTAACTATCACGTAATATCAAAACAAAGAAGGAACCTGGGTATTGCCAATTCTGAAACTGAAAGCCTGAGATATCAGCTCGAACTCTTCATGGAGTGGGTCCGTCCCTCTAACCAAGGCTGGAAATGTGTTCCTTGATGTCCAGTGCCACCCATACAAAAGGAATCAAAATTTATTGTGGTTTCTTTGCTGCCAATCGAACCTACAGAAAAACGTCCAGGTTGTGCTCCCTTATATTTACCAGAATGACGCCCCAGCTCAAAATACTACCACGAATCTTTAGCTACATGGATATAGGACGAGCCATGGTCTTTTTGACTAAGATACAGCTCAAGAATATTCAAAACGACCCGTTCAAGGCTGAGGACGCATCAACAAACTCTTACCCTGTCGCTTCTCTAAAATGCAATGTGAAAGACGCCTATCTGAAACGATTTCTCATGTATATCTGTAGAATATCTTCTGCAAACTCCCTTTCAGCTAGGGGGGATCTCACACACCCGAAACTGAAGAAATGAGGGTCTCAAAACCCTAAGCCAGTGTCTCGTGCCATTCCCGTGAGGAAACTTGATGTCTTCAAAAGAAATTCAAAAGGGTGCGAATGATTTCCTTTTCCTCTCTTTTGTATCCCCTCATTCAAAAATTAAAGTGACATTTTAATTAAAGTGACATTTTATAAAATTATGTCTTTTCTTTTTAATATTTCCATAGTCACTTTATGATTTCTCATGATGCCAAATATAAGGGACTTTTATAAAGTGATATTCAAAATATTTCACAAGTCACTATGCAGAATTTAATTAATTACTCAAACATTAAGTAATTAAATAAATGATTCCCTCCAAATGACATTAGCCCCGGGAATTAAAAGGCTAAGCGATCCACCAGATGGCTACGCAGAAGGGGACATTACATCCTTGATATCATAAACATGTACACACCCCACATAATCAATTCCATGAACTAGTTCACTGGACTGTTCAATTGTGCACACATCTTCTTTGTGCATGCATTGCATTTCTAGTGACTAGGGCAGAATAAATTGTGCCTCATCATTCAAATTTGTGCCTTTTGGAACTCCAAGTTCATGAGTTGTTGGCACCTCTTTCTTCTTCACTGCCCAAAGCTGCACCGGATCCTTCTTTCTCTCCGTCACCACCTTCACAACACTATTGTCATTGATCTTATCTTTTGCACACTGTGATTTCTTATTTCATCCCATGGAAATTTCCTCTGATGTAAAAACAGTATCATTACTTAGTGCAGGCACATGTTTAACTCCCAATTGATACTCATTTCTTACCTGCACCATTGTTGCATCTATATGAACTGATTTGTATTCACCCAGCGTCTTGGACTGTTGGGGTAACTGATGAGTTCCCTAGGATATTTTGTGTGTGATAGGGTAAGTGTAACTATTCTTCATCAGCATTATGCATATCTTGAAAACCCAGATCAATGGCATCATAATCACTGTATTCATATTCTTCATTCACAGAGCCATATCCTAATGCAGCATACTGATCATCCCCTTTTTCATAGTACTGAGAACAATCCTCCTCATAAGGAAGATCTTCCTCTCTACTCACTCAAAGGGCATTTAAATCATTGAGGTTGGCAAGTTGAGCCTCATGCAACCTAATGCTTGCAAGAAGTTGATGTTGTTCTTGTTTAAGGTGATACAACACCTTTTGATGCTCAACTTCTTCATTGCATGACATCTCATAATGAGAAGGATATTGGCCAGTATCATATGTTTCTTCATCTACATAACCCATGCCAATATTTTGTACATTATAGTGTTTATCCACATTCATCCAATCAAGAAGCATATTGGTTCTTTTAAATTCAGCCTCTTTTTGCTCCATGTAATAACCCACCCTTAATTTTTTTCAAAGCTTCACAACTTCTTAGCGTTAGCCAATAATCAAAGATGATCAACTTAAGTAAACTTCCTTCCACTTTGTGATCACCTAGATCCCGATGTGGGCAAGGTGAGAGCATACGGTGGTAAGGTTACAATGCTACGCTATTGAAATGAACCACTTGTTCAGTGAGGTGAGTATGAAATCTTCAAACATAAGGAAACATCCACTTATTCAGTGGGAATTATAAATTGCGGGAAATGAAAGCATCAAGCGGCTAGCCATCCAAAACCACTTATGCAGTGGGATGCATAGCTCAACATGAAAGTAAACATCCACTTATAAAACAGGCATAACATGAAACCAAGATACTTCATCCGCTTATTCAGCGGGAATGCCACTTATTCAGTGGGGTTAGCATCAAACCAAACAAGAGCTAAAATCATTGAAGTGGTACTACCAAATCAGCATTACAATGTGAGCTCAATTCAAAGATGGTACCAACAATTACAAATCCAGCTGCTCATGAGATAGAAATATGAAATAACTCCCCAATACAAATCACCCAACTGAAATGAGATGCCCAAAATGAAATCCAACAACATAACTGAGTTGTCCTTGCAAGAAATGAACAAGTATACCTCAATGTTAGCACCCCAAAGTCTGAAAAGGACTGATCAGCAACAAGTACAGGTCTGAAACAATTTGTTTATCACTCCCAGCAAGCTTCCCAAAGCTCAAGGCACTTCCACAGGTCTTAGTACTGAAGTATCACTCATTCAACACTTCACATCGCCCTACAACACACTGTTTCAGGAAAGAACTGGTCTGATATGAATTTTCTGAGCATATGACAAGTCCGATATGAGAATTGCAGCGCTGTCAAGCTACAGTCAGCCAAGCAAATCATCCATAGTGCATACTTTATGAAACATGGGTCCTCCCAACTGAAACTTCAACAAAAAACCTGAGTACAACAGCAAGGGAAGTGATGGATTAACTCAGAAACAACATTGCAGCGGTCTGCAACACCTGGAAATCACTGTGTGCACGTACAGGCAGCCTTCATGATCATCATCGATCTCTCCAACAAGGTCCAAGTACACTCCCAAACAGGTTGCTGGAGTATTGTACGGTATAGGCGCCTCCCTCGGGGGTTCAAGAGGCTGAAAATGGAGAGATTCACCCCAATAATACCCCACACCAAGCTGCAGGAATGGCACGGCCTGCAATATGGCAACCAGCTTGCATAAAATCAGAGGCTTCAAATAAAAATCATGTGAATACTCCTCCTTGGTGGCCCAGGTCAGAAGATTCCTTTGGAATAATACCCATAAAATGGTTCACGCCCCTTCAAACAGCATATGCCCGACTGATGGTACGGCCTGTACCAGCAAGGTGTACAGCCCAGCGATAGAAACTTCAAGTATCTCACTCCAAACTCTGCTATAAGTCAGGATAATCACACCATATAAAATGCAACTCAAACAACACACCAAAATGACCAAACCGGAAACAAAAAACTCTACCTATAAGCTCAATGATGATTCCTGAATGAAATCACACTTAACCAGCTAGGTATTACCTTTCAAATCCAAAACCAGCAACCTAGAGAGGGGTTTCATCCTTTGAAGATTTAGGAAAGAACTCTCTGGTTCCAATCCAACAGCATAACATTATCATCTTCAACATCAATATCAAATGAGAGCACCCAAAGTTTAAATAAAAAAAGAGGGGGAGATTAGGGCAACGAATTTGAAACCTTTTTTCCCTCCAAAAGGGACGCCCATCTCAAGAAAAGATTACTAATTTAATTTACCTTTCACTTAATCCCCCCACTTTGGTGTCCACTTTGGAAAAGCAAGCCCCCACTTTAAAAACAACATCAAGTCACCAATTATAAGCGTGGGGGTGCAAGGGGGGCTAAATTTGAACTTTAATAACTTTAGTCATAATATTACCCATTTGAAGACTTAAGTAATGGTGGATGAATAATATGCCGAAAATAACGAAACTCACCAAACTGAAACTACCAAGCTCGGCCCAAACTGGAAACCTTGCACTAAACTATTGCCAGGACAAACTGCCCAAAATAGTACTTACTAAAAATAGCACTTGTTAAAAATAGTAAGTGTGTCCAAACTCTATATAAGCCCAAACTGAGATGCAATTGAACTTACTAAAAATAGACATTGCTAAATATAGCAGTTACTGCCCACCAAGAATCTCAAAAAACCCAAAAAAACCCAAAAAACACTCTGACAACCCTCTACAAAAGCACCCTAAAAATGTTGGCAAGAACCCTCCAAGAATCTTCGAATCCCCTAAAACGCCTCTGCATAGCCTATGGGACTCCAGAAATAGGCTAACGGTCACTAAAAAGCTTAGGGCTAAAAAGGAGACATAACACTCCACAATTGCTATTTGTTTATGTGTCTCCATTCCAAGTTGATCTAGCAATTCATCTAGCTCATTATTACAATCATATGATGTGTTAGGAGAAGGGGAAGGCTGGCAAATAGGATATGCAATACAATATCTATTCATGTCCATTCTACCAACCATAGTTGAAAAACTCGGACTCGGCAATAACTCGGCAAGCCCATAATTTTTGAAAACTCGGGACTCGGCAAAAACTCAGCAATAACTCGGCAAATTTATCGAACACTTGAAAATACACAATTTTTTTAAATATTCTTCAAAAACACACACATGAACTGATTTTGTAGAACATATTACTGATTTCATCACATATAAATTGAAATTAGAGTTTAATACATATCAATAATCGATGTATTAAGTTATTAGCTGATTTCATCACATATAAACCAAAATTAGAGTTTAATACATATCAATCATCATCATAGACCAAAAAACAAGTTCAACTTCTAAATACATATCAAGTTTCGGTATCAATAAAAATTATATATCATAAATTTCCTCTACGACGGAAACTCAAAAGCTTTTGTCGCTGCTATGTGGGTGGTGCTGAAGTAGACGGTATAGTTGCAGTGTCCTCAATAAGAGCCTCAACAGGTGCCCCAATAGGTGGCTCGTCCATAGGGATAGGATCAAGTTGTGTGTGTGAAGAAACAAACTCTGTTGGTTGACCAAGCTCGCCTTCTTCCTCCTCATATGCTGCCACTGCTGCTTCCCATTCAGCTGCCTCTGCCTCCCTATCCATCTCAACGAACTCATCATCACTCATCCATGGTTCCACATCGACCTCATCAGGCTCAATAATCCAATCTGACAATGGATCAATGTCATCAAGGTCAAGTGCTTCATGTGAACTTGAAACCCCTTGTTCCCATGTTTCTGAATCTGACTATTTTTGTTTGTTTTCTGAAGTTTTTGGTTTTTTTGATGTTTTTGCATAAAAATAAGAAATTGCGATTTTGATAGAAATTGATTATAAATTCAATAAAAATGCTATACTGCCAATATGGATAGAAAATACAAGATCTAAGGATGGCGTATCGTTTATTGATCTTCTGAATTTAATACAATAAAGATCTGGTAACATGCAAAGGAAAAATATCAACTTGCTTTATTAAAAACCTGGAATTTTTGCAGCCGCCATGAACAACATGAGATGGTACGGCTTCAGTGAAATCTACTTCCTCCTCTGCCAGATGCTACACAATGGATCCCTTGATAATTGCGCCCCAATAGATGAAACCAGATGAAGAAGGAAGAAGGCGATTTGTATTGGCTGAAAGGTACGGCCTTTTAAATGGTACGGATCTGCTGTATAAAGTACGGCTGTAGCAGCAGCAGCATTAAATGCAATAGTACGGCCCACTTAAGAAACTCCAGATGTCTTTGAAATAGGCGCCTTACTTAGAGATGCTTCTCTGGATGAATAACTAATCAAACCCTTGAAGATGTAAACCTCTGTGAAACTCTGTAACTTCTTCTGAATGAAGAAATCCCTCTGTCTGGCAATAAATCGGATGATATCTCACACCCTCTGAACTGCTTTCACTGGAGATGGCTCGTTCCCCAATGCTCTGAGACTGAAACCCTTGGCTTCCGTGCTCTGGTTGAAGACTTCAACAATTTTCAATAATCAATAATCATAATGGGCTCGATTTCCAATGCAAATACCTTATACACACTGAAAAGTGCGATTTCCTTAATAATAGGGAAGCATTAAAAAGTTCGAACTTTTTATTTTAATATTTCCATAGTCTCCTGACAAATTTTTAATTATAAAATATAATTAAAAACGTCCCCCTCCATGATGGGCGACCCCTCAGCCAAAATCACTTAAGTTATAATATAATAATATTATAACTTTATATTATAAACTCCAAAAATTAATATTTAATTAAATCAATTAAATATTAATATCTCTCTCAATAATCACCCGATGCACGAGCCGTCTAAAGCTGACGAATAAAGAAGTGATTCTGAACGTAATCAATCCATACTGCTAAAAATAGCAGGGGTCCCATGAGTGCCAAATACTGCTAAAAATAGCAACTCAGGCTAGAAGTGTCCGAACGAGCCCGAACGAAAGCCAACGACCAACTACTGACAAATCTGAAGCTGAGCCAAGCTCTATCAAGACCCTCTATCCATCCTATCAGCCTACGAGGGTCGCATAATAGGCTAATCCTGTGCTCTGAGAGATGTCAACTAGAAGGGGACATGACATGAACTCGGCCCTTGTACCTTCTTCTCAAGCAACCGAAGGTTGTACCTCACATAGACAAGGTCATTCAAGCACTTTTGAGTCAAACGATTGTGCTTCTTCATGTGAATGGCCTCAAAGACACTCCAGTTGCGCTCACAACTAGATGCACTACAAGGCTGAGATAAAATACAAATGGCAACCTTTCGAAGATTAGGCGTTGTGGCACCATAATCTTGCCACCACAAATCTACAAGTATAACAATTGTCATATATAACTTAGTAAGGATTTAATATACTTAGACATTAACATAAATAGTTAAACAATATTAAGCACATGAATTTGTTACCTGGTTGTAGAGTGTCTCTCCTACGAATGCAATTCTTGGAAGAAAACAATGGCCCTTGCTCTTCTTATAGCTTTGTATCAAGTCAAGTATGAGTTCTCGAAGGTCATCATTACAAACCAATCTCTCAATACATGTGCTGAGGCCAACAAGAACCTCTGCATCTTCTTTTAAAGTAGGAGAGAAATAAAACTTGGGGTTCAAAAAGTAGCCAGCAGCATGAATATGTTGGTGGAGTTGTCGGTTCCACCTCCGATCTATTATGCACCATATGGGTTCATATTTGGTCTTGTTTGACCCATATAAATGCTGAATTGCCTCTTTGGCCTTATCCATGGCCTCATATAGATACCCCATGGGGCTTTTATCCCCATCCACCAATCGTAGAACTCTAACCAACGGTTCTAACACCTAAAATATAAAAAAATGAACAAAATTAGCAAGTTGTAATATTAGAAAGCAAAAAAATAAATCATCAATCAAAGTTTGAAAACTTACATTGATGATCTCCTCCATTTGTTTGGCAAATCTATCATCAAAAATGGTCTTCTTGACTTAATCTACTTCAGTCTTCTTGCAATAAGGACTCTCCAACCATATTTCACTCACAAACATGCGCTTGAGGTTGGGAAATGTAGCTAAAATACTCTGCAAGGTGAGGAAATTGGTGGCAAAGCGTGTGACTCCTGATCGCACGAGATCCTTACCATCAGTGTGCTCTCTCATGAGACTTAAGACCCATGTGTGATTGTAGATGTACTTTGTGATATTTCGTCCATCTTCAACCACATTCTTCACCCAACTTAGTTTCCCTATGTCCTCAAGGAGCAAATCAAGACAGTGGGCAGCACAAGGACTCCAAGATAATGTAGAATGCCTCGCCATTAGAAGTTTACCAGCTGCCACATATGCAGCTGCATTGTCGGTCACAATTGGAATTACATTTTGAACTCCCACTTCCATCACCACCTCATCCAACATGTTATACAAGGTCTCTGCATTTTTTGTTTCATTGGAGGCATCAACTGATTTTAGAAATACCAATTGTCCCCCTGAAGCCACTAAAAAGTTGATGAGTGTCCTATTTCTACCATCCATCCACCCATCAGATATAATGGTGCAGCCATTCTTTTCCCAATTTCTCCTTTGTTCCTCCACTAGTTGGTGTGTGTTTTGGACCTCATTCTGCAATAATGGCCCACTCAACTCATAACGACTTGGGGCCTTGAACCCCTTACCTGCCACGGTCAACGCAGTGACCAACCCTTCCCAATAAGGACTAGAAGCAACATTGAATGGAATATTGTTATAATACCAAAATCTAGCACATGCCAACATCGCCTCATTTTGCAACTCTTTATTCCAAGAAGTACCTTCCAATGAAGGTTGTGCACCAAGAGTATTACGTGGAACAAAAAAATTAGAACTGAGGCTGCCCACATTTCCACTTCCTAATCCTCATATTCATGGCCCAAAAGAAGAAGAGCCTCCTATAGCCCTCTATGACCCTGTAGAACTAAAATCTGCATATGGGGCTGCCATTGCCTCTACTGTTCTCTTTTTATTTTCCTTCCTTTGGTCATATGCTGCAAGGAGTGTTTTGGCCTCCATCTCAACCTCTTCGGGTGCCTTTATACATGCTCTAGCATCTCGGCAAGGGATTCGTGCAAGGTGGTATTTCAGTCTGTTTATGCCACCAAAAAGAGACTGAGTGCAATGGTTGCAAATAACTTCTCCTCAAAGTGCACCCGGTGTTCCGTGTTTCCAGCAAGGATCTCTTGGTTTGCCACCACTCTTCTTACTTGCAAAAGCCATATTCTTTTAGCAAATTACGACGAATGAGAACCTAGCAAAAGAAAACAAATGAAATTAAGTAGTTTCAATCTTAT
The DNA here is from genome assembly GCA_007258455.2 of Sequoia sempervirens. Lineage (NCBI taxonomy): Eukaryota > Viridiplantae > Streptophyta > Pinopsida > Cupressales > Cupressaceae > Sequoia > Sequoia sempervirens. Next base: position 292,926,247 of record VDFB02105785.1, on the reverse strand, counting down.
ATGTCTTTAACATTTTCCAAACAAATTTCAACAGAACTTTGGAAGTTACTCCAAAGTCCAAATAGGAAAAACAAACTAAATTACTGTATTGATGTTAAGGGATGAACAAAAACAAAAGGATAATCATAAGACGATAGGTACTCTGGAAGGATGGTTGGATGGAATATCAAGGACAAATGCGAGGCTTGAGAAAGGACCAAAGGTTTTCAAAAGTAATCAAGGTTTGGAAAAGGTTCAAGGCTGCAAGCTTGCACTAATGCAAATCTGAAGCCTACTTTACTACAAGATTCTGCATATTGTCATTTTGTATTTCTGTTTAACAATAACCTTGCTTCCTTTCCTTATTTTCTTGAAAGCTTAAAAAATATTAAAGTAAATGCAAAGATATTTCAAAACTTGGCTCAATGTGCTATAGCTTTGAGTTAACGTGTTACGTTAAGTCTAAATAAAAAAAGATGATTCTAGGCCTAGCTTTGATATGATTATTTTCTAATTTCTACCATCTGAGGTTTTATTTTTTAGATTAAACGCATTCATTAATATCTATTGTCTATAACTTCATAAACTATTATTAACATTTAATATATTTTGGTTTGATTTATAATTTAATATAATAATATTTTCAATTTTATATTATATTTAAAATATACATTATCTTGATTTAATATAATTTTAAGTTTTAATATTATCTTTTTAATATACTTTTAATATTATCTTAATTTTATATATTATATTATCTTGAAAAATGAAATTATTATATTATTATTATATATTATTAATTTTGATTTATATTTAAATGAAAAAAAACTAAATTATATTGTTCAAAACTTTAAACTTAAGTATTTAAGTTTGACTTATATAATAATATTTTCAATTTTAAATCTACATTTAATATATTTATTATTTACTATATAAATTTAAGTTTTTAACTTTGATTTTATTTAAATGAAAAAAAAAACTAATTTATAATTCTATTGTTCAAAATTTGAAGGCTTTTTAGAAATAATATTTTATGATTATCGCTAAAATTTAATCATTGGGTTTTTTTCCCTCGGCAAAAAATTGAAGGTTTTTTAATCGAATCACTGGCCATGAAGGTATAACTCTGGAAATGTCGATGATGGAAAATGGCACAAAAAATTTGAAAACGGCTGGGAAAAATCAAACAAATAACAATAATCGCGTTTATTAAAGTTTTAAACAATGAAATTTATTTGCATTTCACAAAAAGCTATGAAAAATTCCTCCTCCCGTGCCCTGGTCGGTCACGTCCTCCTGTGCCCTGGCTTCACTCTTTTCCTGTGCTCGTGCCAGCGTCCTCCTGTGCCCTAGTTTCACTCTTCTCATGTGCTTGCATTGTCGTCCTACGTCTAAATCGTGTCGTTTAGGGTTTAGAATGAAATAAAATGTGAAACGCTTTTGTTTGCTCACATATATACTTAATGAACAACGCTTTTTTGTCCCAAAACCCGCGCGTAATGGCATGTAACACAGAAAAAAATGCCACGATTTTTTCTCAAAAAAAAGGCTGCAAGTAAACACGCGATTTACTCGGGCCCTCTTCCAACACACGATTACTCGCGATTTTGGCGATTTTTAGGCATGTTTTTCAACTATGCTACCAACAACCATATCATTTCTTTCTTTGCAATCAGACCTACAAATTTGTCTATATTTTATGCTTATGCTGATATTTGAATCCTCACAAGTGTACAAGTGTTGATTTCTAAAATCAATGCATGAATCATTTCTATCTGCAAAACAAACTTTTGAGATTTGAGGGGTATGTTTGAGTGACTTAACATTACTTAGAGCTTCCCAAGATGAATATCTTTATGCACTAATTGAAGCTGGCTGCATTTTGTCCTTGCTGGTACCCAAGCTGCCTTCTTCTCTCCATCACAAAGTCTTTTAATTTGATTATTAATTTTGGGTGACCGGAACAAATTCGCCACTCTTCACTTGGAATGGACAAAAATATTTTACTGCAACCAATAATTAAAATACCAAACAATAATACTTCCCTATTTTGAGTTGCAGAGGTCTTCAAAATAAAAACCAAAATACAATCCCTGACAACAATGCCAATTTGTTGGTGTAAGTTGGCGAGATGCAAAGCTTACCCAAACAAAATCACAACTACAGATTTCTTCAAGCTACCAAGGTTCTCAAAATATTCTTTATCTTTTACTCTTTATATCCCTGGCAACAACGCCAATTTGTTGGCGTAAGTTGACAGGATACCGAACTTACCCAAACAAAATCACAACTACAAATTTCTTTAAGGTTCTCAAAATATTCCTTTACTCTTTATGCCCCCAATAACAGTGCCAATTTGTTGGCGGTCTAGGTTATAGACCCCAAATCTATAAGAGCTGATAATCTCCCAAGTGCCAGTGGTGTCAAACCTAAGAAGATCACCACAAACCTATATTCAGGTTGAGCAACTTGGGACCAATTGCTCAAGTGGGTAAGACCTCCTTCACTTCTGGCTCTACAAGACCAAGGGAAGTTTCCCTAAGGGGCTGGAATAGATATTATCATAGAAGCACAACACTCACCCTCACACAAACCATACCCATTGCATAGTGCACCCCTATTTTGGTTGTCACTTCATGCCTATATGTTGGTTTGGGGAACTCAAGGTTAAGCACCTTATTAAAACAAATGATTTTCCATATGGGTGTTTGAAAATGTTTTTTATGATAACCCCTTAAAATGTTATTTGCATTTAGACATGGCAATTGGAACAAACACACAAATAAAACTGAAAGAATGTGTAACTTGATGTATTTTGAGTGTGTTGAGAATGATGGGGAGATAAAGCCTAATCACAAACCAATGCCATTATCCATTTGGCAACAAAGTCTCTAAATTTAATCAAACATGCAACAACTGAAACCAAAGTAATGCCTTCATCAAGACACCACAAAAGATTATGTCTTTCAAAATGCACGGGCAAGCTAGGGTCTACACATACATTCAAAAAAAAATGGTATAAGCATATGTATACCCCGACAACCCTTAAAAATTGTTGAACATTGTTGAAAATCGTGGCTGATTAAATCGTGATTCTTGGGGGAAAAAATCATTTTGGCTAAAAATTTGTTGAGGATTTATGCTTCTATGCCTTATACCCCATTGATCTATTATTGATAGCTTGGATCATCTCCCCATAGAAAGGTGAGCAAGCAACATCAAACAATATTCTATTTGCATAAAAGAAGAATGCAATCGTTGCATCAACCACTTATCAACCTTGCACATCAAATAATTTTCCAAGAGGGTTTGAGTTGCCAATGTGCGGTCTCTTGCAAGAATATCCTATTGCTACATCTTCTAAGTAACATGAACATCTCTAAAAGGCACATCCATCTCTAAGCCTTTATCATGATATTTTGAGTTTTACTAGTTGCATTGTTGTTGAAGCATGAGAGCCCAAATCAAACACTTTCCCCTCAACCCTTTCTTTAACCCTAAGGGCGTCATATCATTCTAACTCATTTGGACATGGATCAACATCTTTTCTAGAGATGTGAATGAAATGAGCCCTCACCCTTTCGTAAGTACCCTACCATGACATTTGACAAAGTTTACATGTGATGGTGGTTTCAACCGACCCCTTCAGCCCTACAACAGAGTCACAATACTTCCACAATTGGGACAAACCTTGTCTTCCCCTACCTAACATATCTCAATCTATAACAAAAAGACAAACGATAATATACATATCAATTTGACTTTTGAGCAAAAATAAAAGCTATTTCATCAAAACAATAATGAAAAAATTATAAAGTTATAAACAAAAAGACTGTGACTGTTATACACCTTTTAAGGATTAAAATCCACCATGAAAGCATGCAAAAAAGGAGTTTAGGAGCTTGTAAACTATTGTTTTACCACTATAACCACTATCAACAACAAATAAATCCCCCACAAACAACCTAAAAAGTTTATATCAATCAATGTACTTGTTGTTTTGTTTGGATTTCTGCCTTGATAAGAAAGGCATAGTTTTAGTTGGGATCTATGGAGCATTGCCAAGGAAAGCCAAAAGACAGAAATAAGGACAGCACTTGTATTAGTTTTCCTTTGACAATTCATCACACTATCATGGTCAATGTCGGTTCATGTTATGATGGAGACAACAAAGGTTCATGTTGGAATAAAAGCAGAATGGAATAGTAGTATATCTGAATACCACCAATAATAATGAATTATGGAACTAGGAATATGGTGTATAGTCAATAGTGGGTGATATTAGACATGTTGAATATCTTATATCACCCATTATCAACTATACAGCCAAAAGCCAAAAGACCTAACAATCATAAAAGACAAATTGCAAAAATCATAGAAAACTCGTTAACATTGAAAACAGCAAAAGAATGTCGACCTACCTAATATGCTTCACTGCTCAGATGCTTGAAGTCAGCAAGAATGAGAAACTATGAGCGTCGAGCGAAAACAAGATACAAAATAAAATTTTCAGCAAAAATATTGAGGATTAACATTGTGAGGTACCTACAGACACGTAAGAGATGCAACTGAATGTCTCCTGTGAAGTGAGACATATCCGACCACATCTTGGAGACAGGAGACATGTCACAAGCTGGGAGGCCCATCTCCTGATAACACTACCTAAGACAAAGATACTAACACCTAAAAACAAAAACTACCTCATTTTACCATTTTGCATTTTTTAAGTAAAAGACAAAGAAAAAGAACAGCATTGAGAAGAATAGAAAACAGCAATGAGAAAAAGACAAGAGAGCATCAAAACTACATAATTTGAGGCAAGTTTACTATTCATTGTTCATTTCAACAAATTATTTTGCATTATTTTTATTTCTTTCAAAGTTTCAAACACTTAGGGAGATTTTTTTTTATTTTATGTTTGCACTTGCAGCTATGTTTTGAATTTTCAAAAAATAAATAAACAATATGAGCAATAGTGAGGGTAGAGATGGTTGAAAATTTTCAAATTTAACAAAGAGATCATAGAGGTGCCAATGTTACTTCTGGGAATAGAAGTATAGCTAGTACTGTAAGTTCAAATAACCCATTTGAATGTCTTTCCACTCTCTTAAAATGAAATATTCGAGCCAAATTTTTTGATTTTTCACAATTTCAAATTACAAGCAATGCACCCGTTAAGGTTAGATGGATAAACCAAAACGTGCAAGAAAGCAACTCTAACCAGAATGGCGCTGATGATGGCGAGCATTGGTCAGAGGATCTTCTACTCTAAATACAGAAAGGAACTCAACGTCAAGTATGTGCTGCCCAATCCAATGCGGAGTGAGGGGCGACCATATGACGGAGTGGTTACGGAATTCAATGCTTGAAATAGATAATGCTGAAAGATGAAAACTACTCGACACCCAGAATGTGCTTGCTCACCCAGAATGGGAAGTAGCTACCATAGGGCGGAGATTTAACTATTCAGAACAACTTCATAAATAAAGAGAGTATTACAAATCAGCTGTGAATAAGATTGAGAATGACTGCCAGTACTACTGTCAGTTTACAACATAAGAATCATTTGTCTTTCACAACATGAGAACATGAAAGATTAACAGTACCTCAGATAAATGTTTCTTCTTGGCTTGTTCAAGGTTGCCAAACAATAACTTCTCTTAAAGACCAGATTTATAAGTCTGATTTTCACAGATCTGCACTTACAAATGAGTAACCAGCAACTTACAAATCCAAAGAAATGTTCATAACTTGCTCAATAAACATCCAATTGATATGCCATAAAATGCAATGCACTCAGAAGACCTAGGCGACCAAGATTGACCCTTGAAACTGAACCAAACACTGCAGATTCAATTTGCACGAATCCCAAGACAGAACTCAATGGTACGGCCCTCAGCAGAATTTCGACCTCTCTTTAAAAATATTAAACTTTGGTTAAAAAATCTGAAACTATAACTATTGGATCGCCCTTGATAGACTAATGCAATGAGAGACTACCCAGAACTAATATTTTTGTATTTTTTGAGATATGAATACAAACGTGAATCTGCTGTACCTAAAATGCAACTTTGGAAATACCTCTAAAATGCAGAAATCAGAAACTAAAGAATTACAATGATGCTTACAATGCACAAAATCAAATGAACTCACAAATCTATCTTAAATCACCACTAGATGTTGTCTTTCAAACACGAAGCGATGCCCGAGCTAGGAGGCCTTCATTCCTCGAAGCGATTCCAGAGCCAATCCGACAGCATAACAGTATATTCGACAAAAGATCCCAAATAATGTTCCAAGACTCCTCTTTATAATCCTCCAGTTGACTTCTCAAAACCCTAAAATCCGCTTTTAGGTCAAAACCCCTAATCTCCTCAAGAAGGGCGTACTTTCTCTTCAAGGCTTAAGATTTGACATTTTAAATAAATATCATACTTTGATACATGCGCCCCTCATAACCTTGCTTTGACTTAGGAAATAATTAAAATAATCTCTTAATGAGGGCGCCACCCTCAAAGACCCACTTTTAAAAACAACATTAAGTCATTAAATCTAAGCCAAGGGGTCAACGTTAAAATATAACATTTAAACGTGACTTTTTAATTAAATGACTTAACTTATCCTTCTGAATGTGCCCTGAAGCCAATACTGAGCAAGACATCTGACCCAACTGAAGCAGGAAGTCAACCGAGCTGAACTCAACTGGAAAGCTGCCAAAAATAGAATTTACTAAAAATAGTAAATTCCAAAAGTGCTATGAATGCCGAGATGATCATACCACTGCGAAGCTCTCTGAAAACCCAGAAAGAATCCGCCATTGAATCCACCATCTCTGAGCAATGACCTCCTCAAAAATAGGAAACCCTAATTTTACCTTCCGACTAGCCTTCGGGTTTTAAAAAGGCCAACGGTCACATGAATGATCGGTTTGAGAAGGGACATTACATAAAACGCCATTAGAGATTGAGGTGTCTAGGTTCATGTAGGGTGAAACAAGAAATAAGAGAATGACACTAGATACTATACAATCTAGTATGTCATTGCCTACCCAACCCATGAATATTGAGACTCAATGAGGGGAAGATTCTACCAAGGGAAAACAAAGCTACTAGTGTTGTAAGGATGATCAATATGCAATCATGGGTAGTGGCAAATTCATTAGATGCCAAATTTTTTCTTTGCCAATGCCATTCCATTTCATGTGAAACATTCTCCCTACTTAAACAAATGTTGAAAGATACAACTATTGTCAGTCCCTCATATGCCCCTTGGAAAATATCAACAACACATCAACCTCCATGATAGAGAGTATTTTAAGGTGAGTTTGGCAGTGGAGGACATTATACAAACTTGGACAAGTATAGGCTTCCCTATTATCATAGCTGGGTGGACTAATATTAGACATCAGTCACTCATCAATATCATTGTCTCATGTGCAACTAACACTTATCTTCTTAGAGCTATTGATTGTTTAGGGAATATATGGATTCACACTTTCAATTTTGAATTTCTAAAGATGCCATAGAGGAGGTTGGGGTTTCAAATGTTGTACAAGTGGTCACCTATTTAAAACGTGTGTGTAAGTTAGGTAGCATGATGGTAGAGGGTGCTAAGTTCTAACAAGCACATTTTTTGGACCCTGTGTTGTGTTCGTGTGTTGAACAACACATTGAAAGACATAGAAAAGCTAAATCAGGTGAAGAAAGTGGTAGTAGAACCAAGAGATTATCATGCCCCCCACGTAAGACCCTGCAGGAATGAGAATCGCCACTGGAATAAATAGCCAAAGGGATCAAAAAGGACAACCCATCAGGGGCAGCGATTCCTTAAAAGAAAGAATTAACAAATATATAACTAATAAAAAGGTAGCACTTGGGAAGAGCATGACAAGGCAGCACTTGAGCTTGAAGAGGGACGTGTCCCTTACCAAGGGACAAATAGGTTGAACAGTCAAGTCTCTTTGCATCCATCGTGGGATATAAAAGGAGGGACATTTCCAAAGGAGCAAATCATCGAATCATCTTTAGAAATACCTTTACATTCATACAACCAATATCTTCAGAATATTAGAAAGAGATCAAACAACAAAGCAATTGAACAGATCAGAATTAATTATCTGCATTCAAAGGCAGAATCAGCAGTTATTACATCTGCTGCTCTGAATATAGCAATCTTATGTTTTAATAGATATTGTGGTATGCTCTATCATGATTATTGTGTGTAATGATATATTTATTATTGTATAAATCTGGATATATTTAGTGTTTGAAATTCTCATCAAGCATCTATGAGGAGTGGGGAAAGTACCAATAGGGTGAGCAGGTACTAGATTTTTTTTCTAAGTACGCCACTCCATGTTGGATGAACAGGGGTCTGCTACTTGGGGCCAAAGGGGTGAGTGTCCGCCCTTGGGCTTAGAAAGAGGAATCTACAGGCCTCCTATTGTAGCCTTTTCCCCAATCTCTACATGGATTGGTTGTGGGGAAGGTGTTAGAACTGTAAAATTTTGAAAATTTTCATGGCTGCATATACTCATTAGTTCCCAAAAATGCCCATACCATAAGCATAAGAATCTGCTTTGCATAACATTTTTGCCCATATTTTGTCATTTGGTCCCATAGAATTCATCTAACCCTGAGTATTTCAATGTATAAACCATATCGGCGTAACACATTGCAGGTCTTGGCGTAACACATTGCAGGTCTCACCGATCCATAAAACATTTTTATACTAACGTATGTCTTTTGCAGTCTATCGGCAAGAGACAAGGATTTTCTTACCGATAAAATTTCATTTGGTAATACACGTCGGGCAGACACAATTCACAGTCTCAACGACTAGAGATCCTATCGGCAAGACAGTATGCATCGGGGTGAGTCATATCGAGCCTATTTGTGTCTTACCGATCGAAGACATATAGACAAATCGGCGAGACAACAATCGTCGGGATAAGTCATAGCGAGCACATGTGTGTCATACCGATGAAGCACAAAAGAGCCATGTCGCCGAGACGAGTCATCGGAGTAGCATCCTGCAGCATTCGTTTTGTCTCGCCAATAAAGCAAAGGAAGATTTCGTCGTTGTCATCGGGATGAGCTCATGGAGTCTTACCGACTCCCTATGTCACACCGACAGAATTATATTAGGACTTGGCGGTATATTTGGACAAAATGGATTCGGCGAGACTGGCTTCAGCGGTGAGAGCTAAGAGAGTCATACCGGATGTTCTTCCATCGGCAGGAGAAACTATTATGTCTCGGTGATCAGAAAGCAAACTGAAGGAAACATCTCGGTAAGACTTAAGTAAGTTGTGGAACGTTTTGCCAACCCCCTAAGTCACAGCGATAGTTTTCATCAGCGAAAGTCTCAGCGATACACTCATGACTGAAGGAATAACTGTCGAAGAGACTCAAAGCGTCAGTCAAACTGCATGACACCATGGCGATATATGATCTATTGACAGTCGGTGAGACTCAAGGCGTCGGAGAGACTGTAGGATGTCTTCGCGGGAGTCTGATGAACGTTTGAAAGAGCCCGAACAAAAGGATCGCCTGAGTGTTGAATACGAAAGGACGCATCCTTTCGTATACTGATGTATAAATGTTCAATTTCGGTTGTGGAATGAAAGATAGAGGAGAGATCGAATAAAAAATTACAGTAGGATACAGAATGTCTTGGTCTGAGACTATGATGCATGTTTGAAACAATGGAGATTTCAATTGAATTCATTTGATGTGGTGACATTTTTCTGGTATCAATTGTTTGTTGTGTTAACTAAAAGTATTGCTGAAGTTGTCTCCAAGGTTGATGTTTTCTAATTGTTTAAACTGATATATCAAGGATATTTTTCAGTTTATCAGTGCACACTTGTTGTATCTATATGGTTGGATTAATTGGTTCTTTCAAGGAGAGATTAAATCCTTTTAGCCAATCATAGTAATTAGGGAATCTCATTTGGATCATTAAGAAGAACTCAGTAGTCACATCCTTGCATGTTTATACCAGTTATAAACTTAAAATTGTATGCCAAACAATTTGAGTATCTGCCAGAAAGAAGTTATTCATTTCAGATTATCATTTGACTCCGTACACCCAATAAGGCACTAGTCTCTACCATTCCACTATTTAGTTTCATTCATTTTTTCATATGAACACATTAAATTTTAGCGTTGATATTGCTTATACAATTTGTACCAAAATAAAACTCATTTATCCATTCCTATTTGCCATTGTGGGTAAATCACTTTAAAGGAATAAACATGGTCAAGTCTGCTTCATTGTTATAGGTACACCCGCCTGGGTTTGGCAGCACCTGAAGAGTAGAAGGTCTAAATCATTTGGCCTTGTCTGTTACCCTGAAACGTATCAAGAGATTGGCAATCTTTTGAGGTATTTTGCTTGCATTTTTGAGAGCTAACAGAAGGATTCAAAAAGTCTCAATCATAAGAAGGATGGATAAGGCAACATGGATAGGGAAAGCAGGTACAAGTTTATCCGCTAAGTACGCCACCCCATGTTGGATGGCCGGGGATCTACCACTTGGGGCCAAGAGGGATGGTATATCCACTCTTGGGCTTAGCAGGGATAGCTTCGGGCGGACTTATCATGTTTCTCATCCAAGTCCTATTATGATTAAACTTCCACTATGCATTATGGATATTGTGTAGTCTATATCGCTTTGAAATAGTTATGTATTTTTACATGGTTTAAATAGATAAGGCATTCATTATATAAGTTTGATCAAATGAATTATATTGCCATTATTATCTAACATGATTGTAGGACTTAAGCCAAGTCTTATTGATTCAAGCACCTAATTCATTAGTTATAAGCCTAACTACATTAAATTTTTTATTCTAGGGCAACTTTTAGGGCAATCCCAAAAAGGGGACATTACAGAGATACAAATGTTCATTTGCAACCACCACACCTCACTCTCTTCAAGACTTTTTCAATGAAAGAATTGCTCAAGCCCATGAGAACTAGATACACCAGCTACTTCATTGAATTAGAAAGAATGCTTGAGGTGCAAAAGCCTCTACAGTTAATGATAGTGAATGCAAAGTGGGTAGATGCAATGTCCCAATCTAGAATTTCTAGAAATATATTAATTTTTTTGGTATTTTTCTGATATTTTTGAAATAGAATGAAATAGAACAATTAGAAAATGGAAAGCAAGTACCCCAAAGCCTCAACAACTTCTCTAGCAACTTTATGATTAGATCTGAATTGTATTACATCAAATGAGGAGTTGATTTTCAAACTCTAGATTCTGCAAAAAATGTATGTAATTCTACTGCACTTACAATAAATCAGCCAATACAACAGTCCAAGGTACAACTTGCATGCTACAATGGCCTTCACTGGTGCTGTACCAAATGGTATATCACAATGACAATGAGGCAGATAGACCTGCGATCAACATTTGATGTCCATGAATTTCTGAATGTGCATGAGCTAAAATAAAATATGTAAACAGAGTGACAACCCCAGCTCAGTTATCTGCTGCAATCTGCATATAACGTCACCAAGTTCTGAATGTGCATGAACTCTGCAATCAGATCTGGAAGTGCAACCAACCCCAAACTGTATGACAGCATCCTGTGGTGAAGACTAGTAGGTGGTGGCTGCAGGGACAACAAACAGGTAGCTGGGAAACTGTTTCAAACAGCAGTTTACAGTGACCAAACCCTCCTTTCTCAGCTGCAATCCTCAATCCCCCCTCCTTAGTGGTATGTGGCTAATTACAAGGCTGCAATTGGTCAGTTGACTAGTGTGATTCACACAATTATTACCAACCTGAGCAAATAACATCAACTTGCAAATAACTTCTGAAATTCAATTATGAATATGGCGATCAGCATCAAGGGCTGGAAATGATGTTGTAGTAGCAGCAGAAGATGTGAGATTTACTTTCCTAAAGCTGGCACAGATGACTCAAAAATGCAGATTCACCACAAATAATCAGTATATGATCACCTCCAAAGATTGGTATGGCCTCCTTCAATGTGGAGCTCAGGATCACATAAAAATGATGAAAAGTGTCCAACAACTCTGGAAATCAGCAGTGAAACCCTTCCAAATGACAAGCAACAAATTCTCTAGCAAATCAAATCACCTAATCTGGAACTTGACACAAACTCTCCAAAATCAGCTCCAATGCAACCCCTATGTGACAATGCCCTAGACAGAAATGAGGGTTCTTCTCCCCAATTCCAGAAATGATGTCCATGAGGGTTTCTATCATCCAAGACCTCAGAGCAACCAAAGGTTTTTGTCCTCAGTTGTGAATTTGAACATGAATGCTTCAAATTGAAAAATACCAAATGAAGCCAAGCGCCACCTTTTTACACCTTTCCAAAATGCGCCCTTGAACTAAAATTTCCATGCGAAGTATTTAAAAAAAATTATAATTAAGTGTTTAAAAACACTTTTTAAATTAATTATAATAATATTATTAAGTTGCCCCTTAAATATAAAATTATCAGGCCCAACTTAAAATAATATTATTAATTCCTTAACTCTAGAAAGAGGACATGACAGTAGATGGCCAGAGGCAAACACAATGAAAGCAAAAGTGTGAAGAAAAAGATCTTAGATGATGATTGGTGATCCACAGAGGTACAAAAATTCAAAATTGAGTCTGTTGAGTTTTTCCATGTCGCACACTTACGAATTTTCTACCATCTAATATTTAGACTTATAAACTACAAGTATGATTCATAAAGTTCAAGTTACAAATTATGACTGAAAATAAAAAATAAATGCCAAATGAAAAATGCTTAACTACATTGAGCAGCAAGTTCAGTAATCAGAATCATCTCAAATAAAAATTTCATGAATTGCTCCTCACTGGAACTGGTATACTCTTCTGATTCATACAACAAATTCTGACCAATTTTGGCTGCACATCTTGGGCCTTATCAACCTTGAGCTCTATATCCTACCATGTTGCTGGACTATCCTTGTACTTATTTGTCTTGTGATCAGTGAGAAGAAAGCTATTCTGTACAACAACAAGGTTCTTTGCTTTACTATAGGTAAGTTCGTTTATAGAAATGATTGAGGCCATGTTGCCGCTAGCTTATTGGTTGTCTTGTGCCATTGCCTGTTTATCTTTGCCTAACTGTTGCAGCCATCAATTTAAGCGAATTTGATCCACTAAGCCCTGATTGTTCTAGCATCCACCACAATATATATTCTCCTTAGGACCTCCAAAAGCCCTTCTTCCCACCCTCATCCTTAATAGAAAAACTCTAGCAACCAAAATCCATTTCAGAACCCCTGCATATACAGCAATGACATAGGGGTGTACAGTGTATTCTGCCTCCATTAAATGATAGGCTAATTATGCCATGGTAGAATTGTGAGGTGAGATCCTTCTGACAAATCAGTGTGTTGATTTGGCCAGCATACTATCCATGCACTCACAAATTATTCCAACGTTGGGACTGTTGAAAATATTGTCATTGATGTCAAAGTAAATTATTAATGTAAAATGTATGGGCAAAGTTGTGTTGTGATAAAGAGAAGCTGTAGAAATAATATGCATAAACTCAAGAAAAGCCAGATGTTAGTATCACCACACAAGACAAATATGTTCGATGCAAGTGAAAAATATTAAGAGAATCGTTGAAACCCGAATTAAAATTACTTTGAATAGTGTTTGCCAAGACTTGTTTAGAACTTGAATGAAATCTGTATGAAGCCCGTATTAAAGATCGAAGGTCTGATGCTACAGATCAAAATCTGTATGAGTCCGAATTAAATCTGTATGAAGCCCGTATTAAAGATCAAAGTTCTGATGCTACAGATCAAAATCTGTATGAGCCCGAATTAAAATATGTACAAAGTTTAAAGTTCCGAGTAATCTGATCAATGATTTGTTTAGCAAGTATTATGGAGTAGTAAACAAACACAAGAATACATGAAAATGTCAAGAGGATCGTGTTGCTGATCAACATGTTTTGAAAGGTCACGGTAATCCTGAAGAGACGCAATTATTGAATGGATGTGTTCTATCTAAAGGAACGTTGCTTCTTAAAAGAATCTCTTAGAGACGTGACTTCCAAAATTCACCCACTGTGTCTCTTCATTCAAACGTGCTTTCTCAAAAGATTTCTAAAAAGGCCGTATTTCTTCATGAGACGTCTCTCCAAGACAAGATATCTCTGTAGGCAGACGTATCTCTTCTATTCTGATTTGATTGGGTGTACTCATGTGTTGAAAGTCACAACCATTCGATGTCTGAAGATTATGTAAATCTGTTTATTAAAGGAGTAACAAAGATAAACTAAAATCTTTAAGGCAGAAATTCAGGTTAATGAAAGGGTATGAATGAATGTTGAAAAGGAAAGGTTATGATCTTTCATCAAGAGGCACAATCTTGGATCAAAATATATATTTGTAACTCATTTCAGATTTGAGTGTGTGGTTGAAAAGTTTCAAGTGGTACAAATCAGAAACCCATCTTCTTGTGTGGGCTGAGTGTGAGATTTTTCATCACAAAGGCAGATTGAAGGATTGGGAGAGTGCAGATCTGATTGAAGTCATTTGATTCATCCATCAAGTCAAGGGTTGGTGCCTTGCATTAGGGGTTGGTGCTCCTTGTAGGTAGGTGCCTACTAAAATTGTAAAGGGTTAGGGTGTTCCTTGTAGGTTGTATCCTACTAAATCATCTCTCTTGTAAGTCAAGTAGGTTGGTGCCTACTTCAAAAAGAAAAAAAAAAATTCAATAAAGTTGTATCAACTTGTGTAAATTGGTTCATATCAATAAGTTGATGTTGATGAAAATTTAAGTTTGTGTAGAAAGCTAAAAAGGTGAAAAATTTGAATTGATTTACTGATTCACCGCCCCCCGCCCCTCTCTCAGTAAATCTTTTGTGCTCTTCAATTGGTATCAAAGCAAGGTCCTTCTTGAAAGCTTAATCGCTTGAAGGAGATCCTTAAAGAGCACTTATGGCAGATCACAACAATACAGTGAAAGCACCCATCTTTGATGGGACTAATTATGCATTTTGGAGTATCAAGATGGAAGCATATTTGAATGCACTTGGGTTTGATGTGTGGCAATATGTTGTTGATGGGTATACACCTCCAGCTACCCCTCCAACGGATCAAGCAGGGAAAAAGAGAAGTGAAAACAATGCAAAAGCTAAGCATGCTCTTCTTTGCAGCCTAACAGATTCTGAATTTACAAAGGTCATGAGGTGTAAATCAGCAAAATAAATTTGGGACAAGCTTCAAAACATCTATGAAGGAGATGCAAAAGTAAAGAAGGCAAAGTTGCAAACTCATAGAAGGAAGTTAGAAACTCTCAAGATGGAGGATGATGAAGATATTGCTTCATATTTTATTTGTCTTGATGAAACAGTGAACATCATGAGAGGACTTGGTGAAGAGATTGATGATGCCTTCATTGTTGACAAAATTCTAAGATCTCTTTCTACAAAGTTTGAGGCCAAAGTTGCAGCATTGGAAGAATTAGCAAACTTGGATCAGCTATCAAAAGATGAATTACATGGGATCCATGCTGCCTATGAGATGAGGATTGAAGGAAGATCACCACAAAAGGAAGTCTCATTCAAAGCATCCAAAAAGGGCAAGAACAAGCATGAAGAAAAAGATGAAAAATCAAGTGATGAAGCAGAAGCTTACTTCATGGGAAAACTTAAGAAAGGAAAAGGAAAAGGAAAAATTTCCCTTTAAGTGTTTCAATTGTGGAAAAGTTGGATATTATGCCTCAAAATGTCCTAAAGATGAAAGCAGCTCTAGTGAAGATGAAAAAGAGATCAGCAACAAGAAAAAGGGAAAGAAAAATTCAAAAAACAACTCAAAAGGTAAGGCTCAAAAACATAAAAAGAGTTTCTATTCAAAGAAAGATAGCAGCACCTCCGAAGAACAAAGTGAAGATTGCTCAAGCAATGGTGAAGAGGAAATATTGTTCATGGCTGAATGTGAAGAACAAAATGTTGATCAAGATTTTGACAAAGAAGAAGAGATTGATCAAGAATGTAATGAAGAAGAGGAAGTGGATCTTGAAGAAGAACTGCACTATGCATATAAGAAAAATGAAGACTTGAAGAAGAAGGCTGCCAAGTACAAGTTGAAGATCAAAGAGATGACAAAAGACTTGGAGAATTCAAGCAAAACCATTGAAGATTTGAGATCTCTAATCATGGAAGCTGAAAGAAATGAAGAAGAAATGAAAAGCAAACTCAATACAAAGGAGATGAAATGTGACAAGCTGGAGCAAGAAATAGCAATGCTAAAGATGGAATTGGAGCAAACAAAGGTACAACACACAAGGATTGATGAAGAATCCAGCAAGTTGATTGAGCTAATGAAGGCTCAAAATTTCCTTCAAAACAAAACAGGGGGTAGTTTTGAAGAACAATCCAAGAAGGCTGTTAACTTCAAAGAAGAAACCAAGACCTTCTCAAAACAAGATGAAGAAGAATGGATAAGTGCTGATTCTAAAAAGAGACTAAACACTAGGCACTTCTATGCATTTAATGGATATTGTTTTCTATGTAATAAATTTGGCCACAAGGCCTTAAATTGTAAAAATAAAGTAAAAAATATTCCTAGCTACATTAGGAGAGATTATAATCCTTTCACACCCTTAATGGACTATAATAGTCTATGCTACAATTGTAATAACTTTGGGCACAAAGCACAAGCTTGTAGGACAGTTTTTAATGGTTCTCCGAAGCAAAACAAGAAAGAAGATAAGTCCATTAAAAAGAGAGAAATGCCTATCAAAGTATGGAGGAAAAAGGAGAAATCCATGTTCATTCAAACAGCCTTACATGCTGAAAGTAAGAAGGATAGATGGTACATTGATAGTGGGTGCTCAAAGCACATGACAAGTGACAAAAGTAAATTCATCTCTCTTGAACCACCTGATGAAGGAACAGTAAGATTTGGTGATAATACAAGAAAAGAAATAAAAGGAAAAGGAATACTTAGTCTAGATAATGGAAAAACAAAAACAAAAAATGTATTATATGTTAAGGGCCTAAAAGAAAATCTTCTAAGTGTTAGCCAACTTTGTGATCAAGGGCATAGTATCACATTTTATTCTAAAACATGTGAAATCAAGAAAGATGGAAAGTTGGTTGCTCAAGCTGAAAGAAAACACAATTTGTATGTTTTAAAAGAGATAAGTTGTGAAAGTTGCAACTTAGTACAAGAGGATGAAAGTTGGTTGTGGCACAAGAGGTTAGGCCATCTCAACTTTGATAATATTGTCAAAGTTAGTAAATCAAATGCTGTGAGAGATTTACCAAGAATAACAAAACCCTCTAATATCATTTGTAAAGAATGTCAACTTGGGAAGCAAACAAGGTCAAGCTTCAAGCCTAAGGAGCACTCTTCATCAAAGCCATTGGAACTCATACATACTGATCTTTGTGGGCCAACCAAAACCAAGAGCATGAATGGAGAAAGATATTTTATGTTGCTGATTGATGACTTCTCAAGAATGACTTGGGTTACATTCTTGAAGGAAAAATCTAAAGCCTTTGAGAAATTCAAAGCTTTCAAAGAGTTGGTTGAAAATGAAGCAGATACAAAGATAAAATGTCTTAGATCAGATCGTGGAGGCGAATTTACATCAAATGAATTTGAAAAATTTTGCATAAAGCATGGGATTAAAAGACAATTTTCTGCAGCAAGAACCCCTCAACAAAATGGGGTTGTACAAAGAAAAAATAGGACGGTTCAAGAAATGGCAAGAGCAATGCTAAATGAGTCAAAGATAGCAGATTCCTTTTGGAAGGAAGCAATTCATACAGCAGTTTACATCTTGAATAGTGCACAAATAAGAGTGAACAATGATAAGACACCCTATGAACTTTGGAAAGGTAGACCAGCAACTGTCAAGTATTTCAAAATTTTTGGAAGTACTTGCTACATTAGAAGGGATGAAGAAGATTTGAACAAATTTGACACAAGAGCAGATGAGGGAATCTTTCTTGGCTACTCATCAAAAAGTAAGGCATACAAATGCTACAACAAAAGAACTCACAAAATTGTTGAAAGTGCCAATGTAAGAATTGATGAAGGAAAGCAATTCAAAGAAGTTGGACAAAGCTATCACTATGTTCAAACTATGAATGATGAAGACAAAGAAGATAAGAACTCCAAAGAGGAAGAAAACGAGGAAGAGACAAAAGAAGAAGAATCTTCACAAAAGACTTCCATGAAGACACCAAAGACACCTTCCAAGTTTGTTCAAAAGAACCATCCTGAAGAGTTGATCCTTCAAGATAGATGTAGATCTACAAGGAAAATGGTAAATTATAATGAAGATTGTCATATAGCATTTCTATCTCAAGTTGAGCCCAAAACCTTTGAAGAAGCAAGCAAAGACAAATGTTGGATTGGTGCACTGAATGAAGAATTGGATCAAATAGAGAAAAATGAAACTTGGGAACTTGTCCCAAGACCAAAAGATAAGAATGTAATTGGCACAAAATGGGTTTTTAGAAACAAACTAAATGAAGATGGTCAAGTCACAAGGAACAAAGAAAGATTAGTGTGCAAAGGCTATGCACAAGTTGAAGGAGTGGATTTTGAAGAAACATTCGCATCAGTTGCAAGGATTGAAGCAATTAGAATGTTTCTAGCCTATGCAAGTCACAAGAAATTTAAGGTATATCAAATGGACGTCAAATCTGCTTTTCTCAATGGAGATCTAGAGGAGGAAGTTTATATTGAACAACCTGAAGGTTTCCTACTATCTGAAGACAAGGATTATGTGTGCAAATTGAAGAAAGCTCTCTATGGGCTCAAACAAGCCCCAAGAGCTTGGTATTCTAGACTTGACAAATATCTCAAAGAGCAAGGTTTCAAAAGAGGAGATGTAGACAGCAATCTATACATCAAAGAAGAGGATGGACACTTACTGATTGTGGTGGTGTATGTAGATGACATAATTTTTGGTGGAGATAAGGACAAAATGTGCAAAGATTTTTCTTCATGTATGCAAAAGGAGTTTGAGATGTCAATGTTGGGAGAACTATCTTTTTTTCTTGGGCTACAAATTTCACAATCTAGCAAAGGAATTTTCATCTCCCAAGCCAAATATGTGAAGGAAATATTAAAGAAGTTTAGGATGGAAGATTGCAACCCTGTGAGCACTCCCATGGTTACAGGTTGCAAATTAAGCAAAGATGATGAATTCCAAGAAGTGAATCAAACACTTTATAGATCAATGATTGGGAGTTTGTTGTACCTAACTGCTACAAGACCAGACATAATGCAAGCTGTTGGAGTGGTGGCAAGATTTCAAGCAGCACCAAAGGAAACACATGTCCATGCAGTAAAACGTATATTCAAGTATTTGAAAGGCACTATGGAGTATGGTTTATGGTACCCCAGCAGCAATGATTTCACTCTTGAAGCATTCACAGATGCTGATTGGGCTGGCAATGTGGATGATAGAAAAAGTACAAGTGGAGGAGCCTTCTTTCTTGGAGGGAACTTAGTATCTTGGATGAGCAAAAAGCAGGAATCAGTCTCTTTATCCACAGCAGAAGCTGAATATATAGCTGCAGCAGCATGTTGTACTCAACTTTTGTGGATGAGGCAAACTTTAAAAGACATCAAGGTGGAGTATAATCATCCTTGCACTATCTATTGTGACAACACTAGTGCAATCAACATCTCCAAGAATCCAGTGATGCACTCACAGACCAAGCACATCCCTATTAAGTATCATTTTTTAAGAGAGCAAGTAGTAGAAGGACAAGTGTGTTTGGAATATATAGCTACAAAAGAGCAAATTGCTGATATATTCACCAAACCACTACCAAGGGATGCATTTGAGTATCTAAGGGACAAATTGGGAGTTGTCCCACATTCATCAAATTGATTGGTGGATGCATATATTCAGGGGGAGCTATACATAGTATCTTGCAGCTCCATGGAACAAAATGAGGCAAAACATTGTTAGAAGACCCCTTGCCATTGATGTCAAAGGGGGAGAAATTGTCACAGGGGGAGTAATTAGAAGAAGATCAAAGTTGTCTTTGAAGTGGTTGCCATCAATGACAAAGGGGGAGATTGTTGAAAATATTGCCATTGATGTCAAAGTAAATTATTAATGTAAAATGTATGGGCAAAGTTGTGTTGTGATAAAGCGAAGCTATAGAAATAATATGCATAAACTCAAGAAAAGCTAGATGTTAGTATCACCACACAAGACAAATATGTTCGATGCAAGTGAAAAATATTAAGAGAATCGTTGAAACCCGAATTAAAATTACTTTGAATAGTGTTTTCCAAGACTTGTTTAGAACTTGATTGAAATCTGTATGAAGCCCGTATTAAAGATCGAAGGTCTGATGCTACAGATCAAAATCTGTATGAGCCCAAATTAAATCTGTATGAAGCCCGTATTAAAGATCAAAGTTCTGATGCTACAGATCAAAATCTGTATGAGCCCAAATTAAAATATGTACAAAGTTTAAAGTTCCGAGTAATCTGATCAACGATTTGTTTAGCAAGTATTATGGAGTAGTAAACAAACACAAGAATACTTGAAAACGTCAAGAGGATTGTGTTTCTGATCAACGCGTTTTGAAAGGTCACGGTAATCTTGAAGAGACGCGATTATTGAATGGACATGTTCTATCTAAAGGAACGTTGCTTCTTAAAAGAATCTCTTAGAGACGTGACTTCCAAAATTCACCCAGTGTGTCTCTTCATTCAAACGTGCTTTCTCAAAAGATTTCTAAAAAGGTCGTATTTCTTCATGAGACGTCTCTCCAAGACAAGATATCTCTATAGGAAGACATATCTCTTCTATTCTGATTTGATTGGGTGTACTCATGTGTTGAAAGTCACAACCATTCGATGTCTGAAGATTATGTAAATCTGTTTATTAAAGGAGTAACAAAGATAAACTAAAATCTTTAAGGCGGAAATTTGGGTTAATATAAGGGTATGAATGAATGTTGAAAAGGAAAGGTTATGATCTTTCATCAAGAGCCACAATCTTGGATCAAAATATATATTTGTAACTCATTTCAGATTTGAGTGTGTGGTTGAAAAGTTTCAAGTGGTACAAATGAGAAACCCATCTTCTTGTGTGGGCTAAGTGTGAGATTTTTCATCACAAAGGCAGATTGAAGGATTGGGAGAGTGCAGATCTGATTGAAGTCATTTGATTCATCTATCAAGTCAAGGTTTGGTGCCTTGCATTAGGGGTTGGTGCTCCTAGTAGGTAGGTGCCTACTAAAATTGTAAAGGGTTAGGGTGTTCCTTGTAGGTTGTATCCTACTAAATCATCTCTCTTGTAAGTCAAGTAGGTTGGTGCCTACTTCAAAAAAAAAAGAAATTAAATTCAGTTGTATCAACTTGTGTAAATTGGTTCATATCAATAAGTTGATGTTGATGAAAATTTAAGTTTGTGTAGAAAGCTAAAAAGGTGAAAATTTTGAATTGATTTACTGATTCGCCCCCCTCCCCTCTCAGTAAATCTTTTGTGCTCTTCAGGGACTATCAGAGTCTCATGCTTGATGATGGGAAAAATAGGTGATGCAAACAAAAAAATTAGAAAACTATTTAGGAGATGTAATCTTGTACATAATTTTTTCCTAAAAGCTTTATTTCAATCTATTCATGGATTGTGAAAATCTGAGTTTCTTAAAAATATAGGATATAATGGATGAAATGTATCTCACATCTGACCAAAATGAATTTATCAGAACCACGCCCCTTATCCTCTTCCCCTTGATCTGTCTTGAACTTCCCCCACCTAGCCCACTCTCATATATGGACGAGATGTATGTCACATCTGACCAAAATGAATTTATCAAAACCACACCCCTTATCCTCTTCCCCTTGATCTGTCTTGAACTTCCCCACCTAGCCCACTCTAATATCATGATTATTAATTCCAAGAGCACCTGCAACTTAAGCATCCTCTGAAATAAAATGAAGTACGATAGTATTTGGTTTCAACTAGTTTGAGAACTCCCCTCCTCAAAAAGGATTGAAATAGTTCCAATGAGGTGTAGTGGTTAAAATATTAACATTTACAACTCCCTTGCATCCACCACAACTAACTTGACCCAAACAATATTACAAATTTTCTTTAGTGTCTTGTTCATTTCATGCATACATGGGATCAAATAAATAAGTTTGTCGGCCCATAGTAACAGAAATCTGGAAAAAAACCCGATTAATCCCGATTTTTAAAAAATCTGCAGGCTGGACGATTTTTTCCCCGATTGTTTGAAAAAATCTTTGACCTTTTGGTCAACGATTCTTTCCCCTTTCAAACTGCACAATTGCCAAAAAAAATGCGTTTAAAACCTGCAAAAAAATGCGAATAAAATCACGCTGATTTTCGCACGAAAAAAAACCATGAGATCATAGCTTGTTGTTTACTATTATGCTTTGATAGATTTTTTCCAAGCATCCATAGCTTGTTCAAAAGCACTTGTTTTGGGCTTTTAGCCATAGCAGCAAGGCAGTGAACTGTTTGATAAAATGCTTTGGTAGACATGTATGAAAAATGTGGTAGCATAGACAAGGCAGTGAACTAGTTGAAAAATTGCCTCAAAGAAATGTGGTTGCTATTGATTGTCATGGAATTCCATCACCATGAGACCACATTTCTTTGAGGCAATTTTTGATCCAGACAATGAGTGGATTGCTGGTGATGAATTTCTTGAGGCTGAGGATTTTGAGATCCTAGTGGAGTCCAACTTTGATACTCATTTGACTGAACGACTTAGGAGAGGCAAAGCCCCAGGAGCTTCATTATCAGGACCTGCATCCCTCTAGCATAGCTCTATTTATAGAAGTAACTAGCAAGAGTCATTGGCTATTTTTGATTTTTTGAAACTTTGTACTTAGTTTAGATTAATCTCCTCAATAGTAGCAACTCAAATTTCAAATTTCAAATTTTCATCTATCATAGTTACATCTATTTCAAAATTTTAGATTAATCTCCTCTATAGTAGCTCTTAAAATCTAGAACTGAAAACTCGGCACTATTGCACTTTCCAGAACGCCTTTATAATGAGAGTTATAGACTCCTTGTTAGTAGACTCCCAAGTATTATAATTTATAAGTAAAACAGAATACCCGCTAGTATCTTACGTTTTGACTCTTGATAGGTAGTGGACACTGGGGAGTATCTTAAGCATGTATCATATAGCATTTGCTATAGCCAAGATACCTAGAGTTCCAGAGCTTGCACATAGCCAAGTTATACTCATGAAGACACAAGTATACATGTGTTATCTGATCCAAGTGGCCAGAGAAGTAATGTTAGCTACAAGTATTTCAGCATTGGCCAGACTAAGTTATATTAGACATAAAAGAACTGCAGTTATAGAGTTTTCTTCATTGTAAACTATAATTCCGATTCTGTTTGTTTTTGTAATACAAAACAGTTTCCTTGCAAAAAACATTAGAGACTAAAATAGCATAATTATCAAAGACTAAAATATGAATTTTACACACCGCAGTGACTGATGTAGTCAATGACTTTAAACCAGCAGTGCATGCATGTGCTTCAGCCAAAGTTGAGAAATCCTTTGCTTCCAAGCGTCTTGTCACATCCATGTATAGCCACTTCAACCATTCTCCCACAAATCTGAATGCATAGGCACTAGCAAGCAAGGGAAACAGCCTGTTTTGCTGAGTCTTGTAATCAATCACCTGCATATAGGACATAAGAACATGAGGTACCAAGCATATTCAAAAACAAAATCCAAGATTTAAACAAATTTGAAAGAATCTATATATTCTAAATCATATTTATTTGAACTTCAAACAACAATGCCCAAAAAGTTGACATCCAAAGTAATCATTTAGATAAAATCATCAAATCAAATACTCATGCCCAGTGTACCTCTGTAACCTTTAATTCAATTACAATAGCACTGGCATAACAAAAGAGGGCATATTAAATTCAGGAGAAAATAATCACAATAAGAAAAAGCTCCGACTTAAAAAAGTAATTTCTCCCTTGTAGAACCAAAGGGTTCATAATGCAGACCAACACTAAACTGCTGTCCAAGATAAAAATCACACCAACCTGAGCTGCATATAGACACTACAAAGATACTAATAGGTCAACAATTCCATATTATTTTCAGTCAGTTCAATATAAATGACCAATAGTTTCCCTAACAAAAGAAATATTCAAATAAGTGCAATGACTTGTTCTTCAATCAAATTGATATTCTTTATAGGCTAGATTTGGAATTCTAAGTCCCTCTAATTGTATATCAGAAAATGCAGTAGATTATTATGGAGGAGTATCATGTTCATTTTTGGCAGTAAAGTGTTTAATTGCTCTTGTGAACACAAATGCGAACAACTCATTTATGGAGTAAATATAGCAAGATTTCAAGCTAAAAATTGAAAAGACCTGCACTTACTAAGCAATTTGAAGTAAAGAGCAGTCCCTGTGCTTTCTTGACACAATCTAATGAATTTTCTTCAAGAACTGGTAGAATTATTTGCCTTCTCACCTACCATACTTTATTGTTTTGCCTGTCTGTGTTCCCATAATTGATGGTAATTTGTTACCACAATGGCAAATCTGCCTTTACTACCATTGATTATTATGTAGCTTGATTTTTATTATTCAATGCATACATAATCTTAGTTGCTACTAATAGACCATAGAAAAATACACCCTAGGATAATGTATTAATTTTGACAGTATTGTTAACGATACTAAAATCACAATTTGGAAGGAGGGGATGCAGAAGCTTGTACTAGTCACAATGGAAATGATCTGTGAAACATGGATGGTTATAAGTATGGTTCTTTTTATTGTCATCATAATGGTAAACATGGCTAGGAACATAGAATGGCGATCTCTATGAGTAACTCTTGTTTTATATGGTGGAGCCTTGATAGAAAACCCTATGAGTACTCGCCGAGTTGCCGAGTACTCACAGGTCTTTCAACTTCGGAGTAAACACAGATTTAACTCACGACTTCTTTATGCAAATATTTACACAAAAACTTGCCAGACTTTCAAGGTTTTAGGCAAGTCCATGGAAACAAATTGCAACATGGTTAAAAAACACCGACAGGGTTAAAAAAGCAGGTTAAAAACATGCCGACAAGGTAAACAAACGCAAGTTGAAATGCGTTGACAAGGTTAAATGCAGGTTGATGTGCCATGCAGGTTAAATGTGTATTTCACACATTTTTTCATCTATAAAACCTTGCATTTGCCCCTTCGTGAAACACCACTAACTCATACAGCAGCAAGCACGATTTTGATAGCAGATTGGGAAGATTTTTCACTAGGTTGGGGAAGAGGAAATTGTAATTTTCTACTTGCCTAGATATGAAACTTATGATGATGATTTTCAAAGACAATTATCATAAATTCATAATAGTTATCAGTTATCAACTAGCTATTGTATCCAGTTCCACTATACAACTACGCATGATAATGCAATTTTGTAATCCATATGTATTCAGGAATCAAATTCAATAGAAAACACTTCCTCATGATCTCTAAACTCATTTGATATATTTTGTACTTGAATTTTGCAAAAAAACAAAAAGTGTTTTTTAAAGAAATTTTAGTATTTTTTAAGTTGTCAAGTTTTTGCCAAGTCAAAAATTTTGGGCTTGCCAAGTACTCTCTAAGTCCAAGTCTATGAACCATAGGGAGTAGTCTCATGAAATTCATTTTAGATATATAGCAAATTAATGTCACTCATCTTGGTGTCATCTAATAGCACACTACAAACTTTGGGCAAGTTTGCATGCATGCTTACTATTAAACTACCTTCTTTATATGCTTGTTCAAACCTCATATTTTATAAACTGTAGGAATATATTCACACAAGAAATTTTTTTAATATTTTTCAGTCTTACCTCGAGATGTGTCCCAGGCTCTTTACACGTTTTTGGAACAGAGACAACAGAATGGGGATGAAACATCCCCCTGCAGTTCCTGCAGATGCCACCAGTAGGGGTGGCTGTCCATAAGACACCCCCCTCCTGCAGCAGGTGTCTAGGAACACCTTGGCATCCCTCAGCCATTCTTGGGATCAAATACCCGCATTTTTAAAAGAGTAAACTTTTTTTTTTTAAACTCACTTTGAAAAAATAAAAATCAATAAACCTAAAACAATAGGGGAGCTCACCAAGGCCCCCAACTCCTTAAGAAAGCTATAATACATTAGCCCACCCTCATCTGAAATCAACATCACCAGAAATTTGCATTGTGCATGTTGATGACTATTGCAGCATCGGTCGTCTATTCCAGCAGATCTCCTTTACATCAGTGGCTAAATTAAATTGTAGCCATTGTCTATTTAATTTATAAGAAATAGCAATGCTTATGAAGAGACACATCTTGCATAATAAATGTTGATTAATTATTAAGCAATTTGGATTCATGAAGAAGTCGCAACTTTTGGTGAGGCCCACATCATCATTGTGGATAGGCATTTTATTTATTTCTTAATAAGTGAAGCCGACCTTTTGTCATGAGGAGTTGCCTTTGGTTGTTAGAAGTCACGTTCTTTCAATAGAGGCCGACATGGAGATTTGAAGGGATGTGTCTCTCCCTTTAACTTGTATTTATAGTCAATGGCATCTCATTGTTTGGCATTCATTCGATATTCATTCAAGCTCATTTCACATAGTGCGTGGTTGTCATCAAGAGCAGTTCGAGTTTCTCTGTTGGTGCCTGAGTTTATTATCTGCAGATTGCATCATATTGTTATTGTGTTTGCATCAGATTGTGATGCTCATTATTGGCCTTTCTATCGGCCCATTGTAAAGGAGACATTCTTTGTGACATTGGATATATAAGTGATATATTGTTGCTGGGTTTTTTCTCCCTCAAGAGGAGGGTTTTCCCAGGGTATCTGCTGTGTTATTGTGTTAATTTTGAATTAATTCTCTGTGCTCTAATCTGATCACTAAATTTAACATGGTATCAGAGCGGGTTTCAGAAGATCGTGATCAGATTTGTTCTTACAGCGATACTCTATTCTCTTCTTGATATTTATTTGTCTATCTCTACCTTAGTCAAGATGTTGAACGGTTTGAAGATTGAGGATAGACTCGAGGGAGCATCCAACTATACATCATGGAGGTTTAGAATCATGCTCACTTTGGAAGAGAAGATTTGGCTGAGTTTTGTGGAAACCAAAGTCCCCGAACCAAAAGAGTAAGAAGAGAAGTTGCAATGGAGGAAGAAAGACATCAAGGCGAAGAAGTTGTTGGTTGATTCCATCAAAGACCATATTGTTCCGATTGTCTCCAAGTTGAAGACGGCAAGGGATATGTTCAAAACATTGGAGGAGATGTACTAAATCAACAACACAAGTCGGGCACTTGCACTAAAGCAACAACTACACCATGTGAAGATGGCGAAAGGAGAAACAGTGATTGCCTATTTCACGAGGATTTCAGAATTGAGAGATCAGCTCCCTACAATTGGTCATGCGGTTGATGATAAAGACTTGACGATGCTTGCTCTCAATGGTCTTCCATTATCATGGGAGTCCTACATTCAAGGAATCAGTGCAAGATCCAAACTTCCTAAGTTTGATTGCTTGAGGGCCGATTGCATTCAAGAAGAGTCAAGGTTGATGGCTAGAGTCGTTGGTGAAAGTTCATCCAATGAAGATATTCATGTTCTCGCCTCCCAAGCTTCGAAGAAGAAAGGAAAAGATGGAAAAAAAGGATTCTTCAAGAGGAATCGAGATAAGGGAAATGACGGTGCTCCCCCTTCCAAGAAAAAGAGAGACTTATCCAAGATTCCATGCTTTAGGTGTGATAAGTTTGGCCACTTTGCTGAGCATTGTCCAACTAGACCTAAGCAACAAGCCACTGTTGCAGATGTTGATGATGCTTCTCCGCAGAAGGATACATGTGAATATTTGTTCTACTCGGCATTGTCAAGCAATGTACCTACAGACACCAACACTTGGCTGATCGACAGTGGTGCTTCTCGACACATCGCGGGCTTTAAGGAGCACTTATCAAGCTTGGTGGAGAGAGAGTCTTCCAAACAAGTCATTATAGAAGATGATGCTAGCTACTCCGTGAAAGGGATTGGAACCTCTACTCTTCATTTGGATTCTGGCATCACACTTCAATTGAGAAATGTTCTTTATGTTCTAGGAATCAAGCGCAATCTCATTTCAATTTCAGCCCTCGAAGATAAAGGATATCAAGTTGCCTTCTCCAAAGGAAAAGTACTTGCGTGGATGGAGAATTCCAGCTTCAAGGATGCTCAAGTGTAATGTCCCCTTCTCATTAGTGATCTATTCTGTCACTCATCAGCCTATTCCGGAAGCCTGTAGGCTTGTTTGAGGTAAAATTAGGGTTTCCAGTTCTAAGGTTCTTTGGCATTTCTGAGAGTTTACTATTTATAGTAAATTCTATTTTTAGCAGTATGGGGTTTGTCAGCTTTCAATACATCATTTCTAGTTGGAGCAATTATTTGCAATTCATGTCTGACTTCTTAATGCATTTTTATGGTGAATAAAGGCATTGAGGTTATAATTTGCAGTTGACCCCTTGGCCTAGGAGAACAACTTTAAGTTGTGTTTAAAAGAGGGTCTTGGAAGGGTGACGCCTTCATGAGGTGATTTATTAATTATTGATAAAAACATAATGCCTTGGAATAAGTGGACGCCACTTTATTGAAGATTTATATTTTTTAAAAAGAATAAAGTGAATTCTTGAAAAGGGACGCCTCTTGGTGAAATATTGGATTTTTGGAAATTTGAAGAGTCTCCTGGTGACTCTTGGCGTGCCTCCTTGTGAAGTTGAAGAGTTTTCTACACTTCTATAAATTGAATGCTCTACTTCTGCTTGGGAGCCATTCATGTTATCATACTGTTATGCTGTCGAAATGACAATTGAAACCTTGCTTCGAGGATGTTACCTCCTAGCCATTAACCAATTTCGTGTTTGAAATACAACACCTAGTTGGACTTTGTTGCTTCTCATCCAGACTAGCAGAATTGTGCTCAACAGTTGAAGTTTTTATGAGATTTCCAGATTTTGAAGTTGCTGATGCATCTACAGCTGAAAGTGAATTTTGTATGCAGCTCTTTGAATAATTTTTATTTGCTTCTAGGTACTTTTGAAATGTTATTGTTTTCCATGGGCACCTCTTTCCACCAAGTATCAGATTTTAATTTGGAGGTTCTGATTTTTAAGAAGCAAATCGCCCTTTTCAAGGGCCGTACCATTTAGTTTGCATTGAGAAGTGTGCCAGGAATTAAAGACCAAGTTTTGTTGCTGTTTTTTCATCCTAGCATGGTCGCCTACCTTCCAGAAGTCCATTGCATTCAATCTCATTCGATTTGGAGGTGAAATGAGTGAGTTATGAATAATTCATTGGTTTTCACAGTTGCTGATTGACATTTCCAGTTTACTGATTTTTGTATCAGACTTCAGAAGTTCTGTTTTTTGATTCATTATCAGTAGTTAGTGAGATAATTATCTATTTGAGATCATCTATTATTCTTGTGCTTTGAAGCTATTGAGATTTATATGTAATTTGCAGCTTAATTCCTTATTTGTAAGACTGTAAACAATAGTACTGTTCTAGTCCTAATTGCTGCAATTAATTCTTCTTTCTTCTCACATTAAGTACCCCTGGCTGGTCTACTGCCAGTATGGATAATTGATTGTATTTCTCTTTGTACCCACTTTCAAAGTGGTGAATCCCCACTCTCAAGTGGATGCCCGCCGTAGCGGATGAATTAGTTTGTTGTAGCTTCATGGCTGGTCATCCGCCTATTAGTTTCCAGTTTTCAATTAATCACTCCGTCATATGTTAGCACCTCGCCCTCAGTGGGATCTTGTGTGCACATTCTTGACGTTGACTTTGCTTCAATTCAAGTTGTTGTTTGTAATTACTCTGCCATATGACAACACCTCTCCTTCCTTGGGATTGAGTGTGCATTCTTGACGTTGAGATCTTTTTCAATTTGGATTTCAATTTGGAGCTAACGCTAATCAAGTTGGCTAGTGCTGGTTTATGTTGTGTAAATCCTCCGAAAAAATTGGTTAGCATATTTCATCAAGTAATTGCTGTTAGACATGAAAGCCTCTATAGGCTTTGTACACGTCCACTGCAGGCATTAGTTCATGATTCTTCAAGTTTATGTGATCTTTGGCATCGAAGATTGGCTCACCTACACTTCCGAGCCTTACCTATCATGGAGAAGATGGTTACGGATCTTCCTAAGTTCAATCAAGAGCATGAAGCAACTTGCAAAGATTGTGCATTGGGTAAGAATACAAAAGCTCCTTTCCATAGTAGAGAAAATAGATCTAAGTGAATTTTAGACCTTAGTCATTCTGATTTATGTGGACCTATGTTTGTTTCATCTTCGAGTGGATTCTTGTATTATGTTATGTTTATTGATGACCACTCTAGAAAGACTTGGATTTATTTTTTGAAAACTAACGAGTCTGAGGAAGTGTTAGGAAGGTTTAAGGAGTTCAAAGCCTTGGTAGAGAATCTTTCTGGTAAAAGAATCAAGGTCCTCAGATCTGATAATGGTGGAGAATACACCTCTAGCAGCTTTCGGGATTTTTGTGTTGATGCAGGGATTAAGAGGGAGTTTTGTGTCCCCTATAATCCTCAACAGAATGGTATTGCAGAAAGAAAGAACAGGACGATCGTGGAAGCAGCAAAAGCCATGATCCATGACCAAGATCTGCAAACCTTCTTATGGGCAGAAGCTTCTAGGACTGCAGTATATGTACAGAATAGAAGTCCTCACAAGATCCTGGAGAATATGACTCTGGAAGAAGCCTTTACAGGAAAGAAGCCTGAGGTTAGTCATTTAAGGATCTTTGGATGCCCTGTCTATATTCATGTTCCAAAGGAAAAGAGAACAAAGTTGGAGCCTTTTGGCAAGAAGGGAATTTTTGTGGGCTACAGCGAAACATCAAAAGCCTACAGGATATACATTCCAGGGCAGAAGTTGATCGAGATCAGTAGGGATGTCACATTCGAGGAAGATGTTGCATTCAAAAGATCCAGAGGCACTCATATGGAGATCGATAATGAAGAGTATCCTCAGGATATGGAAGTTGACCATACTCCTGAGATTCAGAGGGAGACTTCAAAAGCAAAAGAAGATATTGATCCTGTTGAACCCTTAGAACCTACTGATGGGCCTTCCGACATTGTAATTGGGAGAAAAAGACCTCTATGGGCCAGGCGTACTATGCAAGAGGCTGAAAGTTTTGCAGCTCCTAGAGGCACATTCAAAGAAAGTAAAAGGCCACATAAGTTCTCCAGTTATGTTGCCTTGATGAGTCAGATTATCGAATCCGAGCCTACTAGTGTTGAGGAAGCATCTAGTCAACAAGTTTGGAGAGATGCTATGGCAGAAGAGTACCAGTCAACTCTCAAAAACGATGTTTGGGACATTGTTCCTAGACCTGAAGGCAAGTCTGTGGTATCTTCAAAATGGCTCTTCAAGATCAAGCATGCACTGATGGAAGCATTGAGAAGTACAAGGCTAGATTTGTGGCTCGTGGTTTTTCACAGAAAGAGGGAGTTGATTATGAAGAAACATTTGCTCCTGTTGCTCGCTATACTTCTGTCAGAACCATCATTGCTATTGTTGCATCTAGAGGATGGAAGATTCACCAGATGGATGTGAAGACAGCGTTTCTGAATGGTGTGATTGAGGAAGAAGTTTATATCGAGCAACCTGATGGATTTGAGGTACATGGGAAGGAGTCTCATGTTTGCAAGTTGAAGAAGGCTCTGTATGGTCTTAAGCAGGCTCCTCGTGCATGGTGCGAAAGGATTGATCGGTACCTGTCAAGTTTGGGTTTCTTGAAGAATGATGTTGATTCAAACCTATACTTCAAGGTAATTAATGGTGAAGCATTAATTTTGGTCTTATATGTTGATGATTTGATTCTTACTCAAGAAGATCACCTGATTCTCGAGTGTAAGAAGGAGTTGGCTTCTGAATTTGAGATGAAGGACCTTGGGGTCATATATTACTTCCTTGGCTTAGAAGTCTGGTAGAAACCAGATGAGATGATTCTAAGTCAAGGGAAGTACACCATTGATATACTTAAGAGGTTTGGTATGATGGATTGTAAATCCATGTCTACACCCATGGAGACCAACCTACATAAATTGAAAGAGGCTACAGCTAGTTTAGACTTGGTGGATCCTACTATGTACAGACAGCTGATTGGGTCCTTGATGTATCTAGTTAACAGTAGACCAGATATTTGTTATGTTGTGAGTGCACTTAGTCAGTTCATGTGTGAACCAAGATAGATACATCTTGTTGCAGCTAAACATATCCTAAGATACTTGCATGGCACAGTTGGATATGGGTTGAGATATTCTTCAGATGCAAACTTGGAGCTACATGGTTACACTGATTCTTATTGGGAAAGGTGTGTCACAGATCGGAAGAGCACCTCTGGTTGTTGCTTTAGTTTGGGTTCTGCTATGATATCCTGGTGCAGAAGGAAGCAGTCATCTGTGGCATTGAGTACAGCAGAGGCAAAGTATATTGCAGCTTGTATGGCAGCTCGGGAAGCAGTGTGGCTTCATAAGCTCCTTGCAGGATTGTTTGGACTTTGGACAATCAATGGAGCCTACTATCATTCATTGTGATAACCAGAGTTGCGTGAAGCTTTCTGTCAATCCTGTGTTTCATGACAGAACCAAGCATGTTGAGATCAAGTATCACTATATTAGAGATATGATACTGCGGAAGGCTATACAGTTAAGGTATATCAGCATTGATGAGCAGACGGCAGACATTCTCACCAAGCCTCTCTCCAGAATCAA
The DNA here is from genome assembly GCA_007258455.2 of Sequoia sempervirens. Classification (NCBI taxonomy): domain Eukaryota; kingdom Viridiplantae; phylum Streptophyta; class Pinopsida; order Cupressales; family Cupressaceae; genus Sequoia; species Sequoia sempervirens. Next base: position 292,893,456 of record VDFB02105785.1, on the reverse strand, counting down.
GTTTGTGTACTTTCGAGATAAGTTTGGTATGGTGGAGAATCCAACATTAACTGAGAAAGAGTCTCAGCATCAGTGAGCCTGTTTAATGAGTTCTTCTCTGTGAGAGAAGTTCGAGGTGAAATCCCTTGTTTAATGAGTTTCTCTGTGAGAGAAGTTCGAGGTGAAATCCCTTGTTAATGCATTTCTCTTTGAGATTTGAGGTGAAAGCCCTTGTTTCCACCCTCTGAGAGAGTCATGGTGGATGTCATGTATGTGACTCCATGACAGCATCACATAAGAGAATCCGTGATGATTTTTGTACTTGTGTTTCACCCTCTAGGAGAGCCATGGTAAAAAGTCATGTTGAGGTGACAACATCACGCAAGTGATGAACACTTGTACATATCATATATGGTTGTAGCCATTATGGTTGATATCATGTTGAGGTGATATCTGATATCACGATGAGGTGATATTCTTCTGTTTCACTTATGGTTGTAGCCATAGTGACAGACATCACGATGAGGTGATATGTCTTGTGCAGCTGGAAGATTACTCCCTAGCTAAGAGGGAGTGTTGATGATTATTGCAGCGTTGGTCGTCTATTCCAGCAGATCTCCTTTACATCAGTGGCTAAATTAAATTGTAGTCGTTGTCTATTTTATTTATAAGAAATAGCGATGCTTATGAAGAGACACGTCTTGCATAATAAATGTTGATTAATTATTAAGCAATTTGAATTCATGAAGAAGTCGCAACTTCTGGTGAGGCCAACATCATCATTGTGGATAGGCATTTTATTTATTTGTTAATAAGTGAAGCCGACCTTTTGTCATGAGGAGTTGCCTTTGGTTGTTAGAAGTCACGTCCTTTGCATAGAGGCCGACATGGAGATTTGAAGGGATGTGTCTCTCCCATTAACTTGTATTTATAGTCAATGGCATCTCATTGTTTGGCATTCATTCGATATTCATTCAAGCTCATTTCACATAGTGCGTGGTTGTCATCAAGAGCAGTTCGAGTTTCTCTATTGGTGCCTGAGTTTATTATCTGCAGATTGCATCATATTGTTATTGTGTTTGCATCAGATTGTGATGCTCATTATTGGCCTTTCTATCGGCCCATTGTAAAGGAGAAATTCATTGTGACATTGAATATATAAGTGATATATTGTTGCTGGGTTTTTTCTCCCTCAAGAGGAGGGTTTTCCCAGGGTATCTGCTGTGTTATTGTGTTAATTTTGAATTAATTTTCTGTGCTCTAATCTGATCACTAAATTTAACATGCAAGAAGAGGATGTACTTCAATCATCAACCAGCAATGTAAGTTCAAAGCTTGAACTTCAAATTACAATTTCCAATCAAGATCGCTGTTTTCTTTGTTTAGGGTTTCAACTTTCTATATGAAATGTTTAAATCAATAAAAATCATTAGATAGCTGTTTTAAAGTTTTTTTTCTCTTTTTTCAGATTTTGGGGTTTTTAAATTCTGTTTTTGTTTAGAATTTAAACTTTCAACTTTCCATACAAAATATTGAAATAAACAAAAATCATTAGATAAGTAGCTGTCTTAAATTTTTTTTGCATTTTAGGGTATATAATTTTAGTTGAAAAGTTCAAAGTCAAGTTCAACATAAAACTAGATAGCTGATTTATTTTTTTGCTGTTTTTTACCATAAATATTAAAAGAAATAATCAAATAAAAAAATTGAACTTCTATGTATCCTCTACTTCTATGCTTCATGCAATCTTAAGTAAGAAAAACAGAAGCGAAATCAGAAATCTTTTTTTTTTATTTGTAGTTTTAGTTTTGCTACTCAAACAAGGATTGCAACTTTTGTGTATCCTCTTGCTTCTATGCTTTAGTGCAACCTGAAGTAAGTAAAACAAAAGGAAAATATTTTTTGAACTTTAAAGAACTGGTTAATTTTAAATTTTTCCATTACATAATGCTAATGCATTGATCTAATCAAACAAACAAGGATCACTCATTTTGTGTAACTTATGCGCTTTGTGCAACCTTAAGTAAGAAAAACAAAGAAAACGCTTTGTTTTAAGACCTAGTTAATTTTTACTATTCGGCTAATCAAACAAACAAGGAACAAGGATTCAAATTTATATATCCTCTATGTTTGTGCTTCATCCGAGCTAAAGTAAGGAAACAAAAGGAAAATGGGTGTCTTGAGTCCTTACTTTATGTAGTTAAGTTAGAAAATAAGTTTATTTCTTGTAGTGTAATTACGAGTTATCATAACATAAGTGATAATGAGGAGGAGCTCAAGAATCTAGAAATACAAATTGGGAATATAGATGAGAGAAGGGGTGAAAGCGGGCATTCAAAGTAGTTCAATTGAGAATGTCGTGAATTTGTGAATTTTAATGGCCATTCCAAGCTGTTACAAGATTTTTCCAAGGGTGCACTCAATAAGAAGGCCCCTTTATGACAATTTGTTAGAAGGATAGATTCAAACAAAGCTACTAATTCAAATGGAACTCGCCGATTTCAAAATGTCATTTTTTTGGTCTTGAATACCATTGCAATATTAAAACAATGAATGCACATCTCCTTCGTATAGTTAGCAAAGGGGGTCAAGGTGTGTGGTAGTTTCACATTTCAACAAAAGGCCAAGATAATGAAAGTTTTTAGTGGTGACATATCCAACTCCACACATACTACTATGAAACACCAAGGGCTACTACTACTTCTCAACATACTAGTTCAATTGAGCTTAAGGGGAAACATAAGGCAACAAGTTTAGCTCAAACTCCCAACCTAGTGACCAAGTTATTCAATGTACAAGCCAAAGATGAGGCAAATGATGTCAATAGAAAATTCTTCTTTGCTGGTGGCCTTCAATTCCATGTTGGTCACTCTCCTTATTTTAAGGGGGCCATGTCTAAGGTTGCAAAATTAGGGTCTTTATATGTGCCACCAATGGAGACAAAACTAAGAACCACCATCTTAGATCTTGGATAGGAGCTATTCCACGATAAGATAAATAAACCTATAGAGGAAATGAAAGCCAAATGATCGCATAGGATACAAGCTTATCATGGACAGGTGGATAGACATCAAACACTATCCACTCATCAATATCATGGTCACATGTGCAAAAGGTCGTTACTTGGTTAGGGCTATGGATTGTTTGCTATATTGCAAGGATATAGAGTTCTAGTTTCAAATCCTCAAAAATGCTATTGAGGAGATTAGCCTTCACAATGAGAAGCAAGTTGTGATAGATGCAGCATATGTGTGCAAGACAATAGTGAAGTTGGTTGACGATGCCTACAAACATATTTATTGTACCCCTTGTGTGCATGTCATGAACAATGTACTAGAGGGCATGGAAAAACTTGATCAAGACGTCTTTTAGGCAAAGGTGATTGAAGTTCAACACTCCTTTGCACACATCTTCCTACACATTGAACTCAAAGTGATGTGTGTAAAAGCCTAGTAGAATTGTCCCTATGCTAGACAATGCAATGAAAACGAACTTCATGAAATCAACCAATCGGATGTAAAATGCAAATCATCTAGCATGAGTGGATCAAATTTGACACATTCAAGTACTATGCAAGTACAAAGATAGCTAGGGAAACTGGTGCAAGAGGACCCAATGCCATGTTTGTATTAGCATGGGCCTCCATCAATGATAAGCATACTAGCTATTTGCCTCTTATCACAATTTACAGTTCCCTTGTTGTTGAGAGGAAGTAATCCACATACAGCTTCATCCACTCTATTAAGAGGAATAGGCTTACCTCTAGGAGAATGGAGAAGCTTGTAGTCATACATAGTACTTACTATCTCATAAACAACAAGATGATTGAGGACAAAGAGAGTCTAGCAGCATGGAAGGATGTAGACCCAAAGGAGCCAACACAATTGATGAGGATCAAGCTGCACAAACAAGGTTGATTAGTGTCTAGTTGGAGGAGCTAGATGAGTCGAGCAGTTCTAGCAACATGAGGAGTATGCCACAACATTTGCAACAGATGATTAGATCACTTAGGCACAGATGTGAAGGATCGAAGAGAAATGAAGAAACCAATTAACACCAAGGTGATAGCCCAGTACAAGAGATCTTCGAAAATGCACATACAGGGTCCTAAATTCACAGATTTGATGAAGATCCTGATGCGCAAAGTATCAGAGACATTCTACGGATGCTACAATCCTGACAGGAGAGGATGTGACTGCAGGGAGAGTCGATTGTCCATGTTTCACAAAAGATGACTTCTATATCACCACACAACAGACTCCGATGATCTGGAATTACAAACCACACGGCCCCAATGAAATTTGAATATTTCAGCAACAGTGAGAGACAATAATAACATTTTATTCCTTGCAATCATAATACTTATATGCATCTTTTCGCATCTTTTCCAGAACTCGAACTTGATGAGAGTGCCAACGGTAGGTTGGTCTCAAGGAGGAGGTAATTCTCAATGCCGAGGCTTGACAATTTTATCAAGCAATTCGATATGATCACATCTTATTGGACTAAGAGAGAGACTCCATTGTCAGAAGGAAGCAGAGATTTACTCTTAGGCCCTCAGACGCACCAGAATGAAGTACCACAACCTCTAAAGGTGACAGCGCTCAAAGTCCGGATTGATGACTTCTTTCTCAAGTCTAACCTTGGCTATTCGTCATTTAAGATGACTACAGATTCACTGCCATTCTTTCATAAATCTGGTCGGATCCTCAGCCCGCTCATGTTAGTTTTTATGATCAGATTAATAGCACAGAAATTTAATTCAAATTCAACACAAGAACACAGCAGATACCCTGGGAAAACCCTCCACTTGAGGGAGAAAAACCCAGCAACAATATATCACTTATATATTGAACAAACAACAAAGAATGTCTCCTTTACAATGAGTCGATAGAAAGGCCAATAAGAAGCATCACAAACTGATGCAAACTGAGATGTAACTCAGATACAACCAGATGTATATCACTGATTAGAACTCAGCCAACAAAATGCTCTTCTACAGAAATCGCTATCTCCTCTAGATGATTCGCACTTTAACTCCAAAGAATAATATTGAACTGAATGAAAATGGATGATTGCAACAAGGAAATACATCGAATATAAATACAAGAGGAAGTGAAAGGACGCATCCCTTGATCTTCAAGTCGGCCTCCAACAAAGAGATATATTCTTTAACTAATCGTGACTTTCCATGAGGTCGGCCATGCATAATAAATAATTATAATCTTCCTCTTAATGAAATCGCATTCATTAACATTTATGAAGTTGGCCAAGAGAGATCACATCACTTCATTAAATCATGCCTTCAAAAATCGTGCCATTTCAAAGATGTAATCTCGCAATTCAAATAGCCGTTAAAGCTATCATTTGAATTGCCTTCAAGGAGACAAAGCACGCTGGAAGTAGCAGCCCGACGCTGCTTTATAACATCAACATTATTATCAAATTGCATATTCCCAATGTTGACCAAGCTTGCACATATGCTAACCCTAAAACACTCTCCTTTGTGCGCTTCTACAAAGCTCCTAATTCATATGGTGAGTATAGTCATATGAGATATAATTTTCGTATGTCGAGGATATTGTTGACTATGTTGGTGCTATCAGCGAAAACACTATCAATGTCAAACAAGTTTGCACACATGATGACATTCAAACTCTGATTCATATGCTTGCAATCAAATAGAATATAATATTGTAAAAGAATTGTCAAAAGTTAAGAGTTTATTTTTTCACACGAAAGGAAACAAGGCAAAAATAAATGATTTGCTTCTAGATTCACAGCTAATGGAGACCAAAAACAATAATAAATTAGGATGAGCACTGATGCTTTAGAAGAACTACAATCATGCACAGGAAAAGATGTTATAAAAAACACATTTCACATGTTGATAATCTGATAAGAAATGGATTTTTTCGATCTGCGAAAATGTAAGATAAACTAACAAACATCCACAAAATACAATGGCACAAGAAAATGGAACTGGCAATGAAGGAATATAAAGATAAGCGCTACTACCCAAAAAAAATATTTTAAAATGTAGATTAAGTCAATCACAGCAACTCAAACTTGCCTACTTTGCACTTTGGAAACACAATCAATAATAAAGTATGAAAATTGTGATCAACTGACAGAAAGGACGATGCAGTAGCAGCTCAAATGTTTCATACTTATAAATTTTTAAACCATTATAACTCACATGTTCATACAGTTCCAAGGAACCTACAGAAATGTACAAGACCAACATTCTAATGTGTTCCAACAGATAGTTAAGTTCCCAAGCTGCAACGGGAAATAGGATGCTCTAGATCAATACTACTCCTAACACATTTCAGTATGGAGATCTAATCTCTTCAAGATCCTGACGAACTTTAAGGTCCAACTTAAAATGTGCTCAATCAAAATAATAATATTAATGATGTAAATGCTGAGTCAGAAACATTTGATTTTACCAAACAATGACATTTGTAATAAGGTCATTTAGCTCTTTAACATAATAAAGAAGAAAGAATCAAAAGTATATCATTTTGTACCTGAATTTCAGGACCACCAGCCTGAGAACCAAACTGACGTCTGACAGCACTGTATCTAACAGCAATACAAACAGCCCGTGAAAGATAATTAGAAGCATCTGCAACAATTGACTGTCGCACATAAACCATGGCTCCATAAACCAGCTGCCTGGGTACATCAGATTTCAGATACTTTCCTTCTCTAGTAACTCTAGAAAGCCTGCCAAAACATTGTCAGAGTTAGGAAATGTTTTGAAATATATGTTTCCAAAATTATCTCTCAAATGGCCTGCTTGTGCAAAGACAAAGGTTTTTCGTATTTTAATGATTATAAACTCCAAGTAAAAGTTGGGTTTAAATTTTCCACTTGTTCAATAAGCCACCAGTTCAACTTTAAGAAGAGCACTTCTCCAACTAGCTAACAGGAAATGTGCATTCCTCAGCAGCACATGTTAATTGAAAATATAAAAGCCCAGTTGCAACCGGTTGAGTTCTAACAATCAATTAATCCCATTTAGACAGGCATGCAGCTTGCCTTTGGCCATTATCAAACCGGACATTCTCAACCTTTCCAGACCTCACTGATTGCAAGTCTCTTCCCAAATATCAGTCTCATCCAACGTTCTTGGCATATCTTGCCCTTATTTTGATTTTACACATGCTACAGACTAAAATTCAGTTGTGTGCAATCGTGCAGCCTCTATCAAGGATAACTACTACACACAAGAGTGCTATTTATTGCCTTAATCTTTCTAAAGGGGCTGTTTACATTCTCATTCCATATCTGAATCAATATTAGATATAGTGTATACATAAGGCCACGAGCTGGGTCCGTCACCACAGTAAGCATCTTTAATGACCAACCCAAAAGTGCAGCATTTGAAAGTATAAAACATTACAAAATTATAAAAGCATGTATAAATTTTTAAAACCACAATTTAACCTATATATATATATATAAGAATAAAAATTTTAATCTTCTTTTAGAAATAAAAAAACATCATCTCCTCGCAAGAATCAATCACCTAGACAAAATATTTATTAGTTCATTGATCAAACAAATTGTGCCCTCCTTGCACCATTTGGGTTGAACACAAGTGACCTTTAGGAACATCTCAAGTCCACTATGTAGTGCCCCACTAGGCTGTTGATGTTTAGCAGTGTCGGGCTTCATACTTCCAGCCACGACCTGTATCAAAGCATAAATTAAATATAGCCTATCGGCTATTTAATTTATTGGAGACATTATTAGTGAAGAGGCGCTTCACTTGGAGAATAAATAATATTTAATTTATTTATTGTTAATTGCTCCTTAATGAGGCCGACCTCGTTCCATTTTCCACCTTTATTGTGATACAACCCTTCATATGAGGCCGACCTCATTCCATGAAAAGGGTACGATCTTCTCCTCATTGTGTATATAAGAGAGTTGCGGATTGTTCATTGCATGAGATATTCATTCATTCCGTATTCAAGTGTGAAGTGTGAATTCATCAAAGAGCAGATTGACGTTGTCTTCAAGGGGTCGAGTGCTTTATCTTCAAGATGTTCGATATTACTTTGCTTTACACCAAGTGTGGTGTTAATAATCGGCCTTGTGATTTGGCCTTATTGTAAAGCATGATTGCTGATTATATTCAATATATATGTGATATATTTTGCTGGGTTTTTCTCCCTCGAGAAGAAGGGTTTTCTCAGGGTATCTTGCTGAGTTATTGTGTTCATTGTTGTTATATTTCTGCTTAACTTAAATCTGATCCTATAAAACTAACATGGTATCAGAGCAGGTCTAAGAAAAGATCTGGTCATAACTGTTTAAGCAGTCTGAGGGAGATTATTGTCATTTGAAGCCGTATGTTTCAGGTTATAGAAGATCATCGGTGAATTGGGTTGCAGCGATCCTATCTAGGGATTAAGGACGGCGATCTGGCCGAGCCATAGGCTCTGGCCGAAGGTGTTTACCTTCTGAGAAATCACGGGCAATTCACATCATGTCTTAGTCGCGGCTCGATAAGGTGTAATGAGAGGAACCATGGTTGTCGATGGTGAGATGCAGACTTCCATAGCTTTCTGGTTATCTCTATAGGCGTCATCCACTAGAAGATCAAAAAGGGTTGGAATCATCGCGTGGATAGCAAGGCAGACTCTGTCTAAGGCGCAGACTTTCATCCAGGGTCCGTATCTCCATCTCCGCGGGTGTCAATCCAGTAGCGATTGTTCAGGAGACAACTACCGTCACTAACTCTGCACAGTCTCTAGACAGGGTCTCAAGAAACTAAAAGTCAAGATTACCAGGCCCAACGGAAGATCATTCTCTGTACGCGGAATTGAAGATTACATATAATTGTGTGAATCTATGCTTCAAAGAAAACCGAGAGTTGCTTCAAAATTAATGTCAATGCTTATGCTTCTTGTCGCTATATGAAGATGAGACTTGTGTGGGACCCATCAAGGTGATGTGGAGTTTTATGCCATCACCACTTCAGAGGAGCTTTACATGTTCGGGTCGGTAACCTTGCATGGTATATTATCCGCCATCCTGGTGGCTTTCTTTCAAATAATCCGTCAAACATATAAGACATGAAGAGAGCCATGTGATATCAAACAAGCACACAGAAAATTGCCACATGATTTTAGAAGGTATCGGTTGTCAGGAGAGCTCACGGGAAGTTCCGAACATCATGTCTATAATCTGACCTTCCTTCAATTATTTTGTGTGTCATTCTCTGCCCGTAATGGAGTGACGTGAAGATAATTTTTTGGAATTTCTTGTTTGAAATCGCCGACGGGAAAGAGTTCGTAGAGCATAAAAGAATGTTAGAGTGTCGGGATTCTTTCAAGTGCGGGAGTTCATCCCAGAGATGATATTCTACACTGTTGCCTATCTTCAGAATGGTAGATGGCTAGATCCTGTGTGACGGGCTGACTTCACTATAAATCATTGCCTGTGTTGAGTACAGCATTTCATGAGTATTAGTGGAAGCTTATTACAGATGGTTTTTGTGGCTCAGTAATTAAAGCTGGATAACTGTGTCTATCGTGTCTGGAGGTTCGGCCAGAGCCGAACGCTCAGCCTGAACAAATATCGTCAACTCCACCAAAGTCAGTATAGTCGGATGTGGAGAAATCATGACTTTGACTAATCATCTAAGGCGAACATCAAGAACATCTGTTGGATGTGGGCTTCATGAGTTGGAGCCTTGGTAGGATTGTTTTTTATTCTTTGGGGAGATTCGAAATATTCAACAGCTGAGGCTGTAGTTCCTACTCTTTGCCAGTGCTATTCAATTCAATTAAAATCCTACTCAATAAAGAGATAAGTATTCTTTTCTTTATACTTTTGAAATCTGGGGTAAAATTCAGTCTGTTGAGTTGTGCAGATCTGACATCGTTTAATTTGAAACGTGTGTGTTTAGTAAAGATCGCGGTTTCTCTTGAATAGTGATCACTAGGATAAGATCCTTTGGAGATACCAATTATTCTTTGCAAATTGTTTCATGCTAGTTGTGAAGATCTCTGAGTGTGACTCTGAAATAAAAGGAGAACTGCAATTTCGATTGTGATTGGTTGGTCACATCGATATCATTCTCTATATGCATGGACTGTGATAGAGCCTTGATTTTTGAGAGGTCTGGTTCTATATGTTGGCTGCATAATGTAGCTAAGAAATCTGTGATGAGCAGATTGTCTTTTGTTGTGCTGAGATTAGCACTTCCGAGACAAGTAAAGATGAAAGAAAGATATATCAAGGAACAACAAGATAAGTCCTATTATTTCTTTTATTTGATCTTTCTAATGATGTTTGCTACATGCTTCACTTGTAGTTTGATTTATAAATATATATATATATAAACTATTATTAATCCTTTTAAAATGTAGGTTGGATCGAAAAGCAATTGAATGATGAATTAATTATTTGAGATTACTTAAGGAATTCAAGGGAGGAAGAGCTTGAGGCATCCTGTGAGGAAGCAACGCAGGCTGAAGACTAGAGACACAGCTTGCTGCCATAAAGTTGAGTTGATGATACATAACTATAGACATCTCTCGTGGGCACAAGGTTGGATCAGCCTTGGATGGAGAGTTTGCATCAGCAAGAAGATTGAGAAAGATGAAGACACTAAAAGAATCTCTACAGATTGTCATTGTGATCAGTTACTTCGAAGAGGAGGAAATGACATTCAGAGGGAGTCAAATTCTGAGGATTCAAGGCTCAAGTTGTGAGCATGTCCTGGAATAGGATTAAGGTTCTAAGATTAGTCAATGAAGAGGAGTTCACTTCCAAAAGACATCTTTGCAATCTCTGAGGCAGGGATCAAGAGGGAGTTTTGTTACTCACTAAGAAGAAGTGAAGGTTGCAGTGTTGCAAGGATAGGTGCTAAAGTCCTTGGAGGACCTCTTCAGCTGCAGAGAACAGTATTGCACAAGACAATCAATCTGGATTTGACATCGGTAGCTCTGCAAACCTATTCAAAATAGGGTGATCCAGGATGAGGTCAAGGATAGTCCTGAACTCTTGCAAGTCAATGGTGTCGGAGGTGTGTGCTAGAAAACATTTCTCTAAGGCAAAGCGTTGCAGGTAATCTTGGACGAGGAGGTCAGAAGATTGATGCAAGTACTTGGTGCTTCAGAGGGAGTCACATCATCATGAAGATTTGTGTTAATGCATCTTTCTCTGTGAGAGAGAAATTTGAGGTGTAAGCCCTTGTTAATGCATCTTTCTTTGTGAGAGAGAAATTTGAGGTGTAAGCCCTTGTTAATGCATCTTTCTCTGTGAGAGAAATTTGAGGTGAAAGCCTCTGTTTCCACCCTCTGGGAGTAGCCATGGTGGATGTCATGTTGAGTGACTCCATGACAACATCACGTTGAGAGACTCTGTGATGATTTTTCTTGTACTTGTGTTTATCCACCCTCTGGGAGTAGCCATGGTGGACGTCATGATGAGATGATGACATCACGTTGAGCATTTCGCGGATAAGACTTGTGTGCACATGTTCTTTCCATACATGGAGTAGCTTATGATGGACTATATCACGCTGAGTGACTATGATGAGCTCTTTCCACATATGGGTGTAGTCGATTGTGGGTGTCATGTTTGAGAGACCTTATTATCGATAGCTGGAAGCATTCCCTAGTCAGAGTGGGAGTGTTGATGGTTTAGCAAATACCGCTTCATACTCACCACTTAATTATCAAAGCATACTAAATATAGCCCATCGCTATTTAATTTATTGGAGACATTATTAGTGAAGAGGCGCTTCACTTGGAGAATAAATAATATTTAATTTATTTATTGTTAATCGCTTCTTAATGAGGCCGACCTCATTCCATTTTCCACCTTTATTGAGATACAACCCTTCATATGAGGTCGACCTCATTCCATGAAAAGGGTGCGATCCTCTCCTCATCGTGTATATAAGAGAGTTGCGGATTGTTCATTGCATGAGATATTCATTCATTCCGTATTCAAGTGTGAAGTGCGGATTCATCAAAGAGCAGATCGAAGTTGTCTTCAAGGGGTCGAGTGCTTTATCTTCAAGATGTTCGATATTACTTTGCTTTACACCAACTGTGGTGTTAATAATCGGCTTTGTGATTTGGCCTTATTGTAAAGCATGATTGCTGATTATATTCAATATATATGTGATATATTTTGCTGGGTTTTTCTCCCTCGAGAAGGAGGGTTTTCCCAGGGTATCTTGCTGAGTTATTGTGTTCATTGTTGTTATATTTCTGCTTAACTTAAATCTGATCCTATAAAACTAACATAGGCAAGCAGCACCCATTCTATAGACCCATATAAAGCATCTTTGTGTTGATGTTCAATTGCAGCGTCAGAAGTATTCTTCCAGTGATCTCATTATTTGTAATAAATTAAATAATAGCCTCAAGCTATTTAATTTATGAAGACTCAAGAGACATGATTTTTGTAGAGACGCTTCTATTTGTTAAGCAAACAATTATTAATGAAGAGACACGATTTTCCTAACAAAGCCGACCTTGTTCAAGAGGCTCGAATCTCAAGAGAGACGTCTTCTTCAGATGGCCGATTTATTGTTTAGTAAAAGATATATTTCTTATTGAGGCCGACTTGCTTCTTTAAAAAAGACACGTCTCTCCCATCACTTGGTATATATACACCATCATTTGTAATCCATTTAGCATTCAGTTCGATTCATTTATTCTCTCAAGTGCGAATTCATCTTGGAGCAGTTCGAGTTCATTATATGTGCAGTGTGATGTTGATAAAGACTTCAGTTCTGTGTTAGCAGATTACATGAGATAAAATCTGTGTTTGCATCATCTGTTGGTGCATTATTTTGCCCCCTCTTATTGGCCTCATTTGTAAAAGTGTTCTCTTCAACAATCAATAATATAAGACATATTATTGGCTGGGTTTTTCTCCCTCAAGAGGAGGGTTTTCCCAGGGTATCTGCTGTGTATTGTGTTGTGTTTTGAATTAATTTTTGTACATGTCAATCTGATCTTTAAATTTAACACTTTGGACTATGACCTATGTTACCGGAATCGGCCCTTTACCCTGCCGACTCCGGGTACGGATTCGTGTTGGAAACCCTGCGGATTCGAACAGGGTTCGGATTTTTGTTTTAAAAAACGTTTCCACGAATCTGCACGATTTTTCCTCGAATCACGCCCTTTTTTTCGTGACGTCGTGTTTTTTCGCCGCGGCAATTTTCTTGGTCGTTTTCAACTCCATTCCGTCCGCCATTCAGACACACGCAAGCCGCAAGGAGATTGGTCGCGCAAGGTGAAACTCAGTGTCGCCGTCGAAGGAGATTTTCCGCCATTTTTTGAGTCTTTCCTCACGTTTTCCTCTCCCGATTTCGTCTGCCGTTTTTGTCCGCCATTTCCAAGTATTACCGTATTTCTCAGCTAGTAAAAATTAAAACTTCAATTTAAATTTAGTGTATACTATATAGTTTATATTTTAATATTTTATAATAGTTATTAGTTTTTATTTTTAATTTTTATATTGTTTTATACTTTATATGATAATATCATAATATTAATAAATTATTAAATAATATAATATTTAAATTTTTAATAATATTGTTTTTATAAAATATAAATTTATTATAAATATTATAATATATTAAATTATTAATACATAATTTTAGTTTATTTATTTAGTATTAAGTTTTAACAAATTTTTATTGTAATAATATTTAATATTATACAATTTAATGTTTTTACATTTATAATTTTATAATTTTATTATATATAAAAAAATCAAATTTATTTTAGTATTTTAATATAAATAAATTTTAAAATTTAAAACTTTAAAATTTACATTTTAAAATAATAAATATAAATCTAATTTACTTTTTAAAATAATAAATATAAATCTATATCTATATCTATGTCTATATCTATGATTTTTATATGTTTTATGTACGGATGTACCCAAACATACCCACACAAAAAAAAAAAATTGTCGTATCGGCGTACCGTACCCGTACCCGTACCCGATTCGGCAACTTAGACTATGACGCATCATTTTGCCTTTTTGCTTTTCAGAGCATGTACGTATTTAGATGGAACTGAGTTGTATAATGATGTTGTCACAAACAAGCTTATGAGACCCTCTTAGTTCTATATATTATGTATACAATGTTTTTCATGATGTAACATTTATAATTAAGCATTATGGGTTCTTATGGTATATACTACTTATACAATTTGAACTGTTTAACTTAACATGAGAATATCTAATGGTTATATATATGGTATTGTGATCCTATCTAGTTTATGTGCAGATTAGAGAATTCATACCATAACTAGTTGAAGGGGGTTGTCAATTTCTGTAGGGTGTGAATGAATCAACCCAGAAGTGAGGTAGATCTGAGAATTGAGAACATCATGGTTGAGTTTGTTATGGAAAATTCTTTCTAAAGGCTACAAAATATGGCATATTTAGAACTATTGAGAATCAGTCCAAGAAGTTTAAATTGATTAGTTAAACCATTGAGTTCTCATTGTGGAAAGCCAAGTTCAAGTCCCAAAGGGGCATTGAACATAGAACTAGTTGTGACTCTTGGTCTTGCATTGTTGGCTTTGTAAATTTTCACGATCAGATTATATGCACAGAAAATTAATTCAACAATCAGACAATAACACAGCAGATACCCTAGGAAAACCCTCCTCTTGAGGGAGAAAAACCCAGCAACAAAGATCTTCACTTATATATAAATAATGGCAGCAATTCGCTTTACAATGAGGCCAAACTCAAGGCCGATATTCAGCACCAATACACAATGCAATATCAGATAATAATCTGATCTTCCTTTCAAACTAAATCTGCACTTAAGGAAAATTCGCAACCTGCTCTTGAATACATTCGCACTTGATAGAATAAACTTGATGATCACAAATGATAAAGTGAACCTCTATATATACAAATTGAAGAGACACCTCTTTCTATGAAGCAAATCGGCTAATCAATAAGTATATATTTCTTACAAATAAATGTGACCAATAAATGATAAGTCGTCCTCATAGATAATCGCACCAATGATGAAGGAGGTTGGCCTTGGACGAGTCTCTTTATTTCTTTAACAAATTCGTTGCCATATATATATAAATTAAATAGCCACATGGCTATTATTTAATTTATCAACCTGGAGCATTTTATCGACGCTGTCTATTATCCTTAACACTCCCTCTCAGCTAGAGAGAATGCATCCGGTTGCTCAAGATAAATCACCTCAACATGATGCCCATCACATTGGCTACAACCAGATGTGAAAAGAAGAATATCACCTCAACGTGATATTAGATATCGCCTCAACACGATATCAACCATAATGGCTACAACCATACTATGGTGTGTACAAGTGTTCATCACTT
>VDFB02105785.1:292722768-292877997 GCA_007258455.2 Sequoia sempervirens | reverse complement strand
AAATTATTCCAAGGTTGGGACTGTTGAAAATATTGTCATTGATGTCAAAGTAAATTATTAATGTCAAATGTATGGGCAAAGTTGTGTTGTGATAAAGAGAAGCTGTAGAAATAATATGCATAAACTCAAGAAAAGCTAGATGTTAGTATCACCACACAAGACAAATATGTTCGATGCAAGTGAAAAATATTAAGAGAATCGTTGAAACCCGAATTAAAATTACTTTGAATAGTGTTTGCCAAGACTTGTTTAGAACTTGAATGAAATCTGTATGAAGCCCGTATTAAAGATCAAAGGTCTGACGCTACAGATTGAAATCTGTATGAGCCCGAATTAAATCTGTATGAAGCCCGTATTAAAGATCAAAGTTCTGATGCTACAGATCGAAATCTGTATGAGCCCGAATTAAAATATGTACAAAGTTTAAAGTTCCGAGTAATCTGATCAATGATTTGTTTAGCAAGTATTATGGAGTAGTAAACAAACACAAGAATACATGAAAATGTCAAGAGGATCGTGTTGCTGATCAACATGTTTTGAAAGGTCACGGTAATCCTGAAGAGACGCAATTATTGAATGGATGTGTTCTATCTAAAGGAACGTTGCTTCTTAAAAGAATCTCTTAGAGACGTGACTTCCAAAATTCACCCACTGTGTCTCTTCATTCAAACGTGCTTTCTCAAAAGATTTCTAAAAAGGCCGTATTTCTTCATGAGACGTCTCTCCAAGACAAGATATCTCTGTAGGCAGACGTATCTCTTCTATTCTGATTTGATTGGGTGTACTCATGTGTTGAAAGTCACAACCATTCGATGTCTGAAGATTATGTAAATCTGTTTATTAAAGGAGTAACAAAGATAAACTAAAATCTTTAAGGCAGAAATTCAGGTTAATGAAAGGGTATGAATGAATGTTGAAAAGGAAAGGTTATGATCTTTCATCAAGAGGCACAATCTTGGATCAAAATATATATTTGTAACTCATTTCAGATTTGAGTGTGTGGTTGAAAAGTTTCAAGTGGTACAAATCAGAAACCCATCTTCTTGTGTGGGCTGAGTGTGAGATTTTTCATCACAAAGGCAGATTGAAGGATTGGGAGAGTGCAGATCTGATTGAAGTCATTTGATTCATCCATCAAGTCAAGGGTTGGTGCCTTGCATTAGGGGTTGGTGCTCCTTGTAGGTAGGTGCCTACTAAAATTGTAAAGGGTTAGGGTGTTCCTTGTAGGTTGTATCCTACTAAATCATCTCTCTTGTAAGTCAAGTAGGTTGGTGCCTACTTCAAAAAGAAAAAAAAAAATTCAATAAAGTTGTATCAACTTGTGTAAATTGGTTCATATCAATAAGTTGATGTTGATGAAAATTTAAGTTTGTGTAGAAAGCTAAAAAGGTGAAAAATTTGAATTGATTTACTGATTCACCGCCCCCCGCCCCTCTCTCAGTAAATCTTTTGTGCTCTTCAATTGGTATCAAAGCAAGGTCCTTCTTGAAAGCTTAATCGCTTGAAGGAGATCCTTAAAGAGCACTTATGGCAGATCACAACAATACAGTGAAAGCACCCATCTTTGATGGGACTAATTATGCATTTTGGAGTATCAAGATGGAAGCATATTTGAATGCACTTGGGTTTGATGTGTGGCAATATGTTGTTGATGGGTATACACCTCCAGCTACCCCTCCAACGGATCAAGCAGGGAAAAAGAGAAGTGAAAACAATGCAAAAGCTAAGCATGCTCTTCTTTGCAGCCTAACAGATTCTGAATTTACAAAGGTCATGAGTTGTAAATCAGCAAAATATATTTGGGACAAGCTTCAAAACATCTATGAAGGAGATGCAAAAGTAAAGAAGGCAAAGTTGCAAACTCATAGAAGGAAGTTAGAAACTCTCAAGATGGAGGATGATGAAGATATTGCTTCATATTTTATTTGTCTTGATGAAACAGTGAACATCATGAGAGGACTTGGTGAAGAGATTGATGATGCCTTCATTGTTGACAAAATTCTAAGATCTCTTTCTACAAAGTTTGAGGCCAAAGTTGCAGCATTGGAAGAATTAGCAAACTTGGATCAGCTATCAAAAGATGAATTACATGGGATCCATGCTGCCTATGAGATGAGGATTGAAGGAAGATCACCACAAAAGGAAGTCTCATTCAAAGCATCCAAAAAGGGCAAGAACAAGCATGAAGAAAAAGATGAAAAATCAAGTGATGAAGCAGAAGCTTACTTCATGGGAAAACTTAAGAAAGGAAAAGGAAAAGGAAAAATTTCCCTTTAAGTGTTTCAATTGTGGAAAAGTTGGATATTATGCCTCAAAATGTCCTAAAGATGAAAGCAGCTCTAGTGAAGATGAAAAAGAGATCAGCAACAAGAAAAAGGGAAAGAAAAATTCAAAAAACAACTCAAAAGGTAAGGCTCAAAAACATAAAAAGAGTTTCTATTCAAAGAAAGATAGCAGCACCTCCGAAGAACAAAGTGAAGATTGCTCAAGCAATGGTGAAGAGGAAATATTGTTCATGGCTGAATGTGAAGAACAAAATGTTGATCAAGATTTTGACAAAGAAGAAGAGATTGATCAAGAATGTAATGAAGAAGAGGAAGTGGATCTTGAAGAAGAACTGCACTATGCATATAAGAAAAATGAAGACTTGAAGAAGAAGGCTGCCAAGTACAAGTTGAAGATCAAAGAGATGACAAAAGACTTGGAGAATTCAAGCAAAACCATTGAAGATTTGAGATCTCTAATCATGGAAGCTGAAAGAAATGAAGAAGAAATGAAAAGCAAACTCAATACAAAGGAGATGAAATGTGACAAGCTGGAGCAAGAAATAGCAATGCTAAAGATGGAATTGGAGCAAACAAAGGTACAACACACAAGGATTGATGAAGAATCCAGCAAGTTGATTGAGCTAATGAAGGCTCAAAATTTCCTTCAAAACAAAACAGGGGGTAGTTTTGAAGAACAATCCAAGAAGGCTATTAACTTCAAAGAAGAAATCAAGACCTTCTCAAAACAAGATGAAGAAGAATGGATAAGTGCTGATTCTAAAAAGAGACTAAACACTAGGCACTTCTATGCATTTAATGGATATTGTTTTCTATGTAACAAATTTGGCCACAAGGCCTTAAATTGTAAAAATAAAGTAAAAAATATTCCTAGCTACATTAGGAGAGATTATAATCCTTTCTCACCCTCAATGGACTATAATAGTCTATGCTACAATTGTAATAACTTTGGGCACAAAGCACAAGCTTGTAGGACAGTTTTTAATGGTTCTCCGAAGCAAAACAAGAAAGAAGATAAGTCCATTAAAAAGAGAGAAATGCCTATCAAAGTATGGAGGAAAAAGGAGAAATCCATGTTCATTCAAACAGCCTTACATGCTGAAAGTAAGAAGGATAGATGGTACATTGATAGTGGGTGCTCAAAGCACATGACAAGTGACAAAAGTAAATTCATCTCTCTTGAACCACCTGATGAAGGAACAGTAAGATTTGGTGATAATACAAGAAAAGAAATAAAAGGAAAAGGAATACTTAGTCTAGATAATGGAAAAACAAAAACAAAAAATGTATTATATGTTAAGGGCCTAAAAGAAAATCTTCTAAGTGTTAGCCAACTTTGTGATCAAGGGCATAGTATCACATTTTATTCTAAAACATGTGAAATCAAGAAAGATGGAAAGTTGGTTGCTCAAGCTGAAAGAAAACACAATTTGTATGTTTTAAAAGAGATAAGTTGTGAAAGTTGCAACTTAGTACAAGAGGATGAAAGTTGGTTGTGGCACAAGAGGTTAGGCCATCTCAACTTTGATAATATTGTCAAAGTTAGTAAATCAAATGCTGTGAGAGATTTACCAAGAATAACAAAACCCTCTAATATCATTTGTAAAGAATGTCAACTTGGGAAGCAAACAAGGTCAAGCTTCAAGCCTAAGGAGCACTCTTCATCAAAGCCATTGGAACTCATACATACTGATCTTTGTGGGCCAACCAAAACCAAGAGCATGAATGGAGAAAGATATTTTATGTTGCTAATTGATGACTTCTCAAGAATGACTTGGGTTACATTCTTGAAGGAAAAATCTGAAGCCTTTGAGAAATTCAAAGCTTTCAAAGAGTTGGTTGAAAATGAAGCAGATACAAAGATAAAATGTCTTAGATCAGATCGTGGAGGCGAATTTACATCAAATGAATTTGAAAAATTTTGCATAAAGCATGGGATTAAAAGACAATTTTCTGCAGCAAGAACCCCTCAACAAAATGGGGTTGTACAAAGAAAAAATAGGACGGTTCAAGAAATGGCAAGAGCAATGCTAAATGAGTCAAAGATAGCAGATTCCTTTTGGAAGGAAGCAATTCATACAGCAGTTTACATCTTGAATAGTGCACAAATAAGAGTGAACAATGATAAGACACCCTATGAACTTTGGAAAGGTAGACCAGCAACTGTCAAGTATTTCAAAAATTTTGGAAGTACTTGCTACATTAGAAGGGATGAAGAAGATTTGAGCAAATTTGACACAAGAGCAGATGAGGGAATCTTTCTTGGCTACTCATCAAAAAGTAAGGCATACAAATGCTACAACAAAAGAACTCACAAAATTGTTGAAAGTGCCAATGTAAGAATTGATGAAGGAAAGCAATTCAAAGAAGTTGGACAAAGCTATCACTATGTTCAAACTATGAATGATGAAGACAAAGAAGATAAGAACTCCAAAGAGGAAGAAAACGAGGAAGAGACAAAAGAAGAAGAATCTTCACAAAAGACTTCCATGAAGACACCAAAGACACCTTCCAAGTTTGTTCAAAAGAACCATCCTGAAGAGTTGATCCTTCAAGATAGATGTAGATCTACAAGGAAAATGGTAAATTATAATGAAGATTGTCATATAGCATTTCTATCTCAAGTTGAGCCCAAAACCTTTGAAGAAGCAAGCAAAGACAAATGTTGGATTGGTGCACTGAATGAAGAATTGGATCAAATAGAGAAAAATGAAACTTGGGAACTTGTCCCAAGACCAAAAGATAAGAATGTAATTGGCACAAAATGGGTTTTTAGAAACAAACTAAATGAAGATGGTCAAGTCACAAGGAACAAAGAAAGATTAGTGTGCAAAGGCTATGCACAAGTTGAAGGAGTGGATTTTGAAGAAACATTCGCATCAGTTGCAAGGATTGAAGCAATTAGAATGTTTCTAGCCTATGCAAGTCACAAGAAATTTAAGGTATATCAAATGGACGTCAAATCTGCTTTTCTCAATGGAGATCTAGAGGAGGAAGTTTATATTGAACAACCTGAAGGTTTCCTACTATCTGAAGACAAGGATTATGTGTGCAAATTGAAGAAAGCTCTCTATGGGCTCAAACAAGCCCCAAGAGCTTGGTATTCTAGACTTGACAAATATCTCAAAGAGCAAGGTTTCAAAAGAGGAGATGTAGACAGCAATCTATACATGAAAGAAGAGGATGGACACTTACTGATTGTGGTGGTGTATGTAGATGACATAATTTTTGGTGGAGATAAGGACAAAATGTGCAAAGATTTTTCTTCATGTATGCAAAAGGAGTTTGAGATGTCAATGTTGAGAGAACTATCTTTTTTTCTTGGGCTACAAATTTCACAATCTAGCAAAGGAATTTTCATCTCCCAAGCCAAATATGTGAAGGAAATATTAAAGAAGTTTAGGATGGAAAATTGCAACCCTGTGAGCACTCCCATGGTTACAGGTTGCAAATTAAGCAAAGATGATGAATTCCAAGAAGTGAATCAAACACTTTATAGATCAATGATTGGGAGTTTGTTGTACCTAACTGCTACAAGACCAGACATAATGCAAGCTGTTGGAGTGGTGGCAAGATTTCAAGCAGCACCAAAGGAAACACATGTCCATGCAGTAAAACGTATATTCAAGTATTTGAAAGGCACTATGGAGTATGGTTTATGGTACCCCAGCAGCAATGATTTCACTCTTGAAGCATTCACAGATGCTGATTGGGCTGGCAATGTGGATGATAGAAAAAGTACAAGTGGAGGAGCCTTCTTTCTTGGAGGGAACTTAGTATCTTGGATGAGCAAAAAGCAGGAATCAGTCTCTTTATCCACAGCAGAAGCTGAATATATAGCTGCAGCAGCATGTTGTACTCAACTTTTGTGGATGAGGCAAACTTTAAAAGACATCAAGGTGGAGTATAATCATCCTTGCACTATCTATTGTGACAACACTAGTGCAATCAACATCTCCAAGAATCCAGTGATGCACTCACAGACCAAGCACATCCCTATTAAGTATCATTTTTTAAGAGAGCAAGTAGTAGAAGGACAAGTGTGTTTGGAATATATAGCTACAAAAGAGCAAATTGCTGATATATTCACCAAACCACTACCAAGGGATGCATTTGAGTATCTAAGGGACAAATTGGGAGTTGTCCCACATTCATCAAATTGATTGGTGGATGCATATATTCAGGGGGAGCTATACATAGTATCTTGCAACTCCATGGAACAAAATGAGGCAAAACATTGTTAGAAGACCCCTTGCCATTGATGTCAAAGGGGGAGAAATTGTCACAGGGGGAGTAATTAGAAGAAGATCAAAGTTGCCTTTGAAGTGGTTGCCATCAATGACAAAGGGGGAGATTGTTGAAAATATTGCCATTGATGTCAAAGTAAATTATTAATGTAAAATGTATGGGCAAAGTTGTGTTGTGATAAAGCGAAGCTATAGAAATAATATGCATAAACTCAAGAAAAGCCAGATGTTAGTATCACCACACAAGACAAATATGTTCGATGCAAGTGAAAAATATTAAGAGAATCGTTGAAACCCGAATTAAAATTACTTTGAATAGTGTTTGCCAAGACTTGTTTAGAACTTGATTGAAATCTGTATGAAGCCCGTATTAAAGATCGAAGGTCTGATGCTACAGATTGAAATCTGTATGAGCCCAAATTAAATCTGTATGAAGCCCGTATTAAAGATCAAATTTCTGATGCTACAGATCGAAATCTGTATGAGCCCGAATTAAAATATGTACAAAGTTTAAAGTTCCGAGTAATTTGATCAACGATTTGTTTAGCAAGTATTATGGAGTAGTAAACAAACACAAGAATACTTGAAAATGTCAAGAGGATTGTGTTTCTGATCAACACGTTTTGAAAGGTCACGGTAATCTTGAAGAGACGCGATTATTGAATGGACATGTTCTATCTAAAGGAACGTTGCTTCTTAAAAGAATCTCTTAGAGACGTGACTTCCAAAATTCACCCAGTGTGTCTCTTCATTCAAACGTGCTTTCTCAAAAGATTTCTAAAAAGGTTGTATTTCTTCATGAGACGTCTCTCCAAGACAAGATATCTCTGTAGGAAGACGTATCTCTTCTATTCAGATTTGATTGGGTGTACTCATGTGTTGAAAGTCACAACCATTCGATGTCTGAAGATTATGTAAATCTGTTTATTAAAGGAGTAACAAAGATAAACTAAAATCTTTAAGGCGGAAATTTGGGTTAATATAAGGGTATGAATGAATGTTGAAAAGGAAAGGTTATGATCTTTCATCAAGAGGCACAATCTTGGATCAAAATATATATTTGTAACTCATTTCAGATTTGAGTGTGTGGTTGAAAAGTTTCAAGTGGTACAAATCAGAAACCCATCTTCTTGTGTAGGCTGAGTGTGAGATTTTTCATCACAAAGGCAGATTGAAGGATTGGGAGAGTGCAGATCTGATTGAAGTCATTTGATTCATCTATCAAGTCAAGGTTTGGTGCCTTGCATTAGGGGTTGGTGCTCCTAGTAGGTAGGTGCCTACTAAAATTGTAAAGGGTTAGGGTGTTCCTTGTAGGTTGTATCCTACTAAATCATCTCTCTTGTAAGTCAAGTAGGTTGGTGCCTACTTCAAAAAAAAAAGAAATTAAATTCAGTTGTATCAACTTGTGTAAATTGGTTCATATCAATAAGTTGATGTTGATGAAAATTTAAGTTTGTGTAGAAAGCTAAAAAGGTGAAAATTTTGAATTGATTTACTGATTCGCCCCCCTCCCCTCTCAGTAAATCTTTTGTGCTCTTCAGGGACTATCAGAGTCTCATGCTTGATGATGGGAAAAATAGGTGATGCAAACAAAAAAATTAGAAAACTATTTAGGAGATGTAATCTTGTACATAATTTTTTCCTAAAAGCTTTATTTCAATCTATTCATGGATTGTGAAAATCTGAGTTTCTTAAAAATATAGGATATAATGGATGAAATGTATCTCACATCTGACCAAAATGAATTTATCAGAACCACGCCCCTTATCCTCTTCCCCTTGATCTGTCTTGAACTTCCCCCACCTAGCCCACTCTCATATATGGACGAGATGTATGTCACATCTGACCAAAATGAATTTATCAAAACCACACCCCTTATCCTCTTCCCCTTGATCTGTCTTGAACTTCCCCACCTAGCCCACTCTAATATCATGATTATTAATTCCAAGAGCACCTGCAACTTAAGCATCCTCTGAAATAAAATGAAGTACGATAGTATTTGGTTTCAACTAGTTTGAGAACTCCCCTCCTCAAAAAGGATTGAAATAGTTCCAATGAGGTGTAGTGGTTAAAATATTAACATTTACAACTCCCTTGCATCCACCACAACTAACTTGACCCAAACAATATTACAAATTTTCTTTAGTGTCTTGTTCATTTCATGCATACATGGGATCAAATAAATAAGTTTGCCGGCCCATAGTAACAGAAATCTGGAAAAAAACCCGATTAATCCCGATTTTTAAAAAATCTGCAGGCTGGACGATTTTTTCCCCGATTGTTTGAAAAAATCTTTGACCTTTTGGTCAACGATTCTTTCCCCTTTCAAACTGCACAATTGCCAAAAAAAATGCGTTTAAAACCTGCAAAAAAATGCGAATAAAATCACGCTGATTTTCGCACGAAAAAAAACCATGAGATCATAGCTTGTTGTTTACTATTATGCTTTGATAGATTTTTTCCAAGCATCCATAGCTTGTTCAAAAGCACTTGTTTTGGGCTTTTAGCCATAGCAGCAAGGCAGTGAACTGTTTGATAAAATGCTTTGGTAGACATGTATGAAAAATGTGGTAGCATAGACAAGGCAGTGAACTAGTTGAAAAATTGCCTCAAAGAAATGTGGTTGCTATTGATTGTCATGGAATTCCATCACCATGAGACAACATTTCTTTGAGGCAATTTTTGATCCAGACAATGAGTGGATTGCTAGTGATGAATTTCTTGAGGCTGAGGATTTTGAGATCCTAGTGGAGTCCAACTTTGATACTCATTTGACTGAACGACTTAGGAGAGGCAAAGCCCCAGGAGCTTCATTATCAGGACCTGCATCCCTCTAGCATAGCTCTAGTTATAGAAGTAACTAGCAAGAGTCATTGGCTATTTTTGATTTTTTGAAACTTTGTACTTAGTTTAGATTAATCTCCTCAATAGTAGCAACTCAAATTTCAAATTTCAAATTTTCATCTATCATAGTTACATCTATTTCAAAATTTTAGATTAATCTCCTCTATAGTAGCTCTTAAAATCTAGAACTGAAAACTCGGCACTATTGCACTTTCCAGAACGCCTTTATAATGAGAGTTATAGACTCCTTGTTAGTAGACTCCCAAGTATTATAATTTATAAGTAAAACAGAATACCCGCTAGTATCTTACGTTTTGACTCTTGATAGGTAGTGGACACTGGGGAGTATCTTAAGCATGTATCATATAGCATTTGCTATAGCCAAGATACCTAGAGTTCCAGAGCTTGCACATAGCCAAGTTATACTCATGAAGACACAAGTATACATGTGTTATCTGATCCAAGTGGCCAGAGAAGTAATGTTAGCTACAAGTATTTCAGCATTGGTCAGACTAAGTTATATTAGACATAAAAGAACTGCAGTTATAGAGTTTTCTTCATTGTAAACTATAATTCCGATTCTGTTTGTTTTTGTAATACAAAACAGTTTCCTTGCAAAAAACATTAGAGACTAAAATAGCATAATTATCAAAGACTAAAATATGAATTTTACACACCGCAGTGACTGATGTAGTCAATGACTTTAAACCAGCAGTGCATGCATGTGCTTCAGCCAAAGTTGAGAAATCCTTTGCTTCCAAGCGTCTTGTCACATCCATGTATAGCCACTTCAACCATTCTCCCACAAATCTGAATGCATAGGCACTAGCAAGCAAGGGAAACAGCCTGTTTTGCTGAGTCTTGTAATCAATCACCTGCATATAGGACATAAGAACATGAGGTACCAAGCATATTCAAAAACAAAATCCAAGATTTAAACAAATTTGAAAGAATCTATATATTCTAAATCATATTTATTTGAACTTCAAACAACAATGCCCAAAAAGTTGACATCCAAAGTAATCATTTAGATAAAATCATCAAATCAAATACTCATGCCCAGTGTACCTCTGTAACCTTTAATTCAATTACAATAGCACTGGCATAACAAAAGAGGGCATATTAAATTCAGGAGAAAATAATCACAATAAGAAAAAGCTCCGACTTAAAAAAGTAATTTCTCCCTTGTAGAACCAAAGGGTTCATAATGCAGACCAACACTAAACTGCTGTCCAAGATAAAAATCACACCAACCTGAGCTGCATATAGACACTACAAAGATACTAATAGGTCAACAATTCCATATTATTTTCAGTCAGTTCAATATAAATGACCAATAGTTTCCCTAACAAAAGAAATATTCAAATAAGTGCAATGACTTGTTCTTCAATCAAATTGATATTCTTTATAGGCTAGATTTGGAATTCTAAGTCCCTCTAATTGTATATCAGAAAATGCAGTAGATTATTATGGAGGAGTATCATGTTCATTTTTGGCAGTAAAGTGTATTAATTGCTCTTGTGAACACAAATGCGAACAACTCATTTATGGAGTAAATATAGCAAGATTTCAAGCTAAAAATTGAAAAGACCTGCACTTACTAAGCAATTTGAACTTTGAAGTAAAGAGCAGTCCCTGTGCTTTCTTGACACAATCTAATGAATTTTCTTCAAGAACTGGTAGAATTATTTGCCTTCTCACCTACCATACTTTATTGTTTTGCCTGTCTGTGTTCCCATAATTGATGGTAATTTGTTACCACAATGGCAAATCTGCCTTTACTACCATTGATTATTATGTTGCTTGATTTTTATTATTCAATGCATACATAATCTTAGTTGCTACTAATAGACCATAGAAAAATACACCCTAGGATAATGTATTAATTTTGACAGTATTGTTAACGATACTAAAATCACAATTTGGAAGGAGGGGATGCAGAAGCTTGTACTAGTCACAATGGAAATGATCTGTGAAACATGGATGGTTATAAGTATGGTTCTTTCTTATTGTCATCATAATGGTAAACATGGCTAGGAACATAGAATGGCGATCTCTATGAGTAACTCTTGTTTTATATGGTGGAGCCTTGATAGAAAACCCTGTGAGTACTCGCCGAGTTGCCGAGTACTCACAGGTCTTTCAACTTCGGAGTAAACACAGATTTAACTCACGACTTCTTTATACAAATATTTACCCAAAAACTTGCCAGACTTTCAAGGTTTTAGGCAAGTCCATGGAAACAAATTGCAACATGGTTAAAAAACACCGACAGGGTAGAAAAAGCGGGTTAAAAACATGCCGACAAGGTAAACAAACGCAAGTTGAAATGCGTTGACAAGGTTAAATGCAGGTTGATGTGCCATGCAGGTTAAATGTGTATTTCACACATTTTTTCATCTATAAAACCTTGCATTTGCCCCTTCGTGAAACACCACTAACCCATACAGCAGCAAGCACGCTTTTGATAGCAGATTGGGAAGATTTTTCACTAGGTTGGGGAAGAGGAAATTGTAATTTTCTACTTGCCTAGATATGAAACTTATGATGATGATTTTCAAAGACAATTATCATAAATTCATAATAGTTATCAGTTATCAACTAGCTATTGTATCCAGTTCCACTATACAACTACGCATGATAATGCGATTTTGTAATCCATATGTATTCAGGAATCAAATTCAATAGAAAACACTTCCTCATGATTTCTAAACTCATTTGATATATTTTGTACTTGAATTTTGCAAAAAAAACATAAAGTGTTTTTTAAAGAAATTTTAGTATTACTGTATTTTTTAAGTTGTCAAGTTTCTGCCAGGTCAAAAATTTTGGGCTTGCCAAGTACTCTCTAAGTCCAAGTCTATGAACTATAGGGAGTAGTCTCATGAAATTCATTTTAGATATATAGCAAATTAATGTCACTCATCTTGGTGTCATCTAATAGCACACTACAAACTTTGGGCAAGTTTGCATGCATGCTTACTATTAAACTACCTTCTTTATATGCTTGTTCAAACCTCATATTTTATAAACTGTAGGAATATATTCACACAAGAAATTTTTTAATATTTTTCAGTCTTACCTCGAGATGTGTCCCAGGCTCTTTTCACATGTTTTTGGAACAGAGACAACAGGATGGGGATGAAACATCCCCCTGCAGTTCCTGCAGATGCCACCAGTAGGGGTGGCTGTCCATAAGACACCCCCCTCCTGCAGCAGGTGTCTAGGAACACTGTGGCATCCCTCAGCCATTCTTGGGATCAAATACCCGCATTTTTAAAAGAGTAAACTTCTTTTTTTTTAAACTCACTTTGAAAAAATAAAAATCAATAAACCTAAAACAATAGGGGAGCTCACCAAGGCCCCCAACTCCTTAAGAAAGCTATAATACATTAGCCCACCCTCATCTGAAATCAACATCACCAAAAATTTGCATTGTGCATGTTGATGATTATTGCAGCGTCGGTCGTCTATTCCAGCAGATCTCCTTTATATCAGTGGCTAACTTAAATTGTAGCCGTTGTCTATTTAATTTATAAGAAATAGCGATGCTCATGAAGAGACACGTCTTGCATAATAAATGTTGATTAATTATTAAGCAATTTGGATTTATGAAGAAGTCGCAACTTTTGGTGAGGCCAACATCATCATTGTGGATAGGCATTTTATTTATTTGTTAATAAGTGAAGCCGACCTTTTGTCATGAGGAGTTGCCTTTGGTTGTTAGAAGTCACGTTCTTTCAATAGAGGCCGACATGGAGATTTGAAGGGATGTGTCTCTCCCTTTAACTTGTATTTATAGTCAATGGCATCTCATTGTTTGGCATTCATTCGATATTCATTCAAGCTCATTTCACATAGTGCGTGGTTGTCATCAAGAGCAGTTCGAGTTTCTCTGTCGGTGCCTAAGTCTATTATCTGCAGATTGCATCATATTGTTATTGTGTTTGCATCAGATTGTGATGCTCATTATTGGCCTTTCTATTGGCCCATTGTAAAGGAGACATTCTTTGTGACATTGGATATATAAGTGATATATTGTTGCTGGGTTTTTTCTCCCTCAAGAGGAGGGTTTTCCCAAGGTATCTGCTGTGTTATTGTGTTAATTTTGAATTAATTCTCTGTGCTCTAATCTGATCACTAAATTTAACATGGTATCAGAGCGGGTTTTAGAAGATCGTGATCAGATTTGTTCTTACAGCGATACTCTATTCTCTTCTTGATATTTATTTGTCTATCTCTACCTTAGTCAAGATGGTGAACAGTTTGAAGATTGAGGATAGACTCGAGGGAGCATCCAACTATACATCATGGAGGTTTAGAATCATGCTCACTTTGGAAGAGAAGATTTGGCTGAGTTTTGTGGAGACCAAAGTCCCCAAACGAGAAGAGGAAGAAGAGAAGTTGCAATGGAGGAAGAAAGACATCAAGGCGAAGAAGTTGTTGGTTGATTCCATCAAAGACCATATTGTTCCGATTGTCTCCAAGTTGAAGACGGCAAGAGATATGTTCAAAACATTGGAGGAGATGTACGAAATCAACAACACAAGCCGGGCACTTGCACTAAAGCAACAACTACACCATGTGAAGATGGCGAAAGGAGAAACAGTGATTGCCTATTTCACGAGGATTTCAGAATTGAGAGATCAGCTCTCTACAATTGGTCATGTGGTTGATGATAAAGACTTGACGATGCTTGCTCTCAATGGTCTTCCATTATCATGGGAGTCCTACATTCAAGGAATTAGTGCAAGATCCAAACTTTCTAAGTTTGATCGCTTGAGGGCCGATTCCATTCAAGAAGAGTCAAGGTTGATGGCTAGAGTCGTTGGTCAAAGTTCATCCAATGAAGATATTCATGTTCTCGCCTCCCAAGCTTCAAAGAAGAAAGGAAAAGATGGAAAAAAAGGATTCTTCAAGAGGAATCGAGATAAGGGAAATGACGGTGCTCCCCCTTCCAAGAAAAAGAGAGACTTATCCAAGATTCCATGCTTTAGGTGTGATAAGTTTGGCCACTTTGCTGAGCATTGTCCAACTAGACCTAAGCAACAAGCCACTGCTGCAGATGTTGATGATGCTTCTCCGCAAAAGGATACATGTGAATATTTGTTCTACTCGACATTGTCAAGCAATGTACCTACAGACACCAACACTTGGCTGATCGACAGTGGTGCTTCTCGACACATCACGGGCTTTAAGGAGCACTTATCAAGCTTGATGGAGAGAGAGTCTTCCAAACACGTCATTATAGGAGATGATGCTAGCTACTCCGTGAAAGGGATTGGAACCTCTACTCTTCATTTGGATTCCGGCATCACACTTCAGTTGAGAAATGTTCTTTATGTTCCAGGAATCAAGCGCAATCTCATTTCAATTTCAGCCCTCGAAGATAAAGGATATCAAGTTGCCTTCTCCAAAGGAAAAGTACTTGCGTGGATGGAGAATTCCAGCTTCAAGGATGCTCAAGTAATTGGTGTTAGACATGAAAGCCTCTATAGGCTTTGTACACGTCCACTACAGGCATTAGTTCATGATTCTTCAAGTTTATGTGATCTTTGGCATCGAAGATTGGCTCACCTACACTTCCGAGCCTTACCTATCATGGAGAAGATGGTTACGGATCTTCCTAAGTTCAATCAAGAGCATGAAGGAACTTGCAAAGATTGCGCATTGGGTAAGAATACAAAAGCTCCTTTCCATAGTAGAGAAAATAGATCTAAGTGCATTTTAGACCTTAGTCATTCTGATTTATGTGGACCTATGTTTGTTTCGTCTTTGAGTGGATTCTTGTATTATGTTATGTTTATTGATGACCACTCTAGAAAGACTTGGATTTATTTTTTGAAAACTAACGAGTCTGAGGAAGTGTTAGGAAGGTTTAAGGAGTTCAAAGCCTTGGTAGAGAATCTTTCTGGTAAAAGAATCAAGGTCCTCAGATCTGATAATGGTGGAGAATACACCTCTAGCAGCTTTCGGGATTTTTGTGTTGATGCAGGGATTAAGAGGGAGTTTTGTGTCCCCTATAATCCTCAACAGAATGGTATTGCAGAAAGAAAGAACAGGACGATCGTGGAAGCAGCAAAAGCCATGATCCATGACCAAGATCTGCAAACCTTCTTATGGGCAGAAGCTTCTAGGACTACAGTATATGTACAGAATAGAAGTCCTCACAAGATCCTAGAGAATATGACTCTGGAAGAAGCCTGAGGTTAGTCATTTAAGGATCTTTGGATGCCCTGTCTATATTCATGTTCCAAAGGAAAAGAGAACAAAGTTGGAGCCTTTTGGCAAGAAGGGAATTTTTGTGGGCTACAGCAAACATCAAAAGCCTACAGGATGTACATTCTAGGGCAGAAGTTGATCGAGATCAGTAGGGATGTCACATTCGAGGAAGATGTTGCATTCAAAGATCCAGAGGCACTCATATGTAGATCGATAATGAAGAGTCTCCTCAGGATATGGAAGTTGACCATACTCCTGAGATTCAGAGGGAGACTTCAGAAGCAAAAGAAGATATTGATCCTGTTGAACCCTTAGAACCTACTGATGGACCTACCGACATTGTAATTGGGAGAAAAAGACCTCTATGGGCCAGGCGTACTATGCAAGAGGCTGAAAGTTTTGCAGCTCCTAGAGGCACATTCAAAGAAAGTAAAAGGCCACATAAGTTCTCCAGTTATGTTGCCTTGATGAGTCAGATTATCGAATCCGAGCCTACTAGTGTTGAGGAAGCATCTAGTCAACAAGTTTGGAGAGATGCTATGGCAGAGGAGTACCAGTCAACTCTCAAAAACGATGTTTGGGACATTGTTCCTAGACCTGAAGGCAAGTCTGTGGTATCTTCAAAATGGCTCTTCAAGATCAAGCATGCAACTGATGGAAGCATTGAGAAGTACAAGGCTAGATTTGTGGCTCGTGGTTTTCACAGAAAGAGGGAGTTGATTATGAAGAAACATTTGCTCTGTTGCTCGCTATACTTACAGAACCATCATTGCTATTGCTGCATCTAGAGGATGGAAGATTCACCAGATGGATGTGAAGACAGCGTTTCTAAATGGTGTGATTGAGGAAGAAGTTTATATCGAGCAACCTGATGGATTTGAGGTACATGGGAAGGAGTCTCATGTTTGCAAGTTGAAGAAGGCTCTGTATGGTCTTAAGCAGACTCCTCGTGCATGGTGCGAAAGGATTGATCGGTACCTGTCAAGTTTGGGTTTCTTGAAGAATGATGTTGATTCAAACCTATACTTCAAGGTAATTAATGGTGAAGCATTAATTTTGGTCTTATATGTTGATGATTTGATTCTTACTCGAGAAGATCACCTGATTCTCGAGTGTAAGAAGGAGTTGGCTTTTGAATTTGAGATGAAGGACCTTGGGCTCATGCATTACTTCCTTGGCTTAGAAGTCTAGCAGAAACCAGATGAGATGATTCTAAGTCAAGGGAAGTACACCATTGATAAACTTAAGAGGTTTGGTATGATGAATTGTAAATCCATGTCTACACCCATGGAGACCAACCTACATAAATTGAAGGAGGCTGCAGCTAGTTTAGACTTGGTGGATCCTACTATGTACAGACAGCTAATTGGGTCCTTGATGTATCTAGTTAATAGTAGACCAGATATCTGTTATGCTGTGAGTGCACTTAGTCAGTTCATGTGTGAACCAAGATAGATACATCTTGTTGCAGCTAAACATATCCTAAGATACTCGCATGGCACAGTTGGATATGGGTTGAGATATTCTTCAGATGCAGACTTGGAGCTACATGGTTACACTGATTCTTATTGGGCAGGGTGTGTCACAGATCGGAAGAGCACCTCTGGTTGTTGCTTTAGTTTGGGTTATGCTATGATATCCTGGTGCAGCAGGAAGCAGTCATCTGTGGCATTGAGTACAGCAGAGGCAAAGTATATTGCAACTTGTATGGCAGCTCGAGAAGCAGTGTGGCTGCATAAGCTCCTTGCAGGATTGTTTGGACTTTGGACAATCAATGGAGCCTACTATCATTCATTGTGATAACCAGAGTTGCGTGAAGCTTTCTGTCAATCTTGTGTTTCATGACAGAACCAAGCATGTTGAGATCAAGTATCACTATATTAGAGATATGGTACTGCGGAAGGCTATACAGTTAAGGTATATCAGCATTGATGAGCAGACGGCAGACATTCTCACCAAGCCTCTCTCCAGAATCAAGTTTGTGTACTTTCGAGATAAGCTTGGTATGGTGGAGAATCCAACATTAACTGAGAAAGAGTCTCACATCAGTGAGCCTATTTAATGAGTTCTTCTCTGTGAGAGAAGTTCAAGGTGAAATCCCTTGTTTAATGAGTTCTTCTCTATGAGAGAAGTTCGAGGTGAAATACCTTGTTAATGCATTTCTCTTTGAGATTTGAGGTGAAAGCCCTTGTTTCCACCCTCTAAGAGAGTCATGGTGGATGTCATGTGTGTGACTCCATGACAGCATCACATAAGGGAATCCGTGATGATTTTTGTACTTGTGTTTCACCCTCTGGGAGAGCCATGGTGAAAAGTCATGTTGAGGTGACAACATCACGCAAGTGATGAACACTTGTACATATCATATATGTTTGTAACCATTATGGTTGATATCATGTTGAGGTGATATCTGATATCACGATGAGGTGATATTCTTCTGTTTCACTTATGGTTGTAGCCATAGTGACAGACATCACGATGAGGTGATATGTCTTGTGCAGCTGGAAGATTACTCCCTAGCTGAGAGGGAGTGTTGATGATTATTGCAGCGTTGGTCGTCTATTCCAGCAGATCTCCTTTACATCAGTGGCTAAATTAAATTGTAGTCGTTGTCTATTTAATTTATAAGAAATAGTGATGCTTATGAACAGACACGTCTTGCATAATAAATGTTGATTAATTATTAAGCAATTTGGATTCATGAAGAAGTCGCAACTTCTGGTGAGGCCAACATCATCATTGTGGATAGGCATTTTATTTATTTGTTAATAAGTGAAGCCGACCTTTTGTCATGAGGAGTTGCCTTTGGTTGTTAGAAGTCACGTCCTTTGCATAGAGGCCGACATGGAGATTTGAAGGGATGTGTCTCTCCCTTTAACTTGTATTTATAGTCAATGGCATCTCATTGTTTGGCATTCATTCGATATTCATTCAAGCTCATTTCACATAGTGCGTGGTTGTCATCAAGAGCAGTTCGAGTTTCTCTGTTGGTGCCTGAGTTTATAATCTGCAGATTGCATCATATTGTTATTGTGTTTGCATCAGATTGTGATGCTCATTATTGGCCTTTCTATCGGCCCATTGTAAAGGAGACATTCTTTGTGACATTGAATATATAAGTGATATATTGTTGCTGGGTCTTTTCTCCCTCAAGAGGAGGGTTTTCCCAGGGTATCTGCTGTGTTATTGTGTTAATTTTGAATTAATTTTCTGTCCTCTAATCTGATCACTAAATTTAACATGCAAGAAGAGGATGTACTTCAATCATCAACCAGCAATGTAAGTTCAAAGCTTGAACTTCAAATTACAATTTCCAATCAAGATCGCTGTTTTCTTTGTTTAGGGTTTCAACTTTCTATATGAAATGTTTAAATCAATAAAAATCATTAGATAGCTGTTTTAAAGTTTTTTTTCTCTTTTTTCAGATTTTGGGGTTTTTAAATTCTGTTTTTGTTTGGAATTTAAACTTTCAACTTTCCATACAAAATATTGAAATAAACAAAAATCATTAGATAAGTAGCTGTCTTAAATTTTTTTTGTATTTTAGGGTATATAATTTTAGTTGAAAAGTTCAAAGTCAAGTTCAACATAAAACTAGATAGCTGATTATTTTTTTTGCTGTTTTTTACCATAAATATTAAAAGAAATAATCAAATAAAAAAATTGAACTTCTATGTATCCTCTACTTCTATGCTTCATGCAATCTTAAGTAAGAAAAACAGAAGCGAAATCAGAAATCTTTTTTTTTTATTTGTAGTTTTAGTTTTGCTACTCAAACAAGGATTGCAACTTTTGTGTATCCTCTTGCTTCTATGCTTTAGTGCAACCTGAAGTAAAACAAAAGGAAAATATTTTTTGAACTTTAAAGAACTGGTTAATTTTAAATTTTTCCATTACATAATGCTAATGCATTGATCTAATCAAACAAACAAGGATCACTCATTTTGTGTAACTTATGCGCTTTCTGCAACCTTAAGTAAGAAAAACAAAGAAAACGCTTTGTTTTAAGACCTAGTTAATTTTTACTATTGGGCTAATCAAACAAACAAGGAACAAGGATTCAAATTTATATATCCTCTATGTTTGTGCTTCATGCGAGCTAAAGTAAGGAAACAAAAGGAAAATGGGTGTCTTGAGTCCTTACTTTATGTAGTTAAGTTAGAAAATAAGTTTATTTCTTGTAGTGTAATTACGAGTTATCATAACATAAGTGATAATGAGGAGGAGCTCAAGAATCTAGAAATACAAATCGGGAATACAGATGAGAGAAGGGGTGAAAGCGGGCATTCAAAGTAGTTCAATTGAGAATGTCGTGAATTTGTGAATTTTAATGGCCATTCCAAGCTGTTAGAAGATTTTTCCAAGGGTGCACTCAATAAGAAGGCCCCTTTATGACAATTTGTTAGAAGGATAGATTCAAACAAAGCTACTAATTCAAATGGAACTCACCGATTTCAAAATGTCATTTTTTTGGTCTTGAATACCATTGCAATATTAAAACAATGAATGGACATCTCCTTCGTATAGTTAGCAAAGGGGGTCAAGGTGTGTGGTAGTTTCACATTTCAACAAAAGGCCAAGATAATGAAAGTTTTTAGTGGCGACATATCCAACTCCACACATACTACTATGAAACACCAAGGGCTACTACTACTTCTCAACATACTAGTTCAATTGAGCTTAAGGGGAAACATAAGGCAACAAGTTTAGCTCAAACTCCCAACCTAGTGACCAAGTTATTCAATGTACAAGCCAAAGATGAGGCAAATGATGTCAATAGAAAATTCTTCTTTGCTGGTGGCCTTCAATTCCATGTTGGTCACTCTCCTTATTTTAAGGGGGTCATGTCTAAGGTTGCAAAATTAGGGTCTCTATATGTGCCACCAATGGAGACAAAACTAAGAACCACCATCTTAGATCTTGGATAGGAGCTATTCCACAATAAGATAAATAAACCTATAGAGGAAATGAAAGCCAAATGATCGCATAGGATACAAGCTTATCATGGATAGGTGGATAGACATCAAACACTATCCACTCATCAATATCATGGTCACATGTGCAAAAGGTCGTTACTTGGTTAGGGCTATGGATTGTTTGCTATATTGCAAGGATATAGAGTTCTAGTTTCTAATCCTCAAAAATGCTATTGAGGAGGTTAGCCTTCACAATGAGAAGCAAGTTGTGATAGATGCAGCATATGTGTGCAAGACAATAGTGAAGTTGGTTGACGATGCCTACAAACATATTTATTGTACCCCTTGTGTGCATGTCATGAACAATGTACTAGAGGGCATGGAAAAACTTGATCAAGACATCTTTTAGGCAAAGGTGGTTGAAGTTCAACACTCCTTTGCACACATCTTCCTATACATTGAACTCAAAGTGATGTGTGTAAAAGCCTAGTACAATTGTCCCTATGCTAGACAACGCAATGAAAACGAACTTCATGAAATCAACCAATCGGATGTAAAATGCAAATCATCTAGCATGACTGGATCAAATTTGACACATTCAAGTACTATGCAAGTACAAAGATAGCTAGGGAAACTGGTGCAAGAGGACCCAATGCCATGTTTGTATTAGCATGGGCCTCCATCAATGATAAGCATACTAGCTATTTGCCTCTTATCACAATTTATAGTTCCCTTGTTGTTGAGAGGAAGTAGTCCACATACAGCTTCATCCACTCTATTAAGAGGAATAGGCTTACCTCTAGGAGAATGGAGAAGCTTGTAGTCATACATAGTACTTACTATCTCATAAACAACAAGATGATTGAGGACAAAGAGTGTCTAGCAGCATGGAAGGATGTAGACCCAAAGGAGCCAACACAATTGATGAGGATCAAGCTGCACAAACAAGGTTGATTAGTGTCTAGTTGGAGGAGCTAGATGAGTCGAGCAGTTCTAGTAACATGAGGAGTATGCCACAACATTTGCAACAGATGATTAGATCACTTAGGCACAAATGTGAAGGATCGAAGAGAAATGAAGAAACCGATTAACACCAAGGTGATAGCCCAGTACAAGAGATCTCCGAAAATGCACATACAGGGTCCTAAATTCACAGATTTGATGAAGATCCTGATGCGCAAAGTATCAGAGACATTCTGCGGATGCTACAATCCTGACAGGAGAGGATGTGACTGCAGGGAGAGTCGATTGTCCATGTTTCACAAAAGATGACTTCTATATCACCACACAACAAACTCCGATGATTTGGAATAACAAACCACACGGCCCCAATGACATTTGAATATTTCAGCAACAGTGAGAGACAATAATAACATTTTATTCCTTGCAAGCATAATACTTATATGCATCTTTTCGCATCTGTTCCAGAACTCGAACTTGATGAGAGTGCCAACGGTAGGTTGGTCTCAAGGAGGAGGTAATTCTCAATGCCAAGGCTTGACAATTTTATCAAGCAATTCGATATGATCACATCTTATTGGACTGAGAGAGAGACTCCATTGTCAGAAGGAAGCAGAGATTTACTCTTAGGCCCTCAGACGCACCACAATGAAGTACCACAACCTCTGAAGGTGACAGCGCTCAAAGTCCGCATTGATGACTTCCTTCTCAAGTCTAACCTTGGCTATTCGTCATTTAAGATGACTACAGATTCACTGCCATTCTTTCATAAATCTAGTCGGATCCTCAGCCCACTCATGTTAGTTTTTATGATCAGATTAATAGCACAGAAATTTAATTCAAATTCAACACAATAACACAGCAGATACCCTGGGAAAACCCTCCACTTGAGGGAGAAAAACCCAGCAACAATATATCACTTATATATTGAACAAACAACAAAGAATGTCTCCTTTACAATGAGTCAATAGAAAGGCCAATAAGAAGCATCACAAACTGATGCAAACTGAGATGTAACTCAGATACAACCAGATGTATATCACTGATTAGAACTCAGCCAACAAAATGCTCTTCTACAGAAATCGCTATCTCCTCTAGATGATTCGCACTTTAACTCCAAAGAATAATATTGAACTGAATGAAAATGGATGATTGCAACAAGGAAATACATCGAATATAAATACAAAAGGAAGTGAAAGGACGCATCCCTTGATCTTCAAGTCGGCCTCCAACAAAGAGATATATTCTTTAACTAATCGTGACTTTCCATGAGGTCGGCCATGCATAATAAATAATTATAATCTTCCTCTTAATGAAATCGCATTCTTTAACATTTATGAAGTTGGCCAGGAGAGATCACATCACTTCATTAAATCGTGCCTTCAAAAATCGTGCCATTTCAAAGATGTAATCTCGCAATTCAAATAGCCGTTAAGGCTATCATTTGAATTGCCTTCAAGGAGACAAAGCACGCTGGAAGTAGCAGCCCGACGCTGCTTTATAACATCAACATTATTATCAAATTGCATATTCCCAATGTTGACCAAGCTTGCACATATGCTAACCCTAAAACACTCTCCTTTGTGCGCTTCTACAAACCTCCTAATTCATATGGTGAGTATAGTCATATGAGATATAATTTTCGTATGTCGAGGATATTGTTGACTATGTCGGTGCTATCAGCAAAAACACTATCAATGTCAAACAAGTTTGCACACATGATGACATTCAAACTCTGATTCATATGCTTGCAATCAAATAGAATATAATATTGTAAAAGAATTGTCAAAAGTTAGAGTTTATTTTTTCACACGAAAGGAAACAAGGCAAAAATAAATGATTTGCTTCTAGATTCACAGCTAATGGAGACCAAAAACAATAATAAATTAGGATGAGCACTGATGCTTTAGAAGAACTACAATCATGCACAGGAAAAGATGTTATAAAAAACACATTCCACATGTTGATAATCTGATAAGAAATGGATTTTTTCGATCTGTGAAAATGTAAGATAAACTAACAAACATCCACAAAATACAATGGCACAAGAAAATGGAACTGGCGATGAAGGAATATAAAGATAAGCACTACTACCCAAAAAAAAAAATTTAAAATGTAGATTAAGTCAATCACAACAACTCAAACTTGCCTACTTTGCACTTTGGAAACACAATCAATAATAAAGTATGAAAATTGTGATCAACTGACAGAAAGGACGATGCAGTAGCAGCTCAAATGTTTCATACTTATAAATTTTTAAACCATTATAACTCACATGTTCATACAGTTCCAAGGAACCTACAGAAATGTACAAGACCAACATTCTAATGTGTTCCAACAGATAGTTAAGTTCCCAAGCTGCAATGGGAAATAGGATGCTCTAGATCAATACTACTCCTAATACATTTCAGTATGGAGATCTAATCTCTTCAAGATCCTGACGAACTTTAAGGTCCAACTTAAAATGTGCTCAATCAAAATAATAATATTAATGATGTAAATGCTGAGTCAGAACCATTTGATTTTACCAAACAATGACATTTGTAATAAGGAGGTCATTTAGCTCTTTAACATAATAAAGAAGAAAGAATCAAAAGTATATCATTTTGTACCTGAATTTCAGGACCACCAGCCTGAGAACCAAACTGACGTCTGACAGCACTGTATCTAACAGCAATACAAACAGCCCGTGAAAGATAATTAGAAGCATCTGCAACAATTGACTGTCGCACATAAACCATGGCTCCATAAACCAGCTGCCTGGGTACATCAGATTTCAGATACTTTCCTTCTCTAGTAACTCTAGAAAGCCTGCCAAAACATTGTCAGAGTTAGGAAATGTTTTGAAATATATGTTTCCAAAATTATCTCTCAAATGGCCTGCTTGTACAAAGACAAAGGTTTTTCGTATTTTAATGATTATAAACTCCAAGTAAAAGTTGGGTTTAAATTTTCCACTTGTTCAATAAGCCACCAGTTCAACTTTAAGAAGAGCACTTCTCCAACTAGCTAACAGGAAATGTGCATTCCTCAGCAGCACATGTTAATTGAAAATATAAAAGCCCAGTTGCAACCGGTTGAGTTCTAACAATCAATTAATCCCATTTAGACAGGCATGCAGCTTGCCTTTGGCCATTATCAAACCAGACATTCTCAACCTTTCCAGACCTCACTGATTGCAAGTCTCTTCCCAAATATCAGTCTCATCCAACGTTCTTGGCATATCTTGCCCTTATTTTCATTTTACACATGCTACAGACTAAAATTCAGTTGTGTGCAATCGTGCAGCCTCTATCAAGGATAACTACTACACACAAGAGTGCTATTTATTGCCTTAATCTTTCTAAAGGGGCTGTTTACATTCTCATTCCATATCTGAATCAATATTAGATATAGTGTATACATAAGGCCACGAGCTGGGTCCATCACCACAGTAAGCATCTTTAATGACCAACCCAAAAGTGCAGCATTTGAAAGTATAAAACATTACAAAATTATAAAAGCATGTATAAATTTTAAAAACCACAATTTAACCTATATATATATATATAAGAATAAAAAATTTAATCTTCTTTTAGAAATAAAAAACATCATCTCCTCGCAAGAATCAATCACCTAGACAAAATATTTATTAGTTCATTGATCAAACAAATTGTGCCCTCCTTGCACCATTTGGGTTGAACACAAGTGACCTTTAGGAACATCTCAATTCCACTATGTAGTGCCCCACTAGGCTGTTGATGTTTAGCAGCATCGGGCTTCATACTTCCAGCCACGACCTGTATCAAAGCATAAATTAAATATAGCCTATCGGCTATTTAATTTATTGGAGACATTATTAGTGAAGAGGCGCTTCACTTGGAGAATAAATAATATTTAATTTATTTATTGTTAATCGCTCCTTAATGAGGCCGACCTCGTTCCATTTTCCACCTTTATTGAGATACAACCCTTCATATGAGGCCGACCTCATTCCATGAAAAGGGTACGATCTTCTCCTCATTGTGTATATAAGAGAGTTGCGGATTGTTCATTGCATGAGATATTCATTCATTCCGTATTCAAGTGTGAAGTGTGAATTCATCAAAGAGCAGATTGACGTTGTCTTCAAGGGG
This sequence comes from Sequoia sempervirens, assembly GCA_007258455.2. Classification (NCBI taxonomy): domain Eukaryota; kingdom Viridiplantae; phylum Streptophyta; class Pinopsida; order Cupressales; family Cupressaceae; genus Sequoia; species Sequoia sempervirens. Next base: position 292,852,408 of record VDFB02105785.1, on the reverse strand, counting down.
TCGAGTGCTTTATCTTCAAGATGTTCGATATTACTTTGCTTTACACCAAGTGTGGTGTTAATAATCGGCCTTGTGATTTGGCCTTATTGTAAAGCATGATTGCTGATTATATTCAATATATATGTGATATATTTTGCTGGGTTTTTCTCCCGCGAGAAGGAGGGTTTTCTCAGGGTATCTTGCCAAGTTATTGTGTTCATTGTTGTTATATTTCTGCTTAACTTAAATCTGATCCTATAAAACTAACATGGTATCAAAGCGAGTCTAAGAAAAGATCTGGTCATAACTGTTTAAGCAGTCTGAGGGAGATTATTGTCATTTGAATCCGTATGTTTCAGGTTATAGAAGATCATCGGCGAATTGGGTTGTAGCGATCCTATCTAGGGATTAAGGACGGCGATCTGGCCGAGCCATAGGCTCTAGCCGAAGGCGTTTACCTTCTGAGAAATCACGGGCAATTCACATCATGTCTTAGTCGCGGCTCGATAAGGTGTAATGAGAGGAACCATGGTTGTCGATGGTGAGATGCAGACTTCCGTAGCTTTCTGGTTATCTCTATAGGCGTCATCCACTGGAAGATCAAAAAGGGTTGGAATCATCGCGTGGATAGCAAGGCAGACTCTGTGTAAGGCACCGACTTTCATCCAGGCTCCGTATCTCCATTTCCGCGGGTGTCAATCCAGTAGCGATTGTTCAGGAGACAACTACCGTCACTAACTCTGCACAGTCTCCAGACCGGGTCTCAAGAAACTAAAAGTCAAGATTACCAGGCCCAACGGAAGATCATTCTCTATACGCGGAATTGAAGATTACATATAATTGTGTGAATCTGTGCTTCAAAGAAAACCGAGAGCTGCTTCAAAATTAATGTCAATGCTTATGCCTCTTGTCGCTATATGAAGATGAGAGTTGTGTGGGACCCATCAAGGTGATGTGGAGTTTTATGCCATCACCACTTCAAAGGAGCTTTACATGCTCGGTTCGGTAACCTTGCATGGTATATTATCCGCCATCCTGGTGGCTTTCTTTCAAATAATCCGTCAAACATATAAGACATGAAGAGAGCCATGTGATATCAAACAAGCACACAGAAAATTGCCACATGATTTTAGAAGGTATCGGTTGTCAGGAGAGCTCACGGGAAGTTCCGAACATCATGTCTATAATCTGACCTTCCTTCAATTATTCTGTGTGTCATTCTCTGCCCGTAAAGGAGTGAGGTGAAGATAATTTTTTGGAATTTCTTGTTTGAAATCGCCGACGGGAAAGAGTTCGTAGAGCATAAAAGAATGTTAGAGTGTCGGGATTCTTTCAAGCGCGGGAGTTCATCCCAGAGATGATATTCTACACTGTTGCCTATCTTCAGAACGGTAGATGGCTAGATCCTGTGTGACAGGCTGACTTCACTATAAATCGTTGCCTATGTTGAGTACAACATTTCATGAGTATTAGTGGAAGCTTATTACAAACGGTTTTTGTGGCTCAGTAATTAAAGCTGGATAACTGTGTCTATCGTGTCTGGAGGTTCGGCCAGAGCCGAACGCTCAACCTGAACAAATATCGTCAACTCCACCAAAGTCAGTATAGTCGGATGTGGAGAAATCATGACTTTGACTAATCATCTAAGGTGAACATCAAGAACATCTGTTGGATGTGGGCTTCATGAGTTGGAGCCTTCGTAGGATTGTTTTTTATTCTCTGGGGAGATTCAGAATATTCAACAGCTAAGACTGTAGTTCCTACTCTTTGCCAGTGCTATTCAATTCAATTAAAATCCTACTCAATAAAGAGATAAGTATTCTTTTCTTTATACTTTTGAAATCTGGGGTAAAATTCAGTCTGTTGAGTTGTGCAGATCTGACATCGTTTAATTTGAAACGTGTGTGTTTAGTAAAGATCGCGGTTTCTCTTGAATAGTGATCACTAGGATAAGATCCTTTGGAGATACCAATTATTCTTTGCAAATTGTTTCATGCTAGTTGTGAAGATCTCTGAGTGTGACTATGAAATAAAAGGAGAACTGCAATTTCGATTGTGATTGGTTGGTCACATCGATATCATTCTCTATATGCATGGACTGTGATAGAGCCTTGATTTTTGAGAGGTATGGTTCTATATGTTGGCTGCATAATGTAGCTAAGAAATCTGTGTTGAGCAGATTGTCTTCTGTTGTGCTGAGATTAGCACTTCCGAGACCAGTAAAGATGAAAGAAAGATATCAAGGAACAACAAGATAAGTCCTATTATTTCTTTTATTTGATCTTTCTAATGATGTTTGCTACATGCTTCACTTGTAGTTTGATTTATAAATATATATATATAAACTATTATTAATCCTTTTAAAATGTAGGTTGGATCGAAAAGCAATTGAATGATGAATTAATTATTTGAGATTACTTAAGGAATTCAAGGGAGGAAGAGCTTGAGGCATCCTATGAGGAAGCAACGCAAGCTGAAGACTAGAGACACAACTTGCTGCCATAAAGTTGAGTTGATGATACATAACTATAGACATCTCTCGTGGGCACAAGGTTGGGTCAGCCTTGGATGGAGAGTTTGCATCAGCAAGAAGACTGAGAAAGATGAAGACACTAAAAGAATCTCTACAGATTGTCATTGTGATCAGTTACTTCGAAGAGGAGGAAATGACATTCAGAGGGAGTCAAATTCCGAGGATTCAAGGCTCAAGTTGTGAGCATGTCCTAGAATAGGATTAAGGTTCTAAGATTAGTCAATGAAGAGGAGTTCACTTCCAAAAGACATCTTTGCAATCTCTGAGGCAGGGATCAAGAGGGAGTTTTGTTACTCACTAAGAAGAAGTGAAGGTTGCAGTGTTGCAAGGATAGGTGCTAAAGTCCTTGGAGGACCTCTTCAGCTGCAGAGAACAGAATTGCACAAGACAATCAATCTGGATTTGACATCGGTAGCTCTGCAAACCTATTCAAAATAGGGTGATCCAGGATGAGGTCAAGGATAGTCCTGAACTCTTGCAAGTCAATGGTGTTGGAGGTGTGTGTTGGAAAACATTTCTCTAAGGCAAAGCGTTGCAGGCAATCTTGGACGAGGAGATCAGAAGATTGATGCAAGTACTTGGTGCTTCAAAGGGAGTCACATCATCATGAAGATTTGTGTTAATGCATCTTTCTCTATGAGAGAGAAATTTGAGGTGTAAGCCCTTGTTAATGCATCTTTCTTTGTGAGAGAGAAATTTGAGGTGTAAGCCCTCGTTAATGCATCTTTCTCTGTGAGAGAAATTTGAGGTGAAAGCCCTTGTTTCCACCCTCTGGGAGTAGCCATGGTGGATGTCATGTTGAGTGACTCCATGACAACATCACGTTGAGAGACTCCATGATGATTTTTCTTGTACTTGTGTTTATCCACCCTCTGGGAGTAGCCATGGTGGATGTCATGATGAGATGACGACATCACATTGAGCGATTCCATGATGGGCACTTGTGCACATGTTCTTTCCAGACATGGGAGTAGCCATGATGGACGATATCACGTTCAGTGACTCCGTGATGAGCTCTTTCCACATATGGGTGTAGCCATTGTGGGTGTCATGTTGAGAGATTCCATGACATTGGATAGCTGGAAGTATTTCTTCCTAGCTGAGAGAGAGTGTTGATGTTTAGCAGCGTCGGGCTTCATACTTCCAGCCACGACCTATATCAAAGCATAAATTAAATATAGCCTATCGGCTATTTAATTTATTGGAGACATTATTAGTGAAGAGGTGCTTCACTTGGAGAATAAATAATATTTAATTTATTTATTGTTAATCGCTTCTTAATGAGGCCGACCTCATTCCATTTTCCACCTTTATTGAGATACAACCCTTCATATGAGGTCAACCTCATTCCATGAAAAGGGTGCAATCTTCTCCTCATCGTGTATATAAGAGAGTTGCGGATTGTTCATTGCATGAGATATTCATTCATTCCGTATTCAAGTGTGAAGTGTGAATTCATCAAAGAGCAGATCGAAGTTGTCTTCAAGGGGTCGAGTGCTTTATCTTCAAGATGTTTGATATTACTTTGCTTTACACCAAGTGTGGTGTTAATAATCGGCCTTGTGATTTGGCCTTATTGTAAAGCATGATTGTTGATTATATTCAATATATATGTGATATATTTTGCTGGGTTTTTCTCCCTCGAGAAGGAGGGTTTTCCCAAGGTATCTTGCTGAGTTATTGTGTTCATTGTTGTTATATTTCTGCTTAACTTAAATCTGATCCTATTAAACTAACATAGGAAAGCAGCACCCATTCTATAGACCCATATAAAGCATCTTTGTGTTCATGTTCACTTGCAGCATCAGAAGTATTCTTCCAGCGATCTCATTATTTGTAATAAATTAAATAATAGCCTCAAAGCTATTTAATTTATTAAGACTCAAGAGACATGATTTTTGTAGAGACACTTCTATTTGTTAAGCAAACAATTATTAATGAAGAGACACGATTTTCCTAACAAAGCCGACCTTGTTCAAGAGGTGCGAATCTCAAGAGAGACGTCTTCTTGAGATGGCCGACTTATTGTTTAGTAAAAGATATATTTCTTATTGAGGCCGACTTGCTTCTTTAAAAAAGACACGTCTCTCCCATCACTTGGTATATATACACCATCATTTGTAATCCATTTAGCATTCAGTTCGATTCATTTATTCTCTCAAGTGCGAATTCATCTTGGAGCAGTGCGAGTTCATTATATGTGCAGTGTGATGTTGATAAAGACTTCAGTTCTGTGTTAGCAGATTACATGAGATAAAATCTGTGTTTGCATCATCTGTTGGTGCATTATTTTGCCCTCTCTTATTGGCCTCATTTGTAAAAGTGTTCTCTTCAACAATCAATAATATAAGACATATTATTGGCTGGGTTTTTCTCCCTCAAGAGGAGGGTTTTCCCAGGGTATCTGCTGTGTATTGTGTTGTGTTTTGAATTAATTTCTGTACATGTCAATCTGATCTTTAAATTTAACACTTTGGACTATGACGCATCATTTTGCCTTTTTGCTTTTCAGAGCATGTACGTATTTAGATGGAACTGAGTTGTATAATGATGTTGTCACAAATCCAAACCATGATGTTATGGCTTAAACAAGCTTATGAGACCCTCTTAGTTCTATATATTATGTATACAATGTTTTTCATGATGTAACATTTATAATTAAGCATTATGGGTTCTTATGGTATATAATACTTATACAATTTGAACTGTTTAACTTAACATGAGAATATCTGATGGTTATATATATGGTATTGTGATCCTATCTAGTTTATGTGCAGATTAGAGAATTCATACCATAACTAGTTAAAGGGGGTTGTCAATTTCTGTAGGGTGTGAATGAATCAACCCAGAAGTGAGCTAGATCTGAGAATTGAGAGCATCATGGTTGAGTTTGTTATGGAAAATTCTTTCTAAAGCTACAAAATATGGCATATTTAGAACTATTGAGAATCAGTCCAAGAAGTTGAAATTGATTAGTTAAACCATTGAGTTCTCATTGTGGAAAGCCAAGTTCAAGTCCCAAAGGGGCATTGAACATAGAACTAGTTGTGACTCTTGGTCTTGCATTGTTGGCTTTGTAAATTTTCACAATCAGATTATATGCACAGAAAATTAATTCAACAATCAGACAATAACACAGCAGATACCCTGGGAAAACCCTCCTCTTGAGGGAGAAAAACCCAGCAACAAAGATCTTCACTTATATATAAATAATGGCAGCAATTCGCTTTACAATGAGGCCAAACTCAAGGCCGATATTCAGCACCAATACACAATGCAATATCAGATAATAAACTGATCTTCCTTTCAAACTAAATCTGCACTTAAGGAAAATTCGCAACCTGCTCTTGAATACATTCGCACTTGATAGAATAAACTTGATGACCACAAATGATAAAGTGAACCTCTATATATACAAATTGAAGAGACACCTCTTTCTATGAAGCAAATCGGCTAATCAATAAGTATATATTTCTTACAAATAAATGTGACCAATAAATGATAAGTCGTCCTCGTAGATAATCGCGCCAATGATGAAGGAGGTCGGCCTTGGACGAGTCTCTTTATTTCTTTAACAAATTTGTTGCCATATATATATAAATTAAATAGCCACATGGCTATTATTAAATTTATCAACCTGGAGCATTTTATCGACGCTGTCTATTATCCTTAACACTCCCTCTCAGCTAGAGAGAATGCATCCAGCTGCTCAAGATAAATCACCTCAACATGATGCCCATCACATTGGCTACAACCAGATACGAAAAGAAGAATATCACCTCAACGTGATATTAGATATCGCCTCAACACGATATCAACCATAATGGCTACAACCATACTATGGTGTGTACAAGTGTTCATCACTTGCGTGATGTTGTCACCTCAACGTGACATTCACAAGTACAAGATGTGTCATGGAGTCTCACACATGACATCCACCATGACTCAGGCTCAGAGGGTGGAAACAACCTCTTCTTCCGTCTTAGAGGAAAATGCATCTTCACTCAAAGAGGAAAATGCATTAACAAGGGCTTCACCTCAAATTCCTCCGTCTTAGAGGAAAATGCATTATCAAGGGTCCTCGAACTTCTCTCGAGTTAAACAAGGCTCACTAATAGACTCTTTCTCAAGGCTGGATTCTCCACCATACCAAGTTTATCTCGAAAGTACATGAACTTTATGGCGAGAGGCTTGGTGAGAATTGCCATCTGCTCATCATGTGATGTACCTCAACTGCAGCCTTCCGCAGTACCATATCTCTCATGTAGTGGTACTTGATCTCAACGATGGAACACAGGATTGACAGAAAGCTTCACACAAATCTGATTATCACAATGAATGATGGAAGGCTCCATTGATTGTCCAAACAATAAAGGAGCTTACGAAGCCATGCTATTGCCAGCTGCAATATACACTCACTAAGATGAATTTAAAACAAGGCCTTCTTAGGTTGAACCAAACTCCAAGAACAACCCATATCCAGAACAAGTGGTTTAGGTGTATAACACATGAATACTAGACCACTCAATCAGGAAGTAATGCATGAGCCCAAGGTCCTTCATCTCAAATTCAAGTCAACTCCTTACACTCAAGGTGATCTTCTCCAAAGGATCAGAACTTATAAAACCAAAATTAATGCATCACCATTGATTACCTTGAAGTAGAGATTTGAATCTCATTCTTCAAGAAGCCCAAACTTGATACCGATCAATCCTTTCGTACCATGCACGAGGAGCCTGCTTAAGACCATACAAGGCCTTCTTCATTGCAAACATGTGACTCCTTCCAATGAACCTCAAATCCATCAGTTGCTCTATATAAACCTCTTCCTCAATCACTCCATTGAGAAACGTTGTCTTCACATCCATCTGGTGAGTCTTCCATCCTCTAGATGCACAATAGCAATGATGGTTCTAAAGAAGTATAGCGATGTTTCATCATAATCAACTCCCTCTTTCTGAGAAAACCCACGAGCCACAAATACTTCAATGCTTCCATCTGCAGCATGCTTAATCTTGAATAGTTTAGAAGATACCACAGACTTAGGAACAATATCCCAAACATCATTTTTAAGAATTGACTGATACTCATAGCATCTCTCCAAACTTGAAGACTAGATGCTTCCTCAACACAGGTAGGATTCTATAATCCTCATAAGGCAACATAACTGGAGAACTTATGTGGCCTTTTGCTTTCTCTGAATGTGCCTCTAGGAGCTGCAAAACTTTCAGCCTCTTGCATAGTACGCTTGGCCCATAGAGGTCTCTTTCTCCCAATAACAATGTCAGTAGGCCCATCTAGGTTCCAAGGGTTCAACAAATCAATATATTCTTTTGGTTCTGAAGTCTCCCTCTGAATCTCAAGAGTATGGTAAACTTCCATATCTTGAGGAGACTCTTCATTATCAATCTCCATATGGGATCTCCTGAATGCAACATCTTCCTCGAATGTGACATCCCTTGATCTCGGACTGGAATGTAAATTTTGTAGGCTTTTGATGTCTCATGTAGCCCACAAATATTCCCTTCTTGCCAGAAGGCTCCAACTTGGTTCTCTTTTCCTTGGGAACATGAATATAGATAGGACATCCAAAGATCCTTAAATGACTGACTTCAAGCTTCTTCCCTGTAAAGGCTTCTTCTGGAGTCATATTCTCCAAGATCTTATGAGGACTTAAAAATATACAAAGCTTCTGCCCATAAGAAGGTTTGCAAATCTTGATCATGAATCATGGCCTTCGCTGCTTCCACGATAGTCCTGTTCTTTCTTTCTGCAACACCATTCTGTTGAGGATTATAGCCACAGAACTCCCTCTTAATCCCTGCATCAATACAAAAAATTTGAAAACTACTAGAGTTGTATTCTCCACCATTCTCAGATCTGAGGACCTTAATTCTTTTACCAGAAAGATTTTCTACCAATGCTTTAAACTCTTTAAACCTATCCAACACTTCCTCAGACTCTTTAGATTTCAAAAAATAAATCCAAGTCTTCCTAGAGTGGTCATCAATAAACAAAACATAATACAAGAATCCACTGAAGATGGAACAGACATAGGACCACATAAATCAGAATGAATAAGTTCTAAAATACACTTAGATCTATTTTCTCTACTATGAAAAGGGGCTTTTATATTCTTACCCAATGCGCAGCCCTTGCAAGTACCTTCGTGCTCCTGGTTGAACTTAGGAAGGCCCGTCACCATCTTCTCCATGATAGGTAAGGCTCAGAAGTGTAGGTGAGCCAATCTCCTATGCCAAAGATCGCAAAGACTTGAAGAGTCATGAACCAAAGCTTGAAAAGAACGTGTGCAGACCTTGTAAAGGATTTCATGTCTAACTCCAATTACTTGAGCATCCTTGAAGCTAGAGTTCTCCATCCCCACTAGAACTTTGCCTTTGGAGAAGGCAACTTGATATCCTTTATCTTCCAAAGCTGATATAGAAATAAGATTGCGCTTGATTCCAGGAATATAAAGAACATTACCCAATTGAAGTGATATGCCGGAATCCAAATGAAGTGTAGAGGTCCCAATTCCTTTCACGGAGTAGCTAGCATCATCTCCAATGATGACTTGTTCAGAAGACTCCTTTTCCACCAAACTTGATAAGTGCTCCTTAAAGCCGGTGATGTGTCGTGAAGCACCAAATTATCCAAGTGTTGGTGTCAAAGGTACACTGCTTGATAATGCCGAATAGAACAAATATTCACTTGAATCCTTTTGTGGAGAAGCATCATCAACATCCGCAACGGTAACTTGTTGCTTAGGTCTAGTTGGACAATACTTGGCGAAGTGCCAAACTTATCGCACCTAAAGCATTGAATCTTGGACATATCCCTCTTCTTCTTGAATGGAGGTGCATCATCATTTCCCTTGTCCCGATTCCTCTTAAAGAATCCTTTCCTTCCATCTTTTCCTTTCTTCTTTGAAGCATGGGAGGCGAGAACATGAATGTCTTCATTCTTTGAACTTTGACCAACGCCTCTTGCCACCAACCTTGATTCCTCTTGAATGCAATCTGATCTTAGGCGATTAAACTTAGGCAATTTTGATCTTGCAATTCCCTGAATGTAAGATTCAAGACAAAGGTAGACCATTGAGAGCAAGCATAGTTTTGTCATCAACCATATGCCCTATTGTCGAGAGCATCTCAAATCTGCAATCCTCATAAAGTATGCAATCATGATTCACCTTTCGCCATCTTCACATGATGAAGTTGCTTCTAATTGTTGATTTACATCTCTTCCAATGTTTTGAACATGTCTCTCGCCTTCAACTTAGAGACGATAGGCACAATATGATCCTTGACGGAATCAACCAATATCTTCATTGCTTTAATATCTTTCTTCACCCATTGTAACTTCGCTTCTTCCTCCTCAGGTTCAGGAACGCTGGACTCTACGAACTCACCCAAGTCATTTTCACGCAAGGTAAGCATGATCCTAAACCTCCATGATGTGAAGTTAGATGCACCCTCGAGTCTATCCTCGATCTTCAACCCGTTCACCATCTTGACTAATGTAGATAGATGAACAACTAGGGTATTGCTGAATAGGAATAATCTGATCACAATCCTCTCAAACCCGCTCTAATACCATGTAAATTTTCACGATCAGATTATATGCACAGAAAATTAATTCAAAAATCAGACAATAACACAGCAGATACCCTGGGAAAACCCTCCTCTTGAGGGAGAAAAACCCAGCAACAAAGATCTTCACTTATATATAAATAATGGCAGCAATTTGCTTTACAATGAGGCCAAACTCAAGGCCGATATTCAGCACCAATACACAATGCAATATCAGATAATAATCTGATCTTCCTTTCAAACTAAATCTGCACTTAAGGAAAATTCGCAACCTGCTCTTGAATACATTCACACTTGATAGAATAAACTTGATGACCACAAATGATAAAGTGAACCTCTATATATACAAATTGAAGAGACACCTCTTTCTATGAAGCAAGTCGGCTAATCAATAAGTATATATTTCTTACAAATAAATGTGACCAATAAATGATAAGTCGTCCTCATAGATAATTGCGCCAATGATGAAGGAGGTCGGCCTTGGACGAGTCTCTTTATTTCTTTAACAAATTCGTTGCCATATATATATAAATTAAATAGCCACATGGCTATTATTTAATTTATCAAGCTGGAGCATTTTATCGACACTATCTATTATCCTTAACAGGCTTCTAGTATGTTGGCGGTTTCTAAATAAGTGAATATCTATGTTGCACCTCTTGGTCTTCCATAGGTGGTTTCTAGTGTGATTCCTCAAAAGAAGCTGATATTAGCCTCATGGTTGTGCTTGCAAGAGTCTGTATTGGTCTCATGTTGATGCTCATATGAGCAGAACATTTATAAACGATTAGGAATATAAAAAAATTATTGAGAATCAACAACCATTTAAAACAGGCCTTCTTAGGTTCAAGAACATTAGAACATGGGGTGTTAAAATTACTAGACCACCTATCAGCAGTCAGATTAAGGTTCCAATCAGAGTTCAGACTACTAATAACATCCTTAGCATAAACAAGTATAGTCTAAAGTTTAGCTACCTGTCCTTCCACTTGTTAAACATCTCGATATGCCTAAAATCATGTTTACAACTTATGTCTATCCATCGGTCCATGGATGATATGTTAAACTAAATTTAAATTTTGTATTCCTCTTCTTCCACAAGGTTCTTAAAAAATAACCAACAAACTTCATCTCTATCTAGTAATGCTCTTAGGTAACCCATGTAATCTCACAATTTCTCCAAAAACTTGATAAGCTATATGTACAACAGCATTAGCAATTAAATGAGCCATCTTAAAAAACCTATAAATAACTAACAAAATAGAATTAGCTACTCTCTATGCTCTTAGTAATCTTAACACAAAATCCATGCTCACATCATCCCATGGTGTCTTAGGTATAGGCAATAACTGGGATAACCCAATATTTTGACTACTACCTTTTGCAATTTGACAGATCCTACAGTTTGGCACATATCCTCGCATCTTTGTACATTTGTGACCAGAAGTAATTTTCATTCACCAAAGCCTGTCTTATCAATCACAAAATGTCCTACCAATCCTCCACTATCTCTTGGAACTCTTAGAAATGCATAATTACCTTTGAACAAAAAATCATCTTGGATCAAGTAACCAAACCACTTAATTATATCAACACCGATCAGTAACTTTCATGCAGCCTATGCCTCAGCAAAATCAAGGTCAATCTCATACAAATGCTTCATCTCATAAAAGTCAATAACTTCAGTTTTCATTTCCAACAGTAAAATGTGTCTTCTACTCAACACATAAACTACTCTATTGAATTTGCCACTTTTATGTTTCAGGACAAATGAATAACTCTAGAAAAACTCAATCCATTTGACACGCATTGAACTCAACTTACTATAACTATTTAGATATTGAAGTGCTTTGTTGTCAGTATACAAAACAAATTCCTTTAACAACAAATAACGTCTCCATTTATTCAAAGCTTGCACAATCGCACAAAACTCTTGATCATAAATAGAATATCTCTTCTTAGCCTCATTAAATTTTCACTAAAGGAAGCTATAGGCTTTCCTTTTTGGTTTAAAACAACTCCAATTGCAATGCCACTTGCCTCACAATCTACTTGAAATAACTTGTCAAAATCAAGTAAACCTAACACAGGTTGTTCAATTACTTTTCTTTTCAATAATTCAAAACTTTTATCAACCATAGTGGTACACTTGAATTCCTTCTTATCTTTCCTCATTATATTCCACAGAAATTTCTCATAAACTTCATATAGATAATTTGTCAAACCATGAAAAGATCTAATTTTAAAAATACTCGCAAGTGTAAGCCATTCAACAATTGCTTAACATTCTCTAGATCCATTTCTAATCCATCAATAAAAATAGCAAAGTCCATATATACCAATCCTTCCTTCATAAAACCATATTTCTTCACATCCATCAACAGTTTCTCTTCTATAAGTCTTTGCAATGCTAATCTAACATGTTCCAAATATTCTTCTTTACTTTCACTAGAAATCAACAATTCATCCAAATATACAACAAACCTACCAAGACATGGTTTCAATACCTCATTCATCAACCTCGTAAAATTACTACGTCCATTTGTCAACCCAAATGGCATAACTAACTATTCATACAAGCCTTCTTTTGTTTTGAATAGAATCTTTCATTTATCTCCTATTCTTCTTCTCTATGATGATATCCACTCTTCAAATCTGTCTTGCTAAAATATTTAGCACCACTCAAACAATACATAAAATCATTCATCCTAGGTAATGGGAATCTATACTTGATAGTAATCTTGTTTATTGCTCCAAAGCCTATACAAATTCTTCATTCTCCTCCTTTCCTAGGTAGCAAAATTATTATTCCTACACATGGACTTAAACTTTCCCTTATCAATCCTTTCTATAATAATTCTTCCACTTGTATATTCAACTATGCACTTTCAACTGGTGTAAACTTATGAACTGCCTTCTTGGTTGAGCTTGCTTCAAGAATCAAATCAAATATGATGACTTATGCTCCTTACAAATGATAACCCTTTAGGTAAATGGTCATAAATGCTTTCACTATACACTACCAGCAATTGAGAAATCTTAGGTTATGTTGCCTCATCTGCCTTAGTGATGCTTTCTACATGCATACACTTTGGAAGAATAGCAAACCAAACTTTCTCTTGAGCTTTTTCAAAAATTGCTTCCCACTGACTAACAACACTCTTGCAATACTGTTCACTCTATCACCTTCCTCTTTCAATTATTAAAATAATATTGTTATATTTAGTTTAATAGTCAAATAAGATATTAGAATATACTTTAAGTATATTCTTTTATTCTTTTAGTTAGCTTTCAGTTAGGATTAGTTAAATCTTTCAAATAGCTTTTTTAGCTTTCAGTTACTTTCAATTAAGCCTTTGGTTAGCTTTTATTAGTCTTGATATTATTAGCTCTTTGTAGTTCTATATAAGAATGTGTTTGCTTCTTATTTTAATCAATCAATTATCTTGGCAATAATTTTGTGTGTTCATAATTATTTTATGGTATTAGCGCTCGGATTTTATAAATTCTCGGGATTGGTGAGCGCATGATTTCTACGGACTATGGTAGCGACGAAGTGCACACAAGCGACACAGAGGAACGTGCCAAAGGAAGTTGTACGGATTCGTACAAAGATTTTTTTCTAGAATTTCTGCAAAAAAAATTCCAGAATTTCTGCAGTTTGAGTTATGCTGTGAGTTAGATTTCTCGTTTTATGACAGCTCCAAAGGCATAACATTGGGTTGCAGCGAAGCGGATACTAAGATATGTGAAAGGGACACTTGACTTTGGCATTCTGTATGCTAGTTGGGTTCATAGATTCAGATTGGGAAAGTTCAATTGATGACAAGAAGTCCACTTCTGGGTATGTTTTCAACCTTGGCACGAGTGAAGTCACATGGACCAGTAACAAGCAGCAAGTAGTAGCTCTTCCCTCGACCGAAGCAGAATATCGAGGAACCATCAAAGCAGCATGTGAGGCAGTATGGCTTCGAAGGATGCTTTCAAACATGCAGATTTCTCAAGCAGGGCCTTCACCCTTGTTTTGTGACAATCAAGGGCTGCTAAAGCTTGCCAAGAATCCAGCCTTCCACAAGCATACCAAGCATGAAGAGCTTCATTGTCATTTCATACGACAACTTGTAGAAGATGGATCAGTATTGTTGCAATATTGTCCCAATGAAGACTAGACTGCAAACATTCTAACCAAGTCTTTGAATCCTGACAAGTTTGTAAAATTTTAAGATAAGCTTGGTGTAGTTAATAGATTTATTAAATTAATATTTAGATAATTTATTAATGGTCAATATTGTAATATATTAAATTAGATTAGATTATTTCTACTTTTTTTAGTTTAAGTTTCTTTTTAGAAACTTCGTTTTTCAAAACTTTGCATTGTAAAATCTATAAAGAGCCATCGCCTCTTCCATTTAATTTAATTCAGATTTTACCAAAACATGGTATGAGAGCGGGAAAACTTTCAAAAAAAATTTGGCACTCTTCTTTTTTGTGCGACTTCTAGAGATACTTTTGGTTTTTTTGTAGCGTTTTGATCTAAAAATCACGTCCTTCTCTGTTGGCGAGCATGTCTTTTGTTCGTGACTTTTTGGGTGTCATTTCTTCTTTTGCAACCTGAGTAAATCGCATTTTGTTTTTGCCAACGTCGTTTTTTTGCAAACCAAAGGTTTTTGACGCTATTTTTTGACAAAATCGCGGGTTTTCTTTGTGTTGAATTTGTTCCTCATGCAACAACCTAGGGTTCTAATCAGTGCCTAAGGCTTTTTCTTTTGGCAAGATTTTCCTTTTTTTTTTTCAACGCACGACCAAGGTTTTTTCTGGCGATTTTTTGAAATCGTGAGCCTCTATTTGGCGTCTAGGGTGTTGTTTCTAGTGTCTTTGGGCTTTGTGCAACCTACACCAATGTCTTAGTGATTTGTTTTGGCAGATTTCTTCTAGTTCTTAGTGAACATCTATTTATCTGGGCGATTTTTGGAGCACCAAGGTTTTTGCTCTTCATATTCTTTTTGCCTGCGATTTTCTTCAGTTTCGCCTAGTGCGACCTGAAATCGAGGGTTTGTGTTGCGATTTCTAACAGATTTTTAAGTTAGTGGGTTTTGTGCCTCTTCTCTGTCAAAATTTGTTTGAGGGTTTCATTGTGCAAGCTTGTGGAAAATGGCCTCTTTCTTTCACATTATGCTGGAGGGTAGTCAGAAATTCAGTAGCCACAACTACAACACCTAGAAGCAGTGTATGATGACCATATTTGAGTATCAGTGCCTTGACCAGATTGTTCTGGGCAACGCTACACGTCCTACAACGACGGGTAAAGAGAAAGAGAAATTTGATGAGCAAATGCTTATTAAATTGTCACTCACCGATGACCAGCTACCTCAAGTACCGTCTGGCAAATCAACTAAAGAAATTTGGGATCTTTTGAAAGATTTTCATGAAACATCCTACCAAAGCCAAGCGTTCTTTCTAAAGAACATGTTGTTCTCCATCATGATGGATGAGAAGACAACTCTACAGGCGCACTTGACAAATATCAAAGACATTCGTGATCAGCTTGAGGCTATTGGTCGGAAGATGGAGGAAGATACAATAGTCATCACTTTGAAGAGTCTGCCAAAGTCTTATGATCAATTTATTGAGATGCTCAACATTACCTCAACTAATGTTGACTTGAAGTTTCTGGAGTTTTGCACCAAACTTCTACAACAGGATCAATGGAGACAGCAATTTGGTAGCAGTGCTAATTCATCCTCCATGGAACAGGCATTTCCTGCCAAGGCATTTCAGAAGAATAAGGGCAAGAATCAGCCCTCTTAGCAGACCAGCCAAGCTCAATCCTAGGACTCTTCCAAGAAGAAGAACATTTAGTGCAACTATTGCCATAAGTATGGCCACATGAAGAAAGATTGCCAGAAACGCTTGGCTTCTGAACAGTCCAAGCAACGAGAGTCTAAACCTAAGGCTCATGTTACAGAGCACACTAAGCAGAAGGAGTCTACACTCTATGCCTTTATGGCCAAGAGTCCTGCAGATCCTGTTAAATCCTCTGCTTGGTATATTGATTTGGGTGTTATCTTTGGAGGAGGCAAAGAGTATACTGTTGTCGGAAAGGGCAACGAGAAGATTCATTTTGGAGGTAGAAATTTAATATTTCTCAATGTATACTTTGTACCTGGCATGGAGCTAAATTTACTTTCAGTCAGTCAGATCATGCGTCACTCTCCTCAGCTAGATATTGTTTTCAACATGCATACATGCAGCATTGTTGATAGAGAGACTCGCGCTACAGTTGTTTAGGAACTTGAGGATCATTGCCTATATAGACTTGTTGATTTTGGTGATTCTCAAGAGCACACTATGGCAGCCAGGAGTACTTCCATCAGCAACCTCTAGCATCAACGTTATGGGCACCTGAATATGCATAATCTCTCTCAACTATCTAGAGATAATTTGGTTGGTGATCTATTGCAATTCAGACTCAGAATCATGGAGTATGTGAAGCTTGTCAAGCTGGAAAGCAACATCGGACTCCATTCTTTGATGGTGACTCATGGAGAGCTTCCAAGGTATTACAGTTGGTTCACGCTAATGTATGTGGACCAATGAACACTTCTTTAGTTACTGGTTGCAAGTATTTTCTATTATTTCTTGATGATTTTAGTAGAAGAATGTGGGTGTATTTTCTTAAAAACAAATCAAAAGTGTTTAGTATATTTCAGCAATTTAAGGCCTTAGTTGAGAAAGAGTCAAGCTCTCAAGTAGTCACTCTTAGGTCTGATAATGGGGGGGAGTTTTGTTCTTCTGACTTCTCCAGTTTCTATGCTGCACATGGCATTAAGCGCCAACTTACCACACCCTACACCCCTCAGCAAAATGGTGTCATTGAGCGTAGGAATCGCACCATTACTAAAATGGCTCGTTCTATTCTGGAGCACAAACATGTTCCTAAGAAATTCTGGGCTGAAGCAGTTTATACTGCAGTTTATCTTCTGAACCGATCTCCTACTCATGCTGTTAAGAAGATGACTCCTGAAGAAGCTTGGTCTAGATGCAAGCCTAAGACCAACCACCTGAAAGTTTTTGGCTCTACTGCTCATGTGTGGATTCTAGATGCCAAGTGTACTAAGTTGGATTCCAAAAGCTAGAAACTCATGTTCACTAGTTATAGTGAGAATCATAAAGCATATAGGCTGATTGATGTAGATACAGATCGTCTCATCTTCAGTCGTGATGGTGTGGTTGATGAAGCTAGTGGGCCCTTCTATCTGTCTTCTCCTTCTCTAAGCCCTGAGGATCAATCTCTGAAGGCTTTTGATCTAGGTGTTTGTCTTCCCCTAGCTCCACTTGATGGGAGGGATTTTGCTATTGAGCAGGCACCTCAGCAAAATGTTCCACCACCTGCCCCTCCTCAGGACAATCTGGATCCTAATCCAACTGATTTTGTTCCAGCCACCCCTAGTGATGCTGTTCCTCCTGTTTTATATATTGGTACTTCTACTCTCCAGCCTAAATGGTATGCTAAAACCATAAGTGATCTCCACGATGATGAATTGATTGAAGGTAGATCTGCTCGGAATAAGAGCAAGCAGCAGAATACAGTCAATTTTGCTCTTATGGCCAACCTTCACAGCATCTCTGTGCCTCAAACATATTCAGAGGCTAAGGGCATTCCTGAGTGGGAACAAGCTATGGAAGTTGAACATCATAGTCTTCTGAAGAATAACACTTGGGTCCCTTCTGATCTTCCACCTGGGAAGAAGTCCATTGGCTACAAATGGGTGTATAAAGTTAAGTACAAGGCTAACGGAACTCTTGATAAGTATAAGGCTCGATTAGTAGCCAAAGGGTTCTCACAGACAAAGGGCATTGATTATGAGGAGGCTTTTGCTCCCACAACCAAAATGAGTACTATTCAGCTTGTCCTCGCTATTGCAGCTCAGTTTGGATGGAAAGTCCATCAAATGAATGTCAAGAGTGCATTCCTCAATGGTGATCTATAGGAAGAAGTCTATATGATGCAACCTCCAGGTTTCAAGGTTGTTGGTAAAGAACACAAGGTATGCAAACTAGTGAAGCACTCTATGGCCTTAAACAGGCTCCACGAGCATGGTACATGAAAATTGATAAGTACCTCGTTGATCATGGTTTTCAAAGTGAGTCCTGATTCTAATTTGTATGTCAAATAATCTGGTGATGATATTATTTTGCTTGTTGTCTATGTTGATGACCTAATCATTACTGGCAGCTTAGAACATCTGATTGGGGTGATCAAACATAATCTCAGTCAATCATTTGACATGACAGATTTGGGACTTCATTATTGTCTAGGTGTTGAGGTTTAGTAGATAGCTGGTAGCATCTTTATCTCTCAGTCCAAGTATGCCCGCAGTCTGCTTGATAAGTTTAGGATGAATGATTGCAAACCTGCATCTACACCTATGGAGAGAGGGCTAAAACTATTAGCAAAATCAGATTCACCTATGCAAAATGAATAAGCATTCAAGCAACTAGTAGGCAGCCTCATTTATCTAACTGCTACTAGACATGATCTCATTTTTGTTGTGAGCTACATCTCTCACTTCATGGCAGCCCCTAAAGCTGAACATTGGGTTGCAGCGAAGTGTGTGCTAAGATATGTGTCAGACACTTCCGACTTTGGCATTTTGTATGGCAAGTGCAAAGATCCTAAGCTGATTGGCTTTACAAATTCAGATTGGGCAGGTTTTGTTGATGACAGGAAGTCTACTTCTGGGTATGTTTTCAGTTTGGGTACAGGTGCAGTTACTTGGACTAGCAAGAAATAGCAGGCAATGGCTCTTTCCTTGACTGAAGCTGAATATTGGGTGAAGAGCACAAAAGATTTATTGAGAGGGGGGGGTGAATCAGTAAATCAAAACAATTTTTTCTTTTTCAAACATTAATCAACTTAAACTTTTATCCAACATCAACTTTTTAATATGAACCAATGCAAATAAGTTGACTCCAATTTATTGAAATGTTTAAATGGTTTTACAAAAGAAAGTAGGCACCAACCTACTTGAATTATTAGTAAGATTGTTTAGTAGGCTCCAACCTACAAGGAGCACCAACCCCTAATGTGCAAGGCACCAACCTTGACTTGATGGATATAAGATGACTGCCTACAATCAGATCTGCACTATCCCAATCCTCGAATCTGCTTTTGTGATGAATGATATCACCCTAAGCCCACACAAGAAGATGGGGCTTCTGACTTACACTCTTACAACTTCACAACCACACCTTTCAAATCTAAAATGAATTACAAGTATATACTTTGTTCCAAGATTGCATCTCTTGATGAAAGATCACAACTTTGCCTTTTCAACTTTCATTCACACCTCTTCATTAAACCGAATTTCTATCTTAATAATCTTTGATTTTGTTTTGATTATTTCAGCTTTTTTTGTTAAATCTATTTGTAAGAATACCTCTTTAATGAACAGATCACATAAAACACATCCTTCAGGTACTACACCAAATGATTGTGTCTCTTCAACGAATGAGTACACCTATTGGATGAAGATCGAATCATGTCAAGATGAAGGAACACCTCTTTTTAAAAAGACGTCTGACCTGGAGATGAACACGTCTTGTTGGTTAATGATTAACCATTTTTATTTATTGATCTTCTAAAAGATGCCTTAGATCATAGCAAGTCTGATCGGTTTAACTCGTGCCTTTCAATTTTAACAAGATTTAAATCGTTCCTTTATGAAGAGGCGCGGCACTCAATTATGATTTGCTTACTTTCATTTGTTTGTCTTTTTGTTTGTTAAGACTGAATAATACGTCTTCATAAAATAATCTGGAGATTATGCTTACATATGTCTTTTCACAAAAAAGACGTGTTATGTCTCTTCAAAAACCTTCATTCGCATCCCCTTTTGAAAGACGTCTTTGATATATTCGCACTTTTTGATCAAGTCGAGTTGACTTTATGAGCAGCCACATTTACTAACAAATACGTATTATTTTGTTCTGTTTGCAGATACGTATTGTTTTGTATTAGTCAAATTTAGCCATATCTGAATATAACGATTATAGCAATCTGATTTAACCAACTGAAACAGACATTCGAGTTTGACATGTATCAAGAGTTCTTCAAGTTTGAAAGCTGAATGATCTTCGATCAGAATCTCATGATCTTCCAATCTGAGCATAAATCTGAACCGATGATCTGAGAGTCCACAAATATGATTTATAAGTTTGAATGCTAAATGTTAATCTGATCATCTACATACCATGTTCTTCATATCTTGCTTTGGCATATCTGCACGATTTGTGGCATTTGACATCAATGACAATACTTCTAACATAGGGGAACTGTTAAAGCGGCTTGTGAGGCAATTTGGCTTTGAAGGATGCTTTCTAACATGTGCATGTCTCAAGCAAGGCCTTCCCCTTTGTACTATGACAATCAAGGGGTGTTGAAACTTGCCAAAAATCCAGTCTTCCATGAAAGGACCAAGCATGTTGAACTTCATTTTCATTTCATCCGCCAACTTGTCAAAGATGGATTAGTTGTGTTGCAGTATGTTCCCATTGAGGATCAGACTGCAGATATTCTCACCAAGTCTCTGAGCCCACATGATTTTGTCAAATTTAGGGGCCATCTTGGTGTAATTGATAGATTGACCATTAAGGGAGGGTATTAAATTAATATTTAGATAATTTATTAATGGTTAATATTGTAACATATTAAATTAGATTAGATTATTTCTATTTTTTTTAGTTTCAGTTTCTTTTTAGAAACTTTGCATTGTAAAATCTATAAAGAGCCATCGCCTCTTTCATTTAATTTAATTCAGATTTTACCAAAACAAGATTCACCATTAAGGGAGGGTATCCAAATTTCAAATAATATTGTTATATTTAGTTTAATTGCCAAATAAGATATTAGAATATACTTTAAGTATATTCTTTTATTCTTTTAGTTAGCTTTCAGTTAGGATCAGTTAAAGCTTTCAATTAGCTCTTTTAGCTTTCAATTACTTTCAGTTAAGCCTTTAGTTAGCTTTTATTAGTCTCGCTGTTATTAGCTCTTTGTAGTTCTACATAACAATGTGTTTGCGCTTCTTATTTTAATCAATCAATTATCTTGGCAATAATTATGTGTGTTCATAATTATTTTATCAATGGCATCAATACATGTTTTATTCCATCTTTCATCAATCTATTAAGTATTGTCTCTACCATCATATATTAATTTTCTATCAAACTGTCATAGTCTATCCAGCAAAATGCAACAAACATCCATAAGCATGATATCACACAAAACTCTCCAATCTTAAATTTCACAAGCCATTGTTCAATAACCAAAATTTTGCGATCCTTTTGCAACCAAGATACTCTGCAAGGATTAGGATGCTCTAGCAATTTTAAATTCAACTTTTCAACCAATTAATTTAAAACTAAATTATCAATACTACCACCATCAATGATTCCCTTGCAACATTTACCTCCTAATTTGCATATAGTTCTAAAGAAACTTTTCCTTTGCACTAGTTCATTCAGATCCCTTGCAGGTTTAAACAAATTTCTTCTCATCAAAAAGGGCTCACCTCTCTCAAGCATATTTACCTTTTCATGTGGTACTCTCTCTTCATCAATATGCTTTGCTCTTGTGGTTCTTTCAAGTCTTCTATCATACCTTCCTTGTGATTGAGTGCATTCAAATGCTCTATAGCCCTTTGCTCCACATTTGAAACATGTTCCACTAAAGATTTCACATCACCTCTTCCATAATTTCCTCTATCATAGCTTTTGCTATCACCATTATTGGATTTACATCTATCTCTTTGGTATTGATCTGGTTTATCTCTACAATAACTTCCACTATCATCTTTTGTTCTTATTTCATCATTATATGCTTCTCTACCCTTGCCTTGATATCTTCCTCTTCGGAATCTACCACCTTTTCCTTGCTTGCTTATTCTAGAGTCTACGATTCAACTTCTCTTCAGCCCTTAGGGTCAATCGGTATGCTTTCTTAACAAACTCCATGTTCAACATGCTAAGCTCTTCTTGATTAGATCCTCTCAAGCCATGAATGTATCTTGTCTTGATTTTCTTCATGATAAATCGCTCTTATTGTTAGCCTATAACAGTCCGCAATATATTATTTCGTAGTCATCTTGTCTCAAATTTTGCAACATTTTCAATAGTTCTCATTGATAATTTGCAAAAGAAAACTTAAGATTTTGACTTATGTATCAGTTTATTACATTTCTCAATATTACACTTTCCTTTTCTATTTCTTTCTAATTGAATTTCCTTCCACCAAATAACATGATCTTTTAACTTAGTCTTAACAAGTTTTACTCTGTCAAGACCAACAATATCTTCAAACTCAAAATCTTCTTCTAGATCGATTATCCAATCAATCAACTCTTTAGGATTCAAGCTACCAACATATATAAAGATATTTACTTGAGTTTTCTTACCAATATTGGAGATTGCTTTCAACATTCTTTCTTTTGTATCTTCTTCAAAATGTTCAACTAGATCTAGTCACCAATTTCTTTTTCATCATTAATTTCATCAACTCAGAGTTGAGACCTCATTTGCAATCTTCTTCAACAGCATCCAACCAAATATAGACATTTATCATCATATTGAACATCTCCTCAATGTGTTCTACACCATGGAGTACACCTTGACCTCTATTCATCCTTCTAGATGACATTTGAGATCTAGACTCAAGATGTCCCAATACAAACTGCCTCATAGTCAGTGGTCTGTTCACATCCAACTCACAAGATTGAATGAATCTTCTCCTCAACAACCAAGTGTTGGGAGACCCATACACCAAGGAATCCTCTACCCAACAATACAGTGTTGGAGGACTCACACCATAGAATCTTCTACCAAACAACTCAATGCTGGTAGACTCTCTTTCACAATGTATATCACATTTAATTTAGAACAATCGGAAGATCAACTCAAGTTCACAAACCACCTCTAATAAGCTAACACTCATTTTCAAGATAAACCTTTCTCTAACATCATCTAACACAATATTAGGTCAATAGATCCAATGAAGGACTAACTAACCATGCAGCAATAAGTAAACTCGCAACAATTCTACAACAATATAACTTAAACAGCATAATGCACAATGGAAGAAATAGAAAAGGCGTGAATGATTGACATATAAAAAGCATGAATGAGCAAGAGAAGCTGATAAAGATGCCTTCATGGGGTTATGAACGGGCCTCCCTGAAGTATATTTGGGCTGATGTGGTGGAATTCATTGTGCGGTATGTTACTCTAGACGGCCAGTATACTACTATTCTAGGGCACCATTTTACCTTGCTGAATCATTTTAGACATGGGTTGCATGTTTCTTTCCCATTCTTTCTGCTGTCGTCTTTGGAAGTTTCGGTTTATGCACACTTGAAGAATCGTAGGGCTCTTGTTCTTCACAAAGGCCTCATACTAGTCATCATGGAGCATGTGAGAGCCCATACTCCTGCCAAGTTGGTTAAAGGAAAGGAGAAGGCCATAACTGAGGAGTCTTTTTCCACTGGCTCGGAGACCAATACTGATGGTGAAGTTGAATGGCATGAGGAGGAGAACTCTTTGGGTGGTTCGTCATCTCCTGTGGTGGCCCCCTCTAAAAAAAGAAGGGGATTTTAAAAAGGAAGGGTCCCGCCAAGAAGCTTGTCATGCACGAGTCAGGTTCCTGTGGGTCCCTTTTTGTTGGTAATGACACTAATATTATCTTTAATGATTCTCAACATCTGTCTAAGGAGAATGCGGAGCTCCATGGCCAAGGCTCTGGTGCATCTGGTCGTGAGGAGAAGGACTTGTCTAATGAGGCTAGGGTTAAGGAGGTTATGGAGTTCCCGCGTAGGGCTTCCAAACGGATCGTAAAGTTGAAAAAGCAGGATTTGAAAGGTGGTAGGAAGGGTAAGAAGGCTCCTCCAAATCAGGTAAAGGGTGTGGAGAAAAATACTATTGAAATTAATGATTCCCCCATTCGGAAGTCTTCTCCTTGGAGGGAGGGTGTTGGGAATATGGGCAGCGAGGAGGCGTCGACTAAGAGGACTGTGCATGAGGAGGGTGTGAATCCGAACCTTGGTAAGCCTGAGCCGCTGAAGGTTAATCCTCTTTCTGAGGATTTTTCGTATCTGAATGATGACAATACTTCCATGTTTGAGCTTTAGGATATGGCTCGTTTGAGGGCCACATGCACTTTTAAACTTGCCAAGTGGGTCTTGCAGGAATTTAATAAGGTAAATAAAGAGATAAGGGGTCTAAAGGAGAATATGTTAAACCAGCCGAAGGGCTCCTCTTCGGACATTTTGATTGAAAGGTTGGTTGATTTAGAATGCTCTTTTTCTGACTTTAAAACCCAATGTGAGAATCGCCTTGGTGATATGGAGGGAAGGATTAAGAAAACAAACGAAGATATCAAGAAATTATTGCAGGTTAGCCATAGCTCGATTAAGAATAGTGTGGAGTCCTTGAAGGTTTTGTTTGGTAAGATTAATCAACTCAGGGAGGATCAATTGTACTTCGCAGAGATGATTGAGAAGGACCAATCTTCCAAGGGTAAGGGGACGAAGACCGCCAAAGAAGAGGCCAAAGGCCCGTGCACCAGATCTAGGGGGAACCTTAGGAAGTCGTTTGATGAAGAAAAGCAAGAATTAATGGAGAATTAATGGACATGGTCAATCTGCACTGCAACCAAGAGATTGAGGTGGCCAACACCTTGAAAAATATGAAATAGTTTATGTTTCTGTGTTGTTTTTTCTGTTTTTGTTTCTTTGTTGTTGGGTCGCTACTTTTTGGCTATTGATTTACTTTTGGTTGTTGCTTATGCTTCAATGTCTTTCTCTTTTAGCAGCATTTTTCTTTAATGTGATGTAAAGGGTTTCGGGTCCCTTGAAAACTTGTTTTTCCAATATAATCAAGACATATAAAAATAACAATTACAAATAAGCTTCAATGAATTTGTAACATGCTAGGTCTCAACCATTTGATTACAAAACAGATCAATCAAATCTTTTAGAATTTGTAATGTAATGAAATGACTTGCACAAGAGAAAAATACAATACAAAATCAAATGCACATGTTTGACAAAGCTACTTCAAAGGAGCAACCTCCAAAAATCTTCAATAAAAACATTATTCACAATATGATGATAACAAACTAGCCACTACCTCTTATATATACCATAATTCTACTATGGAGACCACCCAGCTGACCTAACTATCTATATAAAACTATAGAAATAATAATATAACATAATTAAAGGTTATGCTAGCTACAAGTTGACCACACATATCACACTACATGCTAAAGACTTAGGGTGTGGCATGCGTATCCCCTTAAAACCAGCTTGTCCTCAATGTTGATGATCCCAAGATGCTTCTGCAAGAATCCTTCATCCTCCCATGCCATATCTTCACCAGCCAAATTCTTCTACTTGTGGTACTCTATGATTGTCCTACTCCTCAACTTCTTTGTGGGTGTCTAGAGAATTAATGTGGGATCCAAGATGATTCTTTCCTCTTAATTGAGCTCAAGTAACATTATCTATCTTGCATCCGACATATCTACCAACTTATCAATCTCACTCTTTTGCAAATAAGGATAATGATATGGCATAATATTAGGCAATGGCCCATTCGAGACTATGTGAATGCTATGATCTTGGTCACTTTTGGGTGATATTCCCTTTGTCATCTCTCCAAATAGTGATAGTGCATGGCAAGAAATTATTGGTTTAGGCACTTCCTTTTCTTCTTCTTCTCCTTCTCCTTCTTCTCCTTCTTCTACTTCTCCTCCTCCTCCTCCTTCACTAGCACCTGTTTGTTTTAATATGATGATCTAGCTGAAGTAGCTATCTATAAGATTATTGCCATAATGCATCATAAGTTCCTCTTGGAAAAGAAACTATGTGACAATGCTTCCTTTCTCTCTATCCTCTTCACATAGCCAACAATACCAAATGAATTGATTTGGTTCCAAATATGATGATGCCATTGCAACCTTTTGTTGGCATGGAATATGATGAAAATCAAAGAACTATTCCATTTGGCAAAGCCATGGTTGGATGCTTGCCATCAAACTAACACATATCCATCTTTGGTAAGAAGTGCCTAGTCATTACATTATTAAAGTGACAATCCAGCTTTAGATCTAAGTCGGACCAAAAAGCATCATGTCCCTTAAAAGACACATCTTCTTCCTAAGTCTTGTGGTTTGAATCCATTCATCAGGAGTCAATAAAACTCTTGAGAGAAGCGAATTGTTTGAACAATGCATTGATACCTTCTTTCTTAGCTCCTATAAAATTTTCCCTTATTAATCTGACTATTATAATTATCACTGCTTGAGTAAATTCAATTATCTTGTACTTAGGGTGCTAGCAGACCATAATTCACTGTAAATCAATTTACAAGCTTAAATAGGTTTGGAACAAACTAATGTTAAGATACATATGCTATTTCAAATGCTTGAAAGTCAGATTAAAGTCACCAGATCCGCAGAACTGATTACTTTCTTAGGGTGGTGTCAAACTTTTAATCCACCAGTCTCTGCAATACATTCAAATAAAGGCCCTTCACAATTATTGATAGAATGAACTCACAATTTCACCTATTGCACCTCCCAAAAGGTGTTGACGATACACAATGATGGAAATTTTTTTGAAAAACTTCAGTATGCTGCCCAGATTTAGGCGTAGGTCTGCAGAGGTTCATCCAATGTTCAGATTTGGTAATAGCAAACCCAGATGCAGCCTTAAAATAGTTCAAAATACCTTCCTTGACCTCTCAAATACCCTATGTGGTGACTCACCTGGTGCTGATGAGATTTGGGTGGTTAATTGATAGTCCCTCCTTAGTGCCCTTGCTAGATCTATCCCTGGAAATGAGCAGTTGGGGGGAGTGGATCCTATAGGGAACTCGCCCTCAATCTTCCCAATGACTAGGATATCATATGGTCTCCTTGTGTGAGATTTATGCAACCCTGGTGGATGAAAGGTCTGTAACCTGATTTATATCACTCCCTGCGTAATCTCCTCCCCTAGCACCCTCAAGATGGATGTGATCTCCTCAACATGTGGGTGCTCGAAGACCCTTGTGCCTACTCCAAACTTATGACTAACAATGTCTGATACCTCAAAAGTGCAATTGAGAGGTTTTGTCCTTCTTGCACAGCACCAATGAAACCCTCCAAAAATCCAATCATGCCCTCCAAAAGATTCATTGATCAACTTCATACTTGCTAGGCAAAAAGGATCCAAAAATTGGGTGCCAGCTTTTAAATTTGAAATTCACTATTTTTTATTTCTTTTATCTTTTTTATTATTATACTATTTACATTTTAATATTATATAATATATTAGTGTTTAAAAACACTATTAAAAATTACTTCTCAAGGTTAAGGACGGAAAGAAGGGGACATGACAATCCTCCCTTCCCCAAATTACTTTCCCTCAAGCAATTTCAGAGTTGGACAATCAAAAATCCCTGCTTCTTCCCAAGTAGCATCCTCAAGAGGCAAATTTTTCCATTCCAACAAATACTCCAAAATAATCTTACTCCTTAGTCTCTTTTCTCTCATATCAATGATCACTTCAAGCTCCAAAATCAATTTAACTTCATCATCAAGTGGTGGCAGCTCCAAACAAAGGGTAACATGTAATGTCCCCATTTGCATGAGCATCAAAGCTCAAAGGATTAGCCTATCAGTTGACCCTCGTAGGCTAGTGTGGTTGATTAGAGGGTCCAGTTTGGGCGTTATGGAGCTCTTTAGGTGGCAGTTGTAAGTGTTTATCTCTCCAGATCCTTCATATGTTCTGAGGCATTGATATTCAAAGGTTTCTGGTTCCATTTTGAGGGACTTACTATTTATCGTAAGTCAGTGGATGTTAGAGAGGGACCCTTACTATTTTTAGTAAGGAAGTTGGATGCACAGTGGATACAATGGTTAACTCCCAGGTTAAGACGAAATAGAGAAATAATGATTATTTGTGGAGTTGTGTTATTTTAATTATTAATAAAGTGATTACTTTATTAATAATTATTTATAAAGTGCAATTATAAAGTTTTAAGTTCACTTTATGTCCAATGGGGCCATGACCCTCAAAAAGGTCACTTAAAGTACATTAAATATTATTATTATTTGAGCACCCATTTATTAAAGCATTATTAAAGTGAAAGGCAAATATTAAATATCATTTAAATGATTTAAAAGAGACTTCTAGAGGGGATCGACCTATTTGGAGAAGTATACTAAGGCCATCAAAAGTAAATGAAGGCATCATTTTGATCATTTTTCAAATTGAAGTTAAATGTTTTGGAGAGCTCTTCTCTTGGAGAAGAAGAAACCTAGGGTTTTAGAATTCAAGGCTTTGGAGAATGAAGTATCTTCATTGTGATAGCTTCTTGAGGTGGTGAAATATCTTCTGAAGGTTGCTCTTTGAGTTGGCTGTAACCAGGAGTCAAAGTTGTGCATATTGGAGGAGAATATATCAAGTTTTACAAGGGTTTCGAAGGTTACTCATTTGCCGATCTGAAGCTGTTGTTAGCTGCTACAGTGTCGTGAACAGTACACGCTACAATATCTGCTACAGTACCCGCTACAGTACCCGTGAACAGTAATTGCTACAGTACCAGAGCATTATTTAGTGATTATCAGCAAAAGAACCCAAGGGTTTGTGAGCAGTTTTCAGAATATTGAAGGAGCATTCATTGAAGACTATTTTATTTGCTGTTAACATCATTGATATCTGTCACGTGGGAATTAAGAGACCATTTATTTGCTGCTGCTTCACTGCTGGGCCGTTCTGTGTGACCTAGGCCAGCTGTACATGTTCTTTACCAGCCACGTGGGGTATTCTTGAAGGAAGCGTTTGCTTTGTTGGGCTGATATCTCCTTTATTTGAGACACCTTATGCATCTATTCCCTGAGTATCATTCCTTAAGCGAGATTCTGTCGATTCATAGGCTAGATGACCAAATTTATCAGCATTCTGGTTGCAGACCAGTTTATATCAGAATTGCAGGTTGTTGTCCTTGGCTCACGGGTATGCTTTAATTGTATTTGCCAAAGGAATAATAATCTGATTTGAGTATACATTGTATTTGCAACTTGTATAATCAGATTTGAGTATGTTGTTTCACTATTGAGCATTTCTTTATTTTGCAATTGGTATATATTACATGCATTTCTTTATATCCTGGCATTTATCACATTAAAACCCAAAACAAGCAAAAACTTTGAGACCACAAAAATTTGAGCAAGGCAGAAAATTACTTAAACACATCAGCAGTGCAAAAATTTCATTGCGGGAGAACAAGGCTTCCTACATAACATGTTGTCCAAGAACCCTCTTAAAACATGATACATAAAAGACATTATTAATTATGTTGTTTTCTGAAAGTTCTAGCTCATATGTAACCTCTCCTATCTTTTGTATGATCTTGTAAGGCCCACAAAATCATGGTTTGAGCTTTTCTACACCACTCCCCTTAGAGGGAAGATTGTCTATAGAACTGTAACCTCAAGAAAACCATCTACAAACCTCAAAATTTATCTCCAAGCGGTGCCAATCAGCATACATTATTTTTGTTGATTTTGGGTTTGTTGTAGGTTCTCTTTGAGTGCATTTAAAATATCTAAACCTTGTTGTACCAAGTCTCTAGCCCTAGGAACTCTATTATCTAAAATAATCAAAATCAATGAATGATAATGCATCATACCCATACAATGCCTTGAAAGGAGTCATACCAGTAGACATATGGTGAGCGGAATTGTAGGAATACTCCCCAAGATGAAGCCACTTAATCCATGGTGTTTTCTGCACTATAACATAATTCCTCAAATATCCTTCTATCCATTTGTTCACTATCATAGTTTGTCCATATTTTTTATGGTGATACCTAGTGCTTGGAGTCAATTATGTTCTTGTCAGTCGAAATGGTTATTGCCAAAATAAACCAATGAACCTATTGTTCCTGTCACTATCAATATTCTTTGGCAGCCCATGTAGTCTAAATACCTCAAAAAACAAATCAGCCACTTTTGGGGCCTTATATTCCAAAGATATAGCATAAAAATGAGCATACTTAGTGAGTATCTACTACCACAAAAATACAATCCTTACCCAACACTTTTGGAAGACCCGTGATGAAATCAATGGAGATACTTTCCCATTTCTCATTTGGAATGGGCGCAGGCTACAAACCAATTAAAAAAACGTGTTTTACTTTGTTTTGTTGACAAGTCAAACACTCCCTAACGTGCCTTAAAACATCACCCTTGAGTCCTTTCCATGGAAAACGCTCTCTTACCTGCTTGTATTTCTTGTATTACCATGGGAGAACAGCCAATGGTGTGTCATGACAAGCCCTCAAGATTTTCTCCCTCATCTTTGTTTCTAGAATAAGATCTACCCAATCCTTATAGAGGATTAGCTCATCAACCACCTTGTACTTGTCATCTTGTAACTTTCCATCCAAAATATCAATAACAAATGTGTTCTTGGCATACTCAGCTAATATAAAATCCTTTCAATCAACAAATATATCAATCATGGAACACAAATAAGGCTTCCAAGCTAACGCATCAGCCACAACATTATTCTTCCCTTTAAGATACTCAACGTCAAAATCAAAGGCTTGTAGCTTACTTACCCATTTTTGTTGTCTGTCATTCAAATCCTTCTAGTTCAAGAAGAACTTCAAACTATTATGATCCATTTTTACCACAAACTTCCCACAAACCAAATACTATCTAAATTTGACTAGTGCAAGCATAATGGCTAGCATCTCCTAATCATAGATAGAAAAAATACTCTCTAGTCTCCTTGAGTTTCCTACTCTCAAATGCTATGGGGTGTTTATTTTGCATCAAAACCGCTCTAGTCCCCTCTCCTAAAGCATCACACTCTAAAACAAAAGGAAGTGAAAAAATTGGAATAGCCAAAACAGATCATGAACTCATTACCTCTTTGAACTTATCAAAAGCTATATGTGCTCAATCACTCCAAGAGAAGGCTTCATTCTTTGTCAAATCGGTCAAGGGGGTTGCTAGCTATCAAAACCTTTTGACAAACCTCCTATAATAGTTGCAAAGACCAAAAAACCCTGTCAAGTGTGTTATATTCTTGGGTGGAGGCCAATCCGTGATTTCCTTAATCTTCTCATCATCCACGCCTTGGGCACTCATTTTATGCCCTAGGTGTAATATCTTTGTCAACCCAAACTCACATTTTGATGCCTTGGTAAAGAACGATTGTTGCTCTACAATTCCAAGCTTCTCATCTATGTGCCTCAAATGATCTTCCCACATCTTACCATAAATCAAGATATCATCAATGAAAGCTAGTACAAATTTCCTCAACTGTTTAATGAATACCTAATTCATGCAAGATTGAAATGTGGCAGGAGCATTAGTCAATTCAAATGGCATGACCAAGAACTCATAATGCCCATAATAACACCTTAAATTTGTTTTATGCACATCCTCTTCAATTACCCTTATTTGATGATATCCTAGCTATAGATCAATTTTAGAGAAATACACTGCACTGTGAAGCTCATCTATCAACTCATCAATCCTAGGAATGGGATAGCAGTTCTTGATTGTCTTCTTGTTGAAGGCTCTATAATCAATGCACATCCTCATAGTACCATCCTTCTTATTGACCGACACCACAAAAGAATTAAATGGACTAGAGCTAGGTCATATGTGTCCCATATCCAGCAACTCCTTAATTGCCTCCCTAATCTAGTATTTGGGATTTCGCTGGACAATATAGATAATATTGAATTTTACAAATAAACCAATTCCAAACAACGCAAGAAAGAAATAACCGGATTTTATTAATGATTCAGGGAATACATATAATTCATACCTGGAAACAACAGCATAAACTGCAGATCTGAAAATGCTTGATCAGCAGTTGACAATATCAACAATCTTCGATCCTGTATTATTCCACCCTAAATGTCCCTTCAAATTGATTATCAAATTGAACCCTGAAAAATCTATAAACCACTGAATGAAGATCTCTAGGAAAAATCAATGAAGCTCTGATAATGATCTCTATATGTGACCATTCAATCGAGAGTCCTTGGGTGATCTCTCACACCTGTAAAATCTATCCTATTCAAGGGTTTCCATCCTCAAAATAGCTTGAAACTCCATGCCTACAAACCCTGTTGCTCAGCTCTCTTCAATTTGCAAATAATAACTTGGATAATGAAAATGATCTTCATTTTTGCTTTTTATCCTTCTCCAAACCCTATGCCCTAATCTTAGCATTTCACTTTTAAATGACATCAAAATCCAACGCCCTTTTGGCCTTTTGGACATTAAATTTAATATTTACTTTTTCGAAAGATGTGCCTTTTAAATTAAAATCATAAAGTAACTTGAAATATAATCTTTTAAAATTAAAGTTACTTTATCCCCTTATTATGCCATATTATAAAGTACTTTATCAAAGTTACTTTATAACATTAAATTACAAAGTCATTTTAATAATATAACATTATTAAAGTAATTTGACTTTAGTAATTTAATTAAAGTGCCCACTCTTGACCAAAACTGACAATAATCCCCTAAGAGTGCCTCCAACACAAAACCTCTCTGCAAGCGTGAAACCACTGAACCTGGTATAACTTTCTATAAATAGCAAGTATAAATGATAAGCCCTGAATTGCCTTTGAAAGGCCTACCAACCAACTGGATCACTAAGCTGAATATGCAGGAATGAATACACAAGCTTGTTGAAAACCCCAAATCCCCTCAAAGGGCCCCCTAAACGTCTCATTAGCCTACGGGAACTAGATAGTAGGCTAACCACTGCAAAGATACAGATCTCGGAAAAAAAGGGGACATTACACTTCTCAATCTCTTCCTTGTGCCTCCTAGAATGATAATAAGGTGTAATGATGACTAGTTTTGCTCCTTCCTCCAACTCAATCACATTCTGAAGATTTCTATTCTTTTATAGTGAATCAGTAAAGAATGATGCAAAGATGGCAGAGCTTGTTCAAGTTTTCCTCTAATGTAGAAGATTAGTGGGCAGCTATAACAATGTACCAATAGGCAAAGAGATTCTTCTCTGGCATACATGCATAGCCTCAAGAAAGGCTTTAAAACCAGGTATTATTGCAAAATGAAGTTTTAATACATTATAGTTTTATAGTACTATTGCATTACTAAGTTTCACTTTAGTGACTAATGGAATCTCAAGGCAATGCTAGGACTACTTTGGCAATGGTTCAATGGATGACAATAAATATTGTGAGCTAGCCCTGCAATTCTACCATTTACAAGCATTATTGAGGTCTATTTGGACACATATACTCCAAGAAGCACAAACAACTGAACCAAAATGGATAAATAATTTGGCATTTTGTCACCACATCATTCTCATTGACTTAAAAAAAAATTATGTTAGAAATTACTAAATTGAACTGCTAAGTATTGTAACCTTTAACTCAGTCACTTATATTAAAATTTTAAGTACTGCAATTAATTTGAATTGTTTGCATATATTGATTGACCATGAATGTATGGCTTGATAATATCAAGTAGTGTCAAATATAATTGACCAAGTGAGCTTGGTGAGATTGGTCCCAAAACATAATGGATTGCAGATTATTTGATGGTGATAATTTTGCCAACTTGAAAGAGGTATTAGATGATCATGGCTGCAGTCAAAGGGTGGGGAACCAAGATACTAGAGCGTCAACTTCACATTCTATAGCCTCATAGCCTCACAAGCTAAATGTGCTTTCAAATTTTGTTTTGTACTTTAAATTGCTTGATTGAGAATATGAGAGTCTAGGCTTGAAATGAAGTTTACAATTTATAATTGACAACAATTAACAATTTTTATTTTTGTCATATGCTTATTTCAAAAAAAAATTATCTCATGTTTGTTTCTATTTCTAAGCATTCTATTTGGCATAAAATAACAATAACAGTTTTTTCCCTTTATTTTCACAAATAGTTCATGATTTTTTAGTTTGCTGTTTTTTCCTGAGTTTTCCAATTGTAAAGTCAAGCAATTGAATTCCATTCACACTTTCAATTTTCCGTGAGAATGGAATGCCACTATGATTATAATGTCCCTAATTGGGAATGCCTAAATCTGCCCTAATTTTCTTGCTTAAATAAACAATGAGTTTAGAGAGTACCTTTCTTTTGAAGGTTGAGCCCTGCACATAGTTTGGAAATCATCACCATAATCATTCTGAGTAATAGATTATAAGCATCTATCACAATATCAATAATTAGTAATTAATCATATTTCAAGTATTAGTAAACTCATGACAACATGGTAGGGTAAGTGAAGTTGTAGCGGGTGTCCTGGTAGCCAACTCTTCTAGACCCAAGGGCAGCACCCGTTGAGACAACGGCAAGTACCCCCTTGGCCCATGTGGGCTCATCTTGTCCCCTCCCGGGTGGCGTATCCAGAAGATTCCCTCTCATTGTACTCCCTCAGCTATCATCCCTTCCCTTATCCATGGTGTGGATACTCACATTTAAATTAAAGTATCTATCAAACTCATTACACCATCATGGTGGGGTAAGTGGAGTTGCAGCAGGTGTCCTAGTAGCCAACTATTCTAGACCCAAAGGCAACACCTGTCGAGACAACAGAAAGTACCCCCTTGGCCCATGTGGGCTCATCTTGTCCCCTCTCGGGTGGCGTATCCAGAAAATGCCCTCTCGCTGTACTCCCTGGGCAATTCCTCCCTTCCCTTATCCATGGTGTGGATATGTATCAATTTTACTAACTCATAATCTCATTACATCATGATGGGTAATTAGGAGATGCAAGGGCATCTTGGCGGCTCAACTCCCCTAGACCCAAAGGCAATACCCATTGAGGCAACGGCAGTACCCCTTTGGCCTATGTGGACTCATCTTGTCCCTCCATTGGGTGGCGTATCTAGGAGAGGGCCCCTTTGCTATATCCTCTTGGCAATCCCCCTTTCCCCCACCATGGTGAAGGCATAAACACAATAATGTAATTTCTAAATAAGCATATCAGCAAACTCAATAGGAATCCATACCAGAAGTATTCCTTCTCTAAATGAATAATTGATATCAACAAGTATATATATAACACTTAAAATTAACATCCCTAACATCAATAAATAGTATCAATGAAATAACAAATTAAATAATCATCCCTATATTATACATCAAATATTATTAACATCGTAATGACGATATTATAAATAATATTAGACTCCAAGTATTATTACATCCTAATGATAATATCATGAATAATATTATTTATCACATAACATTACATCATATCTTAAATAATATTATACATCACATATTATTACATTCTAATATCATAAATAATCAAATAACATTATGAATAACATTACATATCAAATATTATTAACATCACATTGTAAATAATATATATATCAAATATTACTAATACCTCACTATCCTTACCTGTAATAAATAACACATACCACATATTGTGATCTGCAGACTCTAATTTTACCACCGATCTGCCGTCTCTCCTCTTCTCTACAGCCAGCGATCTGCAGACTCTTTCCTTCTTTTTCTTCCATCAGTGATGCCCCCTTTGTTTGGCAGCGACTCCCCTCAAATACTTACTGATGTGGAGGGACGTGACTGTTTGCTTTGTCTTTTGACCGATGGTTGGGAGCATCGTTTAGTTTTGGGTGCTAATTAATAATGATCACTGCCTTTATAAGGTTCTAACTTTTATAATCATAAACTGAAGCTTTAAACTTTATTTATAATTAGTGTTATTGTCAATGATTATAAGTATAATGATATCTCATATTATATTATTTATTACTCTGTTTTTTTGATATGTATTATATTCATTTTACTATTTCATTTTTTATGTCTAACTATTTGTATTTTAATATTTCATATTTTAACACTAACTTATAATAATTTGTCCGTGTTGATGATTACAGCGTCGGGCAACTTCTTCCAGCCACGACATTAAGGCTAAATTTAATATAGCCTAAACGGCTATTAAATTTATAAGAGATCGATATGAATGAAAGGGCGCCTTACTTAAGAAATGAATTAATATTTAATTATTGAAAAATAATTCATTGAGGTCGATCCTATCTTTTCCACCACCTTTTGAGGACACATCGATTCACACTGGAGGCCGACTTTATGTATCATGGAGACGCGATTTTTGGTGAGGGCCAACATGAAGACTTGGAGAGACGCATCCATTCCCTTTCTCTTGTATATATATGAGATGCTCTTTCATCTCATTGTATTCGATTTATTGATTCTATCATTCATAGTTCGAGTTCAAGCAAGTACAGATCGGCGTCATTGAAGGAGCTTGATATATTATTCAAGAGTGTTGTATTGCCTCCAAGTGATATTACATCACTTTGATGCTGTGATTGGCCCCATTGTTGGCCTCATTGTAAAGGAGTTCATCATTTGATATTCAATATATAAATGATATATTGTTGCTGGGTTTTTCTCCCTCAAGTGGAGGGTTTTCCCAGGGTATATGCTGTGTTATTGAGTCTGATTTTTTGAATTAAATTCTGAGTTTTATATCTGATCATAAAAACTAACAGTCTGTATATTATTATTATATTTGTTATTTCCTATTTATATATTTTTACATTGATATGGTACATATTTACCTTGTATTTAATATTTATATTGCTACTTATTTTATTTATTAATTTATTTGTATTTTAACACTTGGGCTTTATGGCATTGCTATTTCGGGGACATGACAATTAACTAACAGATGGGATTGTGTCTTCTTCTTTCTTTAGCAAACTCAAGCTGCTATGGACTTACTAGAAGTGAAATTCTAATCTGCATATTCTTTGTGCACACAAGAGAGAAAAATTCATCCATGAAGTGATTTTATAGTTTAAGTGCCTTATCTTATGCATTCTACTTTTTGAGATGTTACCTGAAAATGAATCTCGTAACTGCAAATAATATAGATAGAAACTGCTAAAATTCTTATGATAGATCCTGCATACCTCATCAACATCTGTTTACGAGGTATTCGAACATGATCAAGTCTTAGGAGACCATTGTCCATGGTATTGTATCCACCATTCCCAAACTTCACACCAATATCAGCAACAGTAACTCCAGCAAGTGGTTGATGATTTTCCAGACTTCGTATTTGAACAAGAAAAGCTGAGTAGTCAAGAAAATAATACAGATTTAGTCATTAATCCCAATCGAAGTAGCTTTTCCTGCTTCTGCCAACTTACACGGACTCTATATATGTTCTATGGACAATAAAAAGTTAAAAACCTGTTGATATAAAATATGATGATAAATCCAAAAGGAAACTATATTTGAATTTTCCAAAAAAAATTACCATGCACTCCATAGTCGCGACCATCTGTAATGAGGCGGGCATATATAATTGCATGTGTTGATGCTTTGCCTAAGCCTCCTGGCCACCACTTTTCATGTGTACAACAATAGGGCAGAAAAGTATCAATAGGTAAAGAGATACACATAGATTTCCAACAAAAGAGAAATCAAGTAAAGGACCAAAAACTATTTATTATGGACAAAATATTCACAGCTAATTGTTGATGGGGTTGTGGGAATGTTTCACTTCTAATAATTTCATATCAACACAAACAACACCTCAAAGACAATTTTATTAATAGAGCTCAGAATTATGTTTTCTTCACACCAATATTGTCAGCTAAAAGTAAAGCCATGTACCATGCTTGGAGAGTTTACAGGGAATGCATAGATGTGCTAAATGTGTTAACAATGCAAAGAGAGAAAATGTGTATTAGGCTGTCCAATATGATAAGAAGAAATATTGTTCTTATATAAGATGAGTGTCAGGTAAATTTTGAAATGCGTGAAAGCTTTCTAAGATTATACAATAACATTATATTTAGATTGGTTTTATACATCAAAGACATAAGATTTCCACAGTCCATATCGATGAAAGATTGCTTATCTGGATTAAACTACGTGTTATTTTTTGCATCAATGTTATTTTTTGCTTATTCCTTATTTACCAAAGTTCCTCTTCTTGATTCCATTGAGATTGTTAGAAGCAAGACTAATGATGAAGTAGCTTAATTAGTTGAATTATACCTAAGATCCACTTTTTTCTCTTTCCAGGGAGTCATCTACGAGCAAGTAGATGGGGTAGCTACAAATTCCCCTCTCTCTCCCGTTATAGCTAACCTCTACATGGAGCACTTTGAAGAAGTTGCTCTTTTCTCCTTCCCCCTAAAACCAAGGTGGTGGAAGCACTATGTAGATGATACGAATATATGTTGGTCACATGGCATGGAAAATCTAGAAAAGTTCCAGGCCCACCTAAATAGTTCAAACCCTTGTAGTTGTATCTCTTTCACCAAAGAGATTGAGTCTGATAACCAACTCCCCTTCCTCGACATTTTGCTCACCAAAAAGCCAGGTGGAACCTTAGCTCGTACTGTCTACTGCAAATCTACTCATACCGACCTCTACCTTCACTCTTCTTCCCACCACCACCCAGCCCAAAAAAACATGCATCCTTAAAACCTTGACCATGAGAGCCTTCCATATTTGTGATAAAGACAGCTTAGACCATGAGTTATCTTACCTTCATTGTGTCTTCCACTTGAATGGTTAAAAAACAAACAAATCTATAGAACTTTCAAACAAACTAAATCAAAATTATTCTCCAAACCCCAATCCACCCAGCATGCCATCCTCCCCATTGCTTCACTCCCTTCCATTGAAGGATTATCCCAAAAAATTGCAAAAATCCTTTTAAAAAGGGCATTCGTTGCGCTTTCAAACCTATCTCTACCTTAAGAAACCACATCCCTTCCCTCAAACAACCCAAGGACATCTACCTTAATTCAAGTGTCTACAAGATCATTTGTTTTTGTGGGATATCTTACATAGGTGAAACCGGTCACTCTTTCAAAACCAAAATCAAAGAGCACTATGTTGACATCAAGCATGAGCGTGTCATCAAATCCGCCCTAGACAACCACTCTTCCTCAACCAAACACCATATTTGTCTTCAAAACAACTTTTTCAAAAGGAAGCTTAAGGAAGCCATTGAGATCAATAACCACCCCTTGAATCTTAATCGCGACAAAGGGTAGACCTTGAGTTCCTCGTGGAAACCTCTTTTATCTAGCCTCAATCCTCCTGTCCTTCACCCTTCCTAGCTTTCCCCTTCTCTCACCCTCCCACCTTCCCCTTTTGAACCCCCCTCGTCCTTTCATCTTTCTAGTCTCTTCCCTTCCATTCTCTTCCCTCTTCTTTTGTTAACCTATAACCTTTCATTCTCAGGTTCTTACTCTTGGTTTTGGCCTCCTTATTTGTCCCC
This sequence comes from Sequoia sempervirens, assembly GCA_007258455.2. Classification (NCBI taxonomy): domain Eukaryota; kingdom Viridiplantae; phylum Streptophyta; class Pinopsida; order Cupressales; family Cupressaceae; genus Sequoia; species Sequoia sempervirens. The sequence continues at coordinate 292,812,947 of VDFB02105785.1, read as the reverse complement.
CTCTCCTCTTTTGTCACCCTCTCTCAACTTTCTCCCGTGTCTTTTTCTTTTCTCCCTCCTACCCTCTTCAACTTTCTCCCGTAGGTTTTTCCCTGACTCATATGTTCCAATTTATATTTTATCCAATTTATTTTTGTTATCTTTAATTTAAGTTTGATTTCCTTTTAGAGTCTTTGCCTTCCTTGCTTCTCTCTTTTTTATTTAATTTAACCTTATCATTATTTTTGTTATCTTTCTAATTTTTTTGTCGTCTTCATAGGCTTTCTTTTAATTATCTTTATAACCCATATTTTAATTAAATTAAAAATAGTCTTTTTATTATGTTTTGTTACGTATACATAGCCTTATAGTATAGCTTCTCTTTATCTTTCTTTCTTTTTAATTTTATAACTCTAAATTAATAGTGCTATATAATATAATAATCTATTATTAAAATTGTAATTTTTGTTAAATCTTTGTTTCTTATTTCTTCCTTTTCATATTAGTAAAGATATTTTCTTGTATCTTAACTTATTACTTTTTTATACTTCCCATAATTTATCTTCCTTTTTTCGTTAGAGAAAAAAAATCAAAAATTATTATAATATATTCTTCCTTCTTGTCAATATTAATCTGTTCTTTTATAATGTGTTTAATTATTTATATTATTATATAATAATGTGATTTATTTCTTCCTTGTTTATAAAAAATAGGAAGAATAGGTATCTTCTTTTTATTGCAATTTTTATAATATTCCTATTGTTTTAATTTTTCTTTCTCTTAATTTTTTAAAAAGAGAAAAAGAGATCTCTTCTTTTAATTTAGATCAATAACCTATTAATTTTTTCCTTCCTTTTTTGTTTAGTTACATTATTATATTATTCACTATCTATTTATATATAATATAGATCATTAGTTTCCTTCAATTTTTTAGAATGAATTCATTGTTTTTAATTTTTCCAATTCCTTTATTTTGTATATCTTTGTCTTTAAAAGAAATTTTATTTGAATCTTTTATTTATATAGCTATATATTATAGTGGCTGTATATTTTGCCTATTTTATTACTTTCCTCAATTTATTTCAGTTCCCTTATAATTATTATCCTTTTATCTTCATTATTATAGCATGCAATCTTTGTTTTTATTTTTCTTATCTCCTTCATTTTATATGAATTTTTCTTTATATTTTGTTATAAAATCTTACTTTATTTTTATAGATAAAATTTATAGATATCTTTAACAAATTATTTTTTTGATATAATTTCTTCCTTTTTGATTTATTATTTGTTTTGTTTTCTTAGTTTATCTTATCTCATTTGTATATGTTACATTTTTTTTTGGTTTCTTTCTCTTTTGAATACGATAGTTCCTCTCTTCTTATCTATTCTTTATTAATTTTTCATTTAATTATGAGGCTATTTTGCTATTATTCCTAGAAGTCTCCTAATTGGGTCCCTTGTTACTAAATAATATTTTTGATCTTAGATACACTATTTTAATATGATAGATTGTCATATTTTTCACTCCTCCTTTCTATTAAGTATGTATTCTTAATCTAAGTAGATTATTTTCTTTCTAGAGTTAGAATCCATTATACTATTGTTAAGTTATTATTTTATTTATATGAGGTTTTTTAATAATATAACCAACTATTTAGTCATTTTTATACGTTATCCTTTCGAACGATATTAATTTCTCCCTTTCCTTATCCTTTTAATTGTTTATCTCTGTGTTTCTTTTATTCTATTTCTTTTAATATTTCTTTATTAATAAATATAGAAATGTTATATTTCTTCTCTTTTGAAGTTTTATTAAAAAATTTAGTCTCCTTTTAGTTTTTCAGCTTAGGTTTAGTCCTCCAGTTTCTACCCATTCCTTAAATTCCTCTAATCTTGATTCTTGTGCAACCTCTCCCCTCGCCCTCCTCTTTTTAAACTGGTTTTGGTCTGCAATCTTCTATTGTTCTTCTACAGCTCTTTTTCATCCTAATGATGGATCACGGAGTGTGATCCAAAACATTGATGCAAAAGAAACACGTGGTTTTATATAGATTAACTTCTTTGCACACTTGTACACAGCAGGTTATGGTATAAGGCAATCTCTTTATCAGTATAGGTGACCCATCTAGAGCAATCAGAAACACAGCAGATGATTAATGGTAAAAGACAAAGAGACTGATTATAGGACATGAAACAGAGTCCAAATGATAAGCAAGTCCATCCTGCTGGGGCAGAGGTCCTGAAAGGACATGTTCTAAGCTACCAATTGAGCAGTAGAAAAATTCCCAATAGAGTGCACTCAAACAGGGTCATATGCATGAAGCTACTTTACAGGTTCAGCAAAGGAAAATTGAAGAAGAGGTAGGAAAATAACAGGAGGGTAGTTGAGAGATCCTATGGAATATTGAGTTTATATCCTGTCCATGGGCCCAAACAAGAGACTGTTGAGAAGCAAAAAGTCCCCACTCAAATTCATTTAGTTAAAATTTCATTACTTTTCCTTCTTTGCAATACCAGTGATCAAAGGTATCACTCAATTCATGAAAAGAATGCAATTTGATGAAAATGTCAAAAACTCTAGCATAAACCGAAAGAATATAATAAAAGAGTGGCTAATTTTCAAAATGGAATTTGGAAGAAGCATTAATAATTTCTACTAACCTTAGTTGAAGTCAGTGTAGGGCTATTTAAGACAAATTCATCAGAAGTCGGATCAAATGTTGCAGTTGTCTCAAGTCCTTGGACATTTGAACCATGGCCAAGTTCAGTTTGAGCATAACAGCCAATAATTTTCATTTTATATGCAAGAGGTAGCCACTCCTCCTGCTGCTCATCGCTTGCCTGCCCTTTTAGAGCCGGTATAAACATTCCCTGTAAACAAGAAAGGCATACATATTTACATAAGCTTAAGGCATAAATATTCACATAAGCTTAAGAAGAGTATACGCTGGAGAAACAAATTTTACAGAACAATGAAAACCTCAATGAAGATGCACTGAAAATAATAACCTAACAAAACAAGTTCTTTGTCCTTATTAAAATCATAGTAAATAAGTGTCAAATCATTTGACCGTCCATCTACCTGACCAAAACTGTGTTTAACTTCCAAGTTCTAGGAAATTCAGAATTACGTTGGCTTCAGTTTTTCCATTTTTTTGGTTTCAAATTCTCTCTTATCTTTTTCAATGTGTGGGAGATGGCTCGATCTTGGGGCATTTGGGGGCCTGTCCTGTCTACACCATGAGTGTAGTAATAAACACAAGGTAGAGGACAAATCAACAAGAAACATCTACTTTGTTCTGTTAGCAAGAAAACCTATATGCAAAACATCCATAGCAAACACCAGACACAGCAATAGAACATAATAATAGACAAGATATCAGAGTTTCTTGGAAGAGAACATCTTCAACATGAAAATTAGTACGTGCAAAATCTCTAGTAAACATAGGCACTGCAAGCCTACTTAAAGTGAAAAAGAGCTCTCTCAAATTTCCATAATTAAAACAAGATTTCATGTAGATCGGGCTACAACAGGTATTGTACGAACCCTTGTTCTACTGCTGACAATAAATATGCAACTGCTGAACTGATTTCCTCTGAGTTTTGTAGGTTTTCTTGGTTTTTGTATCTTTTGTGGTTTTATGCCTTTTTTTGTATTTTTGAAATAAAATACTAGAAATGGAAATAAGAGAAATATGCATAATCTGAAGCAAATATCTAGACAACTATAGGAGCAAATCAACACTTTGAAATCAGCTTTATTGCAAATAAGAATGTACATGAGTTTCTTTCATTATATCGTACCCAGTAATGATAAAACTTCAATCAACGGAGTTCTGAAAACTGGTTGCAGCAGACTGGTAAAAACCCTTGAGAGGACGATTTTGCACAATGAAAGTTTTCTCCTCAAAACAAATGCCTCAACCCTTACTCAAACCCTTAGCCACCCCTATCTCTTGAAGTTTCAGCACCAAAGGCCAAGCAATCCAGCTTTGGATTGAAACGCCTCACATCTAGATTGGTACGGCCTGCAATAAATGCAGCAGTACGGCCTGCACCTGCTGCTGTATGGCCCAGAAATAGATATTCTTGAAGATTTAAATCTGCAAAGGTGTCTATTGATTTTGATATTATTTCTCCTTCAATCTTTTCACCAAAACTTCACAAATCTGCACAATGTTGGCTCCTGGATGAAGCCAATCCACTAAGCAATCTTCAGCTGGTATCTCACAACCTCAGAATGCTAATCAACAAAGATACCATGTTCTCCATTGTCAAGAAATTGCAGAAACCCTAGGCTGCTTCTTCTAACACGCCAAACTCACAAGAGCCAAGTTTATAAAATGCACAAATGAATGGCAACAGCTTTGGTTGATCCCCTTTTATAATCTCTCATGAAGAGGTCGATCCCCAAAAAGGCACTTTTAATTCATTTAAATATAATATTAAATGTGCACTTTAGCTTTATTAAATATCTCCTCAAAGTGGGTGCCCATTTAATTAATCCTTAATGAACCTTTTTCATGTGTCATGGCCCCATTGACTTAAAGTGCAAACATAAACTTTATAATATGCTTTTAATGATTAATTATCATTAAAGTCACCTTTAATAATAATTAAATGATATAACTCGCACATTAATCCTTATTTCGCCAGGCCAACTGAAACTGGGATCCACACTGAAATCACCACATGTCCAGGTGAAATCACCACATGTCCAGGTGCTTTACTATATATAGAAACACTGGACTCCATAGGCTAGATGACTTACTATAAATAGTAAGTGTGTGAAACTGAGTCCTGAATCACCTAACAAAGGCCAATCCTGAACCAAACTGAGCTCTCGATAAGAAAACACTCAGGTAACTGCCAAACAGGACCCTCTAACCAACTACATTAGCCTACGAGGGCCAAATAATAGGCTAATCTACCAAGAAGCTAGAACAAGCTAAAAAGGGGACATTACGGGAATGATGACCAAAAGCAAATGCCCATTTCATTTATTTTGACAAAAGCTAAAAATTGTGGAAGCAAACATTTACACTCGCCCTAGCCTTGGTCTGAACTGGCAAATCTTTTGATGATAAAAATTCCATTAGATTCCAGCAGAGGCCAGTTCTAACAAGGTTCTCAAGGTACAAAAAAATCAACAAAGACTAAACTTAACCTAAATTTCTAAGGCACTCTTTCTAATGACATCAACTATGCTTATATTGACAGGGACTATGAGCATTGGTAGTTTTTTCTAACTCTTTTGCGAGGTGAAGTCACTATTTTAGGAGTTGAAAACTATCCAAGAAATATGCGGCAACAATAACACCAGATTTATTACAAAGTAAACAGAAAAAACTGTTAATCTTCCTCGTCCTTGGGGTGTGGATAGCCTTTAACTACAGGATCATTTGCTCTATCTTCTATTGGGGTTTGACCTGTGTCTTGTAGTTAACACATTAGAGTAAGACGACAAGCCTGGTGATTGTAAATGTGATAACTCCATTCTGCCCCTCTAATAGTTGCATCAACAAAACTCTCATGCTGATCGGCTTGCCTTTTTGGCCAGACTGCTAGGCCCATTGTTGTTGAAGATGTTCTATAGACCTTTTTTTAGCATTATCAGTGACAAGGAGGTATTCAATAGCTTTCACCCACCTCTGACGATATTTGAAATTCTCAACAATATAAACACTTGTTACATTCCTTCTAGAATGGAAAGCGTTTGACCATATGAGCAATGTGGTTATCAAGGAGGGTGATTTGCAGTCATTTCTTATCACTTTTATTTGCCACATAATTTTAATTGCATATCATCATCAAATTTCTTTCTCACCAAATTGATACTAGCAGTGATACCTTGGGGAGCTCTGATTAAGGTAGCATTCTTCCCAAATAATTTTCTTCACCAGCTATACTAAAGACTGTTACAGAGGGACAAGCAAAAAGTGACACATCTTTAGGATGTCACAAAGAGAAGATGAACCACTCAAAGATTATGTAGAAAGATTTCAATTTTGTTTAAAGAAATCACATCAAAACAGGCTCTCTCAAGTCATTAAAACTAGTATTTTTGCGGGGAGTACATGAAGATTATATGGATGCTCTCAATCTCATAGGGGCGGAAGATATCTCTCAACTGCCTTTGGATGAGATTTGCAAGGTATGCATAAACTATTCCAGATCATCCATAAAGAAGTCCAGGGTAGATAGAACCTCTTCTTTCAATAAAACATCCACTAGATTCTCAAGGGTGGAACTCAGTAACCTCCTGTCGAACCTAAAGGACATAATCAACCACCCAGTTACCCAATTGGACACCTTGCATATAAAGAAGAAGCAGGAAGAAGCGGAAGCAGCTTCAATTGAATACTACCCACATTGCCCCCAGAAGAGGATAAATTGCAAATGCAAGAAGCTGGCCAACATTTTCAAAGAGAAGTAGGGGAGGTCTGAGTTTTCAACCCTGGAGGGCGAAGAAGGCCAAGTGTTTTAGATCACTCAGCACAAACCATGGCAACCAAGACAAGCTATGCCTCAAGACCCCATGTCTTACAATATATCATTTCCAGGTGGTAAATCAAACTTCTCACATTGGAACCCTCAGCCCTACACTAATACACAAAATCCATAATGGCCAATGGCCCAAGCACCCAATTGGACCCAACAACAATAGGGGATATGGCCACCACAACCTTACCAAGTCACAAATTACAATTCCCAATGGCCACCACAGCAAAACCAATGGCCATCATAGAGGCGTGGGGGTCAACAATGGAAAAACCAAAATGTTAACTACCCACAGCCACAACAGCCTTTGCAGCCACAACAACACACCATAATGCCAAATCTAGTCATGACCACACCATCACAGCCAAAAGCACCTCAGCTGCCAGCCAAACCTACACCTAACCCTAACAATATGCATGTTCAGCCAGCTTATGCTAATGACCACATCGAATACCCAACCTATGGGAATGAGGTAAGTGATGTTCACATTCATTCAGGTCGAATGTTTGTTGGGCCATGAACCCCTCACATAAGAGAGCTTAATGATGATGAGCCAACAGTAGAAACCAATGATAAGCAAACAAAGCAACCTAAACAAGGTGGAATTCACCAAAACACAAGTCTGGAACCACCATTTCCAAAGAGACTAACAACACAAAGATTCAATCTTGAACCTGAATCTGATCTTTTGGGCCAACTTAGGAATGTCTACATAAAGATGCCCCTGATTCAAGCAATTAAGGAAGTACCAATATACACAAAAACTATGAGAGAGTTATGCCTTAAAAAGTTGAGCAGAAAACAGAAGGAACCCCAGACTATACATGTCTAAGGACAGCTTGCTGACATTATGTTAGGAAATATAGTTGTTCCTAAGTATGCAAACCCCGAGAGCCCTATAGTATATGTCCAAATTAATGGAACTCTCATTAAAAGCACCTTAATTGACCTAGGAGCAGCCATAAATGTGATGACAAAAGAGACTATGAAACAACTTCAGTTAATGGAACTCAGACCTACGCCTACTGTTTTACAATTAGCAAATAGGTTAACTGTTAAACCAGAGGGTTTTATAGAAGATTGTCATCACACTAGACTCGTGGGAATACCCTGCAGATTTCATGGTCTTACAACCTAAAGCAAACCTTGCAGCATACCCCTTAATCTTAGGGCATCCTTGGCTGACTACTGCAGATGCATTCATCGGTTGTAGGTCTGGTAATATGACTATTTCCAATGGAAATGTGACCAAAAAACTAGTCCTTTACCCACCTACACAACTACAAACAGATTTGGATCAAACTGTATGGCCTTCCCTTCATGAGGATGACCATTGAATGTAGCCCAATGTTGGAAACCCAAGATGAAGATAAAGTTCTTGTAAACATTATGAAAAACTCTTATGGTAGGAACCCGCAGCAATACAACTATCTCACATGCTTACATTGTCCTTTGCATAACATAATACCTGCAAATGCATCTGAGTCTACTTCTCAGCTTTTTCATACACTACTACCCCACAATTGCAATCTCAATTTAGTCGGCCTTGACATTACACCGAGAAGAACACTAAATGTCAACAACCAATTGACAACTACACAATAGTCTTCACTATTAACCATGCTACAAGCACATGCAGCTGCCATTCGCATGGGACTATCATAACATGAAAGGTATAGATCCTCAACTATGCATGCACAAAATTTATATTGATGAAGGCTACAAACCGGTGAGGCAGCCTCAGAGAAGAATGAACCCAGTTGTGCGTGACGTAGTCAAAACAGAATTGCAGAAGCTGCTAGATGCAAGGTTTATTTATCCAATATCTGATAGCCAATGCGTCTCCCCATTAGTGATTATGCCCAAAAAGGGAGGAAAATGGAGGGTATGTGTTGATTAAAAAGAATTGAATGTAGCAACAAGAAGAGACCATTTTCCCTTTCCTTCTATTGATCAGGTGCTAGATTCATTAGCAGGGAAGCAATATTTCTCCTTCTTAGATGGGTTCAATGGGCATAATCAAATAAAAATAGCTCTAGAGGATCAGGACAAGACAACTTTTACTTGCCCATGGGGTGTGTATGCCTATTTTGTCTTGCCATTTGAGTTATGTAATGCTCCTGCAACATTTCAGAGGGCGGTCTTAAGTATTTTCTCAAACTTTGCCCATGATTCCATGAAAATTTACATGGATGATTTTACCAGCTATGGGAATACCTATGAAGAAGCATTGACTAATTTAGAGAAAGTCTTACAAAGGTATCAAGATCACAACCTTTCCTTGAGTCATGAAAAACGTTTCATGATGAGATGACTGAAGGAGTGGTCTTAGGACTCTGTATCCAATAAGGGGATACAAGTAGACCCAAACAAGATAGAAGTAATCTCCAATCTGCCTGTTCCTCAAAAGCAAAAGGATGTCAGAAGTTTTCTTGGTCATGTTGGTTACTAAGGAGTTTTATCCAAGATTTTAGTAAGATAGCAGCCCCATTATTTGTTCTCCTCTCTAAAGATGTGGAATTTGATTGGACCCCTGCATGTCAAAAAGCCTTTGAAGCCCTCAAAGCAGCACTCACTAAGACCCCTATCTTAAGAGGACCAAATTGGACAATACCCTTTCACATACACATAGATGCATCTAACTTTGCAATAGGTGTTGTTTTAGGACAGAAAGAAGGAAACTTAGAATATGCCATCTATTATATCAGCAAGAATCTTCAAGGTGCAGAGCTTAATTATACAATCACTGAAAAGGAAATGTTGGCAATAGTCTTTTCCATTAATAAGTTCAAACACTACATCACAGGATACCCTGTCTTTATTCACATAGACCATGCAGCAATAAAATATCTGATGAATAAACCAGTGGTTGGAAGAAGACTTGTAAGATGGTTATTACTAATGCAAGAATTTGATATCACAATTGGGGATAAACCAGGAAATGCCAATGTAGTAACAGATTTCCTCTCAACATTACCAAAAAAATCAACAGAGGATATTGTTGATGACTCCTATCCTAATGAACATTTATTTTCCCTCTCTATGCATACACCTTGGTATGCCGATATAGCTAATTATCTAGTTGCAAGGAAGACACCACCACATCTCTCACCAAGAGAAAAGAGACATCTAGTTGAGAGAATTTTTTCTTATTCCTGAGTAGCGAGTTATCTTTTTTATATAGGGCCTGATAACATGATGAGAAGATGCGTCAAGGGGGATGAAATCTATGATATTCTAAAGGCATGTCATAATGAGCCTTGTGGAGGGCACTTTGCAGCTAAAAGGACAGCTCTAAAAATTTTGAATATTGGTTACTATTGGCCTACACTTCACAAGGATGCAATCAAGTATGCAAGAAGGTGTGACAAATGCCAAAAGATGGGAAGACCTACTAAGAGTGATGAAATGCCACTCCAACTCCAATAAGTCATTGCACCATTTGACAAGTTGGGAATGGATTTTATTGGTCCCATAGCCCCAACATCCAATAAAAAAGAATATATATTGGTTTGCATAGATATCTCACAAAATGGGTGGAGGTAAAAGCATTACAATTTATCAAAGATGGAAATGTTGCAAAATTTCTTTATGAAAATATCTTCACAAAATATAGTGTTCCTAGAGAAATAGTAACAGACCAAGGGCCACGATTCACTTCTGATCTGATAAACAAATTAGTAAAGGAGTATGAAATTAGACATAGGAAATCCACACCCTACCATCCCCAGGCTAATGGTCAAGTGGAAGTTACAAATAGAAAGTATTCTCACAAAGACAGTTCAACAGCAAAGGAAGGCCAGGGCAGCCAAATTGCCTGAAGCAATTTGGGCATACAGAACAGCTTAGAAAAACACAACAAGGTTCACACCACATGAACTGGTGTATGGGAAAAAGGTTGTCCTTCCCATTGAGTATGAATATAAACTCTTCGTACAACAGTACAACAAGGAATGGATATATCTGAAGCACAGAAAGAGCGATTACATAATCTTAATGCTTTGGACGAGATAAAAATGGAGGTAATTCACCATACTGAAATAATACAAAAATAGAGGATGTGATGGCATGACCAATTTATCAAGGACTAAACAATTCAATGAAGGGGATTGGGCCTTGCTTTATGACTCACAGTATAAAGACCATAAGGGGAAGTTACAAACATGATGGCTTGGCCCCTATGAGATTCAGCATGTTTTTCACAATGGAGTCATCCAGTTAACAACAATCGATTTAGTATGGTTTTCATTATTGGTCAATGATCACAGGATTAAGATCTATAAAAGGCCACTGCAAAAGGAGGACTTCTTAAATCATCAGCAACAACAATTCAATACCAAAAAAAGTGCCCACCAGCCAGACAAGCAAGACAAAACAAGTTCTACATCAGAAGATGAGCCAACCAGCTCACCTATTGATGCATCACAAGTATAATTCTGCAATAACACACATGCACCATCTTCTTTCATCAAAAATTATTTTGCGGCAAGCAAAAGCTGAAATCGACAGGACCTATAGCAACAGCCCTGAGGCATATAAATAAAGAGGGACCTGTTTGCAGCTACCCGTAGCACCTATTTCCACTCCATTTTCAACACGCCCCATAGCACTTCCTTTCATTCAATTCTCTTTTTGCTCGTAGCAACTAATGTTTATCATATTTTCCATCACCCCAACATGCAGCAACTCTACTCTAGTACACCATCGCATACTTTGCACAACCTTTCGTTTCAACTTGCCACCCTTTTTAACACATGCCTTCATTACACTATGTATTGCTTCAACATGTCTACCTACAATACTATCATTTTGTTAACCCAAATTCAATTTTGAGCTATGAAAATCTTAGGTTTCCCTTCTTGGGTCTATCAAGTCCTCAATTCATTTGTTTTAGAAATTGTTTTATCCCCGCTGCCTTTAAAAGTTGTTTAGAAGTCACGGGTTTCAAAAGTCTTGCAACCTAGTCGTTGGTTCCTCAAGTTCCTTAACCAAGTCATGGAGTTCTTAAGTTTCCTAACCCCCCAATCCCCCGACTTGGCATTCCTTCCATTGAGTTTTCATCCCTCGTCCGGTTGTCTTTGTGGTCGGTAAGTCGGAGGTTTCCAAAACTTCATAACCCCCGACTTGTGGTTCTAATGTTCTATTCTTTTGCGATCTCCCGATATTGCAGCAGATTTCCCGATTTTCCAAGCGCCACCTTCTCATTTAAGGATATGTACAACAACATGCACAAAGCATTAGTTGAGGCAAACAAAGCACTGACTAAGTGGAGAACCAGGTTACAGATCACCACTACGCCTGGGAGCAAAAGTATTATTGCTATTGTCACCAAATACCAAGAATACAAGGCCAAGATGAAGATATGAGAGGCCATATTGGAGGAGTAGGATATTGAACGTGTTGAAGACCAAGAGGCGGGAAAAGGGGCCGTTGTATAGTTGTTTTTCTTGTTTATGTTATTTTCTTAGCTTGGCTCATAACTTGTTTTAAAAGACTTTTATTTCTATTATTTTGAAAACGGTTGTCTTCAAGAAACCGTTCTAAAGACAGTTTCAATATGTAATCTATTTATATGGGGTAGGAGATAGGATGTAGCATCTTTTTGGGCGAACTTTGTTTTTCTCATTAAGACCAAAAACTCTGTTATGCTTTGATTTTCAATTATTTCAATATAGAAAATACGTATGGTGAAGTTCAGGCAGGCATAGACTTTGTGTTATGGTGTTTGAATGTTATTTTGCTTATGTTGAATATATTCCCAGTGATTATCTTTATCTATATTGGGGTAATGGATGTTTAATTTGCTTCCTCACTGTGAAATGCTTATCTTTGAATAAAGATTTTATAGTGGTGGATATGTGATGATCGTGAAAATATTTTATTCAGTACAGAAATTGCTTTGAAGTCTTTGAACTTTCATGATTTGATTATTCGGAAATGTGGGTATACCTTTCTAAGCTTTCTGGTTAAAAGCATTACCTTTTTCTTTGATTTATGGTTAAAAGCAATATAAGATAAAAATATATATTCATTGCATATCTTTAGAAGGTAATTGCCACAGTTAGTTTTAGATCAGATTTAACAGAAAGCAGAAAAGTAAACATAACACAAAACGAAAGACACAACAATTTATCCTGGGAAAACCCTTCTACTTAAGGGAAAAACCCAGCAGCAAATTAATCACTTATAAATCAGATACAAAAGTGCAAAAGTAGCACTGCAGAATCAGGCCTAGAAAGGCAGAATGTAACAAAATAGTCCAACACTGTAGATAGTGCGAAATCCTTAGCAACAAAAAATAATCAAATTTCCTTCTTGAATGCGAACTTGCTTCTGCAAATCAGGAAATCGGATTGTGTTGAATTGAATGTTGAATGAGGAGACTCTTTCTCCAATATATACATGTCTAGGCGTTGCTCTCCTCTTGAGCCGACCCTAGGAATTCAATATTTTGTTTATAATAAGTAGGCTGACTAGCCTTATGAATTTATTCTTTAGGGAAATACCTCCCACAACTACTCAAAAACACTAACACTCCCTCTTAGCTAGGGAGGTATTTACAAATATCTGGTCATGGATTCTCTCAACATGAGGTCCACAATGGCTACACCCAATTGTGGAAAACACAGCTCAATCTCGGAGATGTGATCTTGTACAAGGGCTTGCACCTCATATTTCTGAGTCTTAGAGAAATATACACTACAAGGGCTTTCACCTCATATTTCTCTGTCTCAAAGATATATACGCTACAAGGGCTTTTACCTCATATTTCTCTGTCTCAGAGAAATATATGCTACAAGGGCTTTCACCTCATATTTCTCTGTCTCAGAGAAATATACGCTACAAGGGCTTTCACCTCATATTTCTCCGTCTCAGAGAAATATACGTTACAAGGGCTTTCACCTCATATTTTTTTGTCTCAAAGAAATATATGTTACAAGGGCTTTCACCTCATATTTCTCCGTCTCAGAGAAATATATGTTACAAGGGCTTTCACCTCATATTTCTCCATCTCACAGAAATAGACACTGCAACAAATCTTAATGATGTTGTGACTCCCTCTGAAGCTAGATTGCTTTCCTCAGCACCATTTTTTACCATGTCATACTTGATGCCCCCAATGTTCCAAACTCTGGCTCTCCCTCTTGATCCCTGCCTCAATACAGAAAATCCTCTGGAAGTGAACTCCCCTCCATTGTCTGAACTCAAAACCTTAATCCTCTTCCCGGACATGTTCTCAACTCGTGCCTATCAAGAACTGCCTCAGATTCCTGATCTAGCACACTTGTCAAAGACCTGCAAGCAATCACTTAAATCAATCTATCTTTTGATGGCTCTAGAATAGTGCGCTAGATCCCAACCACAGATGATGCTCTTTATGCCTCCAATGACACTTGCAGTATTCAGGGATGACAGCAGCAACTGAAGAGGTCCTTTTGACAATCTCCAATCAAGTGCCTAAGCTTCCAAGAATCCACGACTCCTAAACAAGCTTCCTATAGCAATCATAGGCGTCCAGCAAATGCTTATAACTGTGGGTCGCCCAACTTATGACAATGGTAGTAATAGCAGCTCCCGATTTGTCTTTATTTCATCTCAGCGTGTAACTCTCGATCGCTCTTTTAGATTCTTTTGATCTCCACGATCTGGCTTAATTGTCCTTATTTCCAGGCGGCTAGATGGAAACTCGATTTCACCAAGATAATATCGACTTTTGCAAATAAGATCGACTCCTTTACATTAGATGGCAGCTTACATATATTTTGTAAAAGAAGTCATGTTTGTCTGTGTATTGACCAGTAAGCAATCAAAACTAAACCTGACAGAAGCAGTGGTGACTCAGCAGGGGCAATATTGCCACTGAAGCATGAAGACAAACCAAATGTCGATACTGGCTGCAGTTAGATCGATCCCCTCATAATTTGGCAAGATCAGAAGATGCCAGATAAATGCCAGAAATCAATGACAAATAGCGACTCTTTTACACAGCCTTGTCAAACAAATGTACACAAATGAAGATGTTGCCAACAACAACGAATTTAATCCTAATAATGAAATGGAGACTTGACTCTTTCAACAGAAATATGAATTCCCGTTTAACTCTGTTCAAAATACGAATGAGTGCCCGATGATAGCAATCGCCCAGCACAAGGGACAAGGCAACTCCCACACCATATATCCACCAATACTGAGCATATATTCGCAACTTGTCTGGAAATTAATTCAATGCTTCAGGGATGTTCTTGTTTCATTGTCCACATCAGTGAGCTAAACTTAATCAATGACCTACTTCCTTCTTCACACTAGCGGTGACTTTGTCTCAGTGGTTAATATTAAAAGAGGCAGTTGGAAACAATATCATTCATCGCTTCTTAGTTATCGCTAGATCCCTCCACGATTTTCCAAGACTTGGCGGCTGAATGAAAACAATCTTAGACTTGTCTTCTAGCAATCAGGATAAGTATACGACTTGTCTTATTTGAAATAATGAACACATCTCCAATATTTGATACCAGCAATTACCATTTTAAAGATATTATCATTATATCGATTACAAAGAATAGCGCCGTTGAGTCTGAATATTAATACTTACTTTCCAATTTGTCTGGTTATGGATTGTCAACTCCACAGTAGGCTCTGACGGCAGATCTGGCAATAATTGTCTTTATCTGAGAGTATTAATTCCCTTTAATCAAATGCGGCTATTTTAATTCCTACGACACCGATATATATCTTTATTTGTACTCTATCTCTGTCAGCCGATGACTCATTCAATCGCATCCTCCAGAATGGTCCGGCCAAGAAAATCATATAACTTTTCCTTAACTCAGCAACTATGGGAAATTAGCGACCACCTTGAATTATCGGCGACCCTTCAACGATTTATCGAGCCCTTTACAAATGAGTTGCATCCAAATATCGAACTCCTCACAACATAGACACAGAATATAAATTCATCTTGTGTTGTGATATGATACCTTCTGGTTTTTTTCTTTTCTTGCAAACACCCAAGATTTGATCGTTGTTTGACTCTTCTTAAGAGTTCAGTTTGTTTTACTAAGAGTATTCTAACAACTACTTATAATACTCTTTTAAGTTGTACCTGGATTTCTTGAAAGAATACGAATTCCCCAACTGAATGGATAGATCGAACTTCTCTAATCAGGCATTCGAATTCTTCAAGACTGAAAGTGACCTCCAAAGAATATGATGGGGTTGATGTCTCAAAGTGACTGTTGTTCCAAGTAACTGCCCTAAACAAAGAATTGTCTTCCACACAACTCGAGATTATGCTTAATCAAATCTGATCAGATTTTCTTGAACCTGCTCTGATAACATGTTAGTTTTAGATCGGATTTAACAGAAAGTAGAAAAGTAAACATAACACAAAACAGAAGACACAACAATTTATCCTGGGAAAACCCTTCTACTTAAGGGAAAAACCCAGCAACAAATTAATCACTTATAAATCAGATACAAAAGTGCAGAAGTAGCACTCCAAAATTAGAACTAGAAAGGCAGAATGTAACAAAATAGTCCAGCACTGTAGATAGTGCGAAATCCTTAGCAACAAAGAATAATCAAATCTCCTTCTTGAATGCGAACTTGCTTCTGCAGATCAAGAAATCGGATTGTGTTGAATTGAATGCTGAGTGAGGAGACTCTTTCTCCAATATATATATGTCTAGGCGTTGCTCTCCTCTTGAGCCGTCCCTAGGAATTCAATATTTTGTTTATAATAAGTAGGCCGACTAGCCTTATGAATTTAATCTTTTAGGAAATACCTCCCGCAACTACTCAAAAACACTAACAACCACCTTGTAAAATAAGCAAAGAATCGGTGTAAAATACCATTATAATCGGTTCAACTGTTGATACATTTGTCACCTCCATGGGCGTGAGAATATAGAGTTAGATGACAAATCTGTAAACCAACACATTTCAATTCCATCATGTCAACCATAGTTCACCATAGCTGCATGACGGCAATTAAATCTCCTCACACAAATCACTTTTCCATTATACCACATTCACAAGTACTTTTCTTGTTATTTATTATAATTAACATTAAGTTTAATTGATTTCTTTAACATCTTGATATCTTACATGCAACTCAAATTTATTACATGCATTATCTGCAATTGCTTTGAAATATTCTCTCCCCGTCCTTTTCATGCCATGCTATTTGAGGACAAATAGCCAAATTAAGTTTGGTGGGGGGTATACAAGGTTTAGTATGTCATTTTTGTTATTTTCCATTATCCAAGACCCAAAGAATTCCATAAGCCATCAGTTATAATCCATTACGAGTACAAAAGAATACAAAAGCAGTAACATCCAAAATCTTAGAATTTGGAGAGATTATAAGTTGTAGAATTTAGCTAGCAAAAATGGGAGGTGATATTATAAGATAGGAGCTAGCAGTGTGTGACCTATTATTGGAAGACCAACAATGTCTTCCAATTTTTCAAAAAGTTGGGTGGATGGACTATTTCCTTTGGTTGACTGAATATTATGAAGAAATCACTTAGCAATTTGCTAGCACATTGCAAAATGATGAAGCTATAATCAAGGGGTTAAGGGTGGACGCATCAGAAGCAACGCTAGTAGAAGTTTCAGGGCTACCTAGGACAGGATTGGAATCTCCGACCAGAGCGGATGCCATTGCGGCAAGAAATGAGTTCAGACAACCAAGAGAGAACCTAGAGTCTTCAACTCAAGGTACTAAACGACTCTCTTTACCTTGGTTGTGGGCCTATGTAGCCTCTTATATAGTTAAATACTTAACCTGTGATGGTAGGCAGTCTCTCCTATATTCCGTACACTTTAAACTCCTCAATAACCTACACCACCAACGGCTGGTGAATGTTCCTAATTTTTTGTATAATCTATTAAAGAGAATGTTTGTGGAATACAAGAGGAAAGGAAATTACTCTTGCATTACCTCACTTATGTTTGGTCACTCTATTAGTCAAAAGGAGTCTCAAAATTCAGTTTGCTAATGTAGCTTGGGAGGACTTTTTAGTTTGCAATAACATTAATGATGTTATTATAAGGCCAGAGGTAGAACAATTGAACAAGGAAAAGGAAGCAAATGAGCCTTCTACGATTGTAGCAAAAGGATATGAATCCTCAACCTCACCCATCGCTTCACCTGCCCACAACACTGGTGGGCAAGCAAAACCGGAAGCACAGGAAGCACAACCTGCAACTTCTATGGGTCAGCCCATAGCGGAAGAGGCACCTAAAAACCCTTTTTCTACCAAGAGCCCCTTTAAGCCCAAGCAACGACAAAGAAAAAGTTCAGCCTCCACTTTTGCATCTAAGAAAAGGAAAAGGAAGCCAACACAGCCAGAGAAGCGATCAAATCGCCTCAGAAAGAAGGGCTCTGAAAAGAAGGTGGTCAGTACTCATAAAGAGAAAATTGTGGAGATTGAAACTGAGTCAAAACCTGAAGGGGAGAAGGTGCCTAGTGAAGAGAAGCAACCAAAGACATTGCAACCCTTGTATTTAAGTAGCAGTGCAAATTCTGACTCTGAGGATTTATTTACAGCTAAGAAGAAGAAAAGACCTCAAAATATTGAATAGCCCTGTCTTTGAGGAAGGGTTTTTTTTCACCTAATGAGGTTGATGAGGAAATGTTTTTGGAAAAGGAAGAAGAGTTGTTTTTAAAAGAGAAAGATGAGAACAAGGAGTTAAAGAAAGTTTTGCAAAGAATAAAAGACTTAGAAGAACAGCTCAAAACATACCAACAGAGGGAGAGTGCAATGGACGCCAGAATTCGGGAATTGGAGAACAACAAAAATTTGAGCAGCAAGGCTCAAGGTTAGAAACATTAGCACAATTGGCTATAGTTGAAATAAACAAAAGGACTCAACAACCTATGGACCCAATTGAACACCCAAAGACACCTAATGCTCCCACTATGGTGACACTCAGTATTGAGTTATGGAACAGAACAAGAGAATTCTCCCAAAAGCAAAAAGATTGGGAAAAGGAAAAATCAGAGTTATTGTCAACTCATACCAGAATAATTGACAAACAGGAGGCAAAGATCAAGAAATTAAAGGTAAAGATAGATGAAATGGTGGACAAGACAATCCGATTATTGAGGTGTAGACCCCCTAACTTCGCGCTTCTAATTATCCTACGTGAAAATTTCAAATCACTCCCAACTTTTTGCAGCAGCTTACTTGGCAAGTCCCCTACTTATAACTAAGGTTTCATGGCCACATCATCAAATATGATGCCACATCAGCATGTTTTTTGTCAAGGTGTCCAAAAAGGCCCCAAAAAAAAGTGAGACCAATTCTCGTGCATTCACATCATTAGTAGTTGAGCGCTCATGTGGCATCACATGATTGGTCACTTTTTAGATCAAAGGAATACATTTTGTTTAATTATGGGTAGTCAAAGTACAACTATTGAGCATTATATAAACAATTACTGGGTATTATAATCACAATTGAGTGCACGACAATTGGACCCCGCACGACAATTGGCCCCTCTCCCCTACTATGTTTTTGCAAGAAAAATTTCTTGGTTTTCAGTTCAGCCAGCTAATTAGTGACATCACTATCTCATTAAATACACCCACACTATTTTTGGAAGTATTCCAATAGTCTACCCTGGAAATGCAGGATCAGCTGTGTGAATTCTATTTACACAACCTGATCCTTCCCTATGAAACTACATGGAACCCACTTATGTTTGTGGGAGATGTTCAACTTAGAGCATTAGCTTCTTACATCCGGAATGAACATCTAAGGGGACAGTTGCAGCAAGAATATCAGGAAAGAAAAAAATCATTCCCACTTCAGCTGAGGGAAGAATCAAGAAACCCAAAACAGTGGTGGATTAGTGGATAGATCTTATCGAGAAAGAGGGAGTGACAATGAAAGTATTGGATGTAGGGAGAAAGATTACAAGAGGTTCCAGGAACTTGCAGCAGAGACAATTAGGGAGGCACTCAATTTTTCTTAGGATAGATGGAGGGAACTTACGCCAGAGCTTAAAAAGAAGGAACCCCATTCCATCTTTAATTATGTAGCAGCAGTCAAAAGGGCACATAAGTACATAATAGTTGCCCTAAAAAATGGAATCACTTGGCTTCCCCTCACCTTTCATCCCCTCTTCTTTTGTTTCCTATCCCACATTGGACAGGAAGGAGACAAGAGATAGATGCAACAAAGGAAGATAGGTGGGGAAAGATATCAGTTCAGCAAGGCTTTCACTTGAAGCAGAGGACAGGGGTAACCAGAACGATGGACTACAGAGAAATTGCATTACAATACAACCTTCGACCTTGAACTTAAGTTGGGGGAGGGAATGATGAGCCTTAGAATTGGACGAGCAGGAAGTTAAGTTGGGGGAGGCATGAATGTCTATGAGCCTGCTAAGAATTGACTATTTTCCTGTTGCAATTCCATGTTTTCTATCTTATTTCTGCTAAGCTTTAAACACATTATCAAAACATTTTATATACCTTAAAGTATTTCAAAGCATTTAAAGGTTATGTCTGTGGTATTAATGAATGTATGCATGGATTTCGGATGTCTATAAGTTTAGTAGAATTCTTGATTAATTATAGTTATTAACTATGAAATGTTCCTTTAGAAATAAGACTAACCCCTGCAGCACAAAGACTTATCAACTCGCAGCAAAAGGATTTCTAGCTCGCAACAAAGGGGTGACAATTCAATACAGCGAAGGAGTCAATTGACTACAACACTAGCATGTTTTCTAGAATGGGATGAAGACGACGGTTGGAGGGCATGGACACAGTTATCCATGTGGCATTCCATCCGCTCAAAAAACCTGAAGGAGGAAGAAGTATGTTCTAATAAGGAATGATAATTATAATAAGGATGCTCTATCCAGCATGTTCCTATGTTATAGCAGCCTTCTTAAAAGATGTAGAATCCTTATTTGATTTTTGCACTCTCGCTTCCAGCAGTTAGTTATTTTTGTTAAGCTTTAAAGACTCAAGTCCTCTTCCTATCTTCCTGGAAGGGTTGACGTTTGAGAGTTAGTTATTTTTGTTAAGCTTACAAGACTTTAGTCCTCTTCCTATCTTCCTGGAAGGGTTGACATTTGTTTGATAGTTTGTTTACAGTTTTATAATAATGGGACTCTAACAGGCCCTATTTAGGAAGGTGTCCTATTGAGAGACCAAAGTAGTTAGAGGATATGCTAGATCTTTGCAGAAGATTAGATTGAATAGCAATTGCTACATTATGTTTTGATGTCTGAGATATTACAATAAAGAAGATTTCTCTTGATACATGATTTGCTGAGTTAATTGAAGAAGATACTGTAGAATGCAGCACTCAAGCAAGGGCCACTTGAGGTACTGTTCATTCCACATAATAGTTCATTAGTTAGATTATGCATTGAAATACTAAATTTTGATTCTTAGTTTACATTGGAACTCATTGCTATCATGAAATTTCCAATTCAATGATTTTTTCTATATTCAGTTCAATGACCAAGTTAGGATAAGTGCACATTGCAGGATAGAATTAATCAATTACAGTCCATGGAAGTAATAAGTACCCATAGCAACTAGCAGTAACCAAATTACTTACGTTGTTTCTTTAGTAGAAGTTACTTTGAATTGTTCTTGCAGTTACCTGTACTCAATTGATTAAGTTAGGATTCCTCAACGCACATACAGTGTCAATATCATCTTAAGTCTACGACTCCCTGCTTGACAATTGAATGAAACCCCTTTTTTAATAATGAACTGCTTAGATATGAAGGATCTTCAAGTCCATTAAGCCATGTGTATGATTAGTTACACCAGTTAATTAGACATTAGGGGAAGCTCTACAATGAGATAGAGGTTTCATGGTGTTATGCAAATGTACAGTTATGTTGTCGGAATACTATTGGATCCAATACTCAGAGTGGATTGTATTGATATACTTGCTTTGTTGAGATTAATACAAGTTTGGTATCTCTTTGGTGGTGGAGTTTTTTCCCAAAAGGGTTTCTCCATGTATGTCTGATGATTATTATGGTTTGCTGATTTTACATGCTTTCCTATGTTCCAGTTCATGGTTTAATCACATGTTTCTTAATTGGTTAATCAGATTTGAACACTATTGTTTTATGTTTTTAATGTATCTATTCACCCATAATCAACAAGGCTACCACTCTGGAATGAAGAACCAACCAATGCTGAAGCTGAAGGAGAATCAAGTACAAATAGTGATCCAATAGCAATGTGATTGTTTAACCATTTGTTCTCCAACTCAAATCTTTGTAAGATTGCTAAGCTGATCTGCTTCTTGCACAGTTCTTAAAATATCAGCTTCAACATGATCTCTTTTATGTTCATTTGCCTCAGACTCGATGAGCTGATTGTCCAATTCTTGCACATTAGAATTCTACCTGTTCAGATTCTTTTCAAGCTGACTGGCCTTAGACTTCATTCTGCAATTATCTTATAATAGTCTGATTTATGGTCAGCCAACTTCTTGGAAATATAACCAGCCTGTTTTGCTGCCTCATGCTTCAAAACTCACTTTAGATTTCAAATCTTCTTCTAAAAAGTTATGCTTAATCAATCACTGCAATCCAGCATGCTGACCATTGAAAAATATCACTTAACAATCTCTACTCTACCAAACTCATATTCATGTGCCCATACTTATCAACTGTGTTCATGTGCAAGTTATGCGCTGTAGTTGTGTTATATCTCCACAAAGGCATATCTCACATCAATATAAAATTAGTTGGATGATTACTGATTAGGTCATGAACATTCTTTGCCAGAAACCTTCTGGTATACAATTTAGGAATAACTTGCTTGTTCTAATAGTTTGCTTCATATTTGTGAGAGTAGCGGCTTTCTCTTTTAGTGTGATGAAGTTGTGCTGGCTTTACATGAAGGTATAACTAGGATCATATAAAATTGGTGGGATAAATAGGTCATGAACATTCTTTGATTGAGACTTTCTTGTATACAATTAAGGAACAAGTTTCTTGTTCCAATAGTTTGCTTCATATTTGTGATGATGGTGACTTTTCTCTTTTCTCTGAAAAACATGTACAACCCTATGATTTCTTGCATCAACTTCACTGTTTTGCCAACATGAATAATCAATGTCATAAAGCTGTTCTGTGATACATGAAAGAAATTCCATCACTGGAAAGTCGCAGTTGTGCTCAAATAATCTTCTGAATTTGAAATTTCTGCTTAATTTTGGGTGCCTTAGGATGCAAGACCTCAGACTGCTTGTATAGCTGGACTGTGGGTGGCTCAAAAGCTGGATTGTCATCTAACTGCACAAGTGAGCGGAATGAATAATATGGAGGCTATAAATGTTTGGGCTGGCCACATGCATAATATCATTGGGAAGCAAACCCAAGGGCAATTTTGGAAATCCAATCCAAGTGAGAATCAATCTTAACATAGAAGGTGGTTCGTTTGTACTAACATTGTCCACAGTAGTTGTTCTAATAGACACAGTAAACAGAGGTATTGGCACCATGGGTGTATCATGCACAAAAGTAAAAGCAGAGAAGCAAAAATCTCCAAAAAATCCCAATTATACCCTATTTTTTGCCGTTAAATCGCGTCTAAAACCTTAATCAATATCCCACCAACCTGTGAAACCCTCAAAACTTGTGAAATGGCGAAATATTTTATGAATAACATGGTCACGCGATATTTTTAGGGCACGACTACAAATGGGAGCAAGTCAGGAGGTGCATAGAAGGCTCAACTAGTTGCAAACTTGCAATGAGTTGGGAGCAAATACATTCTATACCTTCATGCCATATAAATTGTAATTACACAAAATTCAACCAGCACATACAAATCGATGAATAATTTGTTAAATAAAATTTTCAATGTGCACATCACAAGGATCTTTCAATTTAAATTAACAAGATAAAAAACGGTAGATCTATTTTATTTTGGTGGGGCTTCCATTCAAAGAGATAGTATTTTACTATTATGACAGATGAATGATCTATATTCCAAGACTATATTTTAGCTCACTATTCATCCTTCCTATTTTGTGTCTACTTTATCATGGTTTAATTTTATCCATATTCATATGCTAGGATTTTTGTCAATATTGTCGAATACATTGTCACACATGGTTCAATTTTGTGTCTACTTCTAATCTACATCGAATGTTTAATAAAATTTTCCATGTGCACATCACAAGGATCTTTCAATTTAAATTAACAAAATAAAAAACATTAAATCTATTTTATTTTGGTGGGGCTTCCATCCAAAGAGATAGTATTTTACTATTAAGACAGCTGAATGGTCTATATTCTGAGGTTATATTTTAGCTCGTTGTGTCTACTTCATATTTTATGTCTACTTTATCATAGTTTAATTTTGTGTCTACTTCTTATCTTGATTTTATGCACAACTAAATTGTTATTGTGAAGATTGGTTGGTTACTTGGTCCAAACAACATTTGATGGTCTATCTTTTTCTACAATGGTAGCCTTGTAGATTAGTTCTCTAGAAAAAAATAATCCATATTCCTGGCTAAATGGCTTAAATTTAATGTTAATTTAGGCTCTTTGTCATATCATTGCTTTGCTTGATGAATATGACAATGCTATAGTTTCATTTTTTTACATAGTCTCATTACTAGAAGTGAAGAGGTAATGTTATGTGTAGGTCATCTTTGTCTTCATAACATTTTATCCTTCTCTCAAGTTGTTGTACAAAAACCCTTGGCTACCTAAAAACATCAACCTAAAGTTTATATGTAACCCAGTATTGCACCAAGATTTCCAATTTTTGTGACATCAAAATCTTGGTCATTTGATTTTGTATGCTTATTTTGGCATTATGCATATCTATCCTAAAATGTGTTTTGTGTCTATCTTCTAATTCTACTTTATGTGAGTTAGCACTTTTACTAAATTTGAAGATTTGGTTTAATAGCAAAGCTTTTGAATGTGACTTGGTTTTCTATCTTGAATCTTTGAAAATGCATAATTCATGCCCATTTGACTCTACCTATTATGAGAAATGGTTTATTTTTTATTGATTGATTATATTTTTATTTGGATGATATATTCTTTGAAGTTTCCTACTTGAAATTTTTTAATCCTTTTGGGATGCAAACATTTTTATTGTAGTTATTTTGAAGTGTCACACCCTGTCTCTTAGTTACCAAGTTACTTTTACCTTCTAAGAAAATATGATGATAAATGTTTCTCGGAACTTTGATATGTTTAGTAGGAGAATGAAATACTGAATATGAATTATGATGTTATTGCTTTTGAAGAAATGATTATGTTTTATACTAATGGAAAATATGATGAATGAATATGAATTGCAATATGAATGCTTTAATGCTTTGATGATGCAAATGATTTATGATGCTAATGGATTTTATGTGAACAACTAACTACCTATGTATTGCACTACGCTGAATGCAAGAACAAGTTCAAACCTTCGGAAGAGAGGGAAAGCATCACTCAGGAGAGGAGCTTGGTCTGGTAACCCTTAATAAGCCTAACTGAGCATACACACGCTCACATCTAGTTTGGTCTAGTGGAGTCAAGATAGTTGTGAAGTGGTAAATAACCTTTAGTCTTGTTTGTGCATTGTTTAGAAGAAGTTATGACCATGTTTGTGAATGTTCCTATTTGGGGTTGTGTGATTGAATCTTTATGTCGAGTGAAAGTTCTTCTTTGCGTGTTCTTAATTATATGCTAATCGATTAAGTATATACATTTCATGTATATACGTTGATCGATGAGATTGGGGTTATATGTGTTTAACCACGTGGTTGATCTTTTCGATTGATAGGAAGTTTTGGGTTAATTGCTTATGTTTCCTTTTGTTTGTCTTGACATTTGCAGTTGAATGTCTTTGATAGTTTGAGATACTCTAAGATTGGGAATAAGTATAAAAGTACATATATATGTGCATATTGAATATACATGTATGTATACAGTCGACAACCTACACATAAATACAATATATGTGTGATCGATCGATATGTATACATATGTATGTATTTAATATAATATATATATACATATATGCACCCATGTATTTGTAGAGGTCATTATATTAATGATAACACATGTATTTATATATATATATATCGTAAACACATACAACGTACATGAATATATGTATATACTATGTGTATGTATATATATATATGAATGTGTAAAATTATGGTTTAGTGTGGATATGAAGATATATATATATATAAATTAATATGAAATAAACGTTTGTATTAATATATGTATAAATATATATAGATGGTCGTTAGCATTGACAAATAACGATTAAATAAATGAACATATATATATTAATATATATATATAATATAACAATGGCCGTTATTATATATATTAATGATATATATATAATGACATATTTATTGTTTTATATTTGAGAACATTTTGAAATGTTTGCAAAAGTAAATAAGGGCACAAATAGAGTGCAGCCCACAATAGATAATGAAGCTTAAAGCCAGCAATAAAAGACTATTGTATCCAAAACGCAAAAGCTAAGCAATGTAATGGTTGAGTATGCAGCGAATAATATATATACCAGGTTTTGATACTTAAATGCTTTGAAGCACATTACATAGCGCTGTCCCATATGATTATACATAGCTAAATTTGTGCATGGAACCATAGTGAAACCAATGCATGGGAGAGGGGTCTAAATGCTAAGGATAGCGCTGCCTCTTATGCGTCATAATCTGTGCATAAATCTAAGTAAGACAATGTCTAAAACCTGTGCATAAAGTAGAAAGGCTAAGTCAATAACCTGTGCATATTTATATAAGCGCTTGAGTTGAAGAGTTCAAGACCAGTGCATACGTGAACAGTAAATGCATTTAGTAATGAATAAGTCGCATATAATAGAACATGGTGCAGCCTTTGGAAACATTGTAGCCAGCACATAAAGTAATAATGGACCAAGTCAACCCAAGTAAAAACACATATGAGTTTATTGCTTCTGTGTATGGATTTTTAATGGGAAGTTAATACAGTTTAGAAGCAGTTTGAAACAGTCAACCAGCGCTATTTTGTGGGGTGCCAACTTGGAAAGGTGGCGCAAATCTGTAAAGTATGAAATGCTTGAGAAGTTTGCTAAATTCGCATAAGTCTGCTATTAGCTTGTGAGACTCAGTCAAGTGGAAACTTGGCAGCAATATGTGAAGGAATTCGAACTAGGAAACTTGTTTGTGAGCTTGCTGTTCATTTGACTCAGTAAATGAGTCTTGCTGTCCCTTATAATAAGTCAACTCAGCCATTAAAATGGAGAGGACTGTTATGTGTTGCAAACCTATGAGTTAGACGGATGAGTTGTTGGATGAGGATAGAAAGGTGGCAAAAATATTAACTTGTTTGTAGCCTTCAGTTGCTCATAGTTTAGTATAAATAGAGGTGCTCATTCTACCAATTGCTACACTTATCATTCTGATTGTTTTGATGTTATTTTGTTGTGATTTCTGAGTTAGTGAGTTGAGAGCTTATGAGTTGACAGTTGTTTTGCTATTTCGTATTTGTGATTATTGTGAGAGTTAGTGAGAAGTTAGAGGGAAATCAAGTTGATCTTGAAGGAGGTATCAAGCGAGCTTGAGGAATAGAGCTAGGAAAGGAATTAAATCAATTGGAGCATTATACAGGAATACTAGTTTCTATACCTTTGTCGTTTATGTTTGAAAGGTTAATTAGTTTGTTACTATGTTAAAAAAGAATGCTTTTGAATATGTTGTGATGTTTGTACATGCTTGCATGTTCTTGGTTGTTTGTTATGTTGGAGAAACCTTTCATATTGGGTTATACTTATATAGATGTGTATGTACCCTATATATGGTAATTTGTAAGAATGCAAAGCATTGATACTACACTTAGTCATCAACACTATAAGTAGTTTGTCTATACTAGACATATCGTCATCGATAGGAAGTGACGTCATGCAAACCATATTGATAATCTATACTTGATTGGTCACTTGATCATTACTTTTGAATGAAACCCTAGGTTGATAATAACCTATTTGGTTGGAATGTTTACTTATTGAAGCACATAGGTTGGGATTAACCTATATGAACTGATAGATCATTTGATTGTTGTTTACATCTTTGATTGAGGTCATTTATTGTTGAAGTATATACTTTTGATTGAAGTCATTTATTGATGAGATTATACTTTTGATGGGGTTCATTTATTGATGAGATATATTCTTGAATGGAGACATTTATTGTTGAGATTGTACTTTTGGAAATAGAGTCATTTAACGTTATGTCATTAGGAAATACCCGTATGGTTAATTAGGTTATCTAGGGTTGGGATAATCCATGGGAAAGGGTGCAACCTAGTTAGTCAAGATGTTATGACGTCACTTACTTCTTAACATGAGTTATTAATAGGTTATTCCTAGGTTTAAGGTTACTCCATGGCGAAAGGGGATAGCCTATGCATAGGATATGAATGGTCAATACAAATCGAGCTAGGAAGGTGGGTGAGCGTGTGACGTCCACTCTAAATTCTGGGTGATGAATATTTTGGCCAAAGTAGTGTAAGATGCCAATGTTTACACTGTCAATTCACTGTGATCCAAGTTTACATACTAGGCAGGGAACGTCATATACGTAGGTTGTAGCCGCTATATGGCAATTCTAGATATGTAGGACACAACACCAAGCTTAGAAAAGGTCATTATTATTATGGGTTACCGAACCAATCTCTTCGTCGAAGGGAGGGCCATCTTACCAGTTAGGTAGATGTGCGGGGGACCACAATAAGTCCATGGTTGCGGAAAAACGCTCGAGTGATGCTTCTCCTCATCAATAGGCAACCGCAATTTGATGGAGAGAACCTAGACCATTTGTAAACGTAGTGCCAATAAGCTCATGGAAGCTGTGTAAGTATTCATGTAACCATTTCTATGGAAATTGTAAAAGTGAAATGTAATCATGAAATTATGTAATATGAAATCAATACTTTGTTGTAATGAAAAGGGAAAGTTTGGAATGATGTTTATTTCAAATGTGATTATTAATCTTATATATGAAAAGAAAAATTTTATTGCTAAGTGTTGGCCTCATAGTTTATTTACTTGAGGTTAAAACATAGTAAAAAAATTTGGGTAGAACATTGGACATGTTACATGAAGTCTTACTAAGTTTTTGAAGGTTCTAGAGTTTGTTATGATCAAGCAGTCTCTATGATTAAACATTCTTTTGATATTAATAATAATTTGGAATGCAGTGTTGTTAGTGGCATTTTACCATCCACTCACATCATACGACAAGACTAAAGGTTCACTCAAATATCATTCAATGAAATGTTTTATTGTTAACTTAGCAATAACTCTATCAACTTCATACAAAACTTACCAAAGAATCATTTACTAGCAAAGCTTACATGCTACACTGCATTCTGCTATTTTAGACAAACTTTTCATTTGGACAATTCATGGGCTAAACTCTCTATTTTATTTGATCTCTATATCTCTATGCTATGGAAATGCCTTTAAATTTCAAAAACAAAAAGGTTTTGTCTCTTTTTCAACATTTTTTAATATTTTTTTTATAAAATCTGATTTTTTCCTTATTTTTTCAAAAAATCTTATAGTTTTAGTTTGCTGATTTTTTTTCCAAAAAGATTTTTGCTGCTATGAGTAACAGTCACACAAGTAGAAACATGTGTAGAAGTAGGAAGCTTATGCTAATCAAAAACAGTGCCAATGCATGAAAGGCACATCTACAAGAAATTGTAAACCATAATTAAGGAAGTTATCTGTTTTCGCAGGAGGTACTCTACCCAATTATACACACATTTTAGAGATCGTCCCTCTAAATAAGGAAGATGTCATATAGGCAAATATTTGTACCTAGATGCTCCTGCTAGACTTATTAGGAATAAATTCAGCCAACACTTCAATTCAGATGTGCATGTGTACCTCTGGTAATCTAGAAAGATTAACCAACTTTTCTTTCTAGACTTCAAGCATGCCTAGAGTGCGATACTCTTCAGTATGTTTCAAGGATACTTCCAATGACAAATTTAAAGTGTCAAGTCATTACAAATTGTGCCAATCACTCACCCAATGAAGATCTGTATATGCAACTTCATCCACAAAATGCCTTAGTTTCGATGCTTCCTCTTCTGTCAAAGAGACAAAACATATTACAAGGTAAATTAACACTAAATATAATTCCACAACCCAGAAGAGTTTAATTCTGCTGTTCTAATCTGCTACAAAACAAATATTGTTTTAGTTCTGATTAAGCTTAACTATATCCTTTACACAGAGAATTAAGACAAACAAATCAATCTCTTTACAACACCTTAGGCATATTTTCAAGGAAAGGGTACTAATTCTTTGAAGATATAGAAATATTGCACAGATTCTACTAGAAAACACATTTATACATATACATATATATATATGTGTGTGTGTGTGTATGTGTATATATGTGTGTAGATGTATGTATGTATATATGTGTGTATATGTATGCATGTGTATGTAAATATATATGTATGTATGCATGCATGCATGTGTATGTATGTATGTATGCATGCATGAGTATATATATATATACATGCATGCATGCATACATACATACATACATACATATATATAGCTATATATTGTTTAAGGCTTGCTTAACTCTTTGCAGAATAACTTTCTTATTGTGAAAGCTCCAAGACTCTTGCTCCTAATTTGAATAATCTGCAAATTTTAATTGTTTTCATATAAGAAAGGCCAACAATTATTCCATTGCGAAGCTATAGTTACTTTAGCAATAGCAAACGGTTGTTCCCATACAGCCCTATGAGTAGAAAATCTGGTATGGGGGCATGTGCAAAGTCGAGCCTAATAAAATTGTATATTAATTTTGTAAATATAAGCACAATTGCTTCTCCTTGGGGATCACTACATAATAGCATAAAGCCATTTTGCCACAATAGCATGCTTTATTTATTGATATTTTCATTTTACACTTGCGCAATTTCTGGGTTAGATGATTTACCTTTAAGGTCTTCATTAGTAACTCCATTAATTTTACCCTACACGTTCATGTCTTTCAGCACTAGTTGCTTTTGATCAATTAAGGATGTTGAAAGAATTCAATTGCAATATCTAAACATACAACACAGAATAATAAACTGTTATATAAAGGTCATATGCTACTGTAGCAACTGCAATTGTGCATAATTAGGGGATCTAATCACCCTCATTATTTTTCATTACAGCTCAAGCATACCATGTCTTCTTTAAGAATGTTATAGTGAGAGAGCCTTTCAACACTCAGGGGCTTACACCCTTGATGTCTTCGAGCCAATCTCCTTTTGGTTGTGGAACATTTGTATGCTCCTCTCCCTTTGGCAGAGGGGCAATCATTGTAAATTCCTGTAAAAACAAGGATTGGATATGTTAATGTTATGGCAGCTTCGGGCTCATCCTTCCAGCCACAAGTGAAGACATAAATTAATATAGCCTATCAGCTATTTATTTATATGTGATATTTAATGTGAAGGGGCGCTTCACTTGGCAACAATGTAATTTCCAAAAGGGCCGACCTTCCTTGTAATTCTCATATTTTAATTGTAATTATATTTCTCTATTTTGGCCGACCTTGTACATGAAGAGGTGCGACCTCTCTCTCATTGTGTATTTATACAAGGTCATTTCCATCCTTTCAATCATCAAGCAAGTTCGATTCTCTCCTTCATTCAAGTGCGAATTTTCTCCAAGAGCAGATTGCGAATTTCTCTAAGTGCAGATTTAGATTTCAAGGAAGGGCAGATTATTATCTGTTTTGCATCTAGAGTTGGTGCTGGATATTGGCCTTATGATTGGCCTCATTGTAAAGTGAATTGTTGCCATTATTATATATATAAGAGAGATCTTTGTTGCTGGGTTTTTCTCCCTCAAGTGGAGGGTTTTCCCAGGGTATCTGCTGTGTTATTGTGTCTGATTTGAATTAATTTTCTGTACATTAAATCTGATCATAAAATCTAACATGGTATCAGAGCGGGTTTGAGAAGATCGTGATCAGATTTACAGCGATACTCTTTTCTCTTCATCTTAATTCTTTGTCTATCTCTACATCAATCAAGATGGTGAACGGATTAAAAATCGAAGATAGACTTGAGGGAGCATCAAACTACACTTCATGGAGGTTTAGAATCATGCTCACATTGGAGGAGAATGATTTGGCAGAGTTTGTGGAGACCAAAGTTCCCGAACCTAAAGAGGAAGAAGAGAAGTTGCAATGGAAGAAGAAAGACATCAAGGCGAAGAAGTTGTTGGTTGATTCCGTCAAGGATCACATTGTTCCAATTGTCTCCAAGTTGAAGACTGCAAGGGAGATGTTCAAGACATTGGAGGAAATGTACGAAATCAACAACACCAGCCGGGCACTTGCCTTGAAGCAACAACTTCATCATGTTAAGATGGCAGAAGGAGAATTTGTCATCACCTACTTCATGAAGATTTCCGAATTGAGAGATCAGCTCTCTACCATTGGTCATATTGTTGATGACAAGGATTTGACCATGTTGGCTCTTAATGGTCTTCCTTCATCTTGGGAGTCTTACATTCAAGGAATCAGCGCGAGATCGAAACTTCCCAAGTTTGATCGTTTGAGGGCGGACTGTATTCAAGAAGAGTCTAGGTTGGCTGCGAGAGGTATTGGTCGAAGCTCTACAAATGAAGACATTCATGTTCTTTCCGCTCAATCATCGAAGAAGAAAGGAAAAAGAGGAAAGAAAGGATACTTCAAGAGGAATAGAGATAAAAGGTCAGATGGTGCTCCCGCATTCAAGAAGAAGTGGGACCTCTCCCAAGTCCAATGCTTTCGTTGTGAGAAGTTTGGTCACTATCCAAAGGATTGCCCAACCAGGCCTAATCAGCATGCTTCATTTGCGGATATGAATAAGTTCTCTCCTCAGAAGGATTCTAGGGAATTTCTATTCTAAGTCATGGACCTATGTTCAAGCCGTGAAAGTTGTGTGTTGTTTTGTGCTCAAGAGCAGCGTATCTTGCATCCATTAGAATATTTAAAGAGATAAGTATTCTTTGTTTGTTAAGTTATATCTTTTATTTGGATCTTGTGTTTAGTAAAGAGAGATAGTGATTTCTCTTGAATTGTGTTCACTAGCGTAAGATCCTTTGAAGACTTCATTTATTGCTAGTCTTTTCATGTTGGTTGTGAAGATTTCTGAGTGTGACTCTGAGATAAAAAGAGAATTGAAAGTTCGATGGTGATTGGTCACATCAATATCATTCTCTAATGCATGATCTGTGATAGAGCCTTGAACTCTTGGAGAGAGTTGGTTCTACATGCTAATCGCATAATGCATTCAAGAAATCTGTAGTTGTGCAGATTGTTTTTTGTTGTGCTGAGTTTGGCACTCTCGAGAGGAGTAAAAGATGGAAGAAAGAGTTATATCAAAATTATATAAAGATAAGTTTCTTTAGCCCTTCATTCTGATCTTTTGATATATTTCTCTTTAGGCTGATTTATTTATTCATGTTTTAATATTATTCATAAATTCTTATGTGTTCATGCTATAACCTGAGATAGTAAACCTTGTATGATTCTAGTCTTGATATTTCTTTGGATAGTTATAAACTGTTAGTAATCTCTCTCTAAAATGCTTTGTGAACAGCTAGACGCAGGAAGGTGATGAGAGATTGCTTAGCGATGAAAAGCTTGAGGCATCTTATGAGGAAGTCATGCCAACCAAAGAAATGATCAAGCGTGAAGTCACAACTTGCAGCCATGGAACTGAGCTGGTGGTTAGAGGGAGTTCACTTCCAGAAGTCTTCTTTGCAATCTCTAAGCAGGGATCAAGAGGGAGTTTTGTAACTCACTGAGAAGAAGTGAAGATTACTGTATTGCAAGGCTAGGTGCTAAATTGCTCAAGACTATCATCTGGATTTGTCATTGGTAGCTCCGCAAACCTATTCAGAATAATGAGATCTGGGAAGAGGTCGAGGAGGACTATCCTGAACTCTCTACAGTACCATAGGTGTGCGCTGGAAAACATTTATCTAAGTCAAAGTGTTGTAGGCAATCTTGGACGAAGAGGTCAGAAGGTTGATGCAAGTGCTTGAAAATTCAGAGGGAGCCTGCTGAGCCTGAAGAAGATGGTAATCTTGTTGCAGCAAAGCATATCCTAAGATACTTGCATGGCACAGTTGGATATGGATTGAGATATTCTTCAGGTTGGATCTGCTATGACATCCTGGTGCAGCAGGAGGTAGTCATCTGTGGCATTGAGTACAGTCGAGGCAAAGTATATTGCAGCTTGTATGGCAGCTCGAGAAGCAATGTCGCTTCGTAAGCTCCTTGCAGGATTATTTTGGGCAATCAATGGAGCCTACCATCATTCATTGTGATATTCAGAGTTGCATGAGGCTATTTGCCAATCTTGTGTTCCATGACAGAACCAAGCATGTTGAGATCAAGTACCTATATCAGAGATATGGTACTGCGGAAGGCTATACAGTTGAGGTACATCAACACTGATGAGCAGACGGCTGACATTCTCACCAAGCCTCTCTCCAAATCAAGTTGTGTACTTTTGAGATAAGCTTGGTATGGTGGAGAATCCAGCCTTAACTGAGAAAGAGTCTCAGTATCAGTGATCCTAATTAATGAGTTCTTCTCTGTGAGAGAAGTTCGAGGTGAAATCCCTTGTTAATGCATTTTCCTCTGAGATGGAGGAATTTGAGGTGCAAGCCCTTGTTAATGCATTTTCCTCTGAGACGGAGGAATTTGAGGTGCAAGCCCTTGTTAATGCATTTCTCCTTGAGATTTGAGGTGAAAGCCCTTGTTTCCACCCTCTGAGCTAAGTCATGGTGGATGTCATGTGTGAGACTCCATGACACATCTTGTACTTGTGAATGTCATGTTGAGGTGACAACATCACGCAAGTGATGAACACTTGTACACACCATAGTATGGTTGTAGCCATTATGGTTGATATCGTGTTGAGGCGATATCTAATATCACGATGAGGTGATATTCTTCTTTTCACATTTGGTTGTAGCCAATGTGGTAGACATCACGTTGAGGTGATATGTCTTGTGTAGCTGGAAGTTCTCTCCCTAGCTGAGAGGGAGTGTTAATGTTATGGCAGCTTCAGGCTCATCCTTCCAGCCACGAGTGAAGACATAAATTAATATAGCCTATCAGCTATTTATTTATATGTGATATTTAATGTGAAGGGGCGCTTCACTTGGCAACAATGTAATTTCTAAAAGGGCCGACCTTCCTTGTAATTCTCATATTTTAATTGTAATTATATTTCTCTATTTTGGCCGACCTTGTACATGAAGAGGTGCGACCTCTCTCTCATTGTGTATTTATACAAGGTCATTTCCATCCTTTCAATCATCAAGCAAGTTCGATTCTCTCCTTCATTCAAGTGCGAATTTTCTCCAAGAGCAGATTGCGAATTTCTCTAAGTGCAGATTTAGATTTCAAGGGCAGGCAGATTATTATCTGTTTTGCATCTAGAGTTGGTGCTGGATATTGGCCTTATGATTGGCCTCATTGTAAAGTGAATTGTTGCCATTATTATATATATAAGAGAGATCTTTGTTGCTGGGTTTTTCTCCCTCAAGTGGAGGGTTTTCCCAGGGTATCTGCTGTGTTATTGTGTCTGATTTGAATTAATTTTCTGTACATTAAATCTGATCATAAAATCTAACAGGATACACTATGGACTTATTCCTAACTCCATCTTTGACAGCTTAAGGTATGTCTTAGCTTTCATTGATTACTGCACAAGAAGAATTTTTTTTTGTTGTACAAAACTTAAGTCAAGTGTTTGATTATTTCAAGAAATTTGAAGTTCCTTTTAAGAAGAAAAACGGCCATGCCATCAAGATGTTAAAAACAGATAACAGAGGCAAATCCATTAGTAATTAGTTTCATAATTTTTGTAAGTAAAATAAATTTTGTTTTTTCATATCATGAAATAATGGAGTTAATAAGAAAGAATAGGATATTAATGCAGATCGTTGGATAAGTGATTCATGGTAAAATGTTAAATCATAAGTTTTGGGCTCAATCTATTTGTTGTGTTACTTTAATTTTAAATACGAATCCTACCAAGGAATTTAGAGATATTACACCAAAAGAAAAAAGAAATGGCAAGAAAGCTAATTTTAAGCATTTTAGAGTGTTCAGTGGTGCCTCTCACATTCTTCAAGGGAACATTCAATGAATAATACTTCCCTTTGCCAACTCCTATATCTTGATAATGACCCGTGCCTGAAAAAAAATTAATCATATTTTTGTGAAATAAGATGGTAACTGTCAGTAGCATAGAAAGCCTCCTCCATGCCACCCCCATGATGGACATTGATATCAATATAAAGCACTCTATCGTGAATCTTCGAAAGCTCAAGTATTGCCAAGACAATATCATTCACATAACAAAATCCTAATGTCATACACCTTTTAGCATGGTTGAGTCACCAACCCACTTAATGACAATATATGCACTCCCATTGTTGAGTTTGATTGCTCCATTCACAGATCCCCTTGCAAAAGTCCTACAAAAGTTGAAAAGCCTATCAAATATAGGGTAATCTTCTCCCACACTGAACGTTCTTAGTTGCATGAGCATTTCATGTTGTGTATGAGGTGTAACACTCTCAAGGAAAGTGATATAATCCTCTGAATGGAATTTACGGAGGTCTTGCTTCTTTAGAATACAAGGACTGTGAACTCCAAGCTATGAGCCATTCTAATTCTGTGTGGGTTCATAGGACGCTTATGACCATAATAATAGTTACCTATCTTTGGATCACTTGAAGCAACCCTCTGCATAGTTTGCAAAATCATTTACAATGTGACAGTCTAACCAGCCACCATATTCAATCTGTAATGTCTCCCTTTCTTCTCAGCTCTCTATATGTAATTTTTTGATGTAAGAGTTCCTTGATGTAAAAGCCACTATAGAAAGACCTATTGCCATCACTACTGGCATGATTAAATCTTAATAAATTCTGCCTTTATGTTTTTATATGATAAATTTGAGGGTGGAAACATAATTAAATGTTGTCACTTTTGGTCATCAAACAATTTGTGTGTAGATGCTTTCCCAAAATTTCCTTCTTAGATTAATGAGTTCCATCTGAAACAGCATCTAGGTCATGTTTCAACAATGTTCCACAATTTTTATTTCTTGATATTTGTTGTTCAATTGCCTCATTTGAAACTAAAACAAGATGTTACAGATTTGAAGGATCTATTGAAATAATTTCACCACCATGGCCAACTAAGTCCTTGCCATTATCATCCTGATCTTCATTGCTGGAAGATTTTTCAGGCATCACTTTCTGCAGTATAGAAGTTATCCGTTTTTCTTCCCAATAACTCTCCGGTAATGTTATCCTTGATCCATCATGTGAGCAGGTACTAGTTTTTTGGTTTTTCAAAACACTTATATATAAAATTGTAGGTATCTTCCACATAGGATAAGCACTTGTACTTCTCGTGTGTTTATCCACCCTAGTGTAGTCCAAATTCCAACCCATCTTTGTCAAGTAAGGAGCAATGCAAAATAAGTTCATGGTGAGAGGTTGAATTGACACAGCATTTTCAATCAACTTTCTAACATCAGAATTGCGTGGAAAATTAAGCGGTTTCTTGAGGCAAGTTGTGGCATCTGGACAAGCTAGCAGTGCAGATGCTTCAATAACTGGAGACAATCTTGACGCCAAGCCAACTTCAGGGTAGTTCATGAAATAGTTTTCCATTGCAATTGGTCCACCTTGTCCACTTAATAATTCATCAAACATGCAGTGCGCATCGTGTTCAATGAATCTTCCAAACAAAAGAGCTCCTAATTCTTTTTCTGCCCAATATGCATCACTTCCTGCAAATATAACTCTAACCTCTGGGTCAAGTTCATCAATGTTGCTAATCCTCATCCTATTTGCCTGGCATTTGAGAATGTCCATCTCCCCATAATCACTCGATCTTCTATCCTCCTCTAGACTATCTGACAACTTTGTGCCAACTTGTAGTGAACCCTTACATCATCTTTGGAACCCATGATTCACAACTGCATCAAACTAACCCTCTGTTCTGAATGTAAGAAACCTCCCCAACAGGATGGCAGGAAACCGCTCTGATACCACTGTAGTGAACCCTTACTAGTTCTGCTCCGAAAACTCAGTTTTGACCTTTTTACATTTCGTCAAATGGTTGGCATGCAATGTCTGAACTTGCTGATTGTGTTTTCAGTTTGCTTTGTTTTGTTTTTGATTGATGCCAAAGATGTTTGTATGCTTGAAAATGAATGCCAAGATGACTAACAAGGTAATGAAAGAGAAATGCCAATATTTTTTGTTCTTTTCAAATGCATATAGATGATTTACTTATGCAAAATGCACACCTACAGCTATGTGACATTATCACAAACAGTTGGCTGCCAAACTTAACTTCTTTACTTTGATATTTGCAATTGATATCAGACTCATTAGAATGCTGGAAATGTCTAGAAATCTCAGTCCTAATAAACTATGCAAAACTGGTTACAAATACTGATATTCAATTACATCAATGTGGCTATCAAGGACAGCGATCAGACCTTCTAACCGTGCAATCCTATTCATTCCCAAGACTGAAATTACAATGCTTAAACACTGCCTGGGACAGCAATTACTTTTCCTACAATTTTCAAGGCTCAAAAATGTCAATGTATATGCAAGAAGAACCTGATAATATGATGGCAGCAAGCATGAAATGGTTCGATTCCTCTTGTAGATGATGGATTTGACTTCCAAGCTGATGCGCCTAGCCTTCTAGCTGATCACAACCTCTCCAAAGCTTGTTTGAATTTTCCCCAGCCTTCTAAGACAAAATCGCACTATGTGCCTTGTGTGCCCAGCCTCAAAAGGTGACCACGATTTACAAGCCAGCTGTAAATGAAAATGGCCCAGCTAATGCAAGATGAATCCATCCTACTTAATGCTA
This sequence comes from Sequoia sempervirens, assembly GCA_007258455.2. Classification (NCBI taxonomy): domain Eukaryota; kingdom Viridiplantae; phylum Streptophyta; class Pinopsida; order Cupressales; family Cupressaceae; genus Sequoia; species Sequoia sempervirens. The sequence continues at coordinate 292,774,494 of VDFB02105785.1, read as the reverse complement.
TCGATGGTCTTCTTGACTGAAAACAACTTCACTAAAATCTGCGAATAAATATTCTCTGAAACCCTTGATTAATCCCTTCGATGAAGCACAATGTTGACTCCTAGATGAAGCCAATCTGAACGGCAATCCTTTGGAAGATCTTTCACAACCTCAGGTATGCAAATCAATGAGAGATTTCGTTCTCAATGATCAAGGAAGTGCAGAAACCCTAGGTTTCCTTCTCCAAGAGAAGAGCTCTCCAAATGCACAAGTATAAAATGATCAAATGATGCCTTCCTTTACTTTCGATGGCCTTTATATACTTCTCCAAATAGGTTGATCCCTCTCTAGAAGTCTCTTTTTAAATCATTTAAATGATATTTAATATTTCCCTTTCACTTTAATAAATGGGCGCTCAAAAATAATAATATTTAATGTACTTTAAGTGACCCTTTTGAGGGTCATGGCCCCATTGGACATAAAGTGAATTTAAAACTTTATAATTGCAATTTATAAATAATTATTAATAAAGTAATCACTTTATTAATAATTAAAATAACACAACTCCACAAATAATCATTATTTCTCAATTTTGTCTGAACCTGGGAGTCAACCATTGTATCCACTATGCATCCAACTGCCTTACCTAAAATAGTAAGGTTCCCTCTCTAACATCCACTGACTTACTATAAATAGTAAGTCCCTCAATATCGAACCAGAGACCTCTGAATATCAATGCCTCAGAACATATGAGGGGTCTGTAGAGATAAACACTTACAACTGCCACCTGAAGAGCTCCATAATGCCCAAACTGGACCCTCTAATCCACCACACTAGCCTACGAGGATCAACTGATAGGCTAATCCTTCGAACTTTGATGCTCACGCAAATGGGGACATTACACAACTAGAGACATTTCTATTTGTTTCTCAAAGTTCCCTCTCAGAATTGAATTGTTTTCTAAGAGTGTTAGGTCATCAAATCTTTCATCATAAAGATTTTCAAACAAGTGTTTCACATGGGAGAGGTGTGTGACATCAACATGAAGAATATACAACAAAGGAGTGAGGAGTTCATGCATTCCAACAAGACTCGTCTCAACATAGCCTGGCATACGAGAGTTTGAAAAAAGCTCCCATATTTTGAATATAACCTTGAAAAAGCTTTGTCAATTCTCTTTTCCTATTTCTAAAGAAAAGTCCCCATATACTTTCTGGATCCTAAGACAATGGATTGTCTATGTTCATATTAGTCATTTTCTGCCCTTCTTCCATCATTGGGGTTCAACAAGAAATCACCTTATGTGCGAGTTGTGGGCAATGGTAGCCAACAAGCAACTGGATCACCTTGTCTACTTGCCAGACACAAAAGTTAGCAACTTGCTTTGTTTCCTCCTAACACACCAATGGTGAATGCTTTCCTTCTCCTTCCTCCCAGCTATGAGAAGATGCCACTATTAATCCATTTTGCTTTGAAAACTTCACTCCCTTGTATTTTAACTGAAGCCATAGTATGTTACAAATTTTCCATTTTCCTTATGTTCCATGAAGGAGACTAGTTTTAAAAGTGTGTCAGAAGTTGATGAAGTTTTAACAACCTCATCAAGCTTCGACAATAGTTTTAAAACCCACTTAAATTGCCAATAGGTTCTTTAGCATTAGGCTTAATCAACAATTTGGCATAGTTTTGAAACTTGCATCGCACTCTAAAAGTGGTTATAGAATCAGCAAAAATTTTAACTTGAACACTTCACTTATCTTGGGGCTTGGAAATATTTGAACTCATTGTATAATTCATAAGTCAAGTAACCTTTAGATATATTCCCAAGTTTGATGGAAAGTTTACCCCACTAGGTTTTTTTAAAAAAACTTTTAAACCATGTGCAAGGGCCATATTAGTGTGTGTCGTGAATTGGAAGTGTTTTTGAAACTATTAAAAGACTCCGACTAAGGCTATTTTGAGAGATGTATCAAGTTTTAGAACCATTGCAAAAAACTGACAATCAAGATAAAAGATTTGAAAATCATTAACGATGACTGCCCTAGCCAATCAATGTAGGATATCTAGCAAACACAAATTCATATCTCTTGGTTGGAAACATTTTTTTCCGTAAAAATTGACCAGAGTATGCATAATAACCCCATAAAGTAATCCATTAATTCTTTTTACTCCAGCCATCCAAAAACTCATACTTTAATAGTTTTCATAAACTTCCTAATGGAAATTTGAAAAATTATAATCTCCCAAACAGTAAAGTATTTTCCCTTGAAAATTTTCCTCAATGTTGTTAGTGTAGGTATTTTATTTTCCTTATGTTAGGGAATATTTATTTTTCCTACACACATAATTAAGCTTGCTTAGGTTATATTAGAATGGTTAGGATGAGGACATGTGGCATAATCCATCAATCACGTGTCACTCACACCCACCTTTGGGTAGTTGAGTCTCACACCCTCTTTTGGATTCTTATGCCACCTCTCATAACCATTTCTTGTCTTTACCTGAGTAGGCATAACCATGTAATCTGACATTTACCAAGTAGGTAAAACTCCCACCTATTATGGGCACTTGGGAGTTATTAGTCCTCTTGGAATTATCTGCCATTATTTTGCTATATAACAGCACTCACCCATCCCCTTGGCTAGTAATATGGAAGGCTAGTTCAGTGCTAAGGGAGTGTTGAGTTTATTCATCTCTAGATCTCTTTTCTTGTTTTCCTTCAATCATTTTGACTTTGGGTGATTTCACAACCAAATCTAACATGGTATTAGAGTTGGTTGTGAGTTGTGGGTTAGCAATTTTTTCAATCCATTCTTGAAAGCAAATTATGCTCTTCTCTTGCATCCTATGATGACCTAGAGAATCAAAACTGCTTGATAGAGATCTCAGTTTCTGGGGGGGCTTCCTTTCTATTGCATTTTATTGCAGGTATTTCGAAGCTTTCCAGAGACATTATGTGTTCACCATTGACTTCAAAACAGTCAGACAAGTTAGATTAGGCTTTTGTTTCATCCAAATTGGACACCGAATGTGAGATCTGTGAAGGGTTGAAGAAAGAGGTTTTCTAAAAGGTTCCAGAAGGTAGCCATCAAATTGGTGCATTTTTGGCCCAAACGAACCTCACCATCGTGGTCAAAAGGCGTAAAAACCTAAAGATCAATTGTCAATTCATCGAATTCTGAGAAGTTGATTTTTGAGGGAAAAAAAAAAATCGCAAATGAAGCCGTACGGCCCCACCTGCGTACAGTACAGCACATCTAACGAGAAAAAAATCAATATTTTTTTCTTGCATTCAAAAAATTATTTTATTATTTCAAAAATAATAATTCGCAAGTTTTTTTATTATATTTGTAAAAGTTTTTTTTGAAATTTTTTTTTTAAAAAGAGCAAAAAATATTTAAAATTTAAAGGGTACCGACGGCGTACCCTGTACCCCTGTCGGCCCCTGTACCCGCAAAGTACCATCAATACCCACGCTGTAGGCATTGGGCCCCGCATGACAATCCCCACAGGCGTTGAACTTTTTTGTAATATATTTTTTTTATGAAATTTCATTTCAAACAAAACTTTTATTTATTAAAAATTTTCAAAAACAAAAAAATAAAATTCAATTAAAATCTCAAAGTATTTCGTCGTATGGCTACGCCCCATGCCGTACTGTACCTGTACCTGCACCTCGGCTTTTGTGCAAAGAATTTGGCAGGACAGCTAATGTTAGCGGTCTATTTGGTGGTTTCGACTTTCGCCAACTTTGGCAAAGGACTAAATTTAGCAAAATATCCTCCACATTTGGCGAAGTTCCAGATTCATTTGGAGATAGTTAAAATTGGCAAGGCTCTAAAATTAGCAACAACTTGGCTAAATTTAGCGGAGGTTGATTTTTTTTCAAACTCATGACCCCTCACCGTTGGAGTTTTCCTTTTTGCACTTGAACTTCGGAGCACAATATCTCGGGCATACGAAGGTGTGTTTCAACACAATTTTTTTTTGATTTGGGGTAAAATTTTGCGCTCTACACAGTGGTGTAATCAATTTTTGCTCAAGTGATCCCAGTTTTTCAGAAAATCAGTTTCTTCATCAGATCTGAAGGATAGTCCTTGTTTTTTGAACTTCAAATGGATGTAACTTTCACATACAACCTCGAATCGAGGTGATTCTTTTTTTGAAAAAGTGAATATTTTTCCGAGCACTACACATTGTGTTATTTTGAAGTTCTCATTTTGAGATTTATTGTACTTTCAGTATTTGAGTCCATTTTTAGACATTGTAAAACTCTGAAAAACAACTCCAGCATTGTAAACGCACTGATTTATAAAGTGCCAAATCATTTTTTGTTGGAGGGGATTCTTCATTGAGTGAAAAAGGTGGGATGTTTGTGTGTGTTTCTTCTTGCATTTTCTCACACTGCCACAACAATCTAAAATGGATAAAATGGTTCCTCTACTCACACCATACAATTATTTTGAGTGGAAAAATGAAATGGAACTTCACTTAAAAAAGTTAAAATTGTATAGAATAACAATGGGTATTGATAAGGAACCTATAGAGGATGAAGAAAAGCCTAAATGGTTCAACAAATGTGATGAAGCTTTTGGCACCTTATGCATGGTTGTATCTCCTAATCTACGCTTTCATATTATGTCTGCAAAATCACCAAATGAAGTGTGGAATACTTTGGAAACACTCTTTGGTAAACAGGATGATTTGAGAGCACATTCATTGGAGAATGAGCTCATAGGATTGAGCCCTTGCAACTTTGACACCATTCAGGATTTCTTTACTAAGTTGAATGCCATAAGATTGCAGTTGGAGCAATGTGGAGTTAAAAAGGATGACTCGCAGTTGATTTTAAGTATTCTTTCAAAACTTGGTCCAGATTATGCAGTGTTTGTTTCTACATTTTATGCAATGAAAAGAGCCTTAGGAAAAGGATTTACTATGCCTTCTCTAGGTGAATTTGCTACTGATCTCACAAAGGAGAGAGATAAATTGATTCAAATGGGCATTATTAAATCTTCTAAGTCTCATGCCTTGGCTGCAAAACAAGGCACTAACAAGCAAAACAAGAAACAAAAGAACCAAGGCAATAGAAAGAACGATTTAGATCAATCTTCATCTACTTCTAAAGTAGACTCTAAATTCTCTTTAAAAGAGGATTCATCTAAGAAGGAGAAGCCCACTTGTGCACATTGCAAGAGGATTGGACATGAAGAACATTCTTGTTATAAGAAGGATATTGATGAATTAAAACATTTTCTTGAGAAGAATAAAATTAATTTTCCTTCTCGAATGGTTGATTCAGCTTCTTCTTCCAATTCCAAAAATTCAAAATAGTCAAAATCTGATAAACAAAAAGGTCATACTACTGGAGTAGGTAAATCAAAAGGTAAAGCTCTATGTGCTTCTACAGGTCTTGGATCAGGGAGATGGCTCCTAGATTCTGGAGCTTCTCATCATATGGCTTCTATACAGTCTATGTTCTCTTCTTTTGAGCCTTTTGTTATGCCACCTATATTGATGGGAAACAATACATACATGGATGTAATTGGGAAAGGTTCTGTTGATATTGGTGATGGCACTTTCAATGATGTTTTGTGTGTACTTCATCTTTCGAACAATCTTCTTTCCATCTATCAGATCACTCATGGTGGAATAGGGAAGACTATGGAATTCACACCTGATTCAGTTATCATCAAAGACTTGGAGAGCAAAGAGATAATTGCTACTGGGATGGTTGATCATGCATCTCGGTTATACACTTTTTCAAACTTTGCACCTGATGATCGTTTTGATCCTTTGGCTATCGATCACACTCCTAGTGTGATTTATGATTTTGAGGAGAACTTTTGTTACTTGAACTTGGGTATTCTCACATCAGATCTAGTTATTGAGCCTTGCATTCCTTCTCCTCCACCTACTATTGCTTCTGAGGATACTGGTAGTGCTACATTCATGGCTCCTTGTGATTCAGTGCAGCAGAATCTACATCATCTTCCAGATATAGCTACTTGGGATGACTACTTGGCAGACATTGCAAATTTGTTTATGGAGTCTCATATTTCAAATTTGGGAGACACTATTTATGACATTCATCTTCTCTTTGATGGAGTTGATTCTTCTTCAGTTGTTGAGGAACCTTTGGATCCTCTTGTTCATTTTCCACATGATCATTCATCACAGTTTGACATGGCTGTGGATACTTTTGAGCAGCATTTAGAGGAGGCATCATTGTCTTCAGAGGAGATATTGGAGTCTTTGGATCTTGTTCTACATACATCTCCACTAGGTTTTGGATTGTCATCCTCATCAGTGTGGCCTAGAACGCCTAATTTGATGGTGGCAGCTTTCAGCATTGACATGGAGACACATGAGCAGTTTTCAGAGACTTCTTACATTTTGAACTTTCTTCCCTTATATTCCTTTCAGGACTGGGAAGACATTCTTCATACACCTTTGGTTTTGTTTCTTCCTAACGGTAGGAAAGTTGTTCGACAATCATGGTCCATCTTCTACATCCAATTTCGAGCATCAACCATTGGTACAATTGACTACTTGAGGGAAGGCTACATAGTCTTTCTTATCCTTTCTATTTTGGAGGGGACTTCTTCCTTGCATGGGATTTTGTCTTGTGTGGGGAAACTTGTTTTATTTTCTCTCTTTTGGGGAGGAGTTTTGTCCCATTGGGTTCTCCCCTTTACTTCAATTGTGAGAGAGTGCATTTGTACATGGGTACCTAACATGGCCTAGTAGTCGAGACCCATCTTTGTGTCTTTTTCACCCACCTAAACTACGCTTAATGGGGGGTGTTAGTGTAGGTTTTTTATTTTCCTTATGTTAGGGAATATTTATTTTTCCTACACACATTATTAAGCTTGCTTAGGTTATATTAGAATGGTTAGGATGAGGACATGTGGCATAATCCATCAATCACATGCGTCACTCACACCCACCTTTGGGTAGTTGAGTCTCACACCCTCTTTTGGATTCTTATGCCACCTCTCATAACCATTTCTTGTCTTTACCTGAGTAGGCATAACCATGTAATTTGGCATTTACAGAGTGGGTAAAACTCCCACCTATTATGGGCACTTGGGAGTTATTACTCCTCTTGGAATTATTTGCCATTATTTTGCTATATAAACAGCACTCACTTCTCCCCTTGGCTAGTAATATGGAATGCTAGTTCAGTGCTAAGGGAGTGCTGAGTTTATTCATCTCTAGATCTCTTTTCTTGCTTTCCTTCAATCATTTTGATTTTGGGTGATTTCACAACCAAATCTAACAAATGTCCTCGATAAAGTCAAGAACACCCCTATAAAAAAATTCTATTCCAGCTTGAACAGATCTTGAGATTTAATTCTTTTGGCTTAACAAGGTTGAACTGCGCAGAGCAATGTGTGACACTGACTTTTGCAACAACACAGGCAAATAAACACCTTCAATTGGACAAATAATTTGACTATTGAGGTGTTTAAATACACTTGCACCAACTAGGTTATCACCACAGTTTCAACATGATGACCATTGTCAATTTTGACACAAAAGTTTAAAATTAGGTGAAATCAAATACGAGCCTAACTGTGCACAAATAAATGTTGAAACCTTGGCCTTGGCATTCACTATAGTAACTCAGTGTCCGATTTCAATCGCACAGGGAAGAAGGGGTCTTACTGTCAAGGTATGAATAGTTATTAATGAAATAGTATAATTAAATTTCTTAAAGTCCTTGAGTGATGATGAGGAGAGAATCTAAATTATATTAGTATGAACACTGGAAATTAACAGGTAGAAAGACATTTAGCATTTCTATAGTAGCTTCTTATCAAAAAAAAAAATTAAGCCTGAATTTTGGGTGTTCACAATTCATATGTGCCATCCATTTTCAGACATCAATATCTTTGATCAGAACTTCAGAGTCAGAACTCTCTATCTTTCAATATGGTATTAAAGCTGTATTTTTTGAGGAATATGATAAATAGAAGCCCTCTTACTTCAAATAGTAGCCATATGATTTCATGTGCTGAACAATATTTGACATTAACCCAACCAGTACACTTCAGGTAAGCAATTGATTGTTTCAGCAAAATCAAACCTGAAAGCCTAAGGTCTGTGATGAGCTTCCATGCATGTGCTGTTTTTGTTAGGGTCTTATGGAACAGTTCTTGGCGACCCAACCTAGGCCTATCATCTTTGAGAAACACCTGGATGACATCAATACAATACAATCAAAACTCTACATCCAACAAAATTTCCAATTTCATATATTTCAAATTTTTCAAACCTTTTATATATGTCAATAAAGCAAAGAGAAAGCTATTATAAAAGATGCAATAAACAAACCACTATTGCCAATTTAAAATTAAAGGCATAAAGCAGCTAAAAAGACAGACATAACTTGTCACGCATGCCCCTTGACTCTACATTCACATTCATATATCATATTCTTATTCCACCTTTACTCGACTTATCAACAGGTCAAACTCTAGATATTCTAGGTGAATGGACAAAAACCCCTATTTTGAGATTACAAAATGACGGGCCTGTACGCCAAGACGGTGTGCGACTCAGCAGTGACCCAAAAAAGTTACTTTTGCCTTTCCTTTTTACCTTCTTTATATACATTCTCTATTCTATTATCCGCCTGCATTGAACCAAGGGGTAAAAGATTTGAACTGTATAAGGTGAATGGAAAAGAAATCCCCTTGAAGACTTTCACTTTTAATACGAAATTGGCGTCTGGCTTGGCTTAGACCTTAAAAACAACTAACCTACCCTTTTTATGTAACCCAGGTTATGTTTTCCAGTGAATTGACCCTGTTCAAAGCCTTCCAGTTTTCCTGTTCTATGTAATCTATATCCTATATTGTGTGAGGATGTCAAGTTTTTCTTCCAATTCTTGTACCAAAGCTTGGCAATATAATATTCAAGCTGATTCTCCTTTAGGCCCTAGATGTCCATCTCTTCGAAATGAAACCCACATTCAAATTGCATTCCAAATCTGCAATAGAAGATAAAACAGAAGAGAATTCCTTACAGGATCAGCGGCAACGAGCTTTGCCATACGATCAGAGATTTCAAAAGCATGTTGCGAGCCTGCCCACGCAATCTTCAGAGCTCCCACGTCAAATTGCGCCTTGCTTCTCTCGTGCGCTAATTCATCCACTGAACCCATTTTCACGGCAATCAAGGATTCAAGATAGCCTTTGCCTTAACCAGCACAAGGCTGCAAATGATTTTAATTTCTTTTGTTATGCTAGGTAGATCAAAGCTATTTGAGAAGAAAAAATCAATTATAGTAGGTGTATAACAAATTCGCTCGCAAAACAGCGGGCGTCTGGTCTTCTAGTTGACATTAATGACGCACGGGTACAAACTAAATGAGGGATCTTTTATTCGTCGGAAGTATTGGCGAGCGGCGAATAGGTCGGTATTCCGGTTTCAAACATTTATAAGAGATCTTTGAATGGTCGACAGAGACGCAACATCTACCCAGCCATCAGACTCTACATTTTTTACTGTATTTATTAACTAACATACATATATTAAATATTAATATATATAAAATAGTTTAGAGTTATATTTTTTAATTTTCTTTTTTATTGTTGATTTATCTTTGTGATCAAATATTTGATTGCAATCAAAAATATTATTTTTTTATTATTTGTTCTTTTAATTTATACAAATTTTTGAATTATTTTTATTATTTTTTTATTTGTTCTTTTTGTTTCATCAAATGTGTTTGATTTGATTTTTTTGTTTCATCAAATCTCTTTTATTTAATTTTTTATTTGATTTATTAATTAATTGAAAATAAAAAATGCATTATATTTTGATTTTCAATAATAATAAATACAGTCAAATATGCAATTCATCGCTATATAGACAATTTGAGATAAGATAGGCTATATAGGAAATCACTCTTTGGACAAGTTTTTAGCATTCATCTTAAATTTGGATTTATAGTATTAATAATATTTGTGAAAATAGAAAATAAATAATAAAAAGCAAATACTAAAAAAGATTCCAATTCCTAAACAATAGCTTATTCCCAGCCCTTTTTTTTAATTCTTTATTTTCAATTCCTAAACAATACTCAAAAATATCCAAATTATCCTTTTCCTATAGTAAAATTTATACATGGGAACATTTCAGTTGCTTAAATTTAAGCAACATGAGGACATGGGTTAGAGGTTTGCATATTGAATTTGTTATTTTACTAGTAGTTGCACCAGAAGGAGGTGCAATGATTACGCCGATTGTTATTTATTTTTGTGTGTTTTTTTAGGTGCAATGAGAGGTTTGTACCTTGGGTTGGGCATTAGGTTAGATTAATTGCAAATGATCTAGCTAGGTATAGATGCGTTCTGCACATCTCCTCCACTAGTGGGAGGTGACTAACCAATATAAAAATTCAATTGTAGTTGAATGTGAAAGTTTCAATAACTTTGAATTTTATGATATTTAATACAAATCTACTGACATGGTGAATTTTTTGAAAGTTTTTTCTTTTTAAAACAAATCTACTCACATGGTGAAAATAAAGTGATTGAGTTAGTGATTATGTGTTTGTGTTATATGTGATTAGATTAAACAATTAATAATCAAAATTAAATAAGGAAAGAAAGAAAGTTAGATAAATGTTGATTTTTTTTGTTAAAGAAATAAAGTATTAAATAAAAAAAAAATAGAAATTAAAAAAGAATTAATGTCGGCATCAATTTAATTAAAAAATTTGGAAATTGAAATAGATTGCTACCATCTTATTGGAAAATTAATATTGATTTAACTTTTACTTGATAGGCGAGATTTTGGATTTTTTACCATTTAATGGATAGATTATGTGCCATTTAACAAATTACTATTTGTAACAAACTCCCTAAAAAGCATTTATCAATCTACATATCTACATTCTCTTTGTTTTAGATTTTTGTTATTATTTGTCAGTAAATTTTAAATAAAATCATAATTATTTTGTTTAATATAGTGTGGAATATAAATAAATAAATAATAGGCCTATTTTCTTAGGAGAGGGTTTGTTGCCTTCAACATAATATAAGGTTACATGAATATTAGATGGAAGTTTTGAAAAGAAAGACAATTTATTTAAGATAAATATATTAATGGGATGTTGCCCATGCCATGGATAATGGTATTTTTCTATGATTACCTAGTGATATAGGTATTATAGGTATAGTTTTTGGATCATTTTGGTTCCATGGTGGGCCACTATAGTTATTGATTCTTGCTACAACATACATCGGAATATTTGGTGGTTTAGAGCCTACATTGTAAACAATGTCAACAACCTCCCCAAGGGATCCATTTACAAGTCCTGCTTGAGTCCATAAGTTTGTTGTCAGCATGATTTGTTGACCTTTGCATAATAGAAGTTGTTTTTCAAGCCAGTCATCTTGTGCGTCAATGTTTGATTTGGATCTCGTGTTTATTGCAATACTTAATGCAATTGGAAGGTTTAGTTGTTTTAACATTGTTTTGTTGTGTAGTTTGACTAAATCATTTGTTGCAAATAGGTGAATTGAGTTGTCAAATTATTTTTTTATGTAGTTGTAAGTACTTTGTTTGTGTAGGTCATTAATATCTCCCAATCTTGTTCTTTTGGTTTGGCATTATGTATATTTTTAAGTGTTTCACGAAATTGTGTTTGAGTTTGATTGGCACCTTGTTGACGAAACATTGTTTGTAATGTAACTACCATAGTAAATTTTTCCCATAATAGTTTGGCATTGGAATGTGATGCATAGATGGGTTTATCCATGACAAGTGACAGTTGTGCAAGGTCTCCTATTAGAATTATAGATAGACCACCGAAGCACTTGTGTTGTGTTTGAGGAAATGCTTCACATAGTCTATTATATATCTTTAATAGTAGCTTTGGGCCTATGAAACTCATTTCATCTATGAGGATGTACCTTGTGTATTTCATTTCTTCTTGGAATGCTGTTAGTGTTTGTCCTTGCAATGGTTTTATTTGTTTTATTGGAATCCTAAGCTTTAAATGTATAGTTGATGCTCGTATCTTAAATGCTACAATTCATGTGGGAGCTAGAGCAATCAATGGGCTCTTTTGTTGTGGTAGGTTACTTTGAAGTGCATTTCTTATGCAAGCAATAAGATAAGATTTGCCAGTTCCTGCAATTCCTTGAATGATCATATGCAAAGGTTTGTTTAAGGAATGAACTTTGTAGTGGTTTGTTATTATTGTAAGTGTTAGGTCTTGTTTTGGTGATAATTCATAATTCTGGACATCGTATCTAGTGGCCATGTTTTCATTTTGGTTGGACATTTTGTTGATGTTTATGAAGTGATTTGTAGTGGCATGCAAATCTAGGTGTACATTGTGTTGATCCCAGTTGTTGTTGCTATCAAAATCACGCCTGCCCAGTATTTGGAGTTTGTCTAGATTTACATTATTAGTAAGTCCCATTTGTGACAGCAATTCCCATTCATTCAATTTTGATGTATCTATTGTGTTTACCTCATTACAACTATCGTCTTCATCATCACTATTAGCTTCCATTTCAATTTTGTGATCAATGTGCCATACATCATATTTGTTTGTATTCATGTTTTTCCATTTTTTTCATTATTGTGTCTTTTGTAAGTCGTATGTCAATTTCTATGTCACGAAAGTTCTTGTATAAGAGTAATTCAATCCAACAAAATGTTCCATAGTGTTTTGATTCCTCCTTTGGAATAGTATAGAACTTTGGGAAGACACTGACGATAGCTTTTGCTTTCCTCTCTTTCCATTTACATCCTTTGCGACATGAAGAGTAGGAGAAGGATCTTGCAAATTCGAACAATGTTATTGTTTCTAGTTGCAAAGGGCGTTGCATATAGGAATGTAAGTAGCTAGTTTTGAGTTTGTTTTGATTTGTGGTTCTTTTAAAGAGGTGGAATACTTTTCGACCAACATTCAATGACGTAAATGATCAATTGCAGATGACAAGGGGCAATTTCTAAAGCATATGACATGTTTCTTGTGCTCCTATATCATGGTCAACCACAAGTTCTATCATAAATTTTTGATATGCTATTAAAGCTTCATCTTCAGGTTTTTGATTTGCAACAATTCTTGTTAGCATATTAAGAGAACTCTTTGATGTTCTTTCTGATTTTGAAGCATACTTGGCAATGTATTTGAGAACAAGTGTTTGTGAGATGACTGGTTGGCAATCTATATTAGCTCTCCATATTGATATCATTTGCGGGTTATGTATGTTTAATCTATCATCATTTCTTGTTGGCTCATTTTTTTTTACCATCATTATTAGTTGATAACGTAGAGATAAGTTGTTCTTTCCATGGAGCTTTTTATCGACATTCTATTTTATTCCCCTTCTTACATAGGCATGTTTTGTCGGTACATTTTGTGTGCCTTTGAACACGGTTAATTAATTCTTCATATTCGTTACTTGCATTTGTATTAAATATTTCATTTGTATTTAGCAAACATGGATCATCAAGTGGAGATCGATGTGTTGTGTTGTTGGTTTGAGATATAGTACGAGGGTTCCAAGCAGTGACATATTTGTCAAAAAAAATTGTGCTCTTTCGACTTCCAAGTTATCTCCCCAATCAAGTTTGTCCATGTCTGGAGCATTTTCAAGCCAAAGGAATCTGTGGACATGTGCAGTTCCACGATGTTGCCACTCGTACCTATACCAATATTCTTTTGTGTGTAGGAGCTTCTCAATGTCTTCTTGATGAAATATTGTGAATCTTTGATGTACATATAGGGATGTGGTTGGGGGTTATTGATTATGTTATCTGTACAAATTTTATTTGATTGCATTGTGTTAATCTTATGTCTTTTGAGAGTAGTAGTTGTAAATCTGGCCATTTTGTATCTGTTGCACTTAATGTGAAGAATAGAGTTGGTGATCCTATTTGGTTGATCATATTTGATATCTCAACATGACACTTATTCCAATATGGTCTTGTCCCTCTCATGGAAGATCTGAAACGCATAAGTTGTTCAGCTAGCTATTCGTCTAGAAGTTTTTTTAGGTGTGTATGAAGGTTTACAATAGTGGTTGGTATGTTGTCTTCTGCATTTTTTTTAAGGAAAATTGTTGCAAGTCCTTGGCTATGATGATGCATCATAAGATTGGAGATGAAATATCAAAATCTTAGGTGTCTTCCAAATCTTTGGTCATGAAATCGCATTAAATGTAATGCATATTCATGCATTTGTACTTCCCTAATTCACACTTGCATTTGTAGTACATTTCCATTTGGAAAAAGTGTGGGAAATGCCATATCAAAGAGGCCCTCAGTATTGTATTCATTTATTGGAGAAGAACTTATTTCAGGCCAATTGATAGTGTTATTTTTTGGTTGTTCAATTTGTAGGGTTTCTTTAATGATTTCTAGTTCATGTGGTCTATAGGTGGCCTAACCATAAATCATGATGTGTATGTTGTTGCATTTTGAGTTTGTTCTTCATTATTGTCAGGTTCAATGTTTGGGGCCATTGTTTCTTCTTCAATTTCAATTGTATGAAGCATGTTTGAAATGTCTGTACTTATTTATGGGAGTTGTTCTAGGTTGGTTATATTTATTTGAACATCGCTATAGTGTGGGTCATGGTTGACCTTGTATTGCAATGAATTTCTAATATGAATTTTGCTTACATAACAATCATAATAGTTTCCTCTCATATTTAACCTTCAAACTATTAGGACATCTAGGTCTCTAATTCTATGTGGAAGTTCTTTTGCAATGTTTTTTATGTCTTGTGGGAAGCTAATAGTGTGGCCATTGTATTTATATTGGCCTCCACGAGCATAGGTGACTTGCAATATTGGGTTTAATCTTTCAATTAGCATCTCTTCTCCTTGAGTGAGATTTTGCAACATAGTTGTTTGTTCTCCTGGGTCCATATTATTAAGGGATGAAAACTGATGTACACCTTTCTCATTGAAACATCGTTTGTAAATACAATTTGTGTTTGATGAGTTAACAAGCATACCAGGGTAGTGTTCCTTACATATAGTGCATGTTTGCAAGTTTGATAGTGCATCTATTATGTTTCAGAATTTTATAGATGCGATCATGAAATTATTGTTGTTGTTTAATCATGTTGTAGGTTGTGTTTCAAGTAGTGTTTGTTTGTGTATGTTTTGTAGATGACGAAGAGCACTTAAATTTCCTCTTTATGACGAGAGTAGTAATCTCGACTTCTTTTACGACTTTGTATTCATTGAAGTTCTATTTGATTGGGTTCAATTACACTTTTTCCATTGCTACTGGCCATTATCTGTAATTCAAAATGTAAAACTGCACAAAAAAACACAGACATAGTCAAATGTATATTTATAAAGTTATGTTATATACTCTTAAATATATAGACAGTTAAATATATGTATATTTGTAGAATTATTTTATCTAGTTGTGTTTGTATGAGAAAATCTAGAATATATACCATATCTATATCCAATGTTGTATCACTTTTCATGTAATTGTTTTTGCAAACTATCAAAAAAGATGAACTCTAGATACATAGAATAGTTTCCTTTATTAATCCCACATATGCCATTAAAGCCTCTACTTTTCCCATACTCAGTTGTCATTTTTAAAATGAAATATGAGAATTGTTTTGGACTGCACCATGATAAATTTTAATTTTGACTACATAGCCTAATTCATACAGGCATGTTTCTAAGTTTGACTCAATGTTCAACTTATGTTGTATTTATTGGTGGTAAAATTCAGAAGCTGTAACATATTGGCAACAAAAGAATGCAATAAATCATGGATAATTCCATGAAAGACTCCAATGCTTGGAATCTTCCTCACTTTTAACTTCTAAAGATACCAAAGTTTTTTGGTCTCTTTTTCACTTCTTAATCAAAACTCCAATAATCTAATTGATTTTGGTCAATGGAACCTTGACCACTTTCTTGATTACTTAAATTCAAATCATTCTGGTCTTTTCTCTTATCCCTAAGGTACTAACTCTTTTTCCTTGCAAGCTCCTATCTTTACATAAGAATTAGCTTATTGTCAAGAGTTCTCCAACTCCCGTGGATACTTCCTTCATTGTCTTCCTTATTCAATCTAATTTATGCTAACATTGCATATACATAGATTCATAGTGTTTTCACTAAATCCAAAAGTTCTTGACTCTCTGCAATTATAGTTTGCTACTATAACAAGGGTATCTTATTCCTTTTGGTGCCTTAGAGTCATAAAAATATTTCGTTGGATAAAGGCATACACTGGTTATTCTTCCTAACCTTTCTTCATAACTTGATTGCATAATCTTCTGCAATCCTAGGTATTACCATAAATTATTGGTTTAGGAGTTCCTACTCCAGGGATAACTCTTAATTCGTCCCAACTTAACAAGCTACTAGGAGTTTCATCTTCCTTTCACTTTTCTCTCAGTTCTCTTCTTCTTGCCATTGTGGCACAAGAACTTTTCCCAACCTTTATCTTATGACAAGGTTTACGCATTGTTGCGTAATGAGCTCATAGGTTCCTAGTGTAAAACCTAGTAGCTTTGATACCACATGTAACAGCCCGAACCTTCGGTAAAATTAAAATTTCCATAATTTACATCCTGCAAGTATGTAAACATGTTATCATGACATTGCAATAAGAATTTTATTTTTCTTTATTTATAATACATGAACATGTTGCTATAACAATTTACAATAAAGATTCCATCTCAATAAAATAACTTCACAAGTACATGAATCAAGAATACATACCTTAACTAACATAGCTCCAATGAGCTTTAGAACAAATAGTAGTAAGAAGGTCCAGGAGTTCGTCCTTTCAAATTTTGGTACATCGGCCGCTTGCTGTGGAGGAGAAACATCACTCAGGTGCTTTTCCGCCAACAACGGACTTATAATGCGGTCCCCTGCACGATCATTTTACAATGAACGACCCTCCCTTCGAAGAAGAGATTGGTGGGGAATCCTTTAACGACTACCAACTGGACATAGTGTTGTGATCCTACATAGCTAGATTATGTGCAACCGGCAACTCTCGAACTAGAATGTATTTCGGGACCACGGTGAACTGACAGTGTAGTACTACAACTAAATGGTTCCTTACACTACTTTGGCCAAAGTGTTTACATTCAATAAAGAACATAAGTCATTTGTCACATACACTAGCCAGGTTCAACTTGACTTGAGGCTATCTTACTCTACGCGTAGGTTAGTCTATCGGGGTAGTCCGTACCCTAGACGTCCTACTTCAAGCTATCTACTAGAAAGGGGGACAACTTAACAAGTACTCACAACTATCTCCCTTCTACTGGACATTTTTATCCTAGGAGCTTTAATAACTTGACTAAGTTATTCTTCGATTAGTTGTGATCGGTAACCTATTAAATACCCTCAATTCTTCCCCTAGTATTAAATAGCTATAAGCAAACATACACTCCTTATAAGGAGTTCATAGCAATTCACTCCTATGATCCTAGTGCAAATTACACAATATGCAACCTTGAATCTTCATTCAATTTACTCTCTATGTACAAGTAGACAAGCAATTCACAATCTAACGCATTCTTTCCTTCATACAGAAATACATCTATGATTGAATTTCTACCTATGCACAACAGTAAACACAAAGATTCCTTTTCATTTAAATAATCAAGAACAGAGTGGATAGTAGAAGAATATCCCGTGCTTGATTTCAAAGCTTTCCTTTGAAAGATGAATTTGTTGCTTGTCTTCTCAGCACCTCAGCTAAAACAAACAACTAGCAAATCCTTTTCAAGCTTCTGCCCTATCTCACACAGATTATTCTCCCAGAATGATGTCACTCTAACTCAAATTTAAACTCTTCTAAGAATGATTCTTCAAACTGTCAATGGTCACAACTAAGTGAAGCTCGGATTAACTGGTAATGGTGAATTGGTAATCCCACAACACCAATTCTTAGAATTACAATTGACTCTCAGCAAATAGAACCTCCATAGTATACGAATGCTCTCAGCATTATGATTACTTCCAGAACATAGAGATGCTCTCAGGAAATATAGAAACTCTTAGCAAATGATTACTTTCAACTTTCAGAGTTAAAGATCACTCTCAGTAATTATAAATGCTCATATCAATATGGTTTCTCTGGAAATATGAACATTACTCAGGAAATATGAAAGAATTCTTAGAACTGTATTGCTTTGAATGAAGTATGAATAAACTCCCAGGAGAATAAACAAGTACGAATTCCTCAGCAATACTAGAAAAATCTCTTGCAAAGGAAGAAATTTGACTTCCTTGACAAATGATGAATACTCAAACTGTTCTCTCAAATTGATAATTGCCTTCTCAACTGAAACAACTCTCACTCTTGAAAGAATAGAAACGAACTTCTAATTTCTATTTTCTCGTGTGTTATGAGTGAGCATTCGCAGGCTTTATATAGTGTTGGAAAACCTAACCATTTCCCCTTTTCATGGTGTATGTGCTGCCAACGGGGCTTGGAACGCTTTAAAGGAGAAATGTGTCACTCTATGGAGAAGATTTCGACCTCCATTAATTGACAACAATGAGGTATTTTCATTTCGCACATGTCCAGTTCACAAAATCGTGACACCTTCTGATATTGGCACAATTCAATAGGTAGGGATAAGTGACGAATTAATACAAGACTATTTCCCAGGTCGAATGGCATCCACATCTCCATTTTAGCTATGCACGAATTTACTCGGTCGTTTTCAGTCGCTTGGCCCTAGTCGCGTGATTCTTCCTGCGCGTTTTTACTTCTTCCGCCATTTTTAACGGGCATGAACTCATATTTCATATTTATTTTTCTCTTTACAACTTTGATATAGTCCAACATGAAATATTTGAATCTTGACACATTTGACAATGATATTTGATTCAATATAGAAGTCAAAATAATTCGATTTCAAAGAAATATTCATTTTTAGAGAAAAACGTCATTTTTCCAAATTCGTGATTTAGTTTCATTTCTCTAATGAATATTTAATAAAATGTTTATTTAAATTTCATTTGATTTTCAAATCTATTAATAAAATACATCTATATATATATATTATTATATTAAAATATTTATATAATATAGTTTTAATTTAAATTATATATTTATGTATAATTATTTAAATTAATAATTTAAATAATCTCGTATACATATTTATATTTTGTAAAGACTATATTATATACGTACTTTAATATAATATTAAATATATAAATATATTTACCTTTACATCTATACATGTATATACATTTACATTTTAGATTATATGTACGTATACTGCGAGCCAGTCAGCATACTTTCACTATACGTACTCATGTATATGCATATATATGCGTATATGTAAATTATGAGGTAATATATCGTCATAATATATTCATACAATAGGTTAGTTGTGGGTACGTATACATGTATATATACTTGTATATCTACTTTATGTATAAGTATTCATAAATACACTTATATCAACGCACACGTATGGCATATCCATCTGCTCTAATATGTTGTATTGACATGAATGTACTTATGGACATTTGTACATACCGTATTTATATGTATATATACATATACACATGCCCACCTCTAACAAGAAACATTACTCCACATAAGATTATACTGGCAAGCATCACTTATTTACACATTCAGAAGTAGATACGACTCCTAATGATACGAAACAAGCCTACGTATGACTTACCCTTAACTTCAACAATTGACTTAGCTTACTCGGTCTATAGTATGTGTGTGTATGCCCAATTGGTATTCGTTACTGTTTACCTGACCAAGTTCCTCCCCGAGTGATATCTCTCCTCTGCCTGGAGGATTGGTCCTCTTACCTGCACATCATGACACGATAACGAGAGTCATATGCTCAAAACAAAGTAGAATACATGAAACATTTCAAAAGTTAGATTATTCACAAATCTATAACCTTCTATTCTCCTTTATGCAGTATTTCACCAAGAATAACATCAAATGAAACAACATTCATATTGAAAACAAGCTACAAGCATCATTAATTCACCTCCAAAATTCACATTTACTCTATCTAGTAATGGTAAATTGTAACGTCACAATTTGGAATGTAACATACTTCCCCCCTTGTGAATAATCGTCCTCAATGAGGTATAGCTCTTCAACATATAGCTTAAGTTAAGTAAAGTGTTAGTTACGATTCACAAAATACGTAAGATTTATAAAACATTCAACCTATGTAGCAATTTTGTCCTTCCTAGAACTTGCTTCGAGTGTTCATACTATCGCATAGGGAAATCTCGTATGCCTCACACATACTTACTCTCCCAAAGAGTTTCAACATATATACACATCTGAGTTATAATAGTGACTATACATCACACCAAACACATAGTGATCAGAAATCATTGGTCCATGAATTTATCCTTAGTATAATCCAAATAGAAAAGGAAAGTCAATGCATTGTACACTACATCGTGGGTCCAATCCTTCTCTTTTGGTATTTACACTTTTAGACAACTCATAAACCAAGTACATTTGTCACTTACACATTCATTATCATTACCACATAGCACTTGTAGATGATTACTTGTCCATCTCGAGCACACATTGCTCCTGAGCACCTGTCAAATCTTGATACTGCTTCATTCTTAAGCTTTTTATCACAAAGTTTCATTGATCACTTTGATCTTTTACTCCTTTTTGACATTTTATCAAGTCTATGATTCACTCAATTCTAAGCCTTTTTCAGCTTAATTGAGTTTTTAACCTTTTATTTCATAAAATGGTCCAAA
Organism: Sequoia sempervirens; assembly: GCA_007258455.2. Taxonomy (NCBI): domain Eukaryota; kingdom Viridiplantae; phylum Streptophyta; class Pinopsida; order Cupressales; family Cupressaceae; genus Sequoia; species Sequoia sempervirens. The sequence goes on along the minus strand of VDFB02105785.1, from coordinate 292,753,762 downwards.
CTTCAATATTAGAAGTTTATAAATCATTCAAGACTTATTCTACCATCTTTGCTTATTTTGACTATACATAATAATATGCTGCACATTCGATCCGTTGAATGTTTCGTAGTTTGATCAGGGTTTACTCAACCTTATCATTATTGCTTAAACTGAGATATCCTCTCAAGATTACTAAGCCTCTACTTTCCACAATATATTATTTAGGACTAAATATCCTATAAGTCAAGTTTTCCAAAAATGTTGGTTTCATTGATGAGTTTGTCTACTTGAACATTATGTTAGTTATACTAACATAGACAGATTGGTCTGTCTCTTGTTCTACCATTTTTCCTCTAGAATCTCAAGAGAGTATACATGTCTTACCGATGATGACATCCGGTCTTCATTTCCTGGTATACTAGTCATTACCTTGCCACATTCTTTGTAGCTTCGCACTCTATCTTTCTAAGTTTATAGTAGTTTCTCATCCAACAATTCCTATTGTCGTTCTGATGTCCTAACTCTGACATTAGTTTCCTCGTTCCATTCCAAATTATTCAAAATTTTGGGTTCATAGGTTCTTTTACATCCAATAATAGTCTACTCTTTGACTAGTTGAAAACCTATTTTACGATCTCACGCCATTTTTAATTCCCATATAATAATGGTTATAAGTTTTGCGGAGATAAATCTCATTTATCTTAGGACATCCATAGCTTGGATCTCTTCTGTCTTTGGATTTGATTTTTAAAGATGTTATCCACCTTTTAACTCAATCAAATTTTCTCGATAATTTTGGTACTAATTTTGAGTGTTAATCCATGTTCCGTTTAGATGACGGTAAATTTAATTACATACCTAGTTACCAAGCATGAACATTCCTCGTTGGTTCCATTGATTCTCTTAATCACTTAGGAGAGTTCCAACTTCAGTACATCCTTTTGAGTACAAGTAACATCCCCAGTGTTCTACTCAATAAAAATTCCATTATTTCACATAAAATGTTATATTGCTTTGACATAACAATGGATGTTTCCCTTTTGAGAGTGTATTCTCTTTAATATAAGAGCCACTCAACAAACGTTCTAGTCAATACAATGACTTCTTTCCTAGAGTGTAAAGTAGCTTCTTTAACTCACTAGGTATTCTACCTTTGTTTCCACTCAAAGAATCTCATAAGTTCAAGTGATATACACATTTCCATTGGTGAATCACAATCCCAATATTCCCTTCCAACTCTTGGGATTCTTGATCGATGATCAGTCTGATGTTATAGGTTTCTCCACCTCTATATATCTCAATCAAGACCGAATGTACAACTCAACCAAGTAGATTTATTCCAACTACAAGGCATTAAAGAGTAGTCAATTATTTAACCCAACTCAATGGGTTAGATCTTATCCTAAGATCTCCCTCTTCATTTGAATGAACTTCTTGTTCCCATTAGGTTATTACAAACCTAGGGTTTCATTAAAGAGACAGTGATCAAGTGATCAGCCAAGAAAAGATAATTGATACATTGCACAGTGTCATATCCTACCTTATTTTCCATTCCATCTCTATGGCTTAAGGTTAAACCTTTTTATTCTCGGGTTTCCTAGTACAATAAGCTTACAGTTTCAAGTTGTTTTCACGACATGAATATATTTCATATTACTTACTTATGTATAGATATAACATTGATATCTACTTTTCCTCATATAAGGTGTATAGAAATGTAGAGACACTTTCTTTCAGTCATAAGTATTTTAAAGCTTTCCTTGCCAATCTCATAGGCAATGACCTTTCTTATCATGTTCAAATTATCTACCTATCCTTTTTCCTAGGCACCAAATGATAATTTCATTTGATTCTAAATAAATATAAGGTATGAGATGATAATAGGTCATAATCTTTGACCTTTCCGATTATCTTTCTCAAGAAATCTCAATACCTTTTTCCTTGTGGATATCAAAAGATAATATCGTTTGATCTTTCGATCAAATAATCCTAAGTATGGGTTTATTTAACTTTCTCTGAAGATCCCAATACCTCTTTTCTTGGATTATAAATTGTATGACTTATTTGTCATCATGACTTGTGAAGAAGGCATTAATTCTTCCAAACTGAGAACATACTCAAGTTCTTTTGTTGAATGGGGTACTTAACTTGAGTCAACCCACTCTTTTCCTTCCCCCCTTAGAGTTTCCACAACTTTTGATCTACTCAAAGTTGAACTCCTAGCAAACTCTTGCTTCTTTTGTAAGGATTTGTCATTCCTTGTTGTTGGCTTTACATTGCATTTACCTTGTCTCAAGGCATACCTCAAATATACTTTTCCAAAGTTAGATTTGTCATTGATTTCTTTCCCATAGATTTCAATAACTTGGATCATCCAACGTGAGATCTAATGAATAATCAGCAACTTACAAGTTACGAGACACTCCATTAATCCAATTCTCTTTTCAACATCCCTTTGGTGGAGGGTACTCCATATCTACAAAACTTTATTGGTTGATGTTCTTTAGAACATTGTTTCCTTTGCAACTTCTATTGTTTTGACACATAGTGCCACATTGTATTCCCTTTCCATTTGGAATAAAAGTTGACTTTTACAAACATGAAGGTGAGTTCAGCTTATACTCTAACCAATCTATGTTTAACCTCTAGTAAAACCGTCCTGACTTACCACTTCAGGTTTCTTTATTCCTTAGTCACTTTTCAAGTGACTTAATTCCAATGCTTGGAATCTTCCTCACTTTTAACTTCTAAAGATACCAAAGTTGTTTGGTCTCTTTTTCACTTCTTAATCAAAACTCCAATAATCTAATTGATTTTGGTCAATGGAACCTTGTCCACTTTCTTGATTACTTAAATTCGGACCATTCTGGTCTTTTCTCTTATCCCTAAGGTACTAACTCTTTTTCCTTGCAAGCTCCTATCTTTACATAAGAATTAGCTTATTTTCAAGAGTTCTCCAACTCCCGTGGATACTTCCTTCGTTGTCTTCCTTCTTCAATCTAATTTATGCTAACATTGCATATACATAGATTCGTAGTGTTTTCACTAAATCCAAAAGTTCCCAACTCTCTGCAATTATAGTTTGCTACTATAACAAGGGTATCTTATTCCTTTTGGTGCCTTAGAGTCATAAAACTATTTCGTTAGATAAAGGCATACACTGGTTATTCTTCCTAACCTTTCTTCATAACTTGATTGCATAATCTTCCACAATCCTAGGTATTACCATAAATTATTGGTTTAGGAGTTCCTACTCTAGGGATAACTCTTAACTCGTCCCAACTTAACAAGCTACTAGGAGTTTCATCTTCCTTTCACTTTTCTCTCAGTTCTCTTCTTCTTGCCATTGTGGCACAAGAACTTTTCCCAACCTTTATCTTCTGACAAGGTTTACGCATTGTTGCGTAATGAGCTCATAGGTTCCTAGTGTAAAACCTGGTAGCTTTGATACCACATGTAATAGCCCGACCCTTCGGTAAACTTAAAATTTTCATAATTTACATCCTACAAGTATGTAAACATGTTATCATGACATTGCAATCAGAATTTTCTTTTTCTTTATTGATAATACATGACCATGTTGCTATAACAATTTACAATAAAGATTCCATCTCAATAAAATAACTTCACAAGTACATGAATCAAGAATACATACCTTAACTAACATAGCTCTAATGAGCTTTAGAACAAATAGTAGTAAGAAGGTCCAGGAGTCTGTCCTTTCAAGTTTTGGTACATCGGCTGCTTGCTATGGAGGAGAAACATCACTCGAGCGCTTTTCTGCCAACCACAGACTTATAATGCGATCCCCTGCACGATCATTTTACAATGAACGACCCTCCCTTCAAAGAAGAGATTGGTGGGGAATCCTTTAACGACTACCAACTGGACATAGTGTTGTGATCCTACATAGCTAGATTCTGTGCAACTGGAAACTCTCGAACTAGAATGTATTTCAGGACCACGGTGAACTGACAGTGTAGTACTACAACTAAATGGTTCCTTAAACTACTTTGGCCAAAGTGTTTACATTCAATAAAGAACGTAAGTCATTTGTCACATACACTAGCCAGGTTCAACTTGACTTGAGGCTATCTTACTCTACGCGTAGGTTAGTCTATCGGGGTAGTCCGTACCCTAGATGTCCTCCTTCAAGCTATCTACTAGAAAGGGGGACAACTTAACAAGTACTCACAACTATCTCCCTTCTACTAGACATTTTTATCCTAGGAGCTTTAATAACTTGACTAAGTTATTCTTCGATTAGTTGTGATTGGTAACCTATTAAATACCCTCAATTCTTCCCCTAGTATTAAATAGCTATAAGCAAACATAAACTCGTTATAAGGAGTTCATAGCAATTCACTCATATGATCCTAGTGCAAATTACACAATATGCAACCTTGAATCTTCATTCAATTTACTCTTTATGTACAAGTAGACAAGCAATTCACATTATAACTCATTCTTTCTTTCATACAAAAATACAGCTATGATTGACTTTCTACCTATGCACAATAGGAAACACAAAGATTCCTTTTCATTTAAATAATCAAGAACGGAGTGGATAGTAGAAGAATATCCCATGCCTGATTTCAAAGCTTTCCTTTGAAAGATGAATTTGTTGCTTGTCTTCTCAACACCTCAGCTAAAACAAACAATTGGAAAATCCTTTTCAAGCTTTTGCACTATCTCACATAGATTATTCTCCCAGAATGATGTCACTCTAACTCAAATTTAAACTCTTCTAAGAATGATTCCTCAAACTGTTAATGGTCACAGCCGAGTGAAGCTCGGATTAACTGGTAATGGTGAATTGGTAATCCCACAGCACCAATTCTTAGAATTACAATTGACTCTCAACAAATAGAACCTCCATAGTATACGAATGCTCTCAGCATTATGATTACTTCCAAAACATAGAGATGCTCTCAGGAAATATAGAAACTCTTAGCAAATGATTACTTTCAACTTTTGGAGTTAAAGATCACTCTCAGTAATTATAAATGCTCACAACAATATGGTTTCTCTGGAAATATGAACATTACTCAAGAAATATGAAAGAATTCTCAGAACTATATTGCTTTAAATGAAGTATGAATAAACTCCTAGGAGAATAAACAAGTACAAATTCCTCAGCAATACTAGAAAAATCTCTTGTAAAGGAAGAAATTTGACTTCCTTGACAAATGATGAATACTCAAACTGTGCTCTCAAATTGATAATTTCCTTCTCAACTGAAACATCTCTCACTCTTGAAAGAATAGAAATGAACTTCTGATTTCTATTTTCTCGTGTGTTATGAGTGAGCATTCGCAGGCTTTATATAGTGTTGGAAAACTTAACCATTTCCCCTTTTCATGGCGTTTGTGCTGCCAACGGGGCTTGGAACGCTTCAAAGGAGAAATGTGTCGCTCTATGGAGAAGATTTTGTCCTCCATTAATTGACAGCAATGAGGTATTTTCATTTCGCACATGTCCAGTTCACAAAATCGTGACACTTTCTGATATTGGCACAATTCAATAGGTAGGGATAAGTGACGAATTAATACAAGACTATTTCCCAGGTCGAATGGCGTCCACATCTCCTTTTTAGCTATGCACGAATTTACACGACCGTTTTCAGTCGCTTGGCCCTAGTCGCGCGATTCTTCCTACACGTTTTTACTTCTTCCGCCATTTTTAACGGGCATGAACTCATATTTCATATTTATTTTACTCTTTACAACTTCGATATAGTCCAACATGAAATATTTGAATCTTGATGCATTTGACAATGATATTTGATTCAATATAGAAGTCAAAATAATTCGATTTCAAAGAAATATTCATTTTTAGAGAAAAACGTCATTTTTCCAAATTCGTGATTTAGTTTCATTTCTCTAATGAATATTTAATAAAATGTTGATTTAAATTTAATTTGATTTTCAAATCTATTAATAAAATACATCTATATATATATATATTATATTAAAATATTTATATAATATAGTTTTAATTTACATTATATATTTATGTATAATTATTTAAATTAATAATTTAAATAATCTCGTATACATATTTATATTTTGTAAAGACTATTATATACGTACTTTAATATAATATTAAATATATAAATATATTTACCTTTACATCTATACATGTATATACATTTACATTTTAGATTATATGTACGTATACTGCAAGCCAGTCAACATACTTTCACTATACGTACTCATGTATATGCATATATATGCGTATATGTAAATTATGAGGTAATATATCGTCATAATATATTCATACAACAGGTTAGTTGTGGGTACGTATACATGTATATATACTTGTATATCTACTTTATGTATAAGTATTCATAAATACACTTATATCGACGCACACGTATGGCATATCCATATGCTCTAATACGTTGTATTGACATGAATGTACTTATGGACATTTGTACATACCGTATTTATATGTATATATACATATACACATGCCCACCTCTAACAAGAAACATTACTCCACATAAGATTATACTGGCAAGCATCACTTATTTACACATTCAGAAGTAGATACGACTCCTAATGATACAAAACAAGCCTACGGATGACTTACCCTTAACTTCAACAATTGACTTAGCTTACTCAGTCTATAGTATGTGTGTGTATGCCCAATTGGTATTCATTACTGTTTACCCGACCAAGTTCCTCCCCGAGTGATATCTCTCCTCTGCCTGGAGGATTGGTCCTCTTACCTGCACATCATGACACGACAACGAGAGTCATATGCTCAAAACAAAGTAGAATACATGAAACATTTCAAAAGTTAGATTATTCACAAATCTATAACCTTCTATTCTCCTTTATGCAGTATTTCACCAAGAATAACATCAAATGAAACAACATTCATATTGAAAACAAGCTACAAGCATCATTAATTCACCTCCAGAATTCACATGAACTCTATCTAGTAATGGTAAATTGTAACGTCACAATTTGGGATGTAACAACTTGCATATAATGTATCGTTGTTTTATAATTTATTGACATGATTTATGTTTGATTGTATATTTTACAGGCCCTTTCATTGATAGTATTTTCTCTTGGAGTTGTATTTGCAACCATTACATATTTGCAATTCAATCTATTTGGTGCTTTGGCTGTCGTGGCTTGGGTATTACCAAGAGCAATAAACAAAATCTTCTAACAAATCTGCAACAAAAAGACAAGTGGGTTGCACTTGTGTATGGATTTGATTTTCAAACTTTTGATTTTTTTACTTTTTAACTTTAAAAGTTGGGAATTTGTTTTTCCATTCATAGTTTACGTCAAAATTCTTCGGTAAAAGAATTGTCGAATTATAAAATTGTGATGGTAGTCATTGCACTGTGAACAGTTTGATGTGGAAAACAACACCTATAATAGTATTTTCTTTGTTGGATTTAATGCCATGGTTGAATTTTCTCAGAGCACACATCCACGTCAAAGGTTCAAATTGCATGGCAAGAACCAATGTTGGCAGAGATTTAAAATTAAGGACAAATCAATTTGCTCATCAGCTTTTAACAATAGTTTTTCCCATACGATCCAGGAGTTGAGGCTTTTTAGATTTTATTGTTGAATGGAAGAGTGTGTAACACAATGTTGGATTTTCACATATACATTTTGGTTTTGATTCTTTGATTTTACATTAGCTAGTCTGTAGCAAGCATCGTTTTTCTCATGCATCTATCCTCAAGCTTTTAGCAGCAGTGTTTCCTCTATGACAGACACAAATATATATAGTGTTTCTACTAAATTGTACATACATAGATTGAATTAAACTTTATATTAAGTGGGGTTGTTGCAAATACTGTTTGTCTTATGCAGTTCACCTTTCATCTTTTAGCAATAGTGCTTCTCTATGATCTAGGAGAGGGTTTTTAGAATTTAATGTTGGATGGAACAGTGTGTAACACTGAGTGTTTTATTTGTACACACATGTTTTGGGGTTTTCCTTTTATTTAGTGGTTGACCTATAAAAGTATGTTCACTTATTTCGAAGATTGTTACTATGATAAGTGTTTACTTTTAAAATAAATTCTCCTAGTTTTGCTTGATTGTTGTGATTGAAGTTTTTATTGAAAGCCTATAAGTTAATTTGCACTGGAATTTGTTATGGCAGCATGTTTAGGTTATGGGTTGTACACAGTCATTTGTTTGATTCGTACATTACAGTGATGTTAAATGTAGGGAATCCTATGGGTTAGATGGATATCTTATTGACATTTGTTAGTTTTGTTGTGTTAATGTTTTTGGCTATGAGTTGGGGGAGGCAATGGTACAGTTTAGAATCTGTATATGTTCCTCACTGGGAAAACATCGTCATTGTAGCTGCCCATGAAATCTGAGAATTTTTGTTTGATGGCCTCGTGTAAGCGACCTGCCCCATCGCTGGAAAGCTCTATGGAAAAGGTCCTCCCTTTTAGGTATCACCTAAAGAGCCTTCTATGATCTCCCCATAAAAAAATCAAAAAAATGCAGTCGCTACAAAATCTAAAAACCCAAGCTTGATAAAATAAATTAAATCCGCCAAATTTGGGCTTAAAACCTAAAAAGGGAGAAATCTGGGGCAACAAAAATGGTCCTAATCTCCAACCGGAGACCATGCCCCAGCCTCTTCCTAGTATCTGCATTTATCTATTCTTTGCAACTCTAGGCAACTTTATTTATAGTTGCACAATGTCCTTTAAGCATGTTGTCGGTGCACAAGGCGATGAAGGTAAAAAGATAAGGATAAAAACATCCTGCATGGACTGTGACACCCGCAGCAGACAAATGGCGCCCATTCCAGTGTCGCTTCAGTCGTGTCAATCGCAGCAGTGAGTAGTTCCTGCAACACCCGAAAAAGAACTCATATATCATTATCTTAGCCTGTTCAATAATCGAAAAAATTACTTATAAAATGGGAGCTCTGATATCTGTAAGAGTCAGATCAGCAGCTCTTGATTCTAGCAGGACATCAAGGATGTCTTTGTGTGCATCATTTCTTTTACTTTCACTATCGAGGCGATTGTTTATAAGTACATCTAAGAACTGATGAACTTTCTTTTTAAACACTTAGTGATCTGGCCACTCAAACCCTGAGGATCTAGGAACGAGAGAAATGGAAAATAATCCACTAATTTAGGCTTTCCAACAAGGTTCAACCATGTCTTAGCTGCATCAAGAAACTCTAGAGAGTCAGGATTGTTGGGATCGAACAGCTTGATACTGAATATCATCTTGCCCAATATATTCACTATGGTGTAGTGCATTGTATGGCCAATATTCACACATTTTCGTTCGTTTTGGAAAATGGATTGCATCATATCGAATACCTCATCTGTCCTGACATGCTGCATAGCTTCAAGTTTCTTGTAACACATGAGCTCGGTTGCAGCAATACGCTTGAGTTTCCTCCAATAGGGGCCATTCTCAGCAAATGATATGGAGGACTTATGGTGAGAAAGTGCCTTCATCCCTTGCAAGACTATCCGCCCACAAAAGACGTAGTCGTGGGTTGTGAGAATCTCCTTGGACATGGCAGTAGAGGACACGACAACTGTCCTTCTCATGCCCAGACGAAGTGTCATTAGAGGCTCGTAATGCTAAGAAATTGTCAAAGTGTTTTTCAGGCATGAGATTTTTTGAAATGTTTTTCAGGCATGAGACAATTCCGGTGGGCTATGCCCACAATATATAGCCTATCGGCTAATTAGATTAAAATTTATTTAATGGAAGAGTTATTTTATTTTTCAATATTAATTTATGTTTAGATTTTTTTTTTAAAAATAATTATTTTATTTTGATTAGGAATTATGAATTGGTTTTGAATGTTGATAGTAAAAACATAACCACAATTTAACCATCACATTATGTCACCATTGATTTGTATAAATATCGTCTTTAATATCTACTTAAATTATTAGATAGATTATAAATATATAAATAAATAATATGTGAATTGAAAAAGATAACACTATTTATTTTAATATTTATTTAAATATAATTTTTATTTTAAGAAAATTGTTTTATTGTTTTATAGTAATAAAATAAATAATACAATGAATGGAAACAACTATAAAACATTTCAATAAAATCAATTCAAAAGGCAATACTTTTAATATATTTTATGCTTCTTTTTTTTTTCAAATTTAATTGAATATTATTATATTTACTAAATGAGACCATTATATTTATTATTAATTATATACACATAATTGATATTGCATAGTGTGATGGTTAAATTGTGGTGTTGTTCTTGCCATCAAGATTCAAACCTTATTAGAGTGTTATTGTTGAATATTTATACACACATATAATAATTCAAAATTAATTATATAATTATTTTTTTTTAAATTACCTATTAAAATGTCTCTATTTAGTATTATATAGATATCTTAAATATATTTATTAGAAAATGCTTTGAGAAATAATGTTGAGTTATTTTATTTACATAAAATATAAATATTTATTAATTATATTTATAAAATAACTTTTAACTTAAAAATTATAAAAAAATATAAAATATTAATAATTATAAAGTAAAATAAAATTAGACATCTTAAATATATATATATATATATAGGGAGGAAGGAAAATGTGAAATCAAGCAGAGGTGGTGAATTCTGAGGAAGGATGCGCAAATGGTGATGGAGGGTACATGCCAACCTCAGATGCGGGTGGCCGCAAGAAACCTTGCTCGACTGCGTGTCACAAGTCCTTCACTGCAACTGATCTATCAGAAGAAGTTTTGGATAAGGCGGCCATGCTTGAAGACCTAGCGATAATTGCTAGGGTTATCAGACCCAAACAGGAACGAAGCACCCTGCATAACTGGATTGCGGATAATTGGAGGGATGTAGAATATGTAAATTTCATCCTGAAAGGTTTCTTTGTGGCTATGTTCAAATCATTTGATGCCAGAGAGGTTGTCCTGGAAGGTGGTCTATGGCATTTCCAGGACTCTCCAATGTACATCCAAAAATGGGTCCCAAACTTTGATGTGGCTAGACACGATCCATATGACTAACTAGTGTGGATTAGGTTGTATAATCTCCCACTCGAATATTGGTCTGAGGAGTGCCTGGTCAAAATTGGGAGATCCCTTGGAACTTTGGTAATGCAGATGTGGAAATATTTGATGGTGACTCTTATATTTATGCTAGGATAATGATTGTGGTTGTCCGAAAAATTCCAAGAGAAATATTGCTATGTGTCGAGGGTGAACATTGGATTCAAAAAGTAGAGATCGAGGAAGAAAAAAATTTATGCCTTAAATGTCATGGAAGGGATCATTCAGTGAGTGACTGCCCTCGAAAGGAAAAATCAAGAAAGTATGGCGCCCTAAGCCACCCTGCCCAATAATGCAACATCCACAGACCCCCAACTTTGTGGCTATTGTGCCACTCTCACAAGGATACAACGAATCAGGTTTTCCCTTATATAGTGGTCACTCATGCCTGCATTGGGAGCCTGAAAACTACGACAAATGTTGATTTGGGAGATATGACAAAAGATTTACTTGCTTTGTTCACTTATGGCATATCAAACTTCGATTCGATGGTGTTTGATGACTTGGCCATGGATATGGATGAACTGGACATAATTGACCCCTGATGCATTCGTCAATCGGTGGCTAAGTTGTTGGGAACGATAAAGAAGGGCAGAGGTCATAAATCGAGCAAACAAAAGTAGGAGGAAGAAGCCAGGGAGAAAGGCTTGCCAAGTGTGGCAAAATTCTTTACATCCAAGGGAGCCAAGGCCTCCCTTGGACAACCATGAAGATCCTAACTTGGAATGTTAGGGGCCTATCGCCCCTTGACAAATGATGCTTAGTAAAGCGCCACCTCGAGCGAATCAAGGAAAACATCATCTTACTTCAAGAGAATAAAATAAGTGCTCTCGAAGGCGAGAAATTTATGAATTACTATAGAAGCTGGAAAGGTACTTTCTCTGATGCCTTTGGTTCATCTGAGGGATTGGGGATTCTTTGGTCTATTAATTCGGTGGACTTCCAAATAACAAAATGCAAGGCTAAATAGATCTCAGGGTTGGTCAAAAGTCACCTGGGTAAAGAAATTTTTCCCCTGATCAATGTCTATGGTTTGGTGCGAACAGAGGAGAAATATGTGGTTTGGTCAAGCATCCTAAACATAGTGGCTCATCTCTAGAAGGAAATGCTAGTGGTGGGTGGCGATTTCAATGCAATCTTCAATTTAGAAGAGAAAAGTAGGGGATCACAAAAGGTCTCAAAATCTATGTTGGACTTCAGGGAATTCACGGCCTCCCTTCCAGCAATTGATTATTCCCCTAGAGATGACCTCTACACATGGAAAAACTAGAGATTCGGGTTCACAAGCATTGTCGAGCGACTGGATAGGTTCCTACTTGGGCTAGGATGGTTTAGTGACTGCTATAATTGCGTCTCCAACATCCTTCTTATCTTTGTGTCTGACCACTTCCCTGTGCTACTATCAATAAACTTACGTGAAAGACCTCTCAAACGCTGCTTCAAATTTGAAATGACGTGGTGGAGGGATGCAAGCTTAGTTGGAAATTTGGAATCTTGGTGACTTGAATTGTGGAGGATCAGTGGCATGCCGAGCTTTAAATTGATCAAAAAGTTGGGGCACATAAAAAACAAGCTACGAGATTGGAATAAGTCCTGCTTTGGAGACATCTTTGTTGAAAAACTCAAAGTGGAAGATGAGTTAGAAGCCTTGAACAATTTGGTAATAAGAAATGGAATGACTGTCATGGAATATGATAAGGAGAAGGAGCTAATGGCAAGGCATTTAGAGCTGCTAGCAAGAGAAGAACTTCATTGGACGGAAAAATTGTGTGAATCATGGCTCAAGGCTAGAGACTCCAACACAAAATATTTCCACGCGGCGTCAAGATCTAGACGTTCAAAAAATTGAATTGCAAATATAAGGCACCAAGATGGGACTATGGTGAACGACAGGGACGGCTTGGAGTTAGAGGCTATTAAATATTTTTTAGAGCTACTCAACTCTAGCAGTGACATCCAAGATAGGAATGATTTGATCCTAGATGGTATCCTTCCCCTCCTAGGTGAAGCGGAAAATAGATTGTTGCTTGAACCATTTTCAGTGGAAGAAGTGAAGGTGATTGTGTTCAATCTGGGGCCATACAAATCTCCTAGTCTGGATGGCCTCCCTGCTCAATTCTATCATAAATGTTGGAATTTCATGGCAAAATAAATGTGGGAATTTGTCAAAGACATCAAGAAAAAAAGAGATTTGTAAAGGAGGGCGGGTGCATGAAGATGGGTAGCAATTTTGTGGCCACTTTTTTTTTTTTAAACTCATAATGCGGGCGTGTTATAACGCACTCACGTTATGGCTTGGTGTGTCAAGCTTGAGGCTTGGCCACCACAAGCCCATAACGTGAGCGCATTATAATGCTCTCGCGTTATGACATGTTAAAAGCAAAAAAAAAGAGGTCGAATTCATTTTCATTTCTAGCTGTGTTTTTCTTGTTGCCCGCGGCCAAAAACCATAGAATTTTGTGCTCGCATTCTTGGAGGAGATTTTTTGCAAAAATATTCATCAACGGTTGTTGATTCATCGCTAGGATGCCGCCACATCGACGAGGAGGTCAAAGAGGTAAGGATTTTCATTTTTTTTTGAATTTGTTAGTTTTAGGTTGTATTTAATATTTATTTTTTAAATTTGTAGGAGATGTTAATCAACTTGGAAACCCTCCTCAAAATCCACAGCAAGAAAAAAATCCTCAACCACAACAACAACCTCCTCCACCAATCCCTCAATACCCTCCTGGCACTCAACAAAATTTAATGGGTGAAATTGAGAACAATAAAAAACAAATTGAGGATTTAGTCGGGAGGTTGAACGATCCAAACAGTTCAATTGCGGAAAAAATGACCCTGGCAACTTCACTGCAAGATATGTTCAAAAATGTAGATTCAATCAGCAAACAATTAATAGGATGGCAGGATAGAAGTCAAGCGGCTAGGGCTTTTTACCAAGATAAATTATCATATAAAGAAGTAAAAGATTTAAAAATTACAAAAGGTGATTTGTGTGCATTCTTCACTGACCCACAGTCAAATGGAAATCTCTCCCTCAATGCAAAGAGGTTTCCTATTCATTGGTGCCACCACCAAGAGATTAGGGAATATTTTTGGGATAGGTGGTACACGGTTTTTGATGACCCACCATGCAACAATTGTGAAATCCCGTAGTATTTCCTTAGGAAACTATACGCTGAGTTCATCTTGAACAAAATCCCAAATTATTTTGATATGAGGGACTTCCAGGGGAGAGGTGGGGGGTTGGCACAAGATAGACCCAATGCACAACCGGATCCTACGTGGCAAGCAAGACGACCTCTTGCTAGGTCACCTCATGAGCACATCGTCATCCCTTTCGCCTCAAAGGAGAGTGCCAACGTAGAGACTCTACAAGCCATCAACTCTTTGACACAAAGTGTCATCCAACATGCTAGCCCTCTTGTACAACGCCATCCAGGGGAGTCTTCGACAGGTGGGCTTCGATCCCATGTGTGTCAATCTTGCGAGGTGACTTGTTCATATGACCCCACCGACACTCAGGAGGCTGTTGTGCAGGATCTGTCTACAACTATGGAGATGGAGAGGGAAGCTAAAATTTTGCATGACGCGTATGACATTGATACTCAGGTAAAAGTTAGCATGCTCATTGAATTTAATTTATTAAATTTTGATTTTGAAATGCAAGATTAACTAATTTAGTTTTATGATTTTAATAAACTTGCAGGGTCACAGTGTTGATACTGGATACACCAGCCCCACACCTACTTATTTTTGTAGTACACCTATCAGTGGGGTATGTAACTAGTAAACAATTATAAATTTATTACATGTTAATATCATTATTTTATGAATGATATTTTAATATGTGATTTTGGATGTTGAATAGGCTAATATTAGAGGTTTCGAGGGAACACCTCTCGATGCTAGTGGATTTAGTCAAACCTTCACACAGGTAATAGAATAAAGAGTTTAACTAATGAATTGTACTTAATAGATTTGTGTAGTTTATATTCATATCATTGATTACGTTGCATTACACATCATTCAAACTCAAAGCATTACTTCACATTCAAATAACTAATAACTAGATGTTGATAGATGACAAAATTTCAACTACAATATAGTTGTTTAGAAATTCAACATAAGTAGTGATGCAATTACTTCACATAGCATAAGTAATAAGTCTAGGAGCAACTTCCAATTGCATTTGCTTGTCACGACATTCCACGAGACCACATTTTATTGAGGCATCTTTTCAAACAGTTCACTGCCTTGTCTATGCTCCAAACTAGGCACCCATTATGGCCTGTTCTCACATATCTGAAACTCACTTGCAACTCTTTTGGAGCAACTATCCCAAATCTGGCTTTTAATGCTGAATTAGGCCACAATTAGGCTCTTTTTCAAAGAGACACCTCTCCAAACACACAACCAACACTTGAAACCTCCAAATAGTCAAAAGATAGCCAAGAAAACCTCAAATTATTCAACTTTCAGGTCTCCTCTCACTCATTTAGACCCCTTTTCATAAAACCCTCACTTTCCTTGCAATCAATTAAGGCTTATTGAAACTCTTATGCCCTGACCTCTCACAAGCTTATAATCACTTCAATTAGGCTTATTTATTCCTGTATATGCTCATTCCATCCTCAAATAGTGTTGCCCCAAAGGTCTACATACACTTCCTTCACAAAATCACTCTTTTTCACTAGTTTTCACCCTTTCACCTAAGGTTTCTCACTTATTCACTTCTCTGACCATTTACAACCTATCAGATCTTCTAAACACCCTCCAATTCACCTACTCTCATATTTTTTAGGGGATTCTATCCACTTCTAAACCCTTGTCCTCTTTTCACTCACTCTAGCCTTGTTTAAAAGGCACCAAAACTGGTTTTTCACTAGGGCAACAAGGAGAACTCACACAAAAAATTCACCAAACCAGTTACTTACCTTCTACACCTACTCCTACTTTAGACTGGTCCATTCCACCAAGAAACAGTTTCTACAAAAAGGTGGAATGGACTTTTTAGTTCATTTGGGCAATCAAACCCTTAGCCCATGTTTTCTAACTGCCTAGAGAAATCAGGCCACCAAAAGCTTGAAACTCAATATCAAAAGCTCAAATTAGTTTTAAATTGATACCAACACCTAACTCCTTCAATTCACACACATTACAGATGCACTACCACCTGCATGGAACCGTACACTGGCAGATGATGGAGGAAAACACAAAAAATAGCAATATAATAGTGATATTTTATTAGTTTTCTCATTCAAAATGCTTCAACAACAACTAACAACGATGAATCACATCTTTTAAACACTTTACCAATCATTTCAACTTCCTAAGCACCTAAGATTTCCTCTACAACTACCTTGACTCTTCATATTCCTCCACTTGGCACCTTTTTGCATTTTTACAACATTGATTGACAACTTTTGTTAAGATTCTGCAACTTTACAATTTATGCCTAAAATGACTACCAAAGACCATTACAAACTAAAAAATGGCTATTTAAGCCTTATTACATCATTAAAATACCTATACAACCTCAAAATCCTAAATTTGCCTCATGGAGGCATGCTCTTGTAAAGGTGCACCTGCACCACTTTTTCAAACAACTCACCGCCTTTTCTATGCTACCACATTTTCCATACATGTCTACCAAAGCATTTTATCAAACAGTTCATTTCCTCACTGCTATGGCTAAAATCTTAAAAAAGGTGCTTTCCAAAAACTATGGATGCTTGGAAAAAATCTATCAAAGCATAATAGTAAGCAATAGCATAGACAAGGCAGTTAGTGGGTTGAAAAAATGCCTTGAAGAAATGCGGTCTCATGGTGATGGAATGCCATTCCATCACCATGAGTCCACATTTCTTCAAGGAATTTCTTCAAACAACTCACCACCTTTTCTATGATACCACATTTTCCATACATGTGTACCAAAGCATTTTATCAAATTACTCACTTCCTTGCTTCTATGGCTAAAAGCCTAAAATAGATGCTTTCCAACAAACTATGGATGCTTGGAAAATTTTCTATCAAAGCATAATAGTAAGCAATAATATCATAGAAAAGACAACGAACTATCTAAAAAAATGGTTGAAAGAAATGTGGTCTTATGGTGATTGAATGCCATGACGTGCATTTGTTTGTAATGGAATTCCATCACCACAAGACGCCATTTCTTTGAGGCATTTGTTCAAATAGTTCACTACCTTCTCTATGCCACCACAGTTATCGTACATGTCTACGAAAGCATTTTATCAAATAGTTCAACGGCTTGCTGCTATGGGTAAAAGCCTAAAAACACATGCTTTCAAACAAGATATGGATAGGGAAAATAGTAAGCATGATAGTTAGAAATATATAGTTTAATAAGTACTCAAAATTTTGTTCATTATCTCATACATTATAAGTCATGATGTGGATCGCTATTGTAGTTTTTGTGATTGAATAATTTGTTGTTTTATTTTCAGATGTTGCAAGCCGAAACACCTTTGAATTTGATGAGGGCAATAGAGATCGGTGTTTCATCTGCTATAGAATCTTCGATGGCTCTGACAGGGGAGGTATGAGGCTTACTAAATTTCAATTTACATTCGTTGTTATAGATGTTAGTGAAAAATCAAACCATTATTGATTTGTAGTTTAATTTCTATTTGGATGGTTTATATAGGGCTTGAGCACGCTTCAGCATGGGCATGTGAATATTTCCCTCATGGAGAGTGGTCATGAGATGGTGATAAGTGATTATTTTGTTAAATATATCATTTTTTATAATGTAATTTCCATATATTAATGTTTTTACTTCTTATTGTAACAGTTAAAACTTCACCAAGAACTAAACACTAGGAGGAGCAGTAGGATCACTCCTCGATCACAACACAAACGAGTGATAGACCTATCGCCATCCAATCGACAAGCAAAGGGAAAGAATTTATTTCTAGAGCATGGAGAGCAATGACTTTTGATTCCAGAGCCCTTTGTTGTATGCCTACATGGCAATTTTGTACATATTTTGTATTGGATATATTTGACATTGTATGCCTATATGGCATTCTCGTAAGCCTATATGGCTATTTTGTACCTATATTTTATACTTATATCGACATATATTGATGTATGTGTACATGGCTATTTGGTTAATACAAATCTTTTTTATTGATGGTGCCCATATTTGCATTATAAATGCATGGTTCCATAGATATGAGTTATGTGTATTCAAGTGTATACTTTACAACTTACATGTATACTTTGTGACTTACGTGTGTTCCAATGTGTATACCTTGTATTCGTGCATATACTTTGTATTAATTTGTGTATACTATGTATTCATGTGTATACTTCAAGACTTACGTGTTTTTAAGTACTTGTGCTTCCCTTATTCACATGTACATGCTTGACTTATTCATGTGTATACTTATTAATTGGTTAATCTTAGCATTGATCATTGTTGTCCTTCATGGTTTGTCTTATTGATGCTAAACAACTTTATGTAAAAGCAAAAAACACGTTTTCAATTGGTATCCATGAAATGATTCATAAAAAGATTTCAAAAAGTATCCTTGATATTACAAAAATATATGTGTTTATACACTTCAATTGTGCAATCACCCTTTGGTTCTTTCAAAGAAAAATCTGCCTATGCCATTGTTACAATGCACAGGTAAACCAAATTTTGTATTGTGGAGCTATATTAAGCTACCACTCTCAAGACCAATGCAACAATGATACAAAATAATGTTTGAGATTGCAAGAAGACATCAAAATGGCTAGTGTACTAAACAAATTCTTATGATTTCTAAAGAATGTTGATAACTCTACTCAGTTGGCTTCTTTTTTCAAAATTATACAAATTGAACCTTGGCATCAGTAGACTGTGTATATCAAGCTACCATAATTCAAGTTTCAACGATGAATATTTATCATGCATGTTTTAAATGACATTCAATTTTATGGTGGTTTTGTTGTTTATATGATGTTATGTGATATTCTAATCCTAATTCATGCTTCTAGGCTGCATATATATATATAAAAAAAAAATTACATGTTTTTTGTACTAACGAACCCAAAACGAACCAAACCCCCCTCTAAATTTTTTTGGCTAAACCGACGAACCCGAACCTGAACATCATACAACCTCAAAACCTCTTCCAACACTCTTCATTCTACCTACACAAATTTAATTGACCACCAAATTATGCTACCCCTCGACTTTACCCACTTTTACTCCCTTAAACCTCTCTTTTTCATTTAAAACCCCTCTTTTCCCAACTAGGGCATCATGCCATAACATACTTTTGACCTCCCCTGTGCTTGTAGACCTTTTGAACACATCAAACTCCACAACCTCACTCTATTTCCAACCTATTATAACTTATTCTCAAGAAATTTCTTCTTTTCACCTCTTCTAGCCTTGCTTTTAAGGCCTAAATTCTGAATTTTCAATAGGGGCAGCGTTAGTAATCTCTTCCAATGCCTTTACCAATGCTATTTTCTTATTCCTACTCCCTATCCTACTTACATCAGGCCCATTCCACCGAGACATAGCCTAAACAATAGGTGGAATGGCCTATTTCAACATATTACACTCAAACCCTTGTATGAGCAAGTTCAAACCTATTTCATAAATTTGCTTCTAAGTTGCTTGGAACTTAATATAATTCCACAAGAATGGATTCTAATCAAAGCTAAAACAATTCTACAACATATTCAGATCATCTTAGAGCAAACTCCTGCTATACAGACCCGTACATAGGCTGGAAATGAAGAAAATGCATAGAAATTAACAAAGAAACAGAGATATTTGATTGATATTCTCCTTCAAACTCTTCAACAACCACTAACTTCAAGTTTCCAATGATCATATGCTTTTTGTGTGGAAAACTCAGACTTCTCAATTGTCGTGTGTATGTTTCTCTTTTCGATTGTTTTGCATGCTATCATAAGGGATCAAGTTGGTTGAACATACCTCAAAGCAATTTTGTGTGTTTGGGTGCGAAAGAGGACCATTCCTAGCGTAAACGTACCTATTAGGACACGTTGAAGCAATTTGTTTGGTCACATAAATTGTAAAACAAAAGTTGCACCACTTTACAACTTTATACTACTTGCATTTGACACTTTTTCCATCAAGTAAAAACTCGACACCACAGGAAAATGACTCTAAGATAACACAAAATTGAGAGGTTATTGTAGAGGGGCCTAATGCAATCCCATAGGCTCAGACGAAGATTTCATAAGCGTCATGGTTTTCGAGTAATATCTCGTCAAAGATTGCTTCCCTTTTGCACTTTGGACTTTTAAGGGATCAATCCGGTTGAACGTAGCTCAGAGTGATTCCGCATGTTTGGGTGCAAAAAAGGACCATGTGTAGTGTAAACATACCCATTCAAATGTGTTGGAATAGTTCGTTTGGTCACACGAGTTGCAGAACGAAAGTTGCACCACTTTGCAACTTTCAACTACTTGCATTTGACAACTTTTTCCTCAACTGAAAATTCGCCACCACAGGAAAATGCCTCTAAGAGAGGTTATTGTAAATGGGCCCAACACGATCCCATAGGATCAGACGATAAGTTTCTAAGCATCACAATATCTAAGTAACATGTTGAAGTTTGCAGCCATTTTGCACTTTGGACCCTTAAGAGATCAATCTGGTTGAACGTAGCTCAAAGCGATTCTGCATGTTTGGGTGTGAAAGAGGACCACACCTAGTGTAAAAATTCCTATTCAAATGCATTGGAATAGTCTATTTGTTCACACGAGCTACAAAACAAAAGTTGCACCACTTTGCAACTTTCAACTACTTGCATTTGACAACTTATTCCCCAAGTGAAAATTCGCCACCACAAGAAAATGCCCTTGAGATAGCAAAAACTGAGAGAGGTTATTATAGAGAGGTCCAATGCAATCTCATAGGATTAGACGAGAAGTTTCTAAGCTCACGGTATCCAAGTAACAACATGATGAAGTTTGCAATCATTTTGCACTTTGTACTCTTAAGGGATCGATCTGGTTGAACGTAGCTCAGAGCGATTCCACGTGTTTGGGTGCGAAAGAGGACCATTCCTAGTGTAAACATACATATTCAGATGCGTTGGAATAGTTTGTTTGGTCACACGAGTTGCAAAATGAAAGTTGCACCACTTTGCAACTTTCAACTACTTGCATTTGACAACTTTTTCCCCGAGTGAAAATTCACCACCACGGGAAAATGTCTCTGAGATAGCAAAAACTAAGAGAGGTTGTTGTAGACGGGCCCAATATGAACCCATAGGATCAGGCCAAAATTTTTTAAGCATCGTGGTATCCGAGTAACATTCTAAAGTTTGCAGTCATTTTTCACTTTGGACCCTTAAGGGATCAATCTAGTTGAATGTAGCTCAGAGTGATTTTGCGTGTGTTGGGTGTGAAAAAGACCATGCCTAGCATAAACATACCTATTTGGATGCGTTGGAACAGTCCGTTTGATCACACGACTTGTAGAACGAAATTTGCACCACTTTGCAACTTTCAACTACTTGCATTTGACAACTTTTTCCCCAAGTGAAAATTCGCCACCACGGGAAAATGCCTCCAAGATAGCAAAAATCGAGAGAGGTTATTGTAGAGGGGCCCAACATGATCCCATAGGATTAGATGAGAATTTTCTAAGCATCATGATATCCGAGTAACAACATGTTAAATTTTGCAACCATTTTGCACTTTGGACCCTTAAGGGAACGATCCGATTGAACATAGCTCAGAGCGATTCCACGTGTTTGGGTGTGAAAGAGGACCATACCTAGCATAAAAATACCTATTCGGACACATTGGAACAATCTGTTTGGTCACACGAGCTGCAAAATGAAAGTTACACCACTTTACAACTTTCAACTACTTACATTTGACAACTTTTCCCCAAATAAAAATTCGCCACCACGAGAAAATGCCTCAGAGATATCAAAAACTGAGAGAGGTTATTGTAAAGGGACCCAACATGATCCCATAGGATTAGATGAGAAGTTTCTAAGTGTCATGGTATCTGAGTAATAGCATACTAAAGTTTGCAGTCATTTTACACTTTGGACCCTTAAGGGATCAATCTGGTTGAACATAGCTCGAAGTGATTCCGCGTGTTTGGGTGCGAAAGAGGACCATGCCTAGCGTAAAAATACCTATTTGGATGTGTTCGAACAGTCTGTTTGGTCACACGATTTGCGGAATGAAAGTTGCACCACTTTGCAACTTTGCACTACTTGCATTTGACACTTTTTCCATCAAGTGAAAATTAAACACTATGGGAAAACCACTCTGAGATAACAAAAACCGAGAGAGGTTATTGTAGAGGGGTCCAACATGATCTCATAGGATTAGACGAGAAATTTTTAAGCGTCATGGTATCCTAGTAACAACATGCTAAAATTTGCAGCCATTTTGCACTTTGGACCCTTAAGAGATCGATTTGGTTGAACATAGTTCAGAGTGATTCCGCATGTTTGGGTGTGAAAGAGGATAATTCATAGCATAAACATACCTATTTGGATGCGTTGGAACAGTCTGTTTGGCCACATGAGTTGCAAAACAAAAATTGCACCACTTTGCAACTTTGCACTGCTTGCATTTGACACTTTTTCCATCAAGTGAAAACTGGAAACCACGGGAAAACCACTCTGAGATAACAGAAACCGAGAGAGGTTATTGTAGAGGGGCCCAACATGATCTCATAGGTTCAAATGGAGATTTGTAAGCGTCGTGGTTTTGAAGTAATACCCCATGAAAGATTGTTGCCTTTTTGCATGTTGGACCCTTAAGGGATCGAGTCGATTGAATGCAACTTGGAGCAATTGTGCTCTCTTTTTGATGGAATTAAGTGGGCAACAGACTTAACTCTATTTTAGTTTTGGTTTGGTTGGATTTTAAGTGATTTTGTGCATTTTAGAAGCCAATTACTGAGGGTCGGTCTGTATACCCTATTTTAAGGGTTTTGAGTCCATTAAAATGTCATATTAAGCCTTCCACCCACTATATGCTTTTGTAACTTGATGGAAAGGCTTAGTTAGGGTTATAAACATGTGTGCAAAGTTTTGCATGCAAGGGAGGCAAATAGAGGGTTTCTTAGGTGATGCCCTAGATGTCAAATGGTGCATTTTTTAGTGGAAAATGGTGGTTTAGTGCTAGGGTTTGAAAAAATCTTTGGGGGCAGCAATATCTCTTGAACTTTTAAGCTTGTGCAGACCTTTTTGAAGGTGTTTTAGGCTTTGGTTGGCTGTGGGAAGGTTTGGAGTATGGGTTTTCAATAAACTCTTGCCTAACTTGTGAAAGAAGAGGGTTTTGGGGTTTGTTATGTTAGAGGGCTTATCATGCCCTAAAAGTGGAGGAATTGGTGGTTTGATAGACTGGTTAATGCTACCCAATGGTGGTTTGCATGCGATAGGAAGAATAAAGGGGGGTTGCTTGTTTTGTGAAAGTTGATCCAAAAGAGTCTTATGAGGGTTTGATGTATGTTGAAGGCTTAAATAGGTGCCTAAAATGGTGATTTGTTACAAAGGTTGTTAAGGAATTCTGAGAGTTAAGGTGGGAAAAATAGGTCTACAGACCTACAAGAGTGACTAGGTGCAAAGTTGAAAATAAGCCAAGATTGAGTTTTGAGGGAAGGAAGGAGGTTGGATTCCTTTTCTATTATGGAAGTGAGTTGATTGCCTCCCTGTATTGCTATCAGAATCACTTCCTATTAGAATCACTTCAAGTTTACATTTTTTTGCACTTTTTTCATATTGACAACTTTTCAATTTTTGCAATTTTACATCATTTTGACAAATATGCAACATGAACTCCAAAATGACCCCCAAACCAACTAACATGACTTATTACATTATAAATTGGTCTAATATGACCTTATTCAATTGACAAAAATCAAAACACAAAACTAACTTAAGACTTCCATGAACCAAATTTGCTCAATAACCTTGGTGCCCTTGCACCAAATTTCATTATTTTAGTAAATCTCATTACAATGCCTTAGGTGCTCTGTTCTCACAGATATTTTACAATGTCACTCATACATTCAAGATTCTCTTATAATTTCTACATCATAGGTGCTCATTATGAGGTTAACTTCAAATGAGTAACTTGAGATTCCCTTGCAAAGCTTCACACGCTCTTTTATAATGGCCTCAAATCATAATTGAGATTTGTCAAGATCATCAAAATAAGGATGTTGCATTGCTTTTTTGGCTGAGATTCTCTTTGATGGCTCATAAATCATCATTTTCTGCAAGGAGAGACCAATCAATTTTTAGTAGTTTACTTACAAATATGCAAAGTAAAAGAAGAAAAAGAAAGAGCATCCAAAATGGAAATGAAATGAAAATATATGGAAGGCACTTACAGATAGGCATGGTAGTCTCTCAACTTAGTCACTCCTGGTCATACATCTTCACTAGGAGTTCCAAGATACCTATTGCACACAACACCTCTCATGAATAGAATATCTTGAAATTCAAGATGCTCTTATAATGTCTACATCATAGGTGCTCATGATAAGGTTAACTTCAAATGAATAACTTGAAATTTTCTCTCCAAGCTTCGCACACACTTTTTTAATGTCTTTAAATCATAATTGAGATTTTTCAAGATCATCAAAATAAGGATGTTGCATTGCTTTTCTGACCGAGATTCTCTTAGATGGCTCATAAATCTGCATTTTCTACAAGGGGACACCAATCAATGTTTAATAGGTTACTTAAAGATACGCAAAGTAAAAGAAGAAAAAGAAAGAGCATCAGAAATGGAAATGGAAATGAAAATAGATGGAAGGAACTTATAGATAGGCATGCCAGTCTTTCAACTTCTTCACTCTTGGTTATACATCTTCACTGGGAGTTCCAAGAAACCTATTGCACACAACACCTCTCATGAATAGAATAACTTGAAATTCGAGATGCTCTTATAATGTCTACACCATAGGTGCTCATGATAAGGTTAACTTCAAATGAATAACTTGAAATTCCCTCACCAAGCTTCACACGCACTTTTGTAATGGCTTAAAATCATAATTGAGATTTTTCAAGATCATCAAAATAAGGATGTTGCATTGCTTTTTTGGCTGAGATTCTCTTGGATGGCTCATAAATCTGCATTTCTACAAGGGGACACCAATCAATGTTTAGCAGGTTACTTACAAATAGGCAAATTAAAAGAAGATGATAGCATTTGAATAAAAAAAATTAATGTGTAGACAAGTATAAAATTAATAAGAACTAATGTGCATATACTTACAAATTAATCTAACGAACCATCCAGGTCTATTCTACTCTTTATTGTGTCAAGTATTGCCTCATGGTCAGACTCACGGACCTTCCACAAGGTCTTGTTCAAAGGTCTACCCCCATATTTGGTCAAACGAACATTGGATGCCACGACAAGGTTCGAGTAATGAAGAATCTTTCGATGCATGTCAATGTCCTGAAACAACCAATGTTTAACACTCTTATGTGGTTACCTTCTAAGCCACGTTCCAGTAACAACAAATGAGCCTGTAGGGTATTCAATGTTTTCTCCATCTATAACTGGGGCCTCCAAAAAAAATTTGGCCTCAACACAGTGACACAAGTAATAGTATGTTCCCTCTTCATTGTCTTCATCTGCAATAACTGCATAAACATGCCCTGCATTGATATGTGCAATAAATCTCTTGAAATTAGTCAACATTACAAATATAGTACAAAGTAAGATAAAAATATGGAATTTCAAATACTAAGTAAGTAGATATATTATTTGGTTGAACTAGATCTAATACATGGTCAAAGTCGACCAATGATTCCATCTATGTTAGTTCCAATGCTGTCGAAGGGTGATACGTGTGAAGTGGGCTAAGATAAATTGTCAACCATTTTTCAACCCACTCCCCTGACTCACAATCATTCTAGGCTTGCATTGTACATGAAGAATAAAAGCATGCCATCTTCCATGTATCGATACTCCATGAACCTGCATTTGAGCTAAGGAAAGAGTGTAGCTCACTTGATCTTGTTAGTGTACAAAAATCCTCATATGGTGCAATGTTAGTATCATCCATCAACCAAAAAAATATATGAACTGAAGACGTACCTTCATTACCTAGACCCATCGAAGCATTACACCACTCGACAATTGATCTTGCATCTCAACTTTGCACTATCTTTATACTTTAACTCTTCTCGTGCTAATGCTCTTTTCACACATGCTCCTGCACCATCATGCTTCCCCTTTCCATGCACGACCTCACAAAAGTTCCACATATGTGAACACCTATAGTGAGATGCATCATGCACAACTAGTAGAACATGCACATGTTTTTGAACTGTGTTGCACAGTTATTTGACCATATTATATGCCGATCGTATGCTATGCCCCTCTGAGCCAAATCATAGTAGAACATTTGGAAGCAACCTTGCACAAACTCTGGAGAATGTGTGCGATCATCACTAATATAAAAGTGATACTCCCTCAATACCTTCCTTTGGTCCTCTGTACTATCAGTTGCATGAATGAATGTTATGTGCACAAATATCGAAACCTGTGTGGAGTTGTAATACTATGATTGCACCTCACGTTGTGGCTATAGAGTGTAGTTCTCTGCAAATTCAACCACTGATATTATGCTGCCAACTGGAAAGGTGTCCTTGCATAGCTTGAATTGTGTGTCCAACCATCGGGCTCTATGGGTATGCCTTGCATACTCATACACTATATTTTCACGAAACATGGACATAAACTGATACACTGGAATCTTCTGAATAACCAAATCACACCTTTTTCCTTGAGACCCATCTTTTGTAATGTATGGCACTGTTTTATACTCCTCGAACTCTACTAGTTTTTGTCCCACCTCATCTGTGCTTTCCATATGTTGACATACTGGCATTCATTGCAAGCCACCAAAATGCTCACATGAATCATCCAAGCATGTTGTCCTGTAGAATATATGGCCATCCTCTATTTCACATAATTTATTTGATAAGAACTCTCTTGAAGATTTTGGTGGGGCTTCTATGCCACAATCCTGCAAAACATCGTTAGTATGCAAATCTAAATATATAGAACGATAAACATCATAATGGTTAGCGATTCAATATGTAGTCTACAACAACAAGTAGTGCATGTGTGATTTATCTTGACATAAAAAGGTTTAAGCATTTCAAAAAATATTTGAGAAATACTAATTTGAGGATAATCATTTTGAATTTACGAAAAAATTGGGTTTGAGTCATATCCAAAAAATGCTTTGGATGTGGCTCACAGTTTCGACTACCGATTCTCCTTCTTACGACATCCCTTTGATTCAGAGATGGCCTTGTGTTATTCTTCCAATACTCTTCAATTAGTGTTCTCAATGCTTCAACAACTTTTTTATCGTTTTGTGGCAGTCTCCTCAAGAATTCCATAATTCATTTGAATCGGTGCCCTCAATTCTTTGCCACCTTTGAATGGCTTTTGATAAAGTTTTTCTACTAATTCTCATTTGTTCACTCATCTTTTTAATGAGATGATCTCTCTTTGTTTGATAGCTTACCAAAGTTGATGTAATGAAACGTCAGGTAACATTACTATCCTTTGAGCGTGAGGTCTTACCCACACTCTCATAAGCATCCATTGGATTCTTCACAATAGTGTTTTCACTTGATGCATTTGATGTTCTCAACCCAAGAGTCTTCATGATGTTTCTATACTTTAAACCCCTCATCATTTCAACAAATAATTGACATCTTGTGGTTTCATTTAGCCTTTCAAAGAAGATTTTCCAAATCTTATCCACATATCTTCTACAAGTGCATGCTGGAATTTTACCTTCAGTGTGTTGCAAAATATCCTCATCAATATTAATCAAATACTTTGGCTTTCTATGCAAAATTATAGGTGGTGTTCCCCTAGGCACATACATCTCAACATTAGTAATTTCATCAATATTTAATTGAGGTGGGCTAGATTGCGTACCTTCGATCAAGGGTGGAGTAGAAGACATACCTTGAGGTTCACGTGGGGATGATGGCATACCTTTTTCATCAAATTCAAGTGATGATGTACTCTCAACTTGAGATGCGGTGGATGGTGTCCAACCATATTCACTTGCGGTACTTGCAGTAGATGGTGTCCCTCCATATTCACTTGCGGTAGATGGTGTCCCTCCATATTCACTTGCGGTAGATGGTGTCCCTCCATATTCGCTTGTGCTTAATGGTGTGACCCCTTCGTATTCACTTCCGGTAGAGGGTGTGTCTCCAATTATGGTATCCAAATTTTTCCTACAACGAGGCTTTCACATTCGTGCCCTTTGTGCTGCCAATTTTTGTTCTCTTTTTGACAGTTGAGGTTCATCTTCAATTGGCTTGTTTTCATCAATTGTTTCCAATTTCATCTTTTCATGATATTCCCTCAACCGTTCTCTCTCCTTTTATTTGAAGGTTTGGAGCTCTTCGTCCGTTAGTTTGTTCCTTGTTCATTTTTTTGGCATGGCGGATAATTTTACTTGTAGCATGGTAATGAGATGAATATTAGTTCATGGTGTTTGAGTCATTAGATGAACATTTAGATAGGTTGTTTTATCTAATTTGCAAAAAATGTAATATGTTGTAAAAAGAAGTCCAAAATAGGTTCAAGGTGTTTTTTCCTTAGAACAAGGTATTGGTGGAACTTTTCAGCATGTAATTACTTAATTTGGTGGTTCTTAGGCGTTGAGGGATTCAAAAGTGGGAAAAAAGCAAATCTTGCAAAATTGTTGTCAAGGTAAAAATGCAAAAATTGACAAATGGAAAAATTTGGAAGTTTAGGAGTCGAGTAGGTGAAAGGTTGGTTTGGGTCATTTGATATGGTCAGGAAAATATTTAAATTGATGCACAACCTCGAGCAAGAGGTAGAGGGTATGTAAATAATGGAGAAAACAATAAAGAGACCCTGTTTTATATTCATTTTTTTGTGTTTTTGCTGGTAAAACAGTATTGTGAAGCATTGTACAGCCCTGTACAACCATATTTTTGTGGGGAAGTCATTTGGAATGATTAAGCTATGAGTCTACAACATTCTCCTTTTTGTCTCACTCAATTTCATGCAAATTTGAGTAAGTTATGGCTTGTTTACTGAAGACGGTTCAAAACCCTTGCTAGGGTAAACACAATTAAAAGAAAATTGCATTTCTCTTATTCTAACTGATGGAATCACTTGAAATTTAGTAAGAAGATCTATTTTTGTTTACTCTTTCATTTCTCAAAGTTTTAGACCTAGTGGTGATAACGCTTTTAAAATCATGATGCCCTAGGCCATATTTTGGTAAAAAATCAGGAAAAAGCATAACGTACAGTGAGAATTACAGAATTTGTTTATGGTTTTTGATTCCTTCTTGAAGATATTGTTTTTAAAATGTGTTTAGGGGTATTGTGAATCTATTTCAAGATTTTTTTTGGTGGTTTTTCAAGTTTTTGAATTCCATTTAATGACTTTCCTACCATGACAGTGATGTAACAATCCTAATTTTCAATCAAGAATGGTGGTTTAGGATACATGTTTGATGAATTATCATGAAGTAAGTTTGGAGAATGATTCCTTCATGTTCTACAGAGATATTTATGCATGTTTGAAGCATTAAGAAGTGGAAATAGGCTTGGAATTAAGAATTTGCTTATTGATAGGGCCTAGTTTGCTGATTAAGAGAGTCTATTTTGAGGAGTTTTCATATTGGATATATCAAAGTTGGGAATTGGGTTGAACCAATTAAATTGATGTTGTTTAAAGTGTTTGAGAAGTTTTTAAGGGATTGTGTTCTTAGAACTCAGTTTGATGTCGTGTATCTATGAGTTTTGTGAAGGTAAAGGAGTCCTAAATGAATGGACAAGTTGAGATTTGGTTCAGTTTTGATAAGTTGATTGGAGTGAGATTGAGTTAAGTTGTTTTCTTCCTCTAGCATTGAATCAAAGTACCCGTGATGGTTTGTTGTTTTTGGTAGATGCTCTACAAGATAGGCTGCACCTTTCCCCATTTTGCTAACTTATCCTTGAATAAAGAGTCTTGAAACAATGGAGAGAAGGGTTAGAATCCCTTGTAGGTAGACTAATCAAGGAAACATTTAAAATATATGACAACATAGGTGATGAGGTAGCTTTACTGATGAGGTAATTTAGAAATAGAGATGAAAACCAAAATAGTTTAAATCGGTTAGTTATCAATGTGGGAGGAGTATATTCCAATTTTTTAGAGACTTGTATGGAAAATTTGGTAGCATAGACAAGGCAATCAGCTGGTTTGTATAGATGTGGTTTAAAAATGTAATTGGAAAGTGTATAGAATTATGTAATTTAAAATGTCCATTGACAACCTAAGGTTGTAAAGACAAACAAACAATTATCAACATGGAATATGCAAAAAACACAAATGAAAGCAAGCCATAATAGAATGAAAGAAAATGTGTAAAGACTTCACATACCTAAAAAACTAGTTTCAAATGGAGGAGTTCTACCCAATTATGTATCCTTTTCTTCTTCTTTCTTCAAACTCCTCAACAATTTGACTTTTTCAAAAGTTTGTTCCCCTCCAAACTTCAATTGTATATCAGTTTTTACTGGAATTCAAACTTGAATTGATATTATATGCCTTTCAACATGAAAACTCTGCTATTTCATGCAAAGGTGGTGGAAAGATCATGAAAAAGGTGGTGGAATGTGAAACACATGCATGCACACTTCACAACATCATCAAAAAGCTACTTTTTTTCGGAGCACCCATAGAACTAGGAGAATATGCAGAAGGTGGGCCGAGATCACGGGTAAGTTGAGTTTTTTTACCATTTTTGGAGCAAGCCAAAACACGCTTGTGTTATAATGCAAGCACGTTATTTCTTGCTAAAAACGGTCATATCTCTACTTCTTCAAAATGCGCTCGTGTTATGAGAAAGTTGGTTTTTTATAGATTTATTTTCTCTCTCTTTGTCTATACC